>OY720669.1:0-1200000 GCA_963170745.1 Phymatocera aterrima | reverse complement strand
GAAGACGATGCCTACGAGGTAAAATAAGATTATTACTTATAATCATGACTTGGAGATTTCTTTTGTGATCGTCACAATTTTTTTTCTCCTTTATTCAGCCTACCGACTTCGAAAGTGAAGAGGAAACAGACGATGAATCGGACTTGACAGAGGCTACCGAAGATTCAGAAAGCGAAGGTAATCAATTGGTCTAATTGTTGTTTTTAATCATATGAACACAAAATCTAGATTGACATTACAGCTCGATTATTTTTGATAATGATTCAACTGACCAATATCTTTTTTATTGTAGATGAATTGGGCAGTTCCGAAGAGTCCGGAAAGGACTGGTCAGATTTGGAGCGTGAAGCTGCAGAAGAGGATAAAGAAAGGGGAGACGTTCGATATCAGGACGATTACAATAATCTTAATAAAGGCAAACCAGGCAAAGGCGGATCGTCATCATCCCCCTCAAAGAATAGGTTTGTATAAAGTACTAAAATTTTGTTTTTATCAAAGTAGATGAAAGGATTATGATTATCTACGATCGTTTATTTTACTTAGGGTCAGTTCAAATCGCGTAAGTTCATCGAGTTCTAAAAGTAAACATTCGTCCAGTGGTAGAGACCGAAGTGGGAAAGATCGGAGTGGAGGTAGAGAAAAGAGATCTTCAGACAAACACAGGTATTACATTTGTGATATGATTAACTAGCTTTATTAAAATCAGAATCATAACATCTGAATACTTCATTGTCTCATGCTGCTTTATTCGTAATATAATCGGATTTCTGGTTTGATAAAGATCTGATCGATCTCGGAGTGGAGGGTCACACAAGAAAGTGTCTCCTTCCAAATTATCCAAACACAGGTGATTTATAATTTCTTTCTTTCATTTTACAATTTTACTAATTTTGTACAATTTTCTATCGTCACTAGCCCGAAGAAAAGTGACAAACACAGCAAACACAAATCTTCACATTCTTCATCCAGTAGCAAGAAACGATCTCGCGATGATAGCTCAGAACGAAATGGCAAGAGTTCGAAACGATCTAGGTAATTACTATTTTTAATATGAATTGCTACTCTCAACTCAGCAATAAAAGTTGAAAAACGTATTTTACACTATATTTATTTTTCTCTATGTATTGTCTCTTCCTTATTCTTTTTCCTATTTTTCTTTTCAATCACTTTATTACTTTGGGCCGTATCCCGCAGTCGGTATTCTGTAGAGTCGCCTCCAAATAAAAGACAGCTGCAACATTCTGATTGGTTCAACGTATATGTGCAGTTAATCAGAATGTCTCGCTGTTTTATTTAGAGGAGCCTCTACAGAATAACGACTGCGGAATATGGCCCCTTCGTCTATGAGATCTTTCGGTTGTTATAATATATGCAAATTTGTTTTTGTTTTGTTCACAGGAAGTAAATCTGCAAGATCAAGATGAATACAGACTTGAGAGTGCTTCTAAATATAAAAATAAAATAACATGATCAATATGTGGTGAACATGAGGAGAATTGAAGTACTTGTTTTTTTTTCTTTTGTTTTTTTTTTTGTTTTTTTGTATTGTACTGTGTTTACTTTGTATGTTCGTATTGAAATTTCAAAGTATTACATTTTCTTGCATAGATTTATTTTTCTTTCCATTTTTTTTTCTTTGTTTACCTAAATGTAATAATAATAACGGTAATAATTATTAATCTATAATAATAATACGGTAATATTTTCTTACACACAATACGTAATGAGGTTGAAAAAATATTTGAGAATTTGAATTAGTCAACAGGAGAAAGATAGTGATAGGCTCAGAAATACATCTGATTGGCATTACGTGAAAAAAAATAATTAATAATAAGAATAGTAATAATAATAATCATAAAGACAAAAAATTATTAGGGGACTCAAAACTACTTGAATGAAAATCTGTAATCGTGAATTTCGTATTAACCAAAATTCATAAATTGCATACACACCAAGAGCTTGTAGTCAACGAAGCCTGTAACAGTACAAGACTTTCTGAATGTGAACTAAATGAATATCTTTTTATAGGTATTGCCCTTCCCCTCACCTCCAAAATAATATCGTTGAATAACTGATAATTTCTACCTTCGAAATAATTGAGAACAGTAATGAATGTCAATATGTAATCCTCATTCTCTCTTGATTATATTCTGCTGATAATATCTATTGGTAATTTTGCTTGTTGCGACTCTAGTTTGATAAAAATTAACTTATTCAATTGGAATTTGGAATTGAAACATTCTTATTAATTTTTATCTCTATTCATATCTTCCCAAGTTGTTATTTTATAATTTCATATCTATGATTGAATCGTTTTACAGAAACGTATCTTTATTTAACTATCATATGTGATGAATTACCCAATAAGTATACAAATTATTGATAGAATATCTCACTTATAAAGAAAGAAAAGAAACTGTTAAAAAAAAAGAACTTTGTATTTGTGAAATAATTTATTACATTCATTCAAATCGTATAAAACCAACATTATTTTGATTTATTATACTGTATTTAACTACTTGAAATCACTTCGGATTTATACCTATCAGCTATAAAAGAGGAAAGTCTTGTGTAATTGTCAAAATACGGAAATCGAATCTGTTGAAAATTTTGTAATATCATTTCTAACTCATATGAAAATGAAGAATATTAAAAGAGAAAGACTTTTTCCTTTTCTTTCGATTTTATTGACTTAGTATCTCTGAAACAGGATTATCAATTGATAATAATTTTACCCAGCGTTTAAAATTTATTAAATAATTTATTATTCTTCGGCAAAAGCATTGATATATTCGTGGACCAGAAACAGATAAATCACACTAATTGAGAGTTGGATCTTAAAAAATGATGAAACTTCCATTCCAATCATCGACAGATGAATTATCTCATTTGTTACATGAAAAATTGTTCCTCGGTCGTGAAATTATCCATAATGTTAGTTTTAGTTATGTTACGAATAAAACTGCATAAATTTAGGAGGTATGTATGAACTTTTTGAGAAACTTTATGATTCGTTCATCGATAATTACTTATTTTTTCATGTATAAATATCCAGGATTTCGAATCATGGGTTTTCTTCAGTTTAAATAATTTGACACGATAACGTTAATTTTTATATCAATTCTTTTGCCCTTCGATCTAAAGAATTCTTCGTGCATAAATTTGATTCGAAATGCAAGCAGATGTTTTACTGTACTGAAGATGTCAAATTTTAGCCAACGATATGTGAAAACCACACACGACGAAAAACGTAACGAACCAAGAAACATGAAGAAAAAAAGAATTAAAACCTATTATCAATAATATTAATAATGATAGGATGATAATATAGGAAAAATCATTGTAGGAATTTTTTCTCTTATTTTCTCATTCTCTTTTCGCTCAGCATAACTCATCGATACCAATTTCTTTAATAATTTTTAAGTTATTTATCATTATATCGTATGTACAAATATTAGGAACTTTCGCGGTTTCTTTTTCATATTAAAATATTCATTTCCAACAGAATAGATAAAGAAACAAACAAAATTTCAAAACCAATGTCTGAAGCCCGGTTTCACCAATAACGAATAACGTTATTCGTTGGATGAAGTTATTAAAAAAAAATATCAAATAAAAAAAGATGTAGTAAAGTTAAGGGCTAGAAAACATCAACTGTTTTTATTAAACAATTGAACAAGAATCTTGTAATAAACGTATCTCGGATATAATTATTGAGTATATTATCCTTATTCAAAATATACCATACCCCACTAAATTTTGTTGATTGGTTCGGCGTATAATTTTGTTTGAATTCATAATTTTTGTCAGAAAAAAAGGGACTTAATAATATTCTCCCCCTTTATATATTAAAATATTGAAATCCGTGAAATTCACAACTCGCGTGAACTATCAGTTAGCCGAAATAAATTTGAACAATTATGTTAATCGTACTTTTAACGTTCAAATATGTATATCCGCACAAAGAACCAACGATTACACATAGATACGTATGTCTTTGGCAGTGAAAAAACGTATTGCTCAATCACAAGCACTTGCATATATGGATGCGCGTATACAAAGTGAAAGTGTATCCACCGCGTCTTCTTAATACACGAAGCGGTTCCGTAGCTTTCTCTGAATGGAATTGCCAAGTTGCAAAATAAGAAAGAAAGAAAATAATAAAGATGAAATAATATGATACCAATACAACTCTTCTGTATTGAGGTAAAAACGAATGTATCGAAATGACGAAAAAATGTGTGTAGAATAATAACCATTGAAGATAGAATATTTTCAAAATTTGTACATATTGCGTTTTATTTACGAAAATATAAAAATACACATATACTACTAAAGGTATATAAAATTTCGTCAGGCGATCGTGAATGTATGACTTAAAAAATAATAAATATAGGTCAATGCAGTTTTTGATATTTAAATCTGATCTGCTTATCAATGAATAGTATAGTAACAGAAATTATCGAATCAGTTGCGTCCAACTTGGTCGACCTGTGCTTGTAGATTGTTTAAAACCTCGGGGGGGAATTCTCCTCCAAGAATTTCGAATATATTAATTTTCTGGTCACCGGGAATCGATTCGTACGCCGCTAACTCAATTCCTTCTTGTACTTTTTGGATTGTTGCATCCTTCGGTATTAGAAATGTATTTTGTGCCTGTTTGATCGCTTCATTGCTGAAGATTTGACCCTCTTTTTGAGGATACGCTGTCGCCACTGACACGACGCCTAATATTGCGGCTATCACGAACACGCTGGTGTTCATCTGAAATTTCGATAATTATCGATAAAATTTAAAAATAGAACTCTTTGATTGTTGTTTTTACTGTCATCATTATCATTATTTCGAGGATCTTGAATCCCCGCATAATCGGCGAATAGAGTGGATGGGAGTCACATAATCGGAGAAGTATCGGAGTGTGCAGCAAAGATTTAGAATAAAATACTACGAAACCTGAAGCTTATTCAAATAACGTTTAAACGTTGAAAACATGAATTAGCTCGGTCTTAAGAAAAATTATCTGATAATTGTGAAATCGATTGTTCCAATGGCGATATACTTTCAC
This sequence comes from Phymatocera aterrima, assembly GCA_963170745.1. Classification (NCBI taxonomy): domain Eukaryota; kingdom Metazoa; phylum Arthropoda; class Insecta; order Hymenoptera; family Tenthredinidae; genus Phymatocera; species Phymatocera aterrima. The sequence goes on along the minus strand of OY720669.1, from coordinate 1,194,935 downwards.
TGTATCAAAACGAGACGCGCATCTTCGATACTTACAAACTTTCACTTTCTTAATGAATGATGATGAATATCATTGTTTGACTGAAATGTAGTACAGAAATTGATTTCGATTACCGCGCCAACATCGCCGTCCAATAATTCTCGTTTGAAAGTGTCTTTGAGATAAAATAGATGGAATTTTGACACCGTAATTCCAACGCAGAAAATATACAAGATTACCACAAATGCGAGAATGTGCGATATTTAACTTTATTTATCATCAAAAATAGGCCAAAGTTACCTCACGTTATTCAAATGATTTGGAAATTAAATGTAAACAAAAATACCAATTTTTATTCAATCTTCTTTTTCCACTTTATCTAGGAAATACGTCTTCTCTAATCGCTCTAATTTTGAAACAGAACGAAGTGCGCTCTATTACCGCTTAGCACATCCTTCTAGACGTATTGAAAATTTCATAAATTTATAAAAATCAACGTAACACAGCTGATATCGCTTCGGTACATTTCACTTTTTTTAAACTATAATTACGATAGTTTCTCTTCAATTTTTTCTCTCTTCTTTTTTCTTCTTAAACGACGCGCGATCGGCATTAATGGGATCAATCAAGTGTACTCACTTTAAAAATTCGGACCTATGATCGGGCGCACTGGAACGAAACTAAACGGAGCAGAACTGGAGGTGGCTTTTATATCCAAACCGAAACGAGATTGAAGTAGAATAGTGGAGGGTACCGGTTTTCCTCTTCCTTTCCGTCTAGGTATATAATGTCCATACATATAATAATTGTTGCTTGAAATCCTCGACGGCGTTCACTTCATCGTCAGTATTATAGCTGCAAGACGAAATCATGAAATGATATCCTCTTGCCGACATCGTGTTGTTAAATTATACAGACGTTGCTAAGTCGAAGTTAGTTTCTTATTATGATGAGATTCATCTGCCGCTCTTATACCTTACACTAATCCAAAGTTCTCTAATGTAATAATATAACAAAATTTGATAATTTATAGTCACATTAGACTGCTAATGCATAAATCTCCATCACGTACTGGTAAATACATCGGAGGATTTCACTCGGTAGTTTTATACTCGGCTCTAAAAATTCGAATACGTATGTATAGTATCTTCGTCAAGGTAATTGACCATCTTCGCAACTTTCCAATATACTTTTGATGCTCTATGTTTATTGCTCAGAGGTAGTGACAAACGTTTAACAATACAGACGCAGACAAGATGTGAATGAGGTGAAATTTTGTTTGTCGTTAAAATTCAACGCTCGAATTTAGTAAAACAATTGTCATTCTAATCGTCATATACTTGTTCAGCTCGTTCTAATTACAATTGTCTCTCATCTTTATACGAATATAATCTCACGTCCCAAATTTTATATTCAAATGGTGTAATACAGGGATTCTACCATGTTGTAATAATTTGAAGTACTATGTAAATACACCTGATAGCAATGAAGAACAAATTACATCGCTGTTAAAACACATACGCTACGTCAATTGGAGTATAATAGTTATAAATGAATATGAGATGATTTAATTAACGAATCCGGAAGGTGCGAGTTTAGTGATATACTTTCGAATCACTTTTTTTCTCTCTCTTTACGGTATACAGTTAAATTTGCAGTATTCAATTCGGGAGATATTATATTTCTTGGGTTTAGATTCACAGTTAGACTTCTTTAGTAAATGTATCACGCAACGTATGCAATCGTTATTTTGACCTAGAAGAAACTCGGAGAAAGCCGTAAGAATAGTGAGTGATTTTGAATTTATTGTACTCTGTTTTCTATACGTATCCTCGATTATTATGATAGATGTTCAACTTTTCATTCCGATTTCCGAGAGTTTAATTCTAATACAATTATTCATTATTGGATGACACCGCATACTTTATGTGCATACTAATACTTGACAACTTTCTCCGTTCTAATTTTGTGTACAGATATAATATTCACCAGTATTCTTGTCATCCGATTCTGATATTTAAAAAAAAATTATATTCGTGTTTAACGAACACGTCATAATTACTGCGGCTAGCGTCAATATGTTTATCTTCATTTCTATACTGTGTACATTTGTATTTCGTATTATGTCATGGACTGGGTAAATTTTACGGTAATCGATATACACTCGATGCAGATGCAATTCTCTTTTCCAGCCACAATTGTCGGCTGAATATCGATGCAGCTGCAACTAGGACACACGGGATCAAATTAAGTCAAACAAGTTTTGTGGGATAAGATAATTCAAGGCTCGCATAATAATGGAACTAAAAATGCATTATCTATGGTAGTAGTACATACGTTGTAGTATATTATGAGTATTTGAAACGCATGATCTTACTCATATGGCAATGATCGTATACTTTTTACCAATTGACAGAGAAAAAAAATCGTGAATTATGAAATACAATGCGAATTGAAAGAAACGTAGTTCGCCGTGATTTACCATTTGCGCGATTATAGTCAGTACAGTTTGAAATTTGTCTCTACGTATATGTACGAATATACGCTCAGCTGTAGACACTGTATATAAAAGAGACAAAAAAAGTCACGACCCCGATCGTCGAAATGAAAGTAGCAAGGTGTTCATGGTGGAATGAAATGCGAAATATTGCACGTAGGATACACTATCAGGCTCACGCTTGATGTTACGGCGAAATGTCTTTCCCTGTAAGCATATGTATAGCAGGTGTACCGTTAAAAATGAACATGCCACGTTAGATTCTGCACAGCCGCGCCATCAAATTTGTATAGAACATCGGTGCACATTCGGAAAGTCACATGCTTGTAAATTCAGAGCCTTCTTTCAAACCTGAACAATAGATAGATTCTGTTACATACCTATGCGGTATGCGTACGATAAGGAATGGGAATTTACTTCAAGATACATTATATGCTACTGGAAATCGATTTCAGAACACGGCTTGGAGGTAAGGCGCGCGGGTACACGTGTCTGTGTTTGTACGGGTAAGAATTATGCAATCCTACCAGTAATCAATCAAGATGATATGGAAACGCAGAACTGAAGGATTAATTGTGAGTTTCACGCATATTATGGAGATATAAAAGGAGATTTGCCACGGCCCCGTATGCGTATAATTGTAGAGCATAATTATTCAAAATTTCGAACGTATATACGAACGTCGCGCAGTTGCAAGGTTAGGAAATCTTGATGACTGATATTAGAATAAGTGCTGTAATTAATTGTAAGCAATGGAATCACGTGTCCGTTTCTTTTCGAGGAAAGCGTGCATCCTATTATGGAAATCATATTTCCAACCTACATAGCGCTCAGCACCATACAAGCATCATTGAAGTGTCTCAGAGGGAAGGATAGAACTCGATCAATTGCAATAGACATTATAGATTAGTTCAACAACTGTGATATTGTATCGTATGTTATAATCTCCTCACTGATTACCTGAATAAATCTACAAATAATTTATCTGCTCATTGATTGCCCCGTTATATTTTCCAATTCCATCTCCCACTGAATCCGTTTTCGGAAATCGCATACCTTCTTCTCGAAATTACTTTCAGGTCTCGAAATCATAGGATGTTCTGTACCTGATGAATAACCTGAGGCAGGAGTTCAAGAGACTTTTTCTTCTATATTCGAGTAGTTTGGCGGAAAAAGATTTAGGTCATACTTCTTCGTTTGTTAATTGAATTGAGATTGAAAATGAGATACTAGAATACGTACATGTATGTTACGAGAACAGTAAAATTCAACTGCCTGGAACGTTCGGAATTCTGATTTTTAACGAACAAGAAAATATACAACGCATTGATTTTGACCTAATGAACGTTGTGCGACTTTGTTTTCATAATGTGCGGAGATGGAAGGGAAGGCACATGCAGGTGGAAGTAGGTACAACCAGAGTCATGAGCAACTATCGTTCAATACTTACAATTCGGAATTTTTAGCTGAATATTCAAGTTTGCATCAGGATAATATACTATCTTAGGAAGTGGAACAATTTTTTAATTTCATTCATATGTATGGGAATAGGAGGGAGGCTACATGGAGGTGGGGGCAGCGGCAAGCAGGATCATGAGCAGCTTTCGGTCAAATCCGTGATTTTGGGATTTTTAAATGAAAATCCGAGTTTATATCAGGATAACATCTGGGCTAAAGAGGTAGCACGATTTTTGACTTGATCTCTTAATGTATGTGAATAAGAGGACTGGCACATGAAGGTGGGAGCTGGGGTGAGCAGATTCATCAGAAGCTTTCGTTCAATACCTAGACTTTGAAACTCTGAGGAGGGAATCCAAATTTGTAGCAGGATAATAGGATAACTCCAGAGCTGACACAATTTTTCTTCGATGTGTAAGGATATGAGACAGCGGGAGAGCACACAGTCGATGATAAAACTGGATATCGGGACAGGCAGAGGAACAAGTTTGTATTAGGATAACATCTGAGCCCAAGAGGTGGCACGATTGTTTTTCTTTTTCGCGTATGCATGGGAATGCGAGGGAGGACGCATGTAGGTGGAAGCAGAGACAGGCAGAGGCATGAGCAGCTTTCGTTCGAATCCAAGATATTCAGAATTTTAACTGAAAATTCGGATTTGTATCAGGATATCATCTGAGCTCAAGAGGTGGCACAATTTTTTTCTTATTCGCGTATGCATGGGAATGCGAGAGAGGATGCATGTAGGTGAAAGCAGAGACAGTCAAACGCATGAGCAGCTTTCTATGGAATCCGAGATAGTTTGAATTTTAACTGGAAGCTCGAATTTGTATTAGGATAGCATCCGAGCTCAAGAGGTGGCATAATTTTTTTCGTATTCGCGTATGCATTGGAATGCGAGAGCGGACGCATGTAGGTGAGAGCAGAGACAGGCGGAGGCATGAGCACCTTTCTTTCGAATCCTAGATTTTCAGAATTTTAGCTGAAAATTCGAATGTGTATCAGGATAACATCTGAGTCCAGGAGGTGGCATAATTTGTTTCTTATTCGCGAATGCATGGGATTGCGAGAGAGGACGCATGTAGGTGAGAGCAGAGACAGGCAGAGGCATGTATCAGAAAAACATCCGAGCCCAAGAAGTGGCAAAATTTTTTTCTCATTCGCTTATGCATGGGAATGCGAGAGCGGACGCATGTACGTGAGAGCAGACGCAGGCAGAGGAATGTATCAGGAAAACATCCGAGCCCAAGAGGTGGCACAATTTTTTCCTTAGTCGCGTATGCATGGGAATGCGAGAGAGGACACATGAAGGTGAGAGCAGAGACAGGCAGAGGCATAAGCAGCTTTCTTTCGATTCCAAGATATTTAGAATTTCAACTGAAAGTTTGGATTTGTATCAGGATAACATCTGAGCTCAAGAGGGGGCGCAATTTTTGTCTTATTAGCGTTTGCATGGGAATGCGAGAGAGGACGCATGTAGGGGAGAGCAGAGACAGGCAAAAGCATGAGTAGCTTTCTTTGGATTCCTAGATATTTTGAATTTTAACTGAAAATTCGAATTTGTATTAGGATAGCATCTGAGCTCAAGAGGTGGCACAATTTTTTTCTTATTCGCGTATGCATTGGAATCCAAGAGCGGACGCATGTAGGTGAGAGCAGAGGCAGGCAGAGGCATGTATCAGGAGAACATCCGAGCCCAAGAGGTGGCACAATTTTATGCTTTTTCGCGTATGCATGGGAATGCGGGAGAGAAGGCATGAAGGTGAGAGCAGAGACAGGCAAACGCATGAGCAGCTTTCTTTGGAATCCTAGATATTTTGAATTTTAACTAAAAATTCGAACTTGTATTAGGATAGCATCTGAGCTCAAGAGGTGGCACAATTTTTTTCTCATTTTCGTATGCATGGAAATGCGAGAGCGGACGCATGTAGAGGAGAGCAGACGCAGGCAGAGGCATGTATCAGGAAAACATCCAAGCCCAAGAAGTGGCACGATTTTTTGCTTTTTCGCGTATGCATGGGAATGCGAGAGAAAAGTCATAAAGGTTAGAGCAGAGACAGGCAAAAGCATGAGTAGCTTTCTTTGGATTCCTAGATATTTTGAATTTTAACTGGAAATTCGAATTTGTATTAGGATAGCATCTGAGCACAAGAGGTGGCACAAGTTTGTTCTTATTCGCGTATGCATTGGAATCCAAGAGCGGACGCATGTAGGTGAGAGCAGAGGCAGGCAGAGGCATGTGTCAGGAGAACATCCGAGCCCAAGAGGTGGCACAATTTTATGCTTTTTCGCGTATGCATGGGAATGCGGGAGAGAAGGCATAAAGGTGAGAGCAGAGACAGGCAAACGCATGAGCAGCTTTCTTTGGAATCCTAGATATTTTGAATTTTAACTAAAAATTCGAATTTGTATTAGGATAGCATCTGAGCTCGAGAGGTGGCACAATTTTTTTCTTATCTTCGTATGCATGGGAATGCGAGAGCGGACGCATGTAGAGGAGAGCAGACGCAGGCAGAGGCATGTATCAGGAAAACATCCGAGCCCAAGAGGTGCACGATTTATTTCTTATTCGCGTATGGATGGGAATGCGAGAGAGGACGCATGTAGGTGAGAGCAGAGACAGGCGGAGGCATGAGCACCTTTCGTCCGAATCCTAGATTTTCAAAATTTCAGCTGAAAATTCGAATGTGTATCAGGATAACATCTGAGTCCAAGAGGTGGCACAATTTTTTTCTTATTCGCGTATGCATGGGAATGCGAGAGAGGACGCATGTGGGCGAGAGCAGAGACAGGCAGAGGCGTGTATCAGGAAAACATCCGAGCCCAAGAGGTGGCACAATTTTCTTCTTATTCGCGTATGGATGAGAATGCGAGAGAGGACGCATGTAGGTGAGAGCAGAGACAGGCGGAGGCATGAGCACCTTTCTTTCGAATCCTAGATTTTCAGAATTTTAGCTGAAAATTCGAATGTGTATCAGGATAACATCTGAGTCCAAGAGGTGGCACAATTTTCTTCTTATTCGCGTATGGATGGGAATGCGAGAGAGGACGCATGTAGGTGAGAGCAGAGACAGGCGGAGGCATGAGCAGCTTTCTTTCGATTCCAAGATATTTAGAATTGTTACTGAAAGTTTGGATTTGTATCAGGATAACATCTGAGCTCAAGAGGTGGCGCAATTTTTGTCTTATTAGCGTTTGCATGGTAATGCGAGACAAAAGGCATAAAGGTGAGAGCAGAGACAGGCAAAAAAATAAGCAGCGTTCTTTGGAATCCTACATATTTTGAATTTTAACTGAAAAATCGAATTGGTATTCGGATAGCATCTGAGCTCAAGAGGTGGCACAATTTCTTTCTTATTCGCGTATGCATTGGAATGCGAGAGAGGACGCATGTAGGTGAGAGCAGAGGCAGGCAGAGGCATGAGCAGCGTTCTTTCGAGTCCAAGATATTTAGAATTTATCCTGAAAGTTTGGATTTGTATCAGGATAACATCTGAGCTCAAGAGGTGGCGCAATTTTTGTCTTATTGGCGTTTGCATGGGAATGCGAGAGAGGACGCATGTAGGGGAAAGCAGAGACAGGCAGAGGCATGTATCAGGAAAACATCCGAGCCCAAGAAGTGGCACGATTTTTTGCGTTTTCGCGTATGCATGGGAATGCGAGAGAAAAGTCATCAAGGTTAGAGCAGAGACAGGCAAAAGCATGAGTAGCTTTCTTTGGAATCCTAGATATTTTAAATTTTAACTGAAAATTCGAGTTTGTATTAGGATAGCATCTGAGCTCAAGAGGTGGCACAATTTTTTTTTTATTCGCGTATGCATTGGAATGCGAGAGCAGACGCATGTAGGTGAGAGCAGAGGCAGGCAGAGGCATGTATCAGGAAAACATCCGAGCCCAAGAGGTGGCACAATTTATTTCTTATTCGCGTGTGCATTGGAATGCGAGAGCGAACGCATGTAGGTGAGAGCAGAGGCAGGCAGAGGCATGTATCAGGAAAACATCCGAGCCCAAGAGGTGGCACAATTTTTTCCTTAGTCGCGTATGCATGGGAATGCGAGAGAGGGCACATTTAGGTGAGAGCGGCGACAGGCAGATGCATGTATCAGGAAAACATCCGAGCCCAAGAAGTGGCACAATTTTATGCTTTTTCGCGTATGGATGGGAATGCGGGAGAGAAGGCATAAAGGTGAGAGCAGAGACAGGCAAACGCATGAGCAGCTTTCTTTGGAATCCTAGATATTTTGAATTTTAACTAAAAATTCGAATTTGTATTAGGATAGCATCTGAGCTTGAGAGGTGGCACATTTTTTTTCTTATCTTCGTATGCATGGGAATGCGAGAGCGGACGCATGTAGAGGAGAGCAGACGTAGGCAGAGCCATGTATCAGGAAAACATCCGAGCCCAAGAAGTGCACGATTTTTTTCTTATTCGCGTATGGATGGGAATGCGAGAGAGGACGCATGTAGGTGAGAGCAGAGACAGGCAAACGCATGAGCAGCTTTCTTTGGAATCCTAGATATTTTTTTGAAATTTAACTGGAAATTCGAATTTGTATGAGGATAGCATCTGAGCTCACGAGGTGGCACAATTTTTTTCTTATTCGCGTATGCATTGGAATGCGAGAACGAGCGCATGTAGGTGAGAGCAGAAGCAGGCAGAGGCATGTATCAGCAAAACATCCGAGCCCAAGAGGTGGCACAATTTGTTTCTTATTCGCGTATGCATGGGAATGCGAGAGAGGACGCATGTAGGTGAGAGCAGAGACAGGCAGAGGCATGTATCAGGAAAACATCCGAGCCCAAGAAGTGGCACGATTTTTTGCTTTTTCGCTTATGCATGGGAATGTGAGAGAAAAGTCATAAAGGTGAGAGCAGAAACAGGCCAACGCATGAGCAGCTTTCTTTGGAATCCTAGATATTTTTTTGAAATTTAACTGGAAATTCGAATTTGTATGAGGATAGCATCTGAGCTCACGAGGTGGCACAATTTTTTTCTTATTCGCGTATGCATGGGAATGGGAGAGAGGACGCATGTAGGTGAGAGCAGAGGCAGGCAGAGGCATGTATCAGGAAAACATCGGAGCCCAAGAGGTGGCACAATTTATTTCTTATTCGCGTATGCATTGGAATGCGAGAACGAACGCATGTAGGTGAGAGCAGAGGCAGGCAGAGGCATGTATCAGGAAAACATCTGAGCCCAAGAGGTGGCACAATTTTATTTATTATTAGCGTTTGCATGGTAATGCGTGAGATGACGCATGTAGGTGAGAGCAGAGATAGGCAAAGGCATGTATCAGGAAAACATCCGAGACCGAGAGGTGGCACAATTTATTTCTTATTCGCGAGTGCATTGGAATACGAGGGCGAACGCATGTAGGTGAGAGCAGAGGCAGGCAGAGGCATGTATCAGGAAAACATCCGAGCCCAAAAAGTGGCACAATTTTATGCTTTTTCGCGTACGCATGGGAATGCGGGAGAGAAGGCATAAAGGTGAGAGCAGAGACAGGCAAACGCATGAGCAGCTTTCTTTGGAATCCTAGATATTTTGAATTTTAACTAAAAATTCGAATTTGTATTAGGATAGCATCTGAGCTCAAGAGGTGGCACAATTTTTTTCTCATTTCCGTATGCACCGGAATGCGAGAGCGGACGCATGTAGGTGAGAGCAGAGGCAGGCAGAGGCATGTATCAGGGAAACATCCGAGCCCAAGAAGTGGCACGATTTTTTGCTTTTTCGCGTATGCATGGGAATGCGAGAGAGGACGCATGTAGGTGAGAGCAGAGACAGGCGGAGGCACGAGCACCTTTCTTTCGAATCCTAGATTTTCAGAATTTTAGATGAAAATTCTAATGTGTATCAGGATAACATCTGAGTCCAAGAGGTGGCACAATTTTTCTCTTATTCGCGTATGCATGGGAATGCGAGAGAGGACGCATGTAGGTGAGAGCAGAGACAGGCAGAGGCATGAGCAGCTTTCTATCGATTCCAAGATATTTCGAATTTTATCTGAAAGTTTGGATTTGTATCAGGATAACATCTGAGCTCAAGAGGTGGCGCAATTTTTGTCTTATTAGCGTTTGCATGTGAATGCAAGAGAGGACGCATGTAGGGGAGAGCAGAGCCAGGCAGAGGCATGAGCAGCTTTCTATCGATTCCAAGATATTTCGAATTTTATCTGAAAGTTTGGATTTGTATCAGGATAACATCTGAGCTCAAGAGGTGGCGCAATTTTTGTCTTATTGGCGTTTGCATGGGAATGCGAGAGAGGACGCATGTAGGGGAAAGCAGAGGCAGGCAGAGGCATGTATCAGGAAAACATCCGAGCCCAAGAGGTGGCACAATTTATTTCTTATTCGCGTGTGCATTGGAATGCGAGAGCGAACGCATGTAGGTGAGAGCAGAGGCAGGCAGAGGCATGTATCAGGAAAACATCCGAGCCCAAGAGGTGGCACAATTTTTTGCTTAGTCGCGTATGCATGGGAATGCGAGAGAGGGCACATGTAGGTGAGAGCGGCGACAGGCAGATGCATGTATCAGGAAAACATCCGAGCCCAAGAAGTGGCACAATTTTATGATTTTTCGCGTTTGCATGGGAATGCGGGAGAGAACGCATAAAGGCCAGAGCACAGACAGGCAATCGCATGAGCAGCTTTCTTTGGAATCCTAGATATTTCGAATTTTAACTAAAAATTCGAATTTGTATTAGGATAGCATCTGAGCTCAAGAGGTGGCACAATTTTTTTTCTTATTTTCGTATGCATGGGAATGCGAGAGCGGACGCATGTAGAGGAGAGCAGACGCAGGCAGAGGCATGTATCAGGAAAACATCCGAGCCCAAGAGGTGCACGATTTTTTTCTTATTCGCGTATGGATGGGAATGCGAGAGAGGACTCATGTAGGTGAGAGCAGAGACAGGCGGAGGCATGAGCACCTTTCTTTCGAATCCTAGATTTCCAGAATTTTAGCTGAAAATTCGAATGTGTATCAGGAAAATATCCGAGCCCAAGAAGTGGCCTGATTTTTTGCGTTTTCGCGTATGCATGGGAACGCGAGAGAAAAGTCATAAAGGTGAGAGCAGAGACAGGCAAAAGCATGAGTAGCTTTCTTTGGAAACCTAGATATTTTGAATTTTAACTGAAAATTCGAATTTTTATTAGGATAGCATCTGATCTCGAGAGGTGGCACAATTTTTTTCTTATTCGCGTATGCATTGGAATGCGAGAGCGGAAGCATGTAGGTGAGAGCAGAGGCAGGCAGAGGCATGTATCAGGAAAACATCCGAGCCCAAGAGGTGGCACAATTTATTTCTTATTCGCGTGTGCATTGGAATGCGAGAGCGGACGCATGTAGGTGAGAGCAGAGGCAGGCAGAGGCATGTATCAGGAATACATCCGAGCCCAAGAGGTGGCACAATTTTTTCCTGAGTCGCGTATGCATGGGAATGCGGGAGAGGTCACATGTAGGTGAGAGCAGAGGCAGGCAGAGGCATGTATCAGGAAAACATCCGAGCCCAAGAGGTGGCAAAATTTTTTCCTGAGTCGCGTATGCATTGGAATGCGAGAGCGGACGCATGTAGGCGAGAGCAGAGGCAGGCAGAGGCATGTATCAGGAAAACATCCGAGCCCAAGAGGTGGCACAATTTATTTCTTATTCGCGTGTGCATTGGAATGCGAGAGCGGACGCATGTAGGTGAGAGCAGAGGCAGGCAGAGGCATGTATCAGGAATACATCCGAGCCCAAGAGGTGGCACAATTTTTTCCTGAGTCGCGTATGCATGGGAATGCGAGAGAGGTCACATGTAGGTGAGAGCAGAGGCAGGCAGAGGCATGTCTCAGGAAAACATCCGAGCCCAAGAGGTGCACGATTTTTTTCTTATTCGCGTATGGATGGGAATGCGAGAGACGACGCATGTAGGTGAGAGCAGAGACAGGCAGAGGCATGAGCAGCTTTCTTTCGAATCCTAGATTTTTAGAATCTTAACTGGGAATTCGAATCGGTATTAGGATAACATCTGAGCCCAAGAGGTGGCACAATTTTATTTATTATTAGCGTTTGCATGGGAATGCGAGAGAGGACGCATGTAGGTGAGAGCAGGGATAGGCAAAGGCATGTATCAGGAAAACATCCGAGCCCGAGAGGTAACACAAATTATTTCTTATTCGCGTATGCGTGGGAATGCGAGAGACGACGCATGTAGGTGAGAGCAGAGACAGGCAGAGGCATGAGCAGCTTTCTTTCGAATCCTAGATTTTTGGAATTTTACCTGAAAATTCGAATTGGTATCACGATAACATCTGAGCTCAAGAGGTGGCACAATTTTTTTCTCATTTTCGTATGCACCAGAATGCGAGAGCGGACGCATGTAGAGGAGAGCAGACGCAGGCAGAGGCATGTACCAGGAAAACATCCGAGCCCAAGAGGTGCACGATTTTTTTCTTATTCGCGCATGGATGGGAATGCGATAGAGGACGCATGTAGGTGAGAGCAGAGACAGGCGGAGGCATGAGCACCTTTCTTTCGAATCCTAGATTTTCGAAATTTTAGCTGCAAATTCGAATGTGTATCAGAATAACATCTGAGTCCAAGAGGTGGCACAATTTCTTTCTTATTCGCGTATGCATGGGAATGCGAGAGAGGACGCATGTAGGAGAGAGCAGAGACAGGCAGAGGCATGAGCAGCTTTCTTTAGATTCCAAGATATTTAGAATTTTAACTGAAAGTTTGGATTTGTATCAGGATAACATCTGAGCTCAAGAGGTGGCGCAATTTTTGTCTTATTAGCGTTCGCATGGGAATGCGAGAGAGGACGCATGTAGGGGAGAGCAGAGACAGGCAGAGGCATGTATCAGGAAAACATCCGAGCCCAAGAAGTGGCACGATTTTTTTATTTTTCGCGTATGCATGGGAATGCGAGAGAAAAGTCATAAAGGTGAGAGCAGAAACAGGCAATCGCATGAGTAGCTATCTTTGGAATCCTAGATATTTTTTTGAAATTTAACTGGAAATTCGAATTTGTATTAGGATAGCATCTGAGCTCAAGAGGTGGCACAATTTTTTTCTTATTCGCGTGTGCATTGGAGTGCGCGAGCGAACGCATGTAGGTGAGAGCAGAGGCAGGCAGAGGCATGTATCAGGAAAACATCCGAGCCCAAGAGGTGGCACAATTTTATCCTCAGTCGCGTATGCATGGGAATGCGAGAGAGGACACATGTAGGTGAGAGCAGAGAGTGGCAGAGGCATGTATCAGGAAAACATCCGAGCCCAAGAAGTGGCACAATTTTATGCTTTGTCGCGTACGCATGGGAATGCGGGAGAGAAGGCATAAAGGTGAGAGCAGAGACAGGCAAACGCATGAGCAGCTTTCTTTGGAATCCTAGATATTTTGAATTTTAACTAAAAATTCGAATTTGTATTAGGATAGCATCTGAGCTCAAGAGGTGGCACGATTTTATTTATTATTAGCGTTTGCATGGTAATGCGAGAGAGGACGCATGTAGGTGAGAGCAGAGATAGGCAAAGGCATGTATCAGGAAAATATCCGAGCCCGAGAGGTAACACAAATTATTTCTTATTCGCGTATGCGTGGGAATGCGAGAGACGACGCATGTAGGTGAGAGCAGAGACAGGCAGAGGCATGAGCAGCTTTCTTTCGAATCCTAGATTTTTGGAATTTTACCTGAAAATTCGAATTGGTATCACGATAACATCTGAGCTCAAGAGGTGGCACAATTTTTGCCTCAGTCGCGTATGCATCGGAATGCGAGAGAGAAGGCATAAAGTTGACAGCAGAGACAGGCATACGCATGACCAGCTTTCTTTGAAATCGTAGATATTTCGAATCTTAACTGAAAAAACGAATTTGTATTAGGATAGCATCTGAGCTCAAGAGGTGGCACAATTTTTTTCTTATTTTCGTATGCACCAGAATGCGAGAGCGGACGCATGTAGAGGAGAGCAGACGCAGGCAGAGGCATGTATCAGGAAAACATCCGAGCCCAAGAGGTGCACGATTTTTTTCTTATTCGCGCATGGATGGGAATGCGATAGAGGACGCATGTAGGTGAGAGCAGAGACAGGCGGAGGCATGAGCACCTTTCTTTCGAATCCTAGATTTTCGAAATTTTAGCTGCAAATTCGAATGTGTATCAGAATAACATCTGAGTCCAAGAGGTGGCACAATTTCTTTCTTATTCGCGTATGCATGGGAATGCGAGAGAGGACGCATGTAGGAGAGAGCAGAGACAGGCAGAGGCATGAGCAGCTTTCTTTAGATTCCAAGATATTTAGAATTTTAACTGAAAGTTTGGATTTGTATCAGGATAACATCTGAGCTCAAGAGGTGGCGCAATTTTTGTCTTATTAGCGTTTGCATGGGAATGCGAGAGAGGACGCATGTAGGGGAGAGCAGAGACAGGCAGAGGCATGTATCAGGAAAACATCCGAGCCCAAGAGGTGGCACAATTTTATCCTCAGTCGCGTATGCATGGGAATGCGAGAGAGGACACATGTAGGTGAGAGCAGAGAGTGGCAGAGGCATGTATCAGGAAAACATCCGAGCCCAAGAAGTGGCACAATTTTATGCTTTTTCGCGTATGCATGGGAATGCGAGAGAAAAGTCATAAAGGTGAGAGCAGAGACAGGCAAAAGCATGAGTAGCTTCTTTGGAATCCTAGATATTTTGAATTTTAACTGAAAATTCGAATTTGTATTAGGATAGCATCTGAGCTCAAGAGGTGGCACAATTTTTTTCTTATTCGCGTGTGCATTGGAATGCGAGAGCGGACGCATGTAGCTGAGAGCAGAGACCGGCGGGGGCATGTGCAGCTTTCTTTCGAATCCTAGATTTTTAGAATCTTAACTGAAAATTCGAATCGGTATCAGGATAACATTTGAGCCCAGGAGGTGGCACAATTTATTTCTTATTCGCGTACGCGTGGGAATGCGGGAGAAGACGCATGTAGGTGAAAGCAGAGACAGGCAGTGGCATGAGCAGCTTTCTTTCGAATCCTAGATTTTCAGAATTTTAACTGAAAATTCGAATTGGTATCAGGATATCATCTGAGCTCAAGAGGTGGCACAATTTTTTCCTTGGTCGCGTATGCATGGGAATGCGAGAGAGGACCCCTGTAGGTGAGAGCAGAGACAGGCAAACGCATGAGCAGCTTCCTTTGGAATCCTAGATATTTTGAATTTTAACTGAAAATTCGAATTTGTATCAGGAAAACATCCGAACCCAAGAGGTGGCACAATTTGTTTCTCATTCGCGTATGCATGTGAATGCGAGAGCGGACGCATGTAGGTGAGAGCAGAGACCGGCGGGGGCATGTGCAGCTTTCTTTCGAATCCTAGATTTTTAGAATCTTAACTGAAAATTCGAATCGGTATCAGGATAACATCTGAGCCCAAGAGGTGGCACAATTTATTTCTAATTCGCGTATGAATGAAAATGCGAGAGCGGACGCATGTAGGCGAGAGTAGGAACAAGTAGAAGCATGTGCAGCTGTCGTTCAAATCCTAGGTTTTTAGAATCTTGACTGAAAATTCGAATTTGTATTAGGATAGCATCTGAGCTCAAGAGGTGGCACAATGTTTTTCTTATTAGCGTTTGCATGGGAATGCGGGAGAGGACGCATATCGGTGAGAGCAGAGACAGGCAAAGGCATGTATCAGGAAAACATCCGAGCCCAGGAGGTAACACAAATTATTTTTTATTCGCGTATGCGTCGAAATGCGAGAGAGGACGCATGTAGGTGAGAGCAGAGACTGGCAGAGGCATGAGCAGCTCTCTCTCGAATCCTAGATTTTCAGAATTTTAACTGAAAATTCTAATTGGTATCAGGATAACATCTGAGCTCAAGAGGTGGCACAATTTTTTCCTTAGTCGCGTATGCATGGGAATCCGAGAGAAGACGCATGTAGGTGAGAGCAGAGACTGGCAGAGGCATGAGCAGCTTTCTTTCGAATCCTAGATTTTTAGAATCTTAACTGAAAATTTGAATTTGTATCAGGATAACATCTCAGTCGACGCGGCGGCACAGGTTTTTTTCTTATTCGCGCATGCATGGGAATGCGAGAGAGGACGTATGTAGGTGAGATCAAAGACAGGCAGAGGCATGAGCAGCTCTCGCTCACATCCTAGATTACAATAATTTTAACTGAAAATTCGAAATTGTATCAGGATTACATCCGAGCACAAGACGTGGCACGATTTTTTCGTTTTCGTATATGGATGGGAATGCGAACGGGAACACACGTATGTCAGAACAGGGACAAGCAGAGGCATGAGCAGCTATCGTTCGAATCCTAGTTTTTTAGATTTTTAACTGAAAATTCGACTTTGTATCAGGATAATCTCCGAGCCCTAGGGATGGC
The DNA here is from genome assembly GCA_963170745.1 of Phymatocera aterrima. Taxonomy (NCBI): domain Eukaryota; kingdom Metazoa; phylum Arthropoda; class Insecta; order Hymenoptera; family Tenthredinidae; genus Phymatocera; species Phymatocera aterrima. Next base: position 1,178,628 of record OY720669.1, on the reverse strand, counting down.
AAAATTTTTTTCCCGCTGAAATAGATGTGGATAATCCACAATTCACGGTGGATTGGAGGAAAGACCCCCAGGAACACGAAACATATGAACAAACATAGCGCGTTCGGAGGGGCAGGCAATGACATGAGCAACCTTTCTTTCCGTTCTATAGATCTCCGAATTTTCATTTTACCATCCGAATTTGTGCAAGGAAACATGAGCCAAAGACGTCGCACAATTTTCATTTTCCCCCAAATGTTATTGTACGGTAATGCGAGATAGCGCACAGGATTCACTCTTCTTCTTCTTCTTCTTCCTTGAGTGGTTATATCCTCATAGTACTGAAGTGCAAGGCAAATACCAAAAAATTATTACCCTGTACGGGAATTGACTGAGTTAACCAATTCGTTGTAGTTCGGACGTTGAGTGTAGTGCAGCGTGTCTGCTTCGCCGATGCAGCACGTGGTGTGCTATTCATGTAATCTCACGTTGGGGATACATCTCGAGGGTTTCGCTTTTACTTGTTAATTACGGCACTCTTCCTACAAGAGAATAAAATCTGGTACTTGCCTGATGCTAATTTGCAATAAGAGGATATAACCATTCTGGACTAAGAAGAACAAGAACCTCAAGTTACATTACCTGACCTAACCTTATATATTAATAAGTGAAACGAAGTTTATATCCATTTAGAAAGATGAGGAGATATTTATTACACATGAGTTATATCGGAACAAATTTCAGGTATACCAATGAAATGTCTTATACCTACGTTACGTACAATTTGATTATTGATTCTCATTTATAAACTCTACGATGAGCCACTGTCGAGGCTACCTATTATGCTAACGATATTCTCCAATTTTTATTTTCTTCAAATGATAACAAATTGTTCCCAAAGAAAACAATCGTATCACAGACTTAGTTATACTATAATTCTAATCGAACATTCAAGGGGTATGCAAAGACAACCTTCTGTACCCACAGTTCAAGCCTCTGTCGAAGCTGCTCTGGAACAGTGCCTGAAGCCCCCGAGTCTTCTGGCACCTACACTTACAACATCTAGCAGGTTCTAATGACTTTTGAATAGTTCATCAAATTGCGGCTTTTTCATTATCGTGATAAAATATATGCGTAAATAAATATTAACAGAACCGACGCTGGCGTACACGCGTTGTCGTCGACAGCCCACGTCGATTTATATCATCCAGGTGAAGGGAAATATGATTTGGAAACAACAAGAAGATCAATGAATAACTTTTTTGCTAAGGCCGACAAAGATATTAGGTCAGTATTACTCAGAGACTCATCAATCTGAGGAATTATTACTTCGATTTCAAATGCATATAGGGCCGGTTGTTTCATCTTTCGGTAAAAATTTATCCTCTTGGTAAATGCCGGGGTAAATGCCCTCCCAGCCAGACGCCGTACCCGCTAGAGAATTTACCGAAAGGATAAATTTTTACCGAAAGATGGAACAACCGGCCCTTAGAAAGCTTCGAAGAATCACGATATTTATAACAAATAAAACAAAAATGACATGAAACACGAACATAAAATAACCAAACAGAATTACTTCCTGTATGGAAGTTAACGAAGATTTTCATGCCAGACACATGGCCAAATCACGATCATATTTATACCGTTTTATGATCCCAAAGTACAAGAGCCAGCCTAATTTTCCTGTTCTTGAATTAAATCGCTGTTACACAATCAGGTAAGCATTGAATTTACACAAATTCAAAAGCATTAGAAATTAATAAAAAATATCAATCTTATTTACGCTTCTAATAATTTTGAAACTGTAAAATTTATTATCAGATCAATATCCGGAACTAATTAAACAAATGTGTTGTTAATTTATTCTCCTTCAGGTCTGATACTTTCGATGCTGAAAGAGTAAAGCAAGGAACTCAACTATTTCTAGGATTGAAAGATTTCCGTACCTTTTCTGGCAAAGTACGTGACAAGTATAGAAACACTGACATAGTTTATATTCGCAAGCTCAACTACTTGAATTTAGAAGAAGGCAAACCGCTGATGGCAGATGATCCATTTGCCGATAATTTTCAATACTGGAATATTAGATGCGGGGCAAGGGCATTTCTTTATAATCAGGTAGAGATCCTCACTGAGAATTGATGTAATACTGATTGTAATTTGATTTAACGTTTAATGATGATATTATGTTCATCATAGACCAATTCTCTGGCCTGTTATCTCAATTGTTTTTCTCCTCTGAGCAGGTTCGGCGGATGGTGGGCGCTCTAATTTCATTAGGAATTGGACGGATAACCGAAAACGATATTCGGTGTATGTTAGAAGTACCGTCTGCGCAAAGCTGGAATCCACGGGCTGTAACAGTACCAGCTTACGGTTTATATCTCTGTGAAGTTAACTACGATCCGTTAGAATTAGAGAAGTTTAGAGTTTCGAATGAATAAACTTTGTTAGAAAATTACGAACTAAATCTATCGAATAGTTTTGATTTAAGAATTTTGTATGAATTTTCATAAACCTACACAAAAAAAAAGATGATAAAATATTCTGCGCTGCCATTCAATTTACTCTATTTTACATTCTCTTGTCAACTTTTAATCGGTATAATAAAGAAAACTGATGAAATTTGACATGAGCCAAGTCTGAAATTAATAATGCTTTCACAATGAGTTTGAGCAGTCTTCTAAGAGCTAAAAAAAAAGACCTTAAACATTGTAATACAGTATTAACAAATATGCTTGGTGAAAAGTATGAGATTTCAGATAATAAGATGAAATTAATCGATAGAGGTCTCCCTTTTGTAGTAGATACAAAACCAGATTTACAAGTAGCGTTGGTAGAACCTGGATTGTACTTCGGTTCTCAAGATCCGATAGCTAATATTGATATATTACGGGAATATGAAATCAAGCATGTAATATGTATCGGTATAAACTTGGATGTCAAATTCGAAGAGATTCGTTACTACTCTATAGAATTATTGGATCTACCTGAATCCAGTATTTTAGGAGCATTAAAAACGTGCTTACGTATAATTAACGAGAATAAAGATGAGAATATTTTTGTCCACTGCAACGCAGGTGTATCTAGATCGGCATCTATTGTAATAGCTTATCTAATGATAAAAAATAATCTACAATACGATGAAGCATATGAGAAAGTGAAACTAATTAGAGAATGTATTAAGCCGAATGAAGGATTTATCAGGGAATTAAAATCACTGAAATTATGTGATTTTAAAGATTTTTATCCTTGAATCTTATTGAAATAAAGAGACACAGAACGCACATTATATAAATTTTCAGATGATATATTATTATGATAGAACTCATCTTCAATGACATCATTCACTTATTTAGGTATATAATAGGTCTTCATATGATAATTACATATTTTTATTTCATATTATATTTATTACTTGTTAAAAAAAAGTTATTCTCATGCATAGTTTGATTTTTTTTTCTTTTCTTAATTCTTTCTATACTGATATTATTATTAATCCTTATTACTTGGCCAAAATTAATAATTGTTTTAAATTTATTGATTGTTGCTAGACTTAATAATAATATGTACGTATGTATATGTTTATTTATTATTGTAATAAAGAATAGTATCCATTATACTACGCATATGCATTATTGTTGCCGTTTTATGAAACGTGCAATTTGGTGCATTAAATTAAATTTCCAAGTTTAGTTTAGGCATTTTTTTTCATCTTTTCTCCCTTATCATTTTTCTTCTCGTTTATATACTATATAAAAATTGCTGTAAATCTAAAAAATATAAGTGAATTTCTGTAGATGCATGCACGCACGTATGCATGTATGTATGTATCTATGTATTCGGTAATCATCATTATTATTAGATATTTTTAATCCATGATTATAGTTGTCGCTTTATGTTTCGTATTTTTTCTATCAGCATTATTCCAGATTTTATTATCTGAGGATTATTTATACATAAGTAATAATTGTTTGAATAATTGATTATATAATTATTATCAATATATCATAATATACATAAACCTAATATTCACATTCCTCCAACAATTGAAATGAGCTGTCTTGAAGAAAGTTAGACAAGGCACTTGAACCGAATAGTATTTTACTTATTTTTTTTTCTTTCGTCGTCTTAACTAGTTGGCCTCATAAATTAGTTCATGCATTTATTGTTTTGCATATTATATACTAGTACCAAAAATGTAAAATGAATGAAATAAATTGACGAAAAAGAAACAAACTTTTTGTTGTTTACTCACTGAATAGTATAATCCCATTCATACCTATTCGAATGTGGAGTACATTATTTATATAAATTTATGGATGCTTTAAACAACACTTTCCATTACATATTTTTCATTTATTTATTCCTACCGTACTTGTTTCTCTCTTTCTCTTACTCTCTCGCATGTTTGCAATAGTATAGAAATTATTTATCATAAATTGGAAGGTCTTTATAAAGATTATGTTCCCAAAAGCATTATCCATCATTTTAGTCTCTTTTTTTTCTTAAGTAAGTAATTCATATTACATTATGAATCCTTGCCTTTCTTGCTAAATGCGATGATTATAAATACTAGAATCAGTAGTATGTATATTAATTACAATGGACAATACAGGATATGCGTTATCATATTTGTTTTGCAGCCTATGTTGAATGTTATAAACAAAAGAACGAAAAATAAAAAAAACGAAAATTTATTTTTAGTATTGAAGTTTGCTTTATGTTACTTCAGACTGTCAAAAATCGTGATTACTTTTTTTTCTTCAATATTTTTTTTTTGTTTACAACTATTTTCAAATAAGCGTACTATGTGTATGTTAATACTATGTGTAATAATATCAACTTTATTTTTTATTTCCAATTTCTGAAAGCAAGCGATCGAAAAAAATAAATGAGGAGAACAGATCTTCTGCTCTTATTCAAAAGCAATATTGTATTATTATATCGCTATTTCTCTATTAGTAAATTTCATTATATGTATGTATGTTTAAATGTATATTGTATATTGTATAGGAACATGTTCTTTAAACTGACCTAATAAATTACTTTGCAAAAAATGTTACATTATTTTTCGTTTTCAACAGTTCAAGAGTTAATATCAATATAGAGTCTCTCTGGCTTCACTGTAAAGCCAAATTCCAATAACAATTTGTCCAACTACCAAAAAAAAGGAGAATTGGAATTCCTATTTTTTTTTTCTTTATATTTACAAAATTTATAAATAAATAAACAAAATATTATGCTCGGCTTAATTTATGTACACAAATTCAAGAATTCATGTAGTAGTATTATAATCTATGTACAAAATTAGCCGCTTCGGGGGATCTTTTGTTCTTTTATCCGTGGATATAAGACACAATTTGAAAAATATACAATACGCAAAATTATTACCTATATGAAGCCACAGTCTTAAGTACAATATATCTGTACCTGAAAGGCAGGCATTATTTGACAAACAAACAAATACAAAAACCAGAAAAAACCAAATACAAAAAAAAAACAAAGACATAATAACAAAATTTCTTCACTAATTTTCACTTTAAATGTATAACACTACTATAAATAAATCTAATTTCGTAGTAGGTATGTCTACAGCCTACAGAATGGCGGTACACAGAATGGTGTACAACAATGCGTTTCAGTTACAGATACATAAATACGTCCAGTATAAAACTGTAAATATAAACATTGTCATCGTGGTAGTATTTAATATTGTGTAGTAAACCAGTTTCAAAGTCCAAGGAGAGTGGCCAGGTCGTATGCAGCAGCATCATCAGTAATGGAAAAGGGGGGGACAAAATCACCCAGCAGTGGTGTTTTTTACCCTTATTTTATATATTATGTTATTTTATATTATATTATATTATTTTATCGTTTGTCAGAGGAAAGTTTACCTTATTAAAACATCATCATAGCTTTTTATATAAATTCGAGCGATATTATTGGGATTCGGCAGTTGCAGCTATGCCATCTGTCCAAACTACTGCAATCGGGTCAGCTGTCACTGAAAAATTGACATCACAATGCATATTTAGCATTATTCCAATCATCACCAAACGGACAACAATGTGGCTGACCCGATTGCGTTAGTTCCGAATCTACGGTGGCGCCTGTAGATGTGGCCGTCATGCCAAGTCCCGATATTTATGAAAATCTTTTATTTTTATTATTTAGCGCTTAGCTCCCCAAGGTCCGGATGGAGCAGATGTAGGCACAGGAGCGGATCCACTGAACGATGGAAATTCAGTAACACTTGCCGTGTCAGGTGCAGTCCTTTGCTGCTGTTCCCACGGACCTCCTTTAACTACAAATCCATCGTTTTCAGCACCTGCTAAACCTTCTTCACCTCCTCCTGTACCTCCTCCTGCACCTCCTCGTTGAGTCGGTGATCGGAAACTATTGCGTATTTCATTCTCGTTGACATCTTGGAGCTGCAAAATATTTAATTGGTCAAATAATTCTCTTGCATTTAAAGTAGAAACAATATTAAAAGGTTCTTCTTCAGATCTTCGCACAGAAAAATCATAGAGCATCCCCCGAGATACTTTCTGAAAGTGTGGAGTTTTTCACCTCTCTATTGTATGCATAATTTTCAAAAAAGATAGATTTCCCTAAGTTATTACCATAGTTTAACTTCATCTCGTCACTATTTCGTTGATAATGCTATGAAAAATTTGACGTAATTCGTACATAATCTTTACAATCTGACGCATGCACCGCTTAGTTTTAATTTCGAGAATTTCGGAAATTCTGTAGGTGGGAAGTAGTAATCAGTGATCATTACTGGTAGCCAGGATAATTTTCGCAATTCTCAAAATTTAAAACCAGCACAATACATAATTGTGAGACATAATTCGTACATAATCCTTACAATCTGATGCATACAACGCTTATTTTCAATTTCGAGAATTTCGGAAATTCTGTAGGTGGGAAGTAGTAATCAGCGATCATTACTGGTAGCCAGGATAATTTTCGAAATGCTCAAAATTGAAAACCAGCGTTGTGCGCATCAGATTCGAAGGATTACGTGGGAATTATTCCGAATTTTTCGAAGCATTATCAACGAAATGGTGATGAGTTGGAGCTAAGCTATGGAAAAAACCTGAAAAAATCTAGGTTTTTTTATATGCCCATAGCGATATCTATGACGGAAATTTTTTTTCGCAAACTATGCATACAATAGCCGGACGTGCGCAAATCCGCATTCACAGAGAGTTTCTTAGGTGATGCTCTACGATTTTCGCGCAGAGATATCGAGCTGCAGACCCAGACGCTCCAATTTAATGGACCGATAGTAAGATACATGATATGATTACTATTGATGTTCGTTTAAATACGTACATCCACATTGTCATGCTATTCTTCGTTTAGTTTACTTAGAAGTTGAATGAATCTATCAGAGTATTGGGCCACGAATGTTGCAATGAAGGCAAGTAAATTTTTTTCGACAAACGATTCTTCCGTTTTCTGGCTTCGGATTTCAATCACACGTTATCTCTCTTTATCTTTTTTGAAAATTTATCTCGAGTCTGTATGCTCGAAAGAGGAAGAATCATTCCTCAGAAAGAATTTAGTTGCATTGATTGAAACATCTGTGTCCGAATAGTCTGATAGATTCATTCAATTTCTAAATACATACATATTCTTCTTCTAAATTGAGAAGATGTTCTTTAGCTTCATTGATGTTATCTTCGCTACCCATAATGGTCACGATATTGGGATCCGGATCACTACTTCGTGGAAATTTGATATCTACTTTAAAATCGTCCATGATTTTACGAATGTTTTTTCCTTTAGCTCCGATCAATCGAGAGTGTACAGCTGCGTTGATATTCACTTCTTCTTTACACAGCTCATTCTGAAATTTGCATAAAAATCAAGAAGTCATGTGAGATTAATCACTGTTGTGACAGTTCATTTCTACGTGTGTGAATTGTGAAAAATATAAGTTATATATACCTCATGTAAAAATAGAATATAAATTGTGGAAAATTCAATGATTGTAAACTTACCAGCTCGTTAACTATCTTCATTATGTCATCACGAGCATCGTGAGCATTCTTTTCATATCCAGTGATAGTAATAATGTGTTGTTCAGGTTCTCCGATACGGGGGAAATTTATTTGCACGTCATTGTCAGATCGAATTTTCTTAATAACGGCACCTGAACGCCCAATGATCTTTGGATGATATTCTGGATTCACTTCAATCTTGAAATACACAAAAAAAAATGTATGAAAAGGTTAAAAATGATGCCGGCAATTTGACAAATTTATTTGTAAGTCATTGCTGGGAGCTATATTAAAAACTACCTTTAGTTCAAAGGATTTCAGAGCTCTATCTTGTCTCTGTGCTTCCAAGTCCTTGCATCTTTCGAGTATAGCTTCTTTGGCTTCCTCAGCGCACATCGGTGTTCCAGAAATCTGTTAAAGAGAAAGTAGATGTTTTTATTCAGATTTTATTCTGATAAAAAATTGTTTAATTCGTAAAATGAATTTCGAAATACCTTGATAAAATCCAATTTTTGTTCTGCTGGTGATAGCATGATATGTACGTCATATCTTTCCATCAGTTCTTTTACATCGCGTCCACGTTGTCCTATGATCGACCGATGGAGATCAAATGGAACTTCAACCTATTGATAAATAACCGAAAGATTATATTTCAATGCAATAAGGAGATATCAGTGGAAAATAATTCGGTGATATAATTTCCCAGACCTCAGTCAATGAAGGGATTTTTTGAACAAACCTCAATAGTAATTGGCACAAGACTTAGTAAAGCTTGTCTAGCTGCTTCTGCTTTGTCCGGTTGTCCAGTAATTCGGATTATATCACAAGCTGGGACGTTTTCTGCGTCCTCGACTTCGTCACCATTAACTTGTTCATCAGAACGCTGCTCCTCTGGTGAAAAAAAACATAAAATTGTTTAAAATGAGTCATACAGTACTTGTCGAGACAGATTATTATTCGCATACTACACATTTCGGAAGCACAAATATCTATAAAACAACATTTTATCAAATGGTAGAACGTTATATTACACTGGAATCAATTTTCCGTAGATGATAAATGTGAATAAAATTACCCTGTGAAATACGATCTGGAAATTTGATTTGCACATCGAATTCTGCCGTGATACCTTGCACCTTGCAACCCCTAGAACCCATAACTGTGCGATGGTGTCGTTGTGGAATTACGCATTCAATGGTGACCATAGATTCCTGTGGATAATTGATCAAGAAATATAAAACTAGCTTAGCTATCTGTCAACTGTGAATTTTTATAACGAATTCAAACTTTGTGTAGACTAAGTCTATAAAGATTTAGCTTGGGATTGATCATCAAATTATGATTCAGTGCTTACCAAATCTTGAACGATTTCGAGCATGCGTTGTTTTGCAGCTTTTATACATTCCAGAGCTCCCTTTATAACAACACGATCACTATCGACGCCTGCGCGAGGAAAGGAGATCTGGACTCCTCCGCATTCTTCTGCGATTCGGTGTAAAACTTCTCCCCTCCGTGCGACAAAGTGTCTGTGATGTTTTGGTTCAATGCTAATTTCACTCTCGGTGATATTGTCCTGTGAGAATCGTCGGGTTTCGATTAAAACTTTTTTTCACTTTGAATAAAAATGATTAAAGAATACCCGATGGAAATTGTAATAACTTACAATTTCCTTAATAGTAGATTCTAGCTCTGCTTTAGCCTTATCAACAGCATCCTGCTTTCCGATGATCGTAATCACTTCTTTGTCCTCGTCTTTGTCTGTTGGAAAAATAATTCTTGCTCCAGTAGATTCCCTGATCTATCAAAAAAGGTAAACGAGATAGGAGTTAATACGAGATTTTGATATACTGCTACCATTTATAAATACCGTTTGGCATTTGAGCATCTTTCATCACCTTTTTGATATTGGCTCCGCTCTTTCCTATGAGGAATTTATGATGTTGAGCTTTAGCCCTAACTTCAGCTGAGAAACTCGACAAAAGTTTTTCATTCGACAATTCGAGTAGCTGTTGTTTAGCTTTCTCCACATCATCTTTTGGCCCCCTGATGCTTACCTGTGAAATCATAACAATTCTTTGTCTCAAAGCTATCCATATTATTTTCAAGATCAAATGATAATTGTAGCTTTAAATATTTGTATACCTTATCGCTTCGGCTCTCGGCAGTTGGGAATTTAATAGCAACGCCCCCGCAATCTTCCATAATAGAATGAATCAGTTTGCCTCCAGTTCCGATCAATGAATTATAAAATTTAGGAGGTATTACTATTTCATCGGTGACTATATTTGCCTGTGAGAAAGGAAAACGAACAACGAACTTGTTAGATACAATTCGATAAACAAAATTACAGACAAAGATTTGATTTCAATTGCAAGGATACGACTTACCAATTCGTTTTGAATCTTTTGAATCTTCTCTTTCGCTTCCTCAACGTTTTCTTTCTTTCCAGTGATAGTAATAACGTCACTTTTTTCTCCTTCAGCTGGCAAGTCAATTTTCGTTTGAGTTTCTTCTCGAATCTAATAAGTGAACAAACGATTAGCTGTGATAAGAGAGACCGGAAAAACTTTTTCCCTGCCGAATTCTAACTTGCAGAATAAAAATCACGTTCTATTAGTTTTAAAAATTTGTCAGAACAAATAGGTGACAAACCTTGCGAATGTTAGCGCCACCTTTACCGATGACAAATTTATGGAATTGTTTAAATATCGGAACTTCCATGATAAAGCTGTTCTCATCAAGTTCTTTCACCAATTTCATAAGATGCTTGTGACATTTATCTACATCTTCTTTAGGTCCTCGAATTTTAACTACATCACGTTTATCACCTACATAAAACAAAATTAGAAAAGTTTTAACAAAATTCAAGTGAAGTCTACTGAAAGGAGATAAAAAATATTCATATTTTTTCATTCTTTATCTACCTATACTGAACTAATAATATTAGCTAATATCTGTACCTGGTCCAGGAATAGTTATTTGGACTTGATTAAATTTGTCTCTAATTTCTTTAATATTGTCTCCTTTGCTTCCAATGATGCTGCGATAATAACGATGATCAATTATCACATCCTTCTCCTTCTCGTTTTCTAGTTTCTCAACCATTTCCGTGAGTTCCTAATATTTCAGGAGTAGAAAATATCAAAATATTAGCTAATATACGCAATAAATTGTACCAATTTTTTTCGATATCTACAAACTTTTTATGCGAAAATTAAAAGCCGATTGTTTATCGAATCACTTTCACACTGGATACTCTAATTACTGAATATGTATATGAAAATGATATTTCTCACGCCTGAAATGATAAGTCAACATACCTTCTTTGCTTTTTCTACACCGACATGATTTCCCTCGATGCGAATGAGGTTCTTGCCATCATTTTCAGATATGTTGATCACAACTCCAGTTTCCTCGTTCAAACGATTTACTAGAAATAAACAAGTCTTTGGGTAATTTACGTATTTAATAAACCGGTACAATAATGAAATATTTATGCTTCTATGATCGAAAATCAGTTCCAATTAAATCTATATTACATTTTTTAGGTACAAACAATACTTAGAATCTTTCCACTCAACTCACCATTTGTACCATTCTTTCCAATTATATGCTTGAAAAATTTAGGATCGACATCAAGCTCGGTAAAAGTAAGTTTGTCGATAAGATCAGTGACCATAGTTTGAAGTTCAGTTTGAACTTTCTCAACATCTTCAGGAGGACCTTCGATCTTTATTTTATCTTCAGCATCGGTAAATTCAACATGAACAGTAGGAAAGTCTTGAGTAATTTTTTTAATGTTAGCGCCTTTTCTGCCAATAATATATTTATGGATCCATGTAGGAGCTTGTACCGTTGAGCTCCGAACGCTGTTTGCCTTTTCATAGACCTTTTGCAACGCTAGAAAAAAGTGAAACCATAATAACTAAATGAGTAAGCGAACTATTTCTCCACGTCTTTCAATTGCAATTCATAGATACTGTTGATATCTCACCAAAACCAAGCTTCTCCTGCGGTCCACGGAGCGTAATTGTTCCCGTAGATGAATCTGAAGATGGCATTTCTACGCTAACCCCAGTAAGCTGGAGAATTTCAGCAATTGTACCTCCACGAGGACCAATCACATATTTATGCTGAGATTTTGGTACTTCGACTGATACCGTCGTACATTTGCTTGCCTGAGGAATATATTTAGACATGAACTAAAATATACCAGGACAAAAAAACACAGTGAAAATGAAGAGTATAGCTATTAAAATAACAAAACTGGATCTTGAACAACTTTTGATTATCGAGAAATTGCTTCGCTCGAAAATTTTACAATTCTGCTATGCCCAAATGGTCAGATGATCAAATGGATGAAAATGTTTAATTATTTTGTCCAAGAATTGAAGTTCGTTTGGAATATTTCTATCTGTAAATTGCTCTAGATTATTATCTTTGCATTCATCACATTTGAAGATAAGTTTATCGACGGTTCATACCATTTCTTTGAAGATAGCTTCTATTTTCTCCTTAGCAGCCAGAACTCCTTCTTTTTCACCAGCGATGGTAATTTCGTCTTTTTGCACAGACTGAGGAGGAATGTTTATTCTCGCACCAGTTTCGGCGATCATTGAATTCAAGTTTTCATTATGGGCACCATATATGAAAGGATGGTACATTTTTGGCACATTGACCCTTTCAAATGCTTTTCTTGACTGAAATTATTCGTTAAGATTATTTGATGAAATAATTATAGAGGAACTGCTCAACGATAAACGGTTATTTTGTTTCCCTTACAAATCGGTATTTGGCAGATGTTATGAACATAATAAAAAAAGAAAGTGTAGAGATAATACAGTAGATTTGTTGCACAAAAATATACCTGCTCGTCAGAAATGACTTTGATTTCGTGTTCTGCCTTCTCGATACCTTCCTTGGTACCAGTAATTGTAATGATATCAGATTGATCTTGTACAGACGGTATTTGAATTTTAGTAGCTGTCGTTTTTTCCAAATCCTTTAATCTCTGTCCAAGCTTGCCAAGAATCCATCGATGATGTTCTTTGGGAATGCTGACTTGTTTATTTGCCTAAAATTGTATAGATAAATTTTTAATAAACGAATTTTACGAAACGCGTCACAGTTGGCCAAATACTTAGCTGGCAATATTAAAAGACAATCTAATATAGAAAAATAGAAAATTATAACAGCTGTGAAATTGATAATAAAATAAACAATACCGAAGCGAGCAGCAAACTGTATTTAGAATAAAAACCTATCAATATTTATATTAATAGAATAATCAACAATAAAGGACAAACATTTCATTTCTTATAAAAAGAATAATAAAGATGTAATAAAAACATGGCTTTTCCAGATGCATAAATAATTGTGTAAGTGTAAATATTTCAAAATTTCTCATTTTTCAGACTCTAAAATTAGAAAATAAGCAGACAGGATCCAGTAGTTCAATTAAAATCGTTTGCAAAATTATTTTAAATGTTAGAAACCGTTTCAATTTAAATAGCGCATTGAAAGATGAATTTTCTTATTCTCTTAGTGCAAAATCAAATTTTTTTATGATTTTTAATAACTATACCTGAGTCTGAAAGGTAGTCAGAATACGACGTCTAGCTTCCAAGACTTCATTTTGTTTGCCAGTGACTAGAAAAGTCAAAGACTGATCTTTGGATGATGAAATTTCAATATGAGCTCCACTCTCTTTCATAATAGCTAGACAGGTTCTCAGCGATTCACCTTCTCCAAATTTATCGCTATGGTCAGATTTACGCTCTTCGACAGGCACGTGGAAAACCTTCAGGATAAAAGGGAGAATATGGACAAATAGAAACAGTAAAATTCCATCGGAAAAATTAAAATAATAAAAATAACCGACCAAGTTCGATGAATGAGGTAATCAAATTCAGCGACAAAACCCAATAAAGGAAATCTTTTGAAAATTAACTATCAATCAAATACCTGCGTAACCTGAGTACAACCAACGCGCATATTGTTGATTCTAGTGGCCAAAGGATTGGGGCTGCTGGAAATTGGGGTTGCTGATTCAGGGAGAACGGGGAAAGTCTCGTCATAGCTGTATGTGGGTGGCTCGTAAGCCGATCCCTCTTCCATTACTGATTGCTGCTGCATTTTTGGGTTGTCCTATTTCGTGCCAAGTCCTTACAGTAGCACTGTGCACAAAAAACGAAAAACGAACAATAATAAATAGCGATAAGTATCAATTCAAAAATAAAAATAAAAAATTCAAGCTGTACGTATCGGAAAGTCTTGTTGATTGTGAAATAGATTAACAGTCTTATGTACTTTTGTTAAAATTCATTGAAAAAATGTAATAATATATTTTTCCCTAACCATTTTGAGAAATGAAGAAAAACGAGTGAAACCGAGTGAAAGACGAAATATTCTTTTCACTACTGGCCTTGAATTAATCTATCTCACACGGCTATCGGGAGTAGGAAAAAAATGAAATTGGTCAAATAGAAGTTGGAAAAGATGAATTTGAGGTATATGAAAAAAAATGATCAGATTTCAATACGTTTCCATTTTTTCAGGTTAAAACGTTATCATTTGTGAAGTAAGAATTTGAAAAGTGATAAGAATTTATCATTCTGAACAGGAAAAAAACGATAAATAAATAATTTATTTAGAATAAAATCAGTTTTGTAAATTTGTGAAAATCTCAAATTTAAGGTAATTGATCAATAAAGAAGCTTGGTAGATGAATCTGCGAGTTTAGATTACGGGAAATTGAATGAAAAAAAAGACGGAAATCATGTGACACACCCCACATGGACTGTGGAGACAAAAAATTGGTGAGAATCTTGAAGAGGAAGGAGGAAAGAAGTTTATACATTTTTTATTTGATAACACCTAATTCTTGACCGAGATGATAATATGTAGGGAATAATTGAGATATCGTTGATTTGAGAAAAAGAATCACTGCGAGAATAAATACATAACCTGGGCATTAATTCTTGAGATCAAAGAGATTTAAATGGAATTTCATTGAATGCCAGCATGTCAATGACCAGTAGTGGAGCCAGTGACCACCATATGGAATGGAGTGCTTTACTTGACACGTCACGAGATTGCTAACCTCTTCGAAATTATTCTTCATACAGGTTTGATAGAAAGAATTTTTTATAAAATTTCTAATGTAACTAGGAACCCGGACTAGAAAATATGTTAGCATAGAAATTTATTCATGACGGCTAACAGAAACGCGTGCTAGCGATACTATTTTTAAAAATATTAGGAAACTCACTTCTTTTTCTTTCGTCGCGTTCAGAGATTCAAGAGATTCTTTATTAATTGATAAAAAATAAATAAAATTTAGTAAAACTGGAAAAATATTAAAGAAAAAGATACTTACTCTACCGTAATAAAGTAATCCCACCAGGTAATAAATATTTATTACGCCGCCAGTTTACCATCAATCCACCTGTAATTTATTGTATTATAAATAATATAGTGTCACCGTATTTTCATTACAATCATTTATTTCTATTATAATATTATAAGGGCGATTTTGACCACGGCAAATTAGAAGCCTCCTTAAAATGTGCAACACTCCTTACCGGTAACGCAAAGTGAAATGAGACAAGTGTTCTCGGGCCAGAAGCCCAGAATCGAAGATCTACCCTACATCTGGGGTTATATTTTTCTGATATTGGCAACACGTAACGTGTCGAATCCACACTGTTAGTCAAATCCATTTCTATTCAGTTTTCGAATATAATATCGATGAATTAATAAATGTTTTTGAATTATTCACATCAAAATTTACAACAATTAATCAATTCTGTTGAAAATTGGATCCGTTAGAACTCCTATTTAGTACATTTTTTTAGTTTCTCGCGTCAATAACTAGCGATTATTCAAAATTTGCGCCATTTGTCGGAAGGGAGTATTCGAAACGTAATTGTAGACAATTGTTTCTTCCGAATCCCGTCCTGAATATTTAATTATAGAAATGATCAAATGTATAAGAAATATTCGTATTAATAATTGAGCGGTAAATTTTTTCTATTCATCTCTGATGAATTTATACGATAAATGAATTTAAATTCATTCAATATTCTAATGACCAATTCAAATCATGCCAAATAAGTGCCACGTGTTTCCCACTTCTATCAACGTGCACGATTTTCTCATTATACATATCTATATGTTATACCGTTGAGCTCAACGGTATAACATACGCTGCTTCCACTGCTACACGTCAACAGGCACCGCATACATACATAATTATACAGACACATCACTGTCCCGTTATCTGTCATTTACTTTTACTTATGACATGATCGAAATACACACAGCGCGCGTACAAATATCATATTCGTATATGGAATACCTAAAGGCTATTACGGTTATCAGTGCATATATTGCATTCACAGTTATTGATTACAATACGTTTTACATTGTAACAATAGTATGAAATCGATTTCATGATAACATTATATAATTTAACTGATACCCATACCAGCGGTCCCACTGACGATCATAGGTCGTATATTTGATAATCCACATTCCTTTATATTCGAAATTCAAATGTGAAACATGTTATTGGAATTATTGGGAAGTTCAGGGTCCGTATAATCAATTATTCGACTTGATCAATATAGTAGTACTGGATTCTGGCAGTAGAAGTCTGCGGATATGAATATTTAGTCACAGAAGAAATTCCATTTTTTAAATTCTGATAAAAATCTCAAAGACACTCAATCTTTTCTTTCATTTTACCAGAAAAGAAATACTTACAGAATACCGACCTACATGAACAAGTAGAGGAATCAATTCTTCCACTATCGGGGACATGTGAAAATGATCGTATTTCGTGTGGAAAATTCTGGAGACTATTTTCAGAATTAAAACAAATCAATTTTCGCCTTTCCATTTGTTTCAAAAATTAATAAAAAAAACTTATTGACCACTATGATAAGATACATAACAAAAAGAATACAAAAAAAAAAATAACCGGATACTTGTCGGGCAACATGAAAGTTCCATACATTATTTTATTTGATAAAATATTGAACACAGCTTCCAGTATCAATAATCAAGAGCTCGTAATCAATATCTTAATTGTTTCATACCTATATGTAAACTTCGAATGATGAATATCAAAATGGTGAATATTAACTTCAAAGAATAATTAACATGATGTGTTGGGAAAAATTGATTGGATTACCATAGTTTGATATAACATAGGTATTGATCAGGTGAAGATCTGATGAGGGGATCATTTTCCCATGAAGAAAACTATTGATATTAAAATCTATAATACTACAATATTTATAATGGAGCTTGCAACTTCTTGATCATTTTTCTTCAATGTGATCAGTTTACGTTCTTGATATCTTCCTCCACTCTGTTTGAAACAGTGTTTGATGAAATCTCATAATTTCTCCAAATCGACTTCACTTAGTTATTTGTAACTCTAGTATACATCGAGGAACATTTGGTCCTCTAACTGCCTCTGTAACTAAATGGTAGTTGTAGTTATCAATTGATTATTCGTTCGTCGTCGTCTCAACGACCTCTACCATTTGGACCGATCACATTTTCTTCAGAATTCAACTCTGATGAATTTGTTTGGAATTTTCATCTGAGAATGCTGGGTCGTTTGTACATTCTAATACATTCAGTTTAGTATTCTGGCTGGTATCTTTTTCTTCCAGTTCTTTGATACGAGATTTCAAAATTTCTATCTGGTTTTCAAAATAAGTAGATGTAACTTGCAGTGCTTTATATTTCAAGTCAAGTTCTTCGAATCTCTTGGAACTTTCATCGTTTTCCTGAAAATAATACCAATTCTTATTATAATCGCTAATAAAATTCAGAAGTTTGGTCCATTACTTTTCAGCAAAGTAATTTGTTAATTTTCCTATTGATGTTTACTGTTGTTAAAAAGTAATCACCGCTTTGATTTTTAATTTTTCTTCTCTTTCCAAGTTTAATTTTGTGTTGATATTATCTACAGCTTCGGAAATTTTTACCATTTCCGTTTCGTATTTCTGCTGATTTTGCCGAATCATTCTTTCACACTCTTGTTTTTCACTGTCGATTTCAAGTATTAGCCGAGTACGTTTGACTTTCAATGCTTTGTTCACTGAGACTGTGAATCACGATAATTGATTATATGCACAACTGCTGTAAATTTATCACAGGTCTATGAACTCCAGGATAAAAATCAGTCGAACACTAGGTCATTATCAATTTCCAGCAATGTTTCGTCTTCTTATTGAGACTTTTTTCACGGCCAATATTGCAATGCTGAGAACTTGAAAGTCTTAATAAAAACATGAAATGTCACTCACAATTGGTAATGATAGTGTTCGCCGGATTGTTACCCTGAAGTGCATGTGCAAAATTTACTCGACATCTGATAAGATGGACGCGAACGGTGAGATAGATTGTACACAAATTTTAGTATTTGTTGGTAACTTAGTGGCTATGACTCTAGATGATAATGAACTACTTATTTGCATGGGCAATTAAATGAATGCCATAAACTAGGAAATACCCTGCTCATTCAAATGGTCCTTCAATTCTGTGATTTTCTCTTCTTGTGTCAAAATCAGATTGCTAAAAAACTCCGCTAGATCCTCTTGGCTATTAGTTACAGACTTGAGATTCGTAGACTCTTCAATAAGAGGTATTGAGTTACAAGAGACCTTCAGCCTGTTTGGAAGAAAAACAGTCTTGATTATAATCGTTATAATAACAGTAAATACAAATGTGAATTCTGTATTGCGATTGATAACCGCTCTGAAAAATAATGGGTACTAATAATTAGATGAACGCGTAATGCAGTAGAAATAGATATTGATGTACTTGTCATATAGCATTCGCATTTTTAATAGGAATTTTTTTGATTCATTTTTCAGAGATTCTCCCCCGATGTCATGTTTTGCATCACAGAATTCTTCCTCAACTTTACTCAAATCTTGACTTGTTTTCCCAATGCAGTCAGTAATTCCTGCATCGATTGATAGAGTAGAGCTCTCACAGCGACTAATATCAGGATGCTGATTTTGAGTCGCTGTTACTTCATCGAGTACGATGGTATTTTCTCGTTCCTGCATATTTATAAAGTCTTGTTGAATCGTCGAATCAATTGGCTTGGGAAGTTCGGAGCTAAGCGGAGATGGCATTGGCGGATTATGATTTAGCGAGAGTAAAAATACAGCGCTATTGTATACAGGGATGTGCGTTAATTATACTCGTTATGATTGGTATATTACCAGCTACAAATTATTATGAACTATTCCCATCCTATTTGCTTTTCTTATTGTATCTAATTGATGAAACTCACCAGCTCATTGATTATCGTCATTATATCATCACGAGCATTGTAAACATTTTCTTCAGAACCAGAAATAGTTATAATGTTGTCCTCAGGGTCTCCGATGCAAGGAAAATTTATTGCAACATCATGATCAGCTATAATTTCATGAACTGCTTTACCTGAATAGCTGATAATCTTCGGATAATAATCTGAGTCCACTTCTATCTTGAAATGTAAGGAAAATGAATAAAACCGTCGGTATGTTGAAGTATACAATTGAAAAACGAATTAAACCTAAATCTAATCCATGCAACAAGAATGGAATACGATAGTCAGACCCTTAGCTGCGAGAAGATTACAATGTGTTGAGGAACAAAAATTTTCAGCTGAACTCAGATTACCTTTAGTTTAAAGGAAATCGGTAATCCTTTTTCTTCTTGCTGTGCTTCTAAAATTTTACATTTTTTTAGAATAGCTATTTTCGCTTTCTCAACACATGGCTGATGTCCAGTAATCTGTGAAAGCAATAGTCAAGATTTTTCATCAATTTGGACTTCATACTTTGATGATTAGAATCTCAATTAAATAAATATCACGATTTGGTACCGTAATGTAATCTAATTCATCTTCGACCCGTGAGAGCGCAATACCGACACCAAATTTCTCTCTAAGCTCAATAATGTCGGAACCTCGGTCTCCTTTAATTAGGCGATGAAGATAGAAGGGCACATCAACCTATGAGAAAGAATTCCCAAAATTATATCGTGAAGCAATGAGAAAGTATCAACTACTATGATCTTGATACAATTGTCATAGAGATGCTTCCAACCAACTTTTACAGTAATTGGCACGAGACTCAGTAAAGCCTGTCTAGCTGCCTCTGCATTGTGCTGCTTTCCTTTGACTTGAACTACATCATGAGTTGGGACTGTTTCTACCATCTCTATTTCTTCATCATCACAGGTTTTATCAGAACGCCACACTGAAAAAAGAAAGCATACAAATTTTTAAAATAAGCAGAGATATCTGTGGAACAACATTTTATTACATGGGCAATATTCAGACTTAGATAATTTTTCCTAAAACAATAAATGTGAATAGAATTACCCCGTGTAAAACGGTCTGGAAATTTGATTCGCACATTGAATTCCGAACCGATTCTTTGCAGATTACAGCCTTTGGGACCTATAACTACCCTGCGGTGTCGCCGTGGAATTTCACATTCAAGAGTCACCCTGGATTCCTATTCACGAACAATAGAAAACAATTTTTCATCAAGATTCAGCGGATGTGCTGAATGTGTATCAAATTTGGAATGAATGCGCATTACCATCTCCCGAATACTCTGTAGCATACGCTTTTCAGCAGCATTTATGCATTCCAATGTTCCCCTAATGAGAACCAAATCACTGTCAAAACTAGCATGAGGGAATAATATCTCAACTCCACCACACTCCATCGAAATTTGGTGTAGCAACGCTTGTCTGTTTGCATAGAAGTACCCATGAAACTGTGGCTCGATACTAATTTCAACCTCCAAGATATCGTCCTGCCAAATATAAATTACATTTTCCATCAAATCCCAATCGGCATGTAATCGAATAATGGATGATAAAAATAAATTTGAAATCTAATACCTGCATCATATTCAACGAATTTGATCCCAATGCCATTATAATGCAACTCACGCTGCAATTCTGTACTTCAGAATTGCCCAGCCGTTTTAAATACCGCAAGTCCGTCTGTGCTTGATTATATCCATAAAATAAAGTATAATGTTCTTTATATTTTGGAAACTGATTTCTTTTCCTATTAGTTATATCTTTGCAGATTACATATAACTCTCTTTGTTCACCGAGAAGAAAAACTATACATCTTTGATTTCTGCATGAATCGCAGGAACGCATACGCTTCGTGATAACGTTGAGTTCACTCAACGGTGATAAGCAGTATAATTACATATATCATATACATACCTATATGCGTTGATACATAAAACAGAAGTAAAAGAGCAATTTCATACCTTCGAACAGACTAAGTTTATATAGGGAAACGTTTTTTCAGGGCACTTCGATACTTTTCTTGAGGCAGGAAATACAATTTTGACGTGGAGCTGTGGCTTTACATCACCCATCAGAATTCTGATAAATTAAATATACGTGTACCGTTGCAATATGATTGGCTGGACCAAACGGGGAAAACCAATCATACCTATAGCTATGTGTATAGGCTGTCGATTTGTAGACGGAAAACTCCCATGCACAGAGATCGGTGTTGATATAGGACATTAAACGGGGGATCCCAAACATTTGTCCTGTCCAGAAAATATTTGTCCAGAAAAATGTGGTTTGTATGGAACACAGAAATGAGGAGTGTAAAATACACTTCTTCAGCTCCATAAACTTAGCCCCTCATCTGCTCGGATCAGCTTAATTCTTTTTTTAATCGTTTGTTGGTGTTTGTTAATCCATTCCCAACGTTTGTTGGTGATCCGTTAAATCATTAAAATTAAAACAAAACTGCTAGGGAATTTAAGTTAAGTTAACCCCTCATCGCCGCTAATTATTATCAAATTCGATTTTGTATACGTCCAATCGTTTGTTCGTCGTTTGTTAGTGTTCAATAATTCGTTCCCGAGTCTCGCTAATCAACCAGATCCCCGGAAAAATCAAAAGAAAAGTGTGGTCCTGGAAACTTTTTCGGGCCTAGGGAATTTCCGCTAGACCGGTTCACACTAACCGATAGTCACCACTTCATTCGCTATTTTGACATGAAATCACATTTTCCCGACGTAGAATCGTTCAACGGACATTTTCAGGTGTCGGACGGTGTTTGATAGCGTATTCTCGACGTTTGATAAATAATTTTGCATTCGTTAAAATTGATTACAATTATGCGGGATCGGTCCTACGGAATTTCGCCTGGTGCACGCGAGTGACGTCCGCGACTTGACTCATTTTTACCCTTTCTAATAAATTGATTGAATTTCACGCAGTGCCATCGTTTGTTGGTCGTTCATAGCTGGTAGTTGTTAACGAATTTCCGACGTTTGATAGCCAACGGATCATTCGTTGAAACTAATTACTGGATAGGGATTAGGGGTCGGGCAGCGCGGAGGGCGACAACTCACAGCGAATGCATGATGAGAAAGATAGTTAAAAAATGAAGCATTTGACCAAACGATGATATTGCTTCACTTTCATTTCCCATTGCTCAATCGTATTGTTTGAGAAGTAAAATTATCAACATAAAATTGATAAGAATAATAAGAATAAGAAGATCGTATGATTTCCAAACTGGCCAAACGCTTCCGACGGCTATCCTCTAATTCCATAATAGGATGATGGACATGGATGTTGAGGGTTGAAGAAATTGAAAAAACCATTGCCTTTTCATCACTCGATTGCTTGATCTATTTTTGTTCACTCCTGCATAGATTTCGCGTAGGTGATGAAATGATTTACAAGAGATACACGATGATCGCCAAGCTGGGTTAGCTCGTCTGTCAGCTATAACTTCAAATCCGAAGATAGCATGATGGAAATGAGCGTTGAGGGCTGAAAAATCGGGAAATAATTGCTCTCAAACTGCTCCATTTGTATTTTTGATCGATCCGACTTAGTTTTTTTTTCCGAACTCACTGTGTAGAATGTATGATGGGCTCCCAATATGAAAGCCGTTCAGTCGAAATATGAATAAAAAGGTTATTGGAGAACTTGCTTTCGAAAATCAGCAGAGAATATGTATTGTTACTAGAATGAGGCAGAGGCGCTCCATTTTAAAATATGCTAGCTCTTCAGGTACAAAACTTAATAGAAGAAATAATTTCGATAGGCAAGAACTGGACGCAAATTTGAATAAGCAATAGAGCAATGAATAATAAAATGGAAAAACGAACTCAAAGGAGAGCACAAGCACACATTTCGTCGCGTCACTCTCTCAAGTAATGACGAATATTTTCTGGAAGAATAACTAATTTCAAGTCTTGAAGTATGGGATAGGCAGGAAGAAATCAACACATGCAACAAAAACCAAGGAAAATTGGACAAGGAAACACAAGGGGAAACAAGGCACCCGAAAAGTTTCAGGCCTATTCCAGGCTTTCCAGGAGCTGTAGACACCCTGGTGATTTCTTTTTCGAATGATTCAAAATTGCATAGCTTTCGACATCTCAAAACTCAAAGTTTATTTTTTCAAAGCAAAACTCTCTTCCGCACCATCACGAGGGTTGAGTTTGATGCGCGTTTTTTTTTTTTCTTACGTGGTATCCCCCCGTAGGCCTAATCCACGCATTATTTCTTCTAAGTTGTTGGAATCGGAACTCTACATAATTAATTTTCTTTAGGGGTATCGGTGTTGGATGTTTATTCTGGCGGTTTGTCTGTATTATCTCCCTCATAATCGATGTCCTCTCCAATTTGCGAAGATGGAACCGATGATGTGTACTCGGCAGGACCATCGTCGAAAAGACCAAAAATTACGTAGAGTTCCAATTTCGAAAACTTAGAACGGTGTGAACATAATTTGAAACAGTCGGAGAATCAGAATTTGAAATACATGCAACTAAACGTAGCAAAGAGGAATAGAATAAGGAGTTCGGGAACATGTATGGAGATATCAATTAATTTCACGCGTAGTTCTCAAAAAATAAGGGAAATTCATGAAGCTCGCAGGTTGATCCGAAGATGACGCTGCAGCTTGCAGACGATTCCAGCAGACCCACCTACTAAACAGCCGGGCCCGTCTGCTAGTATAGTCTGCTGCTCTCACACCATCTCATTTCCTGCCCGTTCGCGCCCCCAAGAGATACAGAAAATTCGAAAGAAAGGGTACTAAAATTCACGGGTATGCAAGGTAGAAACAGAAAGCAATCAGAGACACAGAAACTTAAACACATACACGGTGAGATTGAAATAATAAATGCAAGAAACATACGGAATTAATCAAGACATTATCAAGAGGTTTTCCCCCTAGAGATCTGAAACAGTCAAATGCACAGGAATTTCCAAGACATACCTATACAATATAAAATCGGAAAAACAAAAAACATTCGAAATTAT
Source organism: Phymatocera aterrima (assembly GCA_963170745.1). Classification (NCBI taxonomy): domain Eukaryota; kingdom Metazoa; phylum Arthropoda; class Insecta; order Hymenoptera; family Tenthredinidae; genus Phymatocera; species Phymatocera aterrima. The sequence continues at coordinate 1,154,278 of OY720669.1, read as the reverse complement.
GAGAAACATTATCAATAAGTTTCCCTCGAAGATCTGAAACAGTCAAGGGCACAGAAATTTTAGGGGATACACAAGATAAAATCGGAAACGCGAAAAACATTCGAAATTATGCAAAACATTATCAATAAGTTTCCCCCGGAGATCTGAAACAGTCAAAGACACCGAAATTTAAAAAAAATAATTTAATCCATCCGAATAGTTATTTTTCAAATAAGCTTCAAATGAACTATTTTCGAGTGGTAACGTACTATCCATTGGATAAATGGTTCTTTCTTTCTTGAAAGAGTTTAATTTTTTTAGCCCATTTTGTTCCGGATAAATCTCTATTCATCGAATAACTTTTTCTTACACATTTGACATCGCAGGCGACTGAATCATTCATCACTTTGGTCGTCTTTACGTCTGAACGTGAACTTTACCAACTATCAACAGAACATATAATCAGATTGAGAATCAATTCAAAAACGACGAAGCGGAGGACCTGGGCACAAAAAACTACAAAGCAGACAACCTGGACACCGAAAACCACAGAGCGAACGACCTGGACATCGAAAAACCGGAAACTACGAGGTGTACGACCTGGACACCTTAAATTACGAAGCGGACGACTTGGATACCGAAAACTTCGACACCAATGACCTGGAAACTGAAAACTACAAAGCCGATGACCTGGACTCTGAAAACTATGAAGTGGACAACTCGAATAGAAGCATGACGAAGAAAAACGAGAAAATTTCAAGAAAAATACTCGTGAGATTCAAAGCACGAGACGCAAAGACTTCCGTTTACGAGGTTGTATGATGACAATTAATTGAATTTATTCGATGAATAGTCGGTTCATTCGGAGAATAGCGCTATTTATCAATTGTGAAAAAACACAGGCACCAACTTACCAACTACCGAGTTATTCAACGAATAATGGCAATGTAAAGGAGTTATTACTACTTCAATAAGTGAATACAAAATAATAGGCAGCCCAGCAAAGTAAAATAGGTAATAGAAAAACACACAGATCTAATTTACACTTGATCTGACCACGATGGTTCGTGTATACCGTCGTACTCTTGACGGCGCTGATCTTATAGAATTCTTCACCTTCGACCCGTTGGTCCTTGATTCATTGGATTTGTGGAACAAGCTTCAGGTCACTCGCTGAAACAGATGAACAGACAACTGTATGATTAGGTATATCAAAGCTTTGAGTTTCGTAAATGATCTTTAAAAAGACGTAGTCGAGTCAAAGGAGGAATAATAGAAAAAAAGATCCGAAAGTTTTCTAACTGGGCAGAAATGTCCGTATTGGCATGATACTGAATATGTGAAGTCTCCCCAACCATTGGAGGCGAGCTGAATCCGCCGTCTTGAGAAAAGTGTGCACTTACACGGTTTTTTGCATACATTTTTGGAATCCGTAATGTTACCAACAAAATAGTTATTGAATATATTGGAGAAAGCGAAATTTTCTACATAATCAAAACTATTCTTCAAACCCATCGGTAACTCCAGAACTAGTCGAAGGGATTCCAGAACTCTCGGAAAGGAATCGAATCTTCAAAAATGAGGCGCCAACGTCACAGACGCCAAGCTGGGTAAAACTCGATGGCTGAATATTGTCCTTCGTGTCATCTCCACCCAAGTACACGCCCGTTAATGATGCCCCAAAAACCAGCCCACTGAAAATATAGAAGATTAGTTATTACACTATACAATCGCATTATAGTTGGAAAGAGAACGATGCCTCAACTCCCTCAATTCTGTAATAATACATCGGATTATCTAACAAACGTTTAACACTTGCCACCCTTTCATCCCGTACCGTTCCCTTGCTTTGGCTTAATCATTTGAATTTATCTAATTCTCTTCACCTACACGTGGGTACGGACAGTGTTGTGAGCCAGCAATTAAACTTTTAATGAAATTGTCTATTTAGTTACCCATTAGAACTGTGATATGTAATTAAATGAAGTTTAATTACAAATTAAAAAATTAATGGGTAATTGAATATGGTTCAATTACACATTAAAAAAGTAATGTGTAATCAAATAAAGTTTAATTACACATGTAAAAAGTAATCGATGATTGAATATGATTTGATAACACATTGAGAAAGTAATGGGTGGCTATAATTAGATGGAAATTTAATTAGAATTTTCAGAACACTGCTCTGCCTAATCCAAGTCAACACGGTTTTTTACAAGACCCATCAAGTATGAGTATGAACGTAATGTAACCGAAAACTCTCGTGTGGGTATAATCCAATTGAAAGACAGTTGCAATAATACAGGTGATGTGTGATTGAACTCGTCTCAGTCCAACAATTTCAGGATGCCTATAGTTAAACTTTCTTTGATTCAATAGTAGGTTCACTATTGGTACCCTCGGATTCGTTGTCGAAGACACGTCCTAGTAGCTGCACCAGCAAAATCAGCCCACACAAAAAAGAGTGGTGGGAGGTTTTCTTACTCTTTTAATACTAATTTATTACCACTTTGCCAAATTTTGTACTCCTCACAGTTTCGAGTAATCGTCTTGCGGCTCAGCTTTAGTCAAAGTTGCACCAGCCACATCCTAACTTCGCTATATTTCCCACTACAAAGGTTACTATACGTCAAAATTTTGTACTTTTTCATTACCTTCGATGGTTATCAACCAAAAATTTTCATTCGTAATTCTGAATGGGGCAAACAACACTTATTCCCTTATTTCAGATACAGCGATCATCTTACAAGATTATTGGACCGAAATTATTAGCAATAGGGACTGGTTTCCACCTGAAGATATAGAAGTATACCTTGAAACGATATGAAACATTCGAAAAAAAGGCAGATTATGATGATGAAAAAAGTCCAGCCCTGAGAACGTGCGTATTCATCGAATTCCATCGACTTCTCGCTTAGCATATATTTCTTACTCAGGTTTCGTACTTTGGATGATGTACAGAAATTGGAGGTCATCGAGCTGGAGCGATGAGAAAAAAGATGCGCGAGTATTTATGTATTCCGAATTTGATCCACTTTCCGCGGAGATGAAATTTCTTACTCACCGTTCTTGGATGCGCTGTTTTTTTCGAACAGGTACATACCTGTACTCCGGAATGATAAAAAGCATTTGAGGGGCGTTGGGCCGCGGTAATAAAAAAATAGCTGGGAAAACACCAACGTAGGTGTACTTCGAAACGATAAAAAATGTTTGGGGGCGTTGGGAAGCGGTAATAAAAAGAGAGCCACGGAAACATTCGTTTCTATCGAATATCATCCACTTTTCGCTCAGACTATGTTTTTCAAATCAAGAAAGGCTTTTCAAACTATTCGATTGAAGTTTACAAAAGACTAAACCGCAACCATCAGAGGCTATACTTATTGGAAACCACAATTTAGAATTATGATTGGTCAAAAAAATATATAGTATGTGTCAAAAAAATACAACAATTGACTCACATCAATGGAGTATCCACAGTTGAAAAACGAAAGTCAAACTGAATAGAATAAATGCGACAGGTAGACTACAGAAAACACCTTGAAAGTAATCATTTGTTTGTGTTTTATAGAGTCTACCTGCCACATTTATTTTGTTCAGTTTCACTTTGGTTCTTCAATTTTTGATACTCAATTGATGTGAGTTGATTGCCGCATTTTTGTTTACATAGAGTATATATTTTTCGGCCTATTTTAACTGTGAATTGTGTTTTTGTATTCAATCAACATCCGCTATTTCCGAATTTTTGAAGATTTCATGGCACTTGGTACTATACTTTGAACAAGACAGCGAAACCGAAAAAGCGGATCTATCAATGAAATGAATCATAACTTATAAAATTAATGTTTAAACAAAGTCGCGAACAAAAAAGGAATCGTCATACGTCTATACAATTCTATTCAATTGAAATGAAGAAAGAAAAGACAATTATATGAAAATAAAAGAAAGTGATACATCTGCGAGGAATAAACTCAATAAATTAGGTGACCCGGATCACGGCAAAAGGATCATTTGAAAATACAGCAGAGCTGCCTTACATTTTATAGAATCGCGTCGCTCCGTCGTACTCCCGATTCCGTTGATCTAATGGGTTTTTTCATCTTTATTCCATCGTTTGTTTCCTGGATTCATCCATTTTGTGGAGTAGGCCTCATATCATTCGTTGAAACAGTAAGCAGACATAACGGAAAATCCGTCAGTGACATCATTCGTCGGTTACAAAGTGTACCTATAATTTGGTGTTATCAAAGCTTTGAGTTTTCTAAATGATTTGTCAAGAGAGACATTCGTTCATCTATGAGAGGATTGAAAGATATGAAATTCGAATCCTGAAATTTCTTTAAACTACGTTTTGGTTTCATCCATCTATCTTGAAAGTGATCTCGATTTTTCGTTCGACACTTGTAAATGAAAAATATGTCTGTTCCTGAAGTATGTCTGGAATATCAAGTTATTCCGAAGTTTTGAAAGGAAAAAGTTATTCAGTTATTGAAAAAATGGAAAAGAAACCGAAACTTCCGTGTATCGTATGCAACATACATCATGGAGCGGAGAATAGACCAAAATACTTGTAAATTTCAGATTGCCCAAACGGTGTACCGACCCCAGGCAGTTCTGCAATAAAACAACTGGTTATTGGACGAACGTCAAGCACTTACCACCCATTCCTCAAACCAGTCCCTGGCCTTGGGTTGATCCCGCCGTTTTATCCCACTATCGCCGCCTTCACTATTACCGTGGATCAACCTTCCTGGAAATTGGGGAGAAACCAAAATAAGATATCTCTAATTGCGGTTGAATTTCATTGAGAGTACGAAAGTGAGCTGATATATTCAAATAAGCTCTGCTACGTTGACTGTTTCTCAACTCTCTCATGAATCTGTTTCTCATCTCACCTTTTCTGCACAGCAGAAGTTTGCTTCCCCCAGTTTTATTGCGATATTAGTTATCTCAGAATTTATACAAATGTCATCGCGATCCGCATTTAACTGTGGACAGAACGAGAAGGAATCTTCCACGAGGAACTAGAACAAAAAGAGAATTAGTGCCTTCTGAAATGGTAAAAGATTCGTTAGGTACACATAATACAAAACTTCCTGGAAGAAAAGATAATAATTAGTGGAACCTGTGAGGGAGGAGGAAAATTCATCATTCTAGGTTTGATTTTAGGTGAAAATCAACAAGTGTTTCCATGGAAAAGGGGATAGAGCAAGCAGAGAAGATTTGTGGCACGACGGTCGGCGGTCCTCTTCGACGCGACGTCTTCGAGCGCAGCGTCCCTCGTTTCCACGCCCCACGTGAACACGGAAACAGAGGGACGCATCTTGCCCATTCGGACGATTACAGACGAGCATTTGATTAATCATTCTATCATTTACTTTATCTTATGGAATAATGACCCAATGTAATCACATTCGAATGAGATACATTGATTTGATACAGAAATCGTTGGATTCTACTGCTCTATTTACAGAAAAATAGAATTTAAATAGATCTGTTACTAGGAAATAGTTACAAAGCAATACCAAAATCTTGTCTTTTGTTTCCTTGTAATCGTCCGAATCATCTGTGAAATAAATAGCATTAGACACATTAAAAATAGGAACCCGAGCCTTCCTGCCCATCGCCTGGCATCCCACACCCGCCCGACGGACGTAGAAATTAGAAACTAACAGCCGTGCACACAGTCTTGAACACCCCAGATACCCCACCCTACCTTCCCGGTCATCCCTGTACGGAATCTAGAAAAGGACATTCTCACCAACACAAACATTCTCAGCAGTTCGCACACCGTGGTGAGAAACTTACCGTTTTGTATCTGTTGGGAGAGAACGGATTAGATACATCCTAGACTGAGTGTCAATGTTTCTTCTAAGCGGACTATTCAATAGGAATGGAAGAATACAAAAGTTGATATTTTTACGAAATAATGAAAATTTGTCCAAGAGCTTAAACAATAAATTTTCCATAAACTATAGAATTATTTGATACTCACAATTATATATATTTGACTGCAACTGCGACGAATATGCCAATAAAAGGTGCGATACATTCTTCGGCTTCCCACGGTTATTCTGAGCATCAGGATCTCTTCTGCTGTTTCGTGCGTGATGTCCTGCGATATGAAGAAGATGAAGAGAAAATATCAAAATTATTGATCGACAAGAGAAAAAATCGTTATCATTTAAAAATTATTAAACGCAACGAAACTTCTCCGTCCTGTGTGTCTGTAAGGTTGGCGCCTCATTTTTTATATATATTTTTTATCGAGAGTTCTGAAATTCTTTCAAATGGTTCCGGAGTTTCTCATAAGTTAAAAGGAGAGTTTCAGTTTCGAGTCAAAAAACAGCACTGTTTTTTTTTTTTAAAGGAACAACCGGAACTGTTCTTCAAACCTATCACGAACTCCAGAACTATTCGGAAGGATCTCAGCACTCTCTGAAAAAAAATCGAATTCTCAAAAATGAGACGCCAACTCCACATAAATCCTTTCCTACTAATAATTCTACCTGATAGAATCATAAAAATTTTTGGAAAATGAAAGAACCTGAATTTAGTATTAGGTATACCTAATACTATATACTAATACTATTTTTTTGAGATGATTAATATATACTATCTACTAATAATGTGCAAACGAATAGCGATAGTACTGAACAAAAATTAAAACGAAGAAATAATTAACCCAACCCAACCCAACCTAACCCAACCTAACTCAACTCAACTCAACCCAACCCAACCCAACCCAACCCAACCCAACCCAACACGAACTCCGGAACGATTCGAAAGGATCTCAGAACTCTCTAAAAAAAAAATCGAATTTTCAAAAACGAGACGCCAACTCCACAGACACCTTTCCTACTAATAATTCTACCTAATAGAATTATAAAAATTGTTGGAAAATGAAAGAACCTGAATTTAGTATTAGGTATACCATATACTAATAATGTGCAATCGAATAGCGATAGTAATGAACGAAAATTAAAATGAAGAAATGATAAAACATAACTCAAAAGCAGGTTTTAGTTATACTGATTTACCTGGTGTGCGATTGTTCCAGAAGGTAGGATTTTTATGATCATCAGTCTCGGTGACATTGGTTGTTTTTCGAATTATTTAGGTCCCCAGGTATATTGTGATTGGTCCATATTTCGTGGTTCAAAATCTTCATTGACCTGCGAGAGCGAGAGAAAAAAGGAGACATTATTATCGGGAAAGCATTTTTATGAGCGATAGAAACAAGAAAAATGACCAGATTTTACAGACGTAACAGAAATGTATTGAAGAATTCTCATAGCTGAGATAATAAAGTTGAAAAAATATAATCCAATTTGGCTAAAGAATCATTTCCGCATTTGCAGTAGTTATGTTATTCTATCCGAAGAGTAATTTGATCAGAGTACTCACGATTAGAATTGGGATTCGAATTCAACAGTTACGAATAGAGAAGGCAAATGACGGCGCAAAGCATGAAAACAAACGGAAAATAAAACAGTCGCAACGTGTTCTGAAATTGAGTTTTACTTCACATAATTTCCACGATCACGTTCGAATTATTATACTTTCAACGATGAGGAAAAACTATGATGAACTCTTTCTACACGTTTTGTAGCATCAACAGTAGTTTGCATACGTGAAATTAATATTTATTCATGCATAAACACCGATTGCGTTCGTACTATCTATCCATTTTCTGTTTATGAATTAATTCGGATAATTTTATTTTAGATGGGACGGTATTCCAGTTTATATTCCGCACCGCAGTTCAACCGACAACTCTGAGAATCCCGTTTGTTGACCCCCCCCCCCCCCCCCCCTCCCGCCGCCGCACCAGTTGGAGACATCCCTTCGAATGTAAACAAAACTCGCCGGGGGAAAAAAAATTTGTTTCATTTCTCGAATGGTACGAAAAGTTAATACACACCTTACATTATCACGTTATTCCTAACTCGGTCATACAGATATTTTTCGATGCATGGGTACTTTGCACACGGGTTTAATAATAATGATAATAATAATTCCGAAAGAGAAGAGAGGAAAAGAGCGGAACGAATTATTTTGATCACCGCTTTAGAGTATACTTCACAACGATAAAGTAACGGTGGACAAAATCTACGTATACACCAATTGTTACGCGCTGTAAAACGACTGGTAAACAACAAACCAACGCCGAATATCGAACGATCTCAAAATATCTCGGGAATCAAAATTCTATTCTAATAACATGTTTTGTCCTCTTTTTCTTTCTGAACGAATTCGAAGCACAGGAAAACCACGAATGAACAAAAAAAATAGAACCGTCTACTCACTTCGTCTCGTTCTTATATTTACAGTATTTTTTTTTATTTTCTTTTATTTTCATTTTGTTATTTTTCTACGCAGTCTATTATTCAGCTTGATTAAACCGTCGTTAATTCTGAAAAGTCAAGAATCCAGCTTACGGGCTTGACCGGTCACTTGTAAACAAATGTGGCGCGGAATAAAAAAACGAGCTCCATTATTGGATATAGGAAATATGCAACATGCCCATATGACGATATTAGAAATTATATACGATGATCGTGGTTTTCTCAACACTTCTATGCCAACGCTAATTGTTTCATTCTTACGCACACGCAAATCTTTCGATACTCGAAAAGTACATTTTATTTTCACTATGATCACTTGATAATAAACATCCGAATAAACTTTCGCCAATGAAAAACAGCCGATGAAAAAAAAGAACGAGTTCAGGCGGGAACTGATGTCGTGGTGGTAGACCGAGTAACAAAAGAACGCGACCCTTCCTCCCCCCCTCCGTGAATTGAGCCAACGGTCAAACAATAATTGAACGTCGCGGATTCAAAATATTCAACCAAACAATGTCGAATTTCGAACGATTTCAAAGTAACTCTGAGACACACGAAAATACCATATGAATATTATTTGTTTTTTCGAACGAATTTGAAGCAGAGTTATTAATTTGATAAAAACAAATATAAACGAAATATTTATTCAATTAAATATGTATTTTCACTTGAGAATTCATTCAGATAGCACGACTGTTGACATTTTTTATACCGCTTCAACGGCCAATTCGTATGAACCGCCGCCCAGCTCGCTGGGTTGTTCTGCCGCTTGTAAACAAATATGGCCTTGAAAAAACCCAGTCTCATTTTTCGGACGACACAAAAATATTATCCGGCAATTTCACGGTACTAACAGTTTCCGTAGCCCATACAGATATTTCTTCGGTACCATATATTGTATCACAATTCACGAACGAAAAGTATATATGTGGACACGAATTTTTCACATGCTCATACTAACCAGCAATAATCACCCTGTGTAGATAAAAAAGTTTCCAACATCCCACTGTAGAGTATTCATACTTCCATTATGGGAAAAACTATTAGCGGAAATAATTCACTGATACCGAAGCTGTACGATCATCATGTAACTGTCACACAATACGCGAGAACGACCGAAGACGACGTTATCCCTTCGAGCACCACCGATAATCTGAAGCTCTGAACTTCCGCATAGATCGGTCATTCGCTCGCTCGCTCGCTCGCTCGCCCCCCCCCCCCCCTCCCCGCCCCCGCCGCCGGCACGGCGCGGAGCGGAGCCCCACGAGACTTCTTTGCTTTTAATTGGCGGTTAATAGCATGAAATTCAAAAAATGAATATTTATATACAATTTCAAAACAAGCGATTAATAATAAATAATAATGATTAAAATTGATAAGCAGATATTGAGTACTTTTGTAATGAAAAATGAAATATTTCAGACTAAATGTTTTTCATGCTTTGTATGTATAATAAAAAATCACAATGACCTTGTATTATTTTCTGAATTCGCAAGCGATTTGAACTCCAATTTCCTTTATATATCTAAGATTACTCTCTACGTTCACAAACGGTTGAAACAGAGAAACAACGAAATAAAGTATATTTGCAAGAACGGTTTTGTCAATTACGCGTTATGTATACACCAGATACATAACTGATGGAAGATACCATCGAGTTATTTGAAAGAACTGTTTCAAGGTATGCGATTTGCCCGATGTAAAATCTAGAACCGTTTCGGGCGGACAAAGTCCGACTAATGGATCATATTTTCCAATCGTGTATTATTAAGAGATGATGTGAATGAGTATAACTTAGGTACAACGTATTTTGTAGAAGGGGGAATAGCAATTAATTACATACATTATAAAAAAAATGGAATATCTTACTCCCTCCTCCCATTTATGCATGAATAAAAACTAAACTACGTCGCTGTTTGGAAAATGATTCTTCTGCCCGCTGCTTTCGCTAATTCACCGTAAAAAAAAAATAAATAAATTGGATACTACTTTGGCCAGGGTGATTCAGAGCATGAAAGATGATGATGTGGAAAAATCTCCTGTTTTCATTGATTATTTGATGGTCTTTTTTGTTTTTGTCGAAGCTATGATCACATTGAAATGTCACCATATTACATTCCATATGGATATCAAAAGATGATTGAAAAATTATATTCTAGACACCCAGTCTCACCTCTTTTGGATAGCGATATCATCTGTCTCTGAGTCCCACAACTCTCTTGTACTCAATTGACATCAGCTATTCCGAATCTGGGAAGATTTTGATGGATCTTGGCATTATACTGTGGGCAAAACACTGAAACCCAAAACAGATCCAATAATTAAACAATTACAAAATTATTGTTCAAACATCGTTAACAATGAAAACGAGATTCTCTTGGATCGTATAGTCTTATCATGTTCCAATGATAATGTCAATTCCACCAATTAAAATTATTCGTTCAGATGGCAATGAATATAAATTTTTGCATATACATAAGTTCAATTCAGCGTATTATTATTATGAACCTAAAAATAATGAATAATTTCAATTTGCGGAATTGGTATTATATGTATATACATAATTTTAATTCATTGAATTTTCATTATGCTCATAATCTTAATTCGTTGTATGCATTTTGATTCGTTCAATTATTATTATGTACATAATTTTAATTTGTTCAATTATTGTCAAGTACATACTTTTAATTCATTGAATGATTATTATGTACATAACCTCAGTTCATTGAATTATCATTACGTACATACTTTTAATTCATTGAATGATTATTATGTACATAATTTTAATTCAACGAATGTTTGGCTGTATAATAAGTTGAAAATGATTTATCAGTGATTTGCTTTTCGACATAATTTACGAATCATTGTTGCTATACTTAATATGAATTGGATTAATGGAAATTCATATTCAGTGCTCACATTTTGGTAGAGCTGTACATCTCTTTATCACTTTTGGAAAAATTGTAGTAATTCAATAGTAATCGTATCTCATAAAAATAGAAATAATATTTTGGTGCAATATAGTAAGAAGTAATTTTATTTATGATGTGACATCATAATAAAGATCTTCTCTGTATATTGAGAGTAAGATTTTTCATGAATTATAATTTCTATTAATATTTTCCTACTGTAACGTAATAATAATGTCTCCAAATGAATATTTGTTGAAATATAATTTGAATTTTCATTTCTAATTCTGCATTGAACATGATTGCTCTTTAAAATAAAACTGCGTGCCATATGATTCTGAATAAACACCAAGTCCAAAAATATAACCAGATTTTCCATACGAGCTCTAGTTTTGGAAATACAACATAACTGCTGTAAGTACTGAACAAATAAAAGAATTTGTTTTTTTCATTAATAATTACATTTCAATATCTCCGTTTTTGCTTCAACATTATTCAAACCAGCTGTTAGTGAAAAAAATTAATGCATGAGCAAAGTTATTCATTAAAAATGAACGTATTCAATTTTGTTGTGGGCGCTTTATAATAATTATTCCATTCTATATACGTTCATTTTCGTAATTTAAAAACCTGATTATTCTGATATGCAAACAAATCTACAAAATTACATAAATTGATAATATTCTATCACCCATCCAGAGGCATATACGTGTAGAAAACACGAAATGTAAAATGTACCATATTTCGAAAACCAGAGCTGATGTCAGGAAATATGAAGCAATTTTCAGAATCAGTGACACAAGAATACTGGCAAATAGTCGAACTTTTCAGGTACCAAATTACGTGTGTTGGCCAGTGTTATAAATTGGTTCTGTACCACCTTTTGTCAGAAATTCGATGATCACGGAATTTGTCAAGCATTTTTTCAAGTATAAGTGTTTGGAAAACTCCACAAACGTCGAATTTTCAACAAGAAGTAGTGGCAGAAAATAGGATGTGAGGCACGGGCGCATATATAGAAACTTCTTGGCTCGTGTGAATTTTGCACTCGCCTTTGGCTCGTTCCATTTCGCACTCGTCGAAAAGTCTCTTTTTACACGCACTTGCCACACGAATAACTATTATGTCAATCTAGAATTTTATTGAACACGATTGAGAAGATTGAGAAGAAAATAGACACTCTTATGATTCACAGATTATAACCAATAGTAATTAGATTCATTCGAATATGAGGTTAAGTGAAGCTTCACAGTTTCTTGGAAGATATCAAAAGTTTTACGTAAGTTGCCTCTACTATAAAAGAATATTATAAGTTATAACTGATCAATGGATGCTTCAGTACGCTCAATAATTCCCAACTCATGTTCAGCAGTGGATAAATAATCCTTAACTTATTCAAGTAAACCTCTTTTTTTTTCAACCTACGATATACTACAGGAAAATTAATTCTGGCCTACAATCTCAAGAAATAATCCCTAGAATTATTAATAGTTGTACAGACTTTGAATCGAAATTTAATCCAACAGACATTTAATATCGATAACAAATTTTTCTGAGATTCCATATTGTGATTTGGTACCCATGGACGAAAATTGAATAATTCCAAGTCGGTGTGGATCTTTTTTCAAGAATCGTATAAATTAACTAATTTATGAGATTCAAGTCTTATTTCCAAACGAATTCAAGATCTAGAAGTACTGAATAGTTATCACTGAATGCCTTTGCCGATGTTATTTCGTAACTATCTATTGTGTTTTGTTGGCTTAACTATTCGATCATTTGTTTCTTACAATCATATATGATATTCGAACAACTGTCACAAGCAGAAGTTGCTAAGTCCTGCATGGATTCCAGTAAAGGATGTCATAGCCATCCTTGGATTTCTTTCGTATGTCGGGTCATCGGGATCTTTGCTGAGTCTCCATTATTGCACTGTAATAAGGTAGGAAATGAAAAACAATTCAATGACTGACTTTAGACAAAAGTATCATAATATCGAAAACGATTTTATCCAATCAAATTGAGAATTGTGAAAGAAATGAAGAGCTCTAAATTAAAATTGTACTAATATGTACCTGAACAATTATTTGTATTATTATTATCATTATTATTGTCTTATATTCAACCAAAAATATGGCATAATTTACAAGCTTGTTGTGGTTGTACCAATTTACCTGTTGTTTGATTTTTCCGAGAGGTTTCATCTGTGTGAGATCAGACCCGAAACTCCGGTGGAATATCGCATTAATCAGAGGATCAATTGCAGTATATCTCTGCCAAAATTCGATTAAAGTGGATGAGCATTGTTATAATGATGTTATAACAAGTATTAAAAGTATAAAAATATATATCAAATATTAATTAAGTATAAAAAGAATACAATGGCCAAATAATTTTAGAAGTTCTTTCGAACAGGATTAGTAGCGACAAATTGATTTATCAGTGTAGAATATTTTTGAGATCTCATGAGGCTGAAGTTTATAATGTTAATACAACCAATTCATGGGAAATCATATGAACTGCTTTGCCTGCACCTCAATTTCCCCAAAAATTGCATTTTTTGCTATGTTTCAGAGCAGGCAAAGCAGCTGATATTCTTGTTACTGATTTTGTTACATAAACGTTATAAACTTCAGTCTCATAGAATCCTGAAAACGTTCTAGCGAAATTGGCAATACTGTGATTCTTTCCTTACCTCCTTCCTTTCTGAAAACCATGACAGTGATCAGTGTATCAACTCACTGTATTTATTCCGATGAACAAAGTTCTGTAAAAGAGAGCAAGACAGATAAATATAGGATGAAAAGCATATCGAAAGATGGTTCAAATTTCGAAAATTTCTTACTGATAGCTTACTATTGAAAAGTCGATGATGGAATATACATCTATTTAATTTGTCCTTACCAAAGTCATTCTGGACGACGAGGTAAGTGTTTTATGTAGGTCTAATAATTACTGCAACACTGATTTATATTAGAAGTAAGTTTATTAATTAGGTGATACATATGAGTACACGTCAGACCAGGAACCGGCTTGGTCCATGTTGCTTTTTGCCTCCTCTTTATCCACGCGCCACTGCCTTCTAGGCTAACTAGAGAGCAGCACTATCCAACACCTCCCCCTTAAACACTGAGATATCTGGCAGGTCTTTTACTAACCCGACCAGTTCTGGTGACTGTTTCTTTGAAAGCCTCTGTAGCTTGTGCCTGTTGTTGAACATCACTTTGTTGATTAGTCTGAACTTTGTTTACCTCTTCTTCGAGATTAATACGTTCTCTTCCAGGCGCAAGGTACACTGAGTGATCCTCAATAACGACTTGATCATCCCTTATTTTATTTTTAGACGGTAGTGTGTAACCATACTCTAATTCTGAGTCTGATTCGTCTTTACCACTGTCTTTTACCTTCCTAATATGTTGTGAAGTCCTTCTGATAACACTACCTGATTTCGTTTTAACCCAATACGACCTCGGTGCTTCGTCTTTCTTTATAATTTCGGCTTTCCGCCACTCTTGTCCTCTCCTGCCTTCATTAATCATAACTTTCTCTTTAGGCCTAAATTCATCTACCTTTCGTTTAGCCGATTTGTTATACCAAGTTGCCGTTTTTTCTTGATTTTTAACTAGCCTCTCCTCTACTTCCCTTTGAACTTTTGGCTGCAAGGCCTGCGTTGTTGAGGGTAAGCTTGTCCTTAGTGCCCTACTGAACAATATTTGAGCTGGCGAGGCACCTAGGTTCGGAATGATTGTATTGCGATACTCTTTTAACAAATCTATCCAATCTGATCCGTCTTCCAATGCTTTTTTCATTAATGTTTTAGCAATTCTTACTCCCCTCTCTGCTCTACCATTACTTTTCGGAAAACGTGGACTAGACGTTGTTAAGTCTGTATCGATCGTCTTTAAGTACGTCTTGAACTCAAATGAATTGAATGGTACATTATCACTCATTACAACTTTCGGATTCCCATGTGTTGCATTTACAAACTTGAACGCTTTTATGACCGATTGAGCTGAATTGTCCCTTAATTGTATGACTTCTAGCCACTTGGAAAACGCATCTGTGATGACTAAATAACTTTTCCCGGCAAACTCAAAAATATCTGCAGATACTATTTGCCATCGATATTTAGGTATTTCATGAGAAAGCATCACCTCTTTTTGTTTTGCCGGCATGAATCTTTGACACGTTTTGCATGAGTTTACATACATTACAACATGCTTGATCATGGTCGGCCAGTAAAACACCTGCTGAGCTCTAGATATGCTTCGGTTTATTCCAGCATGACCTTCATGAATTTTTTTTAACATACTTGCTCTCAGTGTTAGTGGGACCATGACTTTAGGCCCGTCAGAATCATTATAGAATAATAACCCTTCATCTACAAATATGTCGTTTCTGATCTTCCAATAGGATTGACACTCAGGTGAGACTTGACCTGCTTTAGGTGGCCAACCTGTTTTTACAAGTTTCCAGAGTTTCTGCAAAATCTCATCCTGAGCTGTATGGTTTTTTAGTTCTTGTAGTCTTTCTTCAGATATTGCTAAAGTTACGCCGTGTATGACATCTTTCCCAGTTTCGTCCTCATCTACAATATCAGTGCAATAAGATCTAGACAGTAAGTCTGCTACAAACATTTGTGAACCAGGTAAGTATTCTAGCGTAAGATTGTATTTGTACAGTTTAAGTCTTAGTCTTCTCAATGTTGCCGAAGGCACTTTGTGTAATTCTTTTTTCATTACTGACAGAAGCGGCTCATGGTCTGTAAGAACTTTAACTGGATACCCGTAAACCATATTGTGAAACTTTTTCATGGCATAGACAATGGCCAATAACTCTTTTTCTGATTGTGAGTAATTACACTCACTAGGTGTTAGACTTCTTGAGCCATAAGCCACTACTTGTCCTTCTTGCGCTAAACAACAACCAAGGCCTGACTGAGAAGCATCAGCCTGCACTGTGATCTCTTTAGCGGAGTCAAAATTAACTAATGTTGTTGCCTTGGCAATGGTTTGCTTGAGATTATTGAATGCTTGTTCCTGTTGTGATGTCCATAACCAGACTACATTATTTTTCTGTAAGAGTCTGAGCGGTGCTGCAATGGTTGAGAAGTTACATATAAAATCTCTTACATAGTTGAACATGCCCATAACTCTTTCCAACTCTTTTCTATTATTAGGTACCGCTACTTTCAGCAACGCCTTCACTCTATCTGGATCAGGTGCCCTTCCTTCTTTATTGAACACCTGGCCTACGTACTTTACTTGAGCTTGCTTGTACTGCAATTTGTTTTTATTAAATCTAACATTATTTTCTTTGGCTTTTTGTATTACAGCTTCCAGGGCTGCATCATGTTCCAGTTCTGTAGCCCCGCTAACTATAATATCATCGATATATACTTGTACATTGGGTATTTGCCCAAACAATTGCTCATTTTTTGCTTGACACTCTTCTGGTGCTGACGCTACCCCAAATGCTAATCTTGTAAATCTTTTAAGACCAAATGGAGTTGCGAAACACAGCAAATTTCTGGATTCCTCATCCAGGTCTATATGATAAAACCCATTTCTAACATCTAATACCGTGTAGCAGGATTTGTTAGCAAGCTTTTCTTGTATCTCCATAACTGTTGGGATCAAGTGAGGCTTGCGTTGGATGACTTTATTCAGATCTGAGGGATCTAAGCAAATTCTAACTGTGCTGTCAGGTTTTTCTACAATCACCATATTGCTAACGAAACTACCTGGTGCCAAGTCATGCACCGGTTCTACAAAACCCTGTTTCTCCAACTTATCTAAGGCTACTTTCAGTCTTTCATTGATTATTTTTGGTTTACGCAGCGCTGGTCTTATTACTTGCTGTGCGTTAGGCGCAATGTTAATGTGATGTTTACCAGGATATTTACCTGTACCCGTAAACACCTCCACATGTTTCTTTATCCACTCTTCCTTATTTTCTACTGGTCTGTCTGCTTTTACATCATGTACTCTTTTTACTAAATTGAGTTTCTCACACGTGTGCTTACTCAATAACGGTGTTGAGTATTCCTGCATGACCAGAAATTCAATCTGAGCATCAGACTGATTAACTCTACATGGTAACTTAACCTTACCTAATGACTTAAGAATACCACCTCCCCAAACTTCAACATTGGTTACAATTTCTTGGATCGGTATCCCACTATTTAAAGACTTGAACACTTTCAGAGGCATTACATTTACGTTTGAGCCTGGGTCTAACTTCACTGAAATACAATGACCATTCACAAACACGTCTTGCCTCCATTCTTGACACTTATTCATTTTCTTCATTGATGATATGCTGAGATGATCGCAGTAAAACGCTTCCTCGTCGTCAGAGTCCTCCGTCGTCTCCGCTTCGACCTCATGAATTTTCTTCGAGCCAATGTTTCTGGGACAACATACTTGAAAGTGGTTTTTTCCGTTACATTTCATACAGCTCTTGCCATACGCTGGACACATCCCATATTTATGAAATCTGTTGCATTTACCGCACGGTTTAGCCTGATCCTTTGAGAAATTCCACTGATCACCACTGCGTTTACCATCACTATCATTATTAGCCTGTGGTATTTTCGGTTTTGTTGTATGATATGTGTTCTTTTTATACCGTAGCGCATCCACTTGCAGTTCCTTCAGCCCCGACGTTCCGCTCTGCAACGTTTTGCTATACATTTTGCTACGCTCGGCTGCTCTACAATCAAGGATAGCTTGGTCGAGTTTCAAATTATCCGCTCGTAGTAGCGCATCTCTCAATTTTTTATCTCTGATTCCAATAACTATCCTGTCTTTTAACAAAGAGTCCTCTTGTTCACCATAGCCGCAGCTTTTGATTAAAGTTTTTGCTCGTGTGAGGAAATGATCGAACATTTCTCCTTCGTCTTGTACACACTGATTAAACACAAAACGTTCGTAAGTTTCATTCGTTTTAGGTTTAGCATAATTATCAAAGGCCTGTACCAATTTATCATAATCATCGAGGTCCGCTTCGCTCAAATTAAAGGTTGCCGCCACATCGATAGCTTCTTCTCCTGCTACATTGAGCAGCGTCCTGGCCTGCGTTTTCTTAACTGCATTCTTTTCTGGGTCTGACTTACCTGTCAGATCAGGGTCTTTGCCAGTCGCTCCTAAATATACGATAAAGTGCCGCTTGAACCTCTTCCAATTTTCGTGAACATTTCCTTCAAACGATAGCTTGGGTGGAAGGTTATAAGCACCCATTCCTGCCATTGTTATCCCCTTTGATTGAATATTAGTACTATTTAACACTGAATTATTACGCTGTTCACTTATTTATATATTTATTATATTTTTATCTTTTTTTTTTTTTTTTTTTTTTTTCTCGAAATCACTGTGAGTTACTTACGTACACGCTGCCTTTACCCATGCCGTCCGTTCGTTACTTTTCATCGCTGTTTTATCGTTCATCCCTGGCCTCCTTTTCACGTCACTGTTTTTATTGCTTTTTTGTGTCCCGACTGCGCCATGTTTTATGTAGGTCTAATAATTACTGCAACACTGATTTATATTAGAAGTAAGTTTATTAATTAGGTGATACATATGAGTACACGTCAGACCAGGAACCGGCTTGGTCCATGTTGCTTTTTGCCTCCTCTTTATCCACGCGCCACTGCCTTCTAGGCTAACTAGAGAGCAGCACTATCCAACAGTAAGTGTGCATAATGTCGTTGGTGTAATTTAGAGTATGTCTACCAGATGCCATCAAGAGAATCTGGCCCACTGAAACGAAGAATGATATTTGTTGTCATTTCTTTTTGTATATATTACTCCAGATACTGTCAATCAGAGAACTGATAAGAAATCTTGTAAATGTGGAACAAGATTTGTACAAATTGTAGAGAATTTGTCAAAAAGTTTAAATTCCGCTCTTGATTCGATAATAAATAGAAAATTGAAAACTTAAAGATATGAAAACTTATTATTCAATCATTGCTACACCATTTTATCGGGTTATTTTACGATTTGTTTTGTTATGAAACAATAATAGTTCGAGTAATAAATGTCCGAAATATTAGAGAAAAAAAAGACGTTCGAAGAGGTTGTTTAGGAACACAAGGGACGCCAGCGTAAGAAAATCAAATATTTAATGTAAACATAGTCCATAATACCTATCTCCACCTTCGAACGCTTATATTTATTACGCAATTAAACTATTTTCTGATATTAATAATATCCGGTACTTGTCGGTACTTAAAATTAATTAAAAATGACGTTTGATCGAGTTACAAATAATAGACAAATGACGATAAAGATATAAGCGATGCATGAGCAAGAAAAAAACACGATCGGAGACGACGAATTTTCCCAACAGAGTATTATTTATTAATGAATATAAATGATACAAATAAATTCTAATTTTACTTTCGACGCTAACAGAAAAAAATTATTAAACGATATTCACCTTTTTTATCACATCACATCAGTTTTCATACCTCCAAATATAAATCTACAAAAGAAAGAATTATCTAGAATATTTCTCGATGGGAACGATTGTCAGTTTTTTATGCGCGACATCACTTCGAACACGATCGTATTTGTTTTACGCGGCATTTACGAAAATGCAAATTTTGTTAAGGACCTGAAATTAATTTGCGATAATAACGGCAAATGAGAGAAATTTCATCGGAAGAAACAAAACGATATAATTACCTGATTTGTAACACGATTGTCAATACGAATTTACTTTCACAGGATATTTAGCAACAATATTCAAATATTAACGACTTGAAGTTAGAATCGAGATTGAATTTCAATGTGAGAAAAAAACACGACCGCGATGTATGTATTGTTCGAACAAAGTTTGAAATCGAGTTTTATTTAATATTATGATATAAATAACACATGTAGATTTGAATTAAACTACACTAATACAGAATATCAATATTATTTCATTCTTCCCATGTTTCGTTTCGCAAAAAAAGAACTTTTACTTCGGAAATATAATTATCCCGATTACTGCTACGTCTCTTTATAACATAACTGATAAGTGACTGTCTATTTTTCTACCCAGCATGCCCTCAGAGCATATAATTCATACTACGTGAAGTTTGCCGATGCAAATTATTTAATATATGATGCTTATGCACATTCACAGATGAATGATACTTCCTATACATACCTATACCTATCTAGCGAGCAATAATAACCTAATTGTCAATAATGACGTAAAATAATAATAATTTTAAAGAAGGTATAAACTATACTTATTGATGAAAAGAAAAATTTCTGTCAATAAACTATTCCATGGATATTATCGCGCGTTTACATGTTAACGTCTTTATACTATATACATACGTCGTCAATAGTCGTGTATACTATTCTAGTTTTACCAAAGTATTCCGATGCAAATTCCACACGTTAATTTCATCGGATAAATTACAGGTTTATCAGATCACAGTGACAAGATTCGGTCTACCACCTGTTACTGATACTTGAGCAATGCCAATCCACACCACCTGCACGGCTCGAACGACGTGACTGAAGTCCGTGCGACTCGCACGTGCGGCGACCGCAACAACACGTTCACGATTTTTATTGTCAACAATGATTTTACAAAATTAACCTACGACCCACGCCCGATATTCAATAGCCGTGTCTCAATTCGTCAAAATTCATCGGTTTTGTGTTAACGGTGTTGGCTCGGTTTTATGGTATAGTTTGTTATATCCCTTCACGTTATCAAACTATATCATAAGACGGAGACCAAGCCAAAGACCGGTGAAGTTTGGCGAATTGAGACACAGCTAATGTATTCCTGGCAAAACTATGTAAATAATATGTGTATGAATAAACAAGAACAGAAACGAAAATTATCCATAGTTATTAATATTTATGGTTATTAAATCTACTTCACTCACAAGGAGAGTGTCAGACCTTTGGGAGACGCTTATGGATCAAACTGCTCGGGGTATTTATTTGGGCCAAAGTTTGAGGCTAACCATGCTTTATATAATCATACATAGGCCCCCGCAGAGTCTTGGCGTGGCCCAAATTAAAAAAAAATCTAAAAATTTAGCAGCTCTCTTGAAATTCCAAAAAACTTCATAAAAACTCAATCATATAACTCATCTTGACTCAGAATAGGGTTTCTTAGGATAAAAACAAGTCTTTGCACCCTGAAAACTATACTTTTTACAAGTTTGATAAAAGGCTGTAAATTACCACAAAGCATTCAACTTCATGAAGTTGTAACGAAGATTAGTGAAAAAATTGTACATATCTGAAATAGGTACCGGTTGAAGTATCTGAGGTAAAAGAGTACGCTCTGACACTTCAAACGGCGCCGATTTCAGAAAAGGACAATTTTTTCAAAAATCTCCACCATAACTTCACGAAGTTGCTTCATGTTAATCGGCAGCTTTTGAGATGCTAGTCATGAAATGACATTGCAATTCATGTCGAATATTGATTTTTCTCCAGGATCAACTGCACCTTCCGACGATTCACAGATTCTCATTGAGTATAAGTCTCGAACAGTATGCAAATAAATTCACCGAACATTCAGTGAAGATATTACAACGGGTAGGCATAACGTAGAAATCGTTCAGTAAATTTTTCAGCCTCACATAGGAGAAAACGCTGAATTCATCAAGTTACTGCTTAAATTATGAAATTTTACAACTCACACATGCAAAAAGTATACTTTTCAAGGTGCAAATGACTTGTTTTTATTTTAAGACACCCTGTTTTAAGTCAAGATGAATTATACAATTGAGTCTCGATGGACTATTATGGAGTAATCGGCAAGGCGCTGAGTTTTAGGGAACTTTTTTAACTTGGGCCGTGTCAAGACTCTGAGGGTCTATGAGATCGAATGAAGCATGGTGAGTCTGATATTTTGGCCCAAATAAATACTGCTAGCAGTTTGATCCATAAGCGTCACACGGAGGTCCGACACTCTCCTCGTCGATCAATCAAAGATTATAGAATTTCTCCTGAGAACTTAAATCCCAGACTGCGAACACAAAACACAAGTAAGAAAGAAATGGAGATGAAGTAGAGTCGAATATTGTACACTGGATAAATATCAATTGTCAGGTGGAATTGATGGGCTAGATTCTTCACTGTTGTAGATAGAATTGACCTAAAGCCTCTTCGACGGGGGCTTTTTTAAGGATTCATCATGGATGAAGAAAAATGGTCAAAAATGAATAAAAAATATATTGAAATCTGTAGGTTTTATGTCGTTACAATACTTGAAAAACTCACTCATCAGTTCTGATTGAAAATGAGACTCGCAGACGGATTTTTAATAAAATTATTACAACCAATCGAATTTTTTGTTGAGTGTCAATTAAAGAATAGTGTATACTAATTTCAAAAATTCCAACGCTTTGTATTCGAAGTAACTATCCTAATGCTCAAATAGTCGACCATTCCCTAAATCAGAAATAATAATTTGTATATGGTGAAAGAACAATTCTTAAACAATTTGATTCTACTAAAGGACTATAATGGGGAATTTCCAATGTTCAATGTTCCCTGAGATCGATCTACGAATGAGTTCACAGATCATTGGTCGAACTTACAGCTTTTGAATCTACAATTTTCAGAAAACTTTATACTGTTGCCAACGGACTTGAATTTACCATTCTTACGTTGCGCTAGATTTTACATGTACCTCCTCTGCGCAGCATGTTTATTATCTAATATTTTAATTCACAAATATTGTCAAAGAGATTTCAGACTCAGACTGAGACTCTGAATTAAAATCTCAGGCTATTTATCATAACAAAACACAAAAAAACTAATTCATGGCCAATGGAAACGAAGTAAATTCATCAGAACAGTTCAGTTCCATTATATACAAAAAAAATGGGAAAATAATTTTGTCTAGAGGTTGTCTCTGGACTCCGACCATTAGGATTCCCCAGCCATCGCCTAAATTGTTATCAATTGAATTGAAGTTTGATTAGAATATCTTTCTCACCCAAATTCTTCAGGGCGAGACTGTGAATGTGAATATTACCATCTGTGTCATCTCGAGTAACCCTCACTGATACCCTCTTAGTTTGGAATATGGACCACTGGAAGGAAAAGATATTTTTTCTGTATTATTTTCGTTTTCTATTCATCATTTCCGATACATTTCCCAGAGAATTTATAAAATATATATTGTGCACGTTAGAAATAAGATTGTCATAATAATCACAGAATCTGCAATTTTGGTTCTGGCTTAATGACTAATGCATCAATTCAGCAGGACGATCATTCGACATGAGCTAAATTATAGGCATGCAATTTGTAACAGGTGGTGCAAAATACGATATAAGCCCATGTGACTACCGTATTTTATTCTTATTTTATTCTGAAAGTTGTTACTGATGGTCATGTTACTTACTTCCAATTTAGTCAATCTAATATAAAACAAAATCCACGTAAGTTGCAGGGAGTCATTTCGAATGACCTATCTGAAGTGATCAGCTGAACAGTTTTACACTACACATTGCATGTTTCATATCCTGATAATAAAAATGTATCAATTAATAATTCCTATACCGTCACCAATGTATCGTACGCTTCGTGTTATTGTGGTACGATATAAAGTGGAACAATTTATTTCCAAAATAATTCTAAATATTATCGCAGTTTCAAATCTAAACAATTGAAGCCCCAAGTGGCGAAGTCGCTGTTCGTTTGTTTACTAGCAAAAGGTAGGCTAACATTTAATAATACATTACGTAGGTAAATACTTACATGGAAAGATATTTCTAATGAACTGAGTAGAACAGTCTCGAAATTTTTTGTACATGGACATATTAATTTCTCGTATCGGTTTAAGATTAGTTTCGAATCAAGTCTTTCAAGCCTAATCAAGGAACTGCAACAGTACGCATGAGCCGACTGGCCACTGGGGCTTACCACAA
Source organism: Phymatocera aterrima (assembly GCA_963170745.1). NCBI lineage: Eukaryota > Metazoa > Arthropoda > Insecta > Hymenoptera > Tenthredinidae > Phymatocera > Phymatocera aterrima. The sequence continues at coordinate 1,130,138 of OY720669.1, read as the reverse complement.
TTCTATGCTTCCGGTATAGTGGCGCCCTCTGCTGCCCTTTTCTTGCGGTGCGCTATGCGTATTATAGCACAACGCAAAAAGAATGGACAGAAGGCGCCACTATAACCGAACTGCTTTGCTTCCCATCTTTTCCCATGAGTGGAAAGTGTCCGAGAGACAGACAAAATAAAAGCGCCCTTTCATGCGCGGCAATTGACGCTGCATCTCCAGCGAGACACACAGCGACTTGATTGGACGGATCTTACGGGAAGGACCAATAATATCACTGTGTGACTGAGTGTCCCTATTTTTGAGTCTCGTTGGGAAGTTCCAATTTGGCTACACGTAAATAACGTGGGAACAATGAAACTATAACAGATGGCTTCATCATAGCTAGAGGTTCGATGTGAAAAAAGGACGAAATCTGAATAAATCTACATCATTATTCGAATAATTAATTTGTGATGTTCGAAGCCTTCAAAAATTTCAAAGAGAGGATATTCCAGGGGGGATCTCCATGTGGATAACGGAACGGAAAGTAGACAAATTCTAGTGACTTTCGATATGTATTTTATGCAAGTATACACCAAACACAGAACGTTCCGTTCCGTGCACACTTGGAGAGCTCCATAGCCCCTCATTTGCTCGGATCAGCTTAATTCGTTTTTTACAAGACAGCAAACCTCAAGTCCCGGAAAGAGATTTTTTTGTGTCTTTTGTCAAGCTCATTTCGGAAAAAAGCTAAGTCGGATCGATCAAAAATACAGATGGGGCAGTTTGAGAGCAATTATTTCCCGATTTTTCAGCCCTCAACGCTCATTTCCATCATGCTATCTTGGGATTTAAAGTTACAGCTGACAGACGAGCTAACCCAGCTTGGCGATCATCGTGTATCTCTTGTAAATCATTTTATCACCTACGCGAAATCTATGCAGGAGCGGACAAAAATAGATCAAGCAATCGAGCGATGAAAAGGCAATTGTTTTTTCAATTTTTTTAACCCACAACATCCATGTCCATCATCCTATTATGGAATGAGAGGTTAGCCGTCGAGAGCGTTTGGCCAGCTTGGAAATCATACGATCTTCTTATTCTTATTATTCTTATCAATTTTATGTTGATAATTTTATTTCTCAAATAATACGATTGAGCAATGGAAAATGAAAGTGAAGCAATATCATCGTTTGGTCAAATGCTTCATTTTTTAACTATCTTTCTCATCATGCACTCGCTGCGAGTTGTCGCCCTCCGCGCTGCCCGATCCCTAATCCCTATCCAGTAATTAGTTTTAACGAATGATCCGTTGGCTATCAAACATCGGAAATTCGTTAACAATTACCAGATATGAACGACCAACAAACGATGGCACTGCGTGAAATTCAATCAATTTATTGGAAAGGGTAAAAATGAGTCAAGTCGCGGAGGTCACTCGCGTGCACCAGGCGAAATTCCCTAGGACCGATCGCACATAATTGTAATCAGTTTGAACGAATGAAAAATTTATCAAACGTCGGGAATACGCTATCAAACACCGTCCAACACCTGAAAATGTCCGTTGAACGATTCTACGTCGGGAAAATGTGATTTCATGTCAAAATAGCGAATGAATTGTGGTGACTTCCGGTTAGTGTGAACCGGTCTAGCGGAAATTCCCTGGGGCTAAAAAAAGTTCTCAGGACCACACTTTTCGTTTGATTTTTCCGGGAAACTGGTTGATTAGCGAGACTCGGGGATGAACTTTTGAACACCAACAAACGACGAACAAACGATTGGATGTATATAAAATCGAATTTGATAATAATTAGCGGTGATGAGGGGCTAACTTAACTTAAATTCCCTAGCAGTTTTGTTTTAATTCTAATTAATTAACGGATCACCAACAAACGTTGGGAATGGATTAACAAACACCAACAAGCGACGAACAATCGATTAAAAAAAGAATTAAGCTGATCCGAGCAGATGAGGGGCTAAGTTTATGGAGCTCGTGCTCAGTGCCAGCTACACAGTGATTGGGTACACAGAGCGCGATCGAGAGCGTGATGTTCCATCGGGATTGCTCATTGTAGAACCTCTGCCGTCCAGTTTGAATATACAGTTCCAGTTCAGGGTAGTTCAACCCAGTTCAGCCTGAACTGTGCATTCTGAAGACGCCACCACAGAGATGGTATAACTAGAAGCGAGAAGCGCGTGAAATCGTGAGCCTGGGTATAGAAAGAGCCCGAAAATGAGACACAACTCATTGTCCTTGTTCAATTCTGCATGCGCAGTAGGTTTAGAAGCTAAAGTGCGTGCCAGTCATGGTGCCAGCTCATATAACGCATAGACTTATGATATAACGGGAAGGTTGAGGAACCGAGAGATGCACGCATCATTCGAGAAGGACCAAGAAATTCAGCACCCCACTTTTATTTTCCATTTTCTTGGAATTGAGACAACGCGCAAACGTTTGATGCCGATTTTCTTTTTAATTAAGCTACGCGCAAACGTTTTAATTAAGTATCGACTCATCATTTTGACTTGGGGTGCTAACTTCCCGTGTACCTACGACCATTTTACACTGAGCCGATTCTATGCGAACCAAGTGCCGAAACAACCAATCATCGGAGATAATCTAGAGAATTTTCTTCGGAGCACGGCACATGATAGGTTGTTCGGGTACTTGGTTCGCATCGAATCGGCTCGGTGGAGCATGGCCTATAATTCCAATGCCTGCTCTAAATGCACACTATGAGTGCGGGTATATTTACGGTTCCAGCTAATCACTGGATCTCCAGAACAGAGATGACCAATCAATTTACAGATTTCTTAAATATTCGATCTTAAACTGCGCGGTTAGACGTATTTTTTTACGAGCAGCATTTTGTTGTCGCTGCGTCGCGTTTTCAATGGCAGTATTTCGCTGTCGCGAAATGACGCTGCCGCAGCAAATTGCTGCCATGAATATCCGGCCAAGAGCCTATCTCAAACTAGCCAATGGCATTTTTCGGATTCTCATCTGACCAATTATCGTGCATTCTGTACCTCCCTTCCAAAACATAGTGCAATCGTATTGGCTGAAACGTGAAATCTTCAATCCATGCCCTGCGATTACACCGGCGCCTTGAACGGTGTGTATTCGATAAATACAAGAGTAGAGCAGAGCAACAGGTCCACAAAGCGCAGAAAAAGTCGACACACTGCAGACCGCTCTGAAATCCAAATCTTCAAATTTCTTCACACAAGTCAAGTCAAGGCGGATATCTCGAATAGCCAGCCATTGCGTTAACGAACGGTTGCGACTAGTTCTACGGGTTTACAATAAAACAAGTTTCAATATTCATATCGGGATAATCCAACGTGCATAACGTTTCTTCGAGACAGGTATACAATAATTTTCTACGCATCTCGTTCGCGCTTCTTAGTCGAGAGTATACGTGAAGAACAAATCAAACGACCTTCTGATTGTCGGTCAACCGTCGCTTTCGTCTTCCAATACACGCTGCAACACGGGTTTAAATTGTTTCACGTTTTCAAATATACTTGCATTAGGAGTAAAAAAAAAAACGTTTACTTTTCAGAGAAAATGCCGGCACCAGAGGCAAACGCACCCGGGCGCATGGCCAAGTTCAAGAATAACAGTAAGCACGAGGTGGGTAGATTTGAATTTTTTTGTTTCACCCCTGCTTCTTTTTTTACATCCATTAACGATTTCTTTATCCAAAGCAATATAAATCTTACTCACCCGGCGAAACTCTTCGCTCGTATTGGCGCAAGTTTATACGTTACTTTGGTGACATTTTCATCACATCACGTCTTTTCATTTACTCACATAAGTCACAGTCGAAATTTTTCGTATGACCGTTCTCTTTGTTCAACGCAGTTAGTACCCCCAAAAAAAATTAGTTTGAAGTGTTCGAACATTTGTCCTCTGTATGAAATAAATACACTAATGCATAGTTCACTTTTCTCCTAGCAGTGATATCCTTTTTGCAAATTTATTCTCTTAGCCCAGGGTCTGTATTCTACAGCCACTATTAGGCTTGTTGTGTCATTAACTTGTATAGATGAAATGACAGAAACTATACTACTCTGGAGGCATAACAAGTCTAGTAGAGAGACCCAGAGCTCTTCGTATTTTTCTGCCGCCTTTTGTTGTTGGTTCTGCGAAACAGTTTCACTGATCGCTTTTAAATAAATCGTTAGATATCAAAATCCTCGTGGTTTTGGCCACACTAACGTGATATTTAATTCATTGGATGCCTACCCTGCTTCAATCCCCTCAGTTCCTTGAGTCAAGTATAAAGCATGATGCTTTTTACTACTATTCATTGTTCGTAAATGCATATTGGGTTTTTGGAAAGTAAGGAAATCTGGACAACCTGGAACAGCCTGTAAATTGCGTTGTAAATCATTAGATTTTCTGAATATTCACCAATGATCATTCATTTCCCACAAGAAAACGTTCTGTCCCACTCGCAATCAGCTCGCAGCACTAGAGTTGATTGATGCTTTAATTTGCAGATGATTTTATAATTCACTAGAATTCAGGAACAGAGTTCTAAATCATTGAGTATCTTGTATTATCTTACGTTGAATTCATTTATGATACGGTCTTCCATAATCGGGTGAAAGCAGTAAGTCTCCAGACTAGAAATTCTGAAATACTCTGCGAATTTTCCAACAACTCACACTTCTAATACACACTTTGGTCAAGTTTCTTTCCCAAACATGTCGAATTTGATCAGGGTACACGAACCGGATTATCATAGCACACTCCACTATTTCTAACTATTTGTAACCGTTTTATAAATTCTACTCTTAATTTTACAAGGATGCTCGAAGAAGAAGGAACGAGGTATCGGTTGAGCTGCGTAAGGCACGGAAAGACGATCAGCTATTGAAACGTCGAAATATCAATGTAGAAGCTGAGCTACTTAGTCCGCCAGGGGACAACGGTACACTGGTTCAAGTCAATATGAGCGTAGAGGAGATAATTACCGGTATGAATTCAAACGACGAGACCATTCAACTCCAAGCTACTCAGGCATGCCGCAAAATGTTGAGCAGGGAGAAAAGTCCTCCGATCGATAACATGATTCGCCAAGGCATCGTTCCACGTTGTGTAGAATTTCTCAGTCATAATCACAAGTGAGTTTATTACACAAGTCGTGTTTGTTGATATCGTAAAAAAATTCTAGTTCTTCGAATATTGATTATCATCAAACTTGCTGATACTCTGGAATCTTCCATCGCATGCATATTGGTTCATGAGAGTTGAGGTAAATCTTGGACATACGTGTACAACTTTGAGTTGCATGTTGTAAAAATAACCCTCCTCAAGTTTCATCGAGCATTCATTTTAATCTTGAAAAAGGCTCTCCGTTCTGATTCCATTTCTTGTTTCAGTCCGGCACTCCAGTTTGAAGCTGCTTGGGCTCTGACCAACGTGGCTTCTGGTACATCCGAACAGACCAATGTAGTGATAAAACACGGCGCAATCCCTCGGCTTGTGGCTCTTCTGAAATCACCATCTGCAAATGTAGCCGAGCAGGCAGTCTGGGCTCTAGGAAACATCGCTGGCGATGGACATGCTGCTCGTGATCTCGTTCTTTCTCACAATGCACTTCCGCTACTTCTAGAATTAATCAAGCCTGATACTCAAGTGAGTAATAATCAGTTATCTGATACTGAGTAGGGACCTACTGTTTCTTGACTGTATATGAAGTACTGAACATCTGAAAGTCGGGTATCAGCCAAACGTGATGCATATTTGGCATTAGAGCTGCTATGTGATTGGCTGAAGCTTGACTTTAGCATATGGAAACATTTCATGGATGGTGAAGAATCGATCTTGAGGCATAATAATTGGGGTGTAATGTTAAAGACCGTTTCACCGCTAAAAGTCACCAGTACCATTTTAGAGATATGGGAGACTCATATTTACTCCCTCATCTTGAATACTCGATATCTATCATTTTTTTTCTACTATCTTGCACAGCTATTTTGTTGAATGCAAGATACATCTGGTAAGATAGATTATTTTATTTGTTGTAGGTAACATTTGCTCGTAACATTGTCTGGACATTGTCAAACTTATGTCGTAATAAGAATCCGCCACCAGACTTTGATAGTGTCAAGGCTTGTCTACCGGTATTGAATCGGCTGCTCAGCTATCCGGATAATGACATACTGGGTGAGTGGATAACAAGAGTTTCCTCCATTTGAAACAAGAACGTATCTTCGATCTGAGTGATTTTCGTAATAAAAAACTTACAGCTGATGCTTGTTGGGCTCTCTCCTATCTTACGGACGGTTCCAATGACAAGATCCAAGCTGTTGTAGACTGTGGCGTTGTACCAAAGCTAGTCGAACTATTATCCTCGACAGAAGTTACGGTTCTCACTCCTGCTTTGAGAGCAGTAGGGAATATAGTCACCGGTAATGACATTCAAACAGATGCAATTATCGCAGCGGGAGGGCTTCAGCATTTGGCTGCGTTATTACAGCACAAAAGAATGAATATAATGAAGGAAGCTGCTTGGACCATAAGCAATATAACTGCCGGTAATGTCGACCAAATTCAACATGTTATCAACGCCGGTCTGCTTCCGCCACTTTTACAGGTTCTCGAAACTGTAAGTAATTCTGTAGTCAAAAGTCGCAGACCATGCTGCACGGCATTTGGCTAGGATATTGGAAACTAGTTCACTCTGATTTTCTCCACTAAATAGGGTGACTTCAAGTCTCAAAAGGAGGCTGCATGGGCAGTGACAAACTTGACGTCCGGTGGCTCTGTGCAACAACTCGCGCTGCTCGTACAGCTCGGAGTTTTAACTCCATTCTGTACGCTCTTGGAGGCAAAAGATTGGAAGACTGTACTCGTTGTTTTGGATGGTCTCACAAACATTCTCAATGCTGCTCAAAAGATGGGCGAAGTTGAGCGTGTCGCTATCATGATCGAAGAAGTCAGCGGCTTGGACAAGTTGGAAGCTCTTCAACATCATGTGAACGAGCAAGTCTATCAGAAAGCGATGGCGATGATTGAGACGTACTTCTCAGAGGTGATTGGATGGTTTGATATTATTAGCTGAAATCTCATGGTGTCAATTAACTCTGCTTTTATTTCCATAGGAATCGGAAGATGCAAATATCGCCCCGACATCGACAGACGGGCAGCTCGAGTTCAAAGCTACGGAGGGAAATCCGCAGGGAGGGTTTCAGTTTTAGGAAGAAAAAATAACCCGATCAAACTGCCGCCGATATCATGATCATTCTTGTTTCATTTAATTGGGACATAGAAGCACGTCATTTGTAAATATTACCCGTCAATTTTCCCATGATAATATCAACTACACGAAGAAAATAAGCACGATGTAAAGCGATATTGAACAAACGTGATAATTGCATATCTCCCTCTAAATCTGCTTTTGTTTTGGTTTTTACAATGCGGATATGAATGCTTTGAACGAAGTATACACGCGATAATATTTTTATACATCCATTCTTCAAAAGAGAAACAAGGAAGAAAAAGAGAATTTCATTAATTGTATTCATGTTTCTAGTGCTGTTCATTTTATTTCATATACCTATAATATAATTCCATTACAAGTGTTTGACAAAATAGAAATATCGTGGGCGAATCATTAAGTAGCCATTATAATCTTTAGGTATTTCGTATCCTGTACTGAGTAATATTTAAAATTTCGATTAGTTTATTTTCATACGAATGGTAGGCAAACTTTTACTAGTATTTAATGGAAAAAAAAATTCAATATGTTTTCAATTGTTTTCTTTTTTCTCGCTTCTTTTCTATTTTATACAATAAAAGAATTTTCGATACCACATTTAATCTATATGTTTAGTCGTGTTATGTGAGTCCTCCATCTCCATTTCCCTATTAAAATTGAAACTGGCCTATAATTTGTAGCTGTGTGGACAGGCTATCGTGTATTATAAATCTATTCGATATTTTCTTTTTCATTTATCTATTCTCGACTGTTACATGAGTTGTGGTCTGTTACATAATAAATGCTAGTAGCTCCTCTGCCGAATTTTGCTCTCAACTTGTGCACACGCTCCAAGATTTTGTAAGAAGAAATGAATATATAATATGATAAAACAAAATATATGGAATAAAATAAATAACAGGTTATATCCAAAGAATAGTATCGTGCGTACGGTTCACTGGAATAAAATTATATGTCAACTTAGAATATACATATAACATAAAATAATCTCTTCGAGAGGCTTCTGTCGCCACCTATTTCATATGGCCGTGGGTGCGCCGCTTTTTTTCATCTTTCTCTCGACTGTGGTTATTTTACTCCTCAGAGCTTGCTATTTGTGTAGTGATTTGTTCAAAAGTTTCGCTGCTATGGAGTTGCGGATCCTTTGTCCTATCACTGTTATTGGCGAGATAATATTTGACCAATTCAAAGCCACGTGCATTCAACTGTTCACATGGTTTTCAATACGTTGTCAAGAAAATGTGTTGCTTTGATCTGGTCAGATATTATCTCGCCAAGTATAAATCTTCACTCATACTGACTGAAAACAGTATTCAAAGAGGCCAGCGATTTTATGGTCCCTGATATTTATGAACCGAACAACTGTCAATCGCACTAGGCTATAATTAATCAGATCAAACTTATTTCATGAGCGTAATATTTGTGATTCTCCTTTCCAGCTAATTCTGGCCATAGTTATATACAGATCCTTTGGTAAAAGTCCTCCGGTTAGTGAGTTTTCGCAATTTTATGTGAGGGCGAAAAGGTTGCAAAATTGGTTAATGATGCTGCAAAATCAAGTTTGCGCACTTGAGGACTTCGAAATGAAAATTCAGCTGTCTGAACCGAAGATTAAGCCTTGGGCCAAAATTTCATTGTTGTTTCTGTTTCTTTACGATAGATTGGACAAAGTCATAGAAGAATTTCACTAAATTAGTGGAGTATCCATTGAAACCAAAATAATCTAGGTTTTCCATGCTATCTCTAACAATTTAAAAATAACGGATCATTCTAATTTCGGATAAAAGAACGTACATAACTCGGAAATATTCTGTAAAAAGTTCGATAAGCTGCTATCACTTCTTAATTTATTCCGAAAGATTCTCCACACTGAAATCCTTTTTAAATTTGTTCAGAAATTTTCAAACCTAATCTGAAAGCGTTCGTATGTTCAAAAATTCCATGACATTTCCAGGTTTTCCAGGACCTAAAACGCATTCTTCCTGATATTTTCCCCATTCTATAATCTGTAAGATGTAATAATAAAAGCGCAGGACTGACCTCCAGCTGATCTTTTCTTCTACTGAAAGTATAGGCAATTCGTCCTCTGAAAAAATAATTTCAAATTTCAATTAGAAAAGGGGATATTTTTATTCTACCCCACGGTCATGATTGAAATTTTCTGACATTTCCAGAATTTCTAGGTCAGCGGTCACCCTGCCTGACCCATGTAATACATGGAACAGAAATCAAAGTTGCGAGGAGCTTCAGATGAGTAAAAATTGCAATTGTTTGTAACTTTTGATCCGTTACGGATAAGGGGTTGGAAAATTCGATACTTTGGTATTATAGTTGAAACCCTACTACTGAAATGAAAAAAATCAGGGCATCAAAGAGCATTTGGGTGAAAATGGGAACGTCCCATATACATTTTTCTATGTTGAAAAGAATTTTTAGATTTCAATGACACATAGTTTCATGCCAGAAGCCTCTATTCATCCGCAGGAAAGAGAAGAAGTTTTCAGAACCAACATCGATCTCTCTAAAAGAGTCCCAAATACTGAAGAACAATGTAATTAGTGAGAGAAAAAGACAGTAAAATGTTTTACTTCAAGGCTCAACAGCAGTAAAATCAATTTTGCGCATTTTCGGTACAAGGTCAACGAAGTTTATCTTTCAGAGTCGAAGTTTTCAGTGTGAGGCGCTCTTTGAATTTTGTAATTGCTATATTCTACGGACATGTGTGTCTAGCTATTCGGCACATCTAGCAAAAATGGATACTTCGCATCAATTCAAGCTTCTTTTCACTAACTCTCTATATAGACAAAATCTTGAAGCACCATTCGTGAAAGCCTTTGGCTGCCTTCGAAATTAGCTGTCCGCGCTGAAATTTCAGCAGGAGAGAGACAGAGCTTATTAAAAACCTGACGGAACGAGAAAGACACAAGATTGCTGGCTGTATTGCTAGCTAATTTCGGAACGTGGCCTTTATATAACCAAGCCTTGGAGATACCGAACACCGAGCTTCTCTGACTTACTTCACAATTATAAGATATTCTATGAAGTACATACATACATACACACACATTACCATGTATAAAATGCGGTCTCAATGTAATTAAGCAGTTGTGTTACAGGCGCTTAAATTATTCTTATTATTTTAATTATCCCAATTTTACTTTCTAGGCATGGAATTACTTGAACGTACATTATTAAATTGTAGCTACTATCGACGAATGTGTAAGCTTTGTATTTTAGCAACTCCTACATCTTGTAGGAGCTGTGACTGGAGGCAAGGCCTATGCGGGCATGGCTATCAATTAGATATCCTTACTAAATGCTAAACCACCGAAAAGAATAGCCTTGGGCAGTTTTTCTTTTTCTTTTATATCAGTAACAGTTTCTGTTCATCAAAATGAATCGAACCGGGAATCCCCACAAAGCACCGCAAATTTATTCTTATACAAAATATCGAGGTGGACTGGTTACATTGGAGAAGTGCTACGAAAGCTAATTCTTAATCTGGAAATAAAACTATTTGACTGTACAGCTAAAGGTATAAACTTTCTACTTTCTACGCTAGATCTACTCTCTCAAGGATATTTGTATAGGGATTTGTGAGAAAAATCTGACTCTTTTAAGTGTCTCACTATATCTGCCATAAGATTGTTTGTATCAATTTGATTGGCACTTGACTCCCTATCACAGATCAATTACAAATACAGATGTTCACGCCATGCAATAAACATCTCTTCGTTTTTGATCAGCTGTAATAATTTCAATCATTACTCTTCCTCGAGATATAAAGTGCAATGTATTTTCACGGAGGATATTCGATCAGATCCTTCTGCAACAAATTCAATATTCCATCTCAACGTGTGTAAACCCAAGGATTCCAGATTTGCTATAATTATTCAGTCGTGAAAGTAGGCTTTCTGGTTTGTGGATGAAGTAATTCAAATTCCAAGTTCGATATGGTTCAAGCATCGAGTTGGAAAAGTTCAACGAGCTTTCTCTGCGTACAACGACTTTGGTTTCGACAATCATCTACGTCGGTATTCGTGATACTCATGACCGATGGCAACGCTAGCAACAGCCACATCACACGATTTGCACATAGTACCCGATGGTCCTGGAGACCATTACGAAATAAATTTCAAATAATTTGAAAAGGGATACAATTTTAGAATCAGGCCTGGCTACTCTAGGCAATGAACTGAGTAATATACTCAGAACATACTCGATGTAACATTTTACAAGCCTTCCATAGTCAATTATTCACAACACTGTCAATTCAGTCAAGCCACTCCCCATGCAATAACATGCGAAACTCGAAATAGCACTATTTCAACAGTTCCAACTTCCACCACGAGCTAGCGTATCCTTTCATGAGCATCGTGAATAGTTTATAACGCAGATCTATCGACCGAGAATGAAATCACTCTGATCATTGACCATAAAGTGGTAAACGAATGCTGCTTTTCGTCTGTCGAAAGTTACTTGACTTGCTCGACTCCGCTGACTTCGGTCGTCCCGACTCCTCGGTGGATCACGTAGGAAAATAGATCCAAATAGACTCGCTGGATAATGAAATAGTTCTAATTAGATAAAAGAGTTACTCAGTTATCTATTGATATATTGAGATGATACGATGAAAGTATACATTCAACAGCGCATGCGCGAAATAATGCAACTCGTATTGGCTGCTTTGATTTGAATGCAACTCCTATTGGTTGTTTCAATTTTCACAGCTCAATACAGTCAATAGGAGTGCATTATTTCGCGCATGCGCTGTTGAGTGTATACTTTCACCGTATCATCTCGGTATATCGGAAACTCACCCAGTGTCTTGGCATCTTGGAAATTGTCTTGTGTATGGTTCAATATTTCTTGTAGGAAAGAACAGATGTACAGAAAAACCGTTCTTCTAATCTCCGGTAACTGCATTACGATCTGTAAATATTTTTCGAATTTTTTGTACGAGAGTTTCACCCAGAAAAAAATTTTCTATGATGCGCAAGAGGGAAAATTATATCGACAAGTTTTGTACCTGTTTGCATTGAGAATAGTTTGTCGCTGCAGTTAAACAGACGTTGTGTAAATTATACGGAACTAAAGGCTCTGCAGTAGATTCTAAAAGCAGCAGTAATGCTTCAGCTACGGAATGTACAGAGCCAGCTAATTGATTATTGTTAAGGAAACAATACTAACAGTAAGGATTAACTGTATGAGATAGAACCAATGCTCCGACTGCAAAAAACTTTCACTTTTTTCTGGATTACAAGATCGGCATGATCTACTATTTGGGAAATATCGTGCAAAAACGACTTGGAAGGAATTCTTGTCTTATTTTTGTCAATTGATTACAACATAATGAGAGTAAAGGATACGCATAGGATCCTGGCTCCCCTCGTCTAGCCAATCCCTTATGGCGATAATCTCTGTGTGATATCCACGGCTTTCGAAAAGTTGTTTCGTTTTAATTCCATGCCTATATAAATTGTCGACTAGAAGCCATACCTCTTTTGGTACAGGGTATGGTTCTGTCGATAAATTTTTATGGTTTTCCTGAAAGAATCATACAATGGGCAATGAAAGAATCGACGGATAAATCTGTCGATCTCAAATCTCATTGGAAGTTTGTAATTCAGTTCAATACATCAGATTAACATTTACCAATTCAACTAGTCTTCCAACAGGAATTTCCCTCACTGGGACAGAAATATGAACTAAAGCTTCTATGGAAGATCCGAAACAGCTTCTTTGATAAGTACCTAAAATGTTTTCGACACGATATTGCACAATTTTGACGAGTGTTATTAAATGTCTGGAGATCTTCAGCTACTATCTTACAATAAATATGATGAAATTGAAGTTTATGTTGAAATTATGTTGAGTACTGGTTACCTGTAACTGTAATGAATATGTCTTTGCCACCTTCAAGATGTAAAACGAGAATATCGTACAATTTATCCTCTCCAGAGTTCAATTTACAGGCAGATTTTTTATCTACGTGTACTTCCAGCTGAATATCACATTTTTCACCTGCGGTAGATTTATTTCATAAGAAATTATGGTATTCCATGGTATGACGAAGAGGTATACTGAGAGAATTCAATGATGTTCGATAATTCAAGCAAAGAAATAAATTATACAATCGTATCACCTGGCTTTATGAATCCTGTGTAAGGTTCTATTTTCAACCATTCTTTGCAGTAACTTGTATCGTCAAGCTTCTTGATGAACTCAAACTGAACAGGGACCTGGGGATTCATTGAGCGGTTTTGAGAAATTGTCGATAAGCACAGAAGAAAAAGAAACGAAGTAGTCAAAATGTTTCCAATTCACAAATCTTCAGCCTATGCGTGTAATAACAAATTTACATGCAACGATTGTATTCAATCGCAATCCGACCAGGGACAAGACGAAATAAAATGTGTACCATCCAGCATTCCATGAATTATTCACATTTAGTAAAAAGTTATCGTTTCGAATTCATGATCATAAATATGGAGATTTGGCCGTTGTAGCAACACCATCTGTTCGAACTACTGCAATCAGGTCGGCTATCACACAAAATTTAACGTCACAATGCATATTCTTCATAATTCGAATCATAAACGAACGAGCAACAATTTGTCTGACATGATTACGTTAGTTCCAAATCTACGGTGGCGCCTTTGAGCTAAATCCCAATAGTACTTGAAACATCGTGTCATCATAGAATGTGGAAAGGTAAGAAAAGAATTGTTCAGTAAAAAAATCTTTGGAACTCCAGGTCAAGTATTGGTTTGTTCTTCAAAATCATCCTGTATCTACAATTTTTATTGGACAAAGCGAAAATATTTTCTGAAAACGAGGCATCGAATCCCAAAAATCGAAAGAATTGATAAATATTATACAAAGCTGATACTTTTATAAAATTATAGATAGAAATCTGTACCGCATCGTCCTATTCGAAAGAAGCTTAGCACATTTGACTGCTAACTCTGGCCGCTAGCTTCAACTTCATGTAGATCGTCTGCAAATAATTTTCATTTTTTTCTCCTTGCATAAAAATCGCCTGTCTAAACTAATAGACAGAATTATTTACAAATGATTTGCACCACCGAACACAAAATCCATACACAGTTTTGCGCATGTTTGTAAGCAGACGAATCCAGAAAAATTTGGATGGTGCCCATTCAGAATTGTAGATCAAGGATGATTTTGTAAATGAACATACATCTTAAACGAAATTACTGCAAAAATTGTACGTTGACAACTTTGGTCACATTTGTTCACATTTCTAATTACAGAGAAAAAGTCCCCAAGGATTTCTAATTTTTCATTGAGTCTACCCTTAGGTATAGTATGTTGTGAAATTATCATATTGGTATGTTGGAGTAGCACAGACCTGGCCAGTGTTGGCAATGATCAGCTCTTTTTTGCTCGTTTCAAGAAATTTCAGAGTTTCGAAAATAATCTCAGTTGTATCCACCATAACTTGGGGCAAAAATTCATTTTCCAATTTGTCCAATTTCTTCATCACTTCTTCGTGGATTTTACGATACTTGACAGAGTCTATTACCCTGATCTAAAAGAAGCAATATCTTCTATCATCTCTTTATCGGAACATTCAATTTACAACTAAATATGACACTGTGAAAGATGTTAATGTTTATGAAATTCAGAATACAGGCCGTTGAGAGATTGGAACAAGCTTTGCAGATTGAGTGACAGATGCATGCTTATACCTACCTGAGAGTCAAAAATCGTGCTGACTGGTTTATGGTCTGAAATCTTCAATTCAAGATGACTTCTGTATTCTATAGGCAGAATTGCATCTCCTTTCCAAAGAATACGATCGCACCAGGCAGGGGCTCTGCCTTTTTCACTATGCAACAATGAAGAATTAGTTCATTCATAACTGCTTAAAGTGCTATCAAAGACGCATGAAACCCCCATTGTTACCCATGATTGAATGCATTGTTACCCAATATCGAATGCAGTTCTCAGACTTCGAAAATTCACTACTCAAATAAGGGTAATTGAATTCTCTGGAACACTCTACAAAATTGACGTCCTGTTTGTTTTCTCTGGGATATAATATACGCCAAATAGAAAGCTTATGAGATGCTGGAAGAGGTAAGGCGCTATTAAAGACCCATTTGCACCGATTGTTACTTATTGTTCAAAGTATTGTTATCAGTCGGAAACACGATTCGTCGCTACTCCTACACCACATATATCCGATCTGGATGAAACTTTTTCGATTGGATGCAGTATTTTGGCAGAAAGTGGCTAAGTATTTCATCCCCATGAATTGTTGGAGAGTTCTATCAGAAATTCAAGTTTGTCCAATCTCCCCAACGAACAAACCTGACCTAACAATTAGAAACTCCCTAAAACTCTGAATTTTCTCAAACTTTTAGTGAGATGAAATAGTTAGCCACTTTCTGCTAAAATACTGCATCCGATCGAAAAAGTTTCATTCAAATAGGTTGTTTGGCGTAGGAGTAGTGACGAATCACGTTTTCGAATGATAACAATGCTCTCGACAATGAGTGAGAATAGCCGCAAATGGGTCTTTAATAGCACCTTAAGTAGCCACTGTCACTTAACTATAGAATCACGTTTACCTAGAGTCCCAGTTATCTGTTCCAGGATCATACTTGTACGTTGGCTTGAATTTAATCTCAGCTTCATGGTACCCTTGGAGAACTTTTCCTAGCCGTCGTTGTTGGATTAGTTGATCCAAGGCAAGAACTGGCTCAAAATTTTCTGCCGATATATGGTTTTTTGCGATATTGGCTTCCATTTCTGTTATCCGATAATTTAGATCACCCAGCCAGTAGATCTGACTGAAATAATTCTTCGCGTCATGATCTTTGCCATACAACTGTTTCCATGAAAATGTAACAATGACCAGGCACAGAAACTTACTCATGGTCTTTAAGCGCTTTGGGTGGAACATATCGTGAGAAACTGAGCCTTGCACAGATATCTGCGTAATCCTGATTCCGCCTTTCGTATTCTTCGCAATGTGCTGCCAAATGGGCATTGACAAAACATACACACGTGTTGTGGATGGAACAGCTTACTGCTACGCCACCTTTGTTGCCCTTCATGAGAAAAATACAACTAAATATAGTTAGGGTAGAGTATTAGAAACATATTTATCCTAACGTCGACTATTCCTATTTTATTCTTTCATGAGCCGTAGGGCCGATTTCAAAATTTGGAGCATTTTACCTGGCACCATGCCACAGGCGCAATATTTTACGTGGATAGTATTTTTTGTGACAAATTTAATTCTAAGCAAAGATAGTGAACGTCAAAAGGCGAAGGGCGCCCCTGGCCAATACCAATACAGCTCCTACCTGTCTTTTTGATACGACCCAATTGAAGATTTTAATAGAAATTATGTAACATACCATTTTCCCCATGATTCCGGTCCCCACAGTATCTGTAGAAACGCTTTTGATGAATGGTACGTGTTTTTCTTGCGCAAAAACGATCAGCATCATGCCCACAAGTCTGATTAATGCTATACGACAGTATGTTCCTTTCGGATGAAGAAACTTGGTGACTACTTGACTGAAAGATTTTATTTTTGTATGAGAAAAACTGCTTTTATCAGATTTTCCATTTGTAGATCGTGGAAATACATATGTTTTTCTGCCTTCTGGACTCGATAAGGTTACGATGTAGAACAAACCTCTGTCATTATACTTACCACCATTCTTCTTCTCGTGGAGTATCATTGAAAAGAAATGCTTCTTTGCTTAAATCCAGCTCCTGAAAACCTATCGCGTATAAATCTGGTGGTTTCTGATCGCAGCTGAGCCACTGCTCTAGAGAGATATTGTTCGGTGGTTGACCGTTGACATTCCATGTACCTATAAACATTCTAACACAGGCATTAATTGGAGTATTCAAGTGGCGGGAGTGTAGAACTATTCTCATACGATGAAGACTGAAGAAGACTGTTCAGGAAAAGCATGGAGTAATGATTTCAAGGGAAGGAACCAACCTGAAGACTTGGGTATATGTGTAGTCATCTTCTTTACACGCCATTTGATAACGTACTACAGACTCCCTAGCTGCTACAGGCGTTTTGCCCTTCGCAATGTTTTGTCTGGGGACCACAAGGTCGGGACTTTCCAACTCGACCATCTGTGTATAATAGAATAATATAACATATACATCTACGAAGATAATTTTTTGGTCTGTATTTACATGAGGGAGAGAGAAAACTTAAGAATTAGTCAATGGGAGCCATGATACAGTTAAGGAGATTATACCACAATATTCACAGATTTTAATCTTGACGGGTAACACTGTTGGATGCTTTTAATTTTGGAGTGCGACACTTTCAAGTAGAAATAAATGATCCAAACGTTGTCTGCATATTTTCATAGTGCTCATTAAAAGATTTGTCATTGGTACCGATTTTCACAAGGAACTGATAATATGTCTCTCAAGATTTCTCCAGGAAACACAGCGCAAGCATGCATACTATATTTCAGTAAATTTATCAAACACCAGAACTTTCTGGTATTCATGACCAACGAGTAGAACAGTCGAATCTCAATAGAGACAAACAAATTTTTTCGCCATTGACCACAAGTTGTGGTAACACAAAGAAATTTAATCACGAAATTCAGTTTCTTAGATACTTTTATATATCCTCCAAATATATGACAAGGATAAATAATCAGCTGAGAGAGAAATGCTTTGCAATACTTTCAAAATGTATGAACTGCTCATAATGGGAGTCAAATTTTACAATAACTACAGTCGTGTCAAAGTCTTGACACATCACCATCCAAAAAATGTGGAATTTGGTAATTCGCTGAAGTTTCGACATAAATGTGGCACTCGTCGATTGTAGATAACTGATAAAATTCAATTCAATTAACAATCAATTATTTGAAATTCTTATCAGCCAGACAGCTTCGTAACCAGAGTCTGCCTTGGAAGTATCATCTCCATTGTCGGGTTGAATAATGCACTGCCGAGTATTTCTTGTGCTTGTAATGAAGTAATTTCATTCATATGTAACAAGCGAACGATCGTTTGAGGCAAGGATATTCGGAGCATCATACCATTTGCAATCTCTGCCGATTTCAGGAGTTGAATAGTTGAAATATTGTGGGAACTTACAGGGTCCAAGCCATCCTGTGCATCATTCGGAGATGATTCCAAATTCCGAGAACTACCAGTCAGTTTTTGAATCCACAAATACTCCGTTGGTGGACTTTTACTCTTCTGGTAATCTAGAAGTTTTGAAAATTGGTTGAGTTCTCGAATAAAACAAAATAATAGTCACACCGGTGCATTCCAGGTTGAAGTTTTATTTCACCCGTTGAGCTTGGTTTTTCATAAACTGGTTATCTACTACCGGCGGAGAAATTGCAGTGCTCTTCCATTAAACTCTAATAACTCTGTCAAACAAAATGACATTCAATCGAAACTTCTACTATCGAAACGCTTTTGGGATTCGAAGTCAGAGGACTGGATTTTTTGCAGCGATAGCAGTACCTTCGAATATTGTACATTCGAGTAAGGGAATTCAATTCGATTATCGTGGTACCTGTTTATTGCAAAACTGCATTATTAGATCAACGTCATTGCTTTCAGAAGCCAAATATCCTCTCCGAACTATCTCTCTGCAATTCTCTCTTCAGCAATATTTGCTCTAGTTATCCAGCTTCAGAATAATTGCTGCACACTTGTGCATCCTTTTGTTGTGTCTCAAACTGTGCACCAAATGCCAAAAAAATACGTCGTATCCACAATGAGGCGAAGCTAGTGACCAGAGTTAGCGGCCGAAAGTGCTGGCGTCAATGAAAATGAGGCAAAGAAGCCGAAAACTCAAAAAAATTGATGAATATTATACGAAGCTAATACTTTCATAGAATTGCAGATACAAATCTGTACCGCGCAGCTTCCTATTTGGAAGAAGTTTAGCACGTTCGGCCGCTAGCTCTCGCCGCTAGCTTCAGCTCCGTGTATCCACAAGGTTTTAAAAATTCCAAATGTCACATCGCAACTCTTTTTTACATCGTTCCTCCGAAATTTTGAATTGAGGAGACAGTATACAAATTAGTGCGCGAGCATTACGATACCCGTGAGCCCTCGCTGTCTGCTTGTGAAATGCAGAAATAATTTACTGAAAAATAACTGCATAAAAATTCTGAAAATGCTGTTCTGAAGGAGACACTACAAGCTTCAAGGCTTGTGTAATGCAATCCGAGTTTTTTTGGCCTGTGGTGCATCATTTGGATAGAAAACATGTACATACACACAATTTTACAGCTATCGCTTGAATGTTGGACAACTTATAAAAATATTGCTAATAGCCAAATTCAAAGAAGCAGTTGGAACGGAGTATTTCAAGCTTTAGATCGTGATCACGTCGATCTGAATGTTTGAGAAAATTAAAGCATTATGAAAATAGATCTGTTTTAGGAAGAATTTTGGTGATTCTTCGGATTATTGGATCTGTATGTTCCCGTCCATTTATGCTTTCTGCGTTCAGTTTTTAAGTAGTGTTACATGCGAGAATGCACACCACATTGTGAATTCTTAAGTTGATGTACATTACCATCAAAAGCTCGAAATATTTCCGAAACTAAGGCACTGGTTCCTACTCCAGGTTTCATTTCGAAAACCAATTGAAGTTTCCTAGAAGATATGTTCAGGAAGACGTCTAAGCCATCTGGTTGTTGCTCATCTGTGTCTGAAACGAAACATTGTTCATTAATTCTGATTCGATAATTCATGAACGAATTTCCAACATTTTAGGAATATGGCTATCAATTGACTGCCATCGGAAGAAAGAGTAGGTACATTTGGTTCAGTGGGAGCATTATTTCAAAACATTGGTGAAATTCTGAAGTTTCGGACGACCTGAGAAACTAGCCTGGACCCACGGAAGCCCACCTAGAAACTTATACCGCCAGACCCGCTAGCTTGTCAACAAATCGACTCCATTCTTGTCAGTATACAGAGTAGTTCATTTATCATCGCCATCCGTGATAACTTGGATAGTTTTGAAGATACAATAAAATGACCGGGGGAAAAAATGTTACATTCCGAGGGGCACAACAAGTTATAGCCGAGGAGGTCGTTTGAAAATTATACTTCTCGAGATATCGTTAGTCATGAGAGTTTCTTGGAGAGAAATATATATTTTTATGCCCAGCATGAGGAAGCTGGTATCAAGACGCTTCCAGCCATGTGCGATAATATGTCCTTCAAATGAGTTCGAGCTCAGAAATTCACATTCAAGTGAATTGTGGTGAAACAGAGAACCTGTGCTGACAAAATCAGTCCTTTTTCTGATGCGCTCCAATTTGAGATGTACTCAAAAGGTTGAGTGTCACCTTTAACGTGTAATTACCGTACTAGTTTGACGAAAGTGTGACGCTTCATTCGTACTCTTTACGGATATTTGTCTGCATTCCGCCGAACTTGAGTTGAGTTAAATTGAGGTACCATTTTGTTATGGTGGAACGGCCAAAATTTTCTTCAAAGCACGTTGGCTGGATGCAAGCAAATATCCGCACAAACTATGACCGAACCGTCATACTTTTGGCAATGTAATAGGGTAATTAAAGATGATGGTCAACATTTCGAGCACATCGTCAAGTAGAGTGAGTAAAAGCAGACCTATTTTGTAACCATAATTACTTCCCATCGATCTTTCACCTTACCACTCGAACGTGGATTTTTGAGCTCAAGGTCAATTGAAGGACACATCATCACACATGGCTGGGCATCTCTCGACATCAGCTTCCTCAGGGTAGACTTAAAAATATGCATACCCAATTATGAAACTCGCATAACCAGCGATATGTCTTCAATATCCTCAATATCTTTTCATTCATTTAGTGTATTGGAAGTTGATCTTGTAATGCGACTTCATTTCTAGAACATAGAAAATGCTGTCAAAAGATTTTGTTCACTAATATTGATGTACTGGTACTCATTCGATACACCAAATCGAGTATAGATACGCAGAATAAGTAAACCAGCGTGCACGTCGCCATGCCTCGAACTGGAGTTCATATTTTACCAGTGAATGATTGTAAATCTATAAATGAATTTTTAATCAATTC
Organism: Phymatocera aterrima; assembly: GCA_963170745.1. Classification (NCBI taxonomy): domain Eukaryota; kingdom Metazoa; phylum Arthropoda; class Insecta; order Hymenoptera; family Tenthredinidae; genus Phymatocera; species Phymatocera aterrima. The sequence continues at coordinate 1,108,846 of OY720669.1, read as the reverse complement.
AATTGATCGACTGTCTTGGAGAGTTTGTCATTTCATTTTGTGACAGAATATTTTGCGCTGGTAAAACATTCCCTTACTTCCAGCACGTGTCACAAATCTGCCAAACATTATTAAGATTTTCTCAAATTTTTCCAAAGCTGCGCACTTATGTTTTATTTTTCATTTTCATCATTGTTTTATGCTCAGCATGCCATAAATAGCTCTATGATACATGCAATTTAAAACTGGACGTTTCTCTGTTCGTGAAAATTCTAGTTATGTATTTAAAATAACACATTTTTCTCCCATCAAATGGCATTACCTGCCGTATTTTATCTAAGTTTAATATTCTTGATAATATAGTAAATGTTGGCTTAAATTTTTGAAATTTCTTCCATTATACAGCTTATCACAAATTAAAGAAATGAGAAATACAGATTCAGATCGATTTAAGACAAGCAGAATAAATTGATTTTGTATGAATCCTATATGTTTCGTGTAGCACTATCAGAGCTCGTAACAATTATATTGTCCGACTGCTCAGTCAAATGACGCAGAATTTCTTTTTTTCAGAAGTTCATATTTACATGCCTCAAAAACGAACAAATTGCACTTCAATTTCGTTCATCTGCAATGATTTGCATGACTATTGAGGCCGTTTTGGCGTATCAGAGATAGGTTCATTCGGTTCATTGTTGGATATCTAATATCTTCAGCGTTTTGACTTATAGTATATTGCATGCTGAACACCGAAAGGGGGTAAGACCCATTTTATGCTCTTTGGTTCTTCCACGTCAAAATAACGTATACCAAAATTCCAAATACCGTAAACCGTATAATCATAACAGAATACATATAGTATTATAAAAATAGTATTCTCGATCATTTTTGGGATAATAGCTCACAATAGCGCGCCTCACACGCTCTTGGGACCGACTTTCAGATTATGCGTTACGGTGTGTTCTTTTTTATTTTATACACTTTTTTTTTTAATTCCTAAATGATTCTGGTTTCATGCTGATGTTATAATTTGATTGTCGATTCATACAATCTAGCCAGATAAATCAACAGTTGTCTATCATATTTTGTATATATTTATTTTAAACAGCCAAATCATATAAGCACATTGCGCTGGGCCATGTAGCACAAAGGACTGCCGAATAATACACATTATCTACAGTATCAAACTCATAATTAATACTATACACGAGTATATAAGTATATGGTTACGGCTCACTTTGGACTGATTCTGAACCATGAAATCCGCCGTGTGACGCCCACGGAAACCAATCGGAATCAGTTTTTAAGCGACAACAATGAAATTTGAGAATAATCGTGACAACCGAAGTTTTCATTTAGGAGAGGAAACTAATTATAAAACTCATCCCTGAATGCCGTACGTGCGTCTGAATACGCAGCGTAGGTGTCACTCGTGGAGCAAAAGGGTGTATGTGACATTCGTAGAAGCAGAAAAGGCGTATAATCTGGCGTTTATGCCTTCCTACTTTTAATGAATGAATATTTTTCTTTACATCACCTGTAAAAGGAGGATGTGAAACGCTGAATTATTTGCTTGCTTGTGAGTGAGTGAGTGAAAAAATACAACAACCTGCCAACATAGAATTGAAATCACCACCTATGAATCCCAAAAGAATATTTCTAAATCCAACAAATCCCACTGAAATCAACAGAATCATTGATAAGATGGAGTTAAAAATGGAGGAGTTGACAACATTTATACAAAATCAATGAAAATCCCAAGTAACTCCATTGTCGAACCTATTGTACAGGTAATTAACTTGAGTATCGAAAATTCTGTTTGGCCAGAGGCTCTTATAGAGGAAGCTGAAGTTATACTCATTTACAAAAGTAATAAGAGACACTGTAATGCATCTAACTATAGACCAATTTCATTACTATCGAATATTGAATTATTAAATCTTTGAAAAGATAACTCACAACAGAATACATGACTTTTCAACTAGATGTCAAATAATATCCGCAAATCAATATGGTTTTGGCAAAAATAAAGGAACAGCGGGCGCATTGAACCAAATAACTAATTATTTGATATGAGAAAGACTTGATGCAAGTAGGCCAATTGCAATCGACTTTCTGGACCTTGCAAAAGCCTCGAATACCATCAATCATAAAATACTACACGAAAAATTGTACAACTGTGGAATACGAGGTAACGCTGATAAGTTAATTACCAGTTACTTAAGTAATAGACAAAAACAGGTAAAAATTAATGATGGCGATGACAGCCGCCGCTATTTATCTTATACGTAAATGATCTATTAAAAGATATGCTTGAGGACACTGTTTTAGCATATGCAGATGACAGAGCTGTTATATATAACGACAAGAGTTGAAATAACGTGGAGATGAAAATGAATAATAGTCTGACTCAAATTGCGAATTGGCTAGCGCTAAATGGGTGTCTCAGATAAGAGATAAAACTGTCCGCATGGCGTTTGGCAATTACTGTGATAGCGTTCCTAGTAGTATAAACCTTCGAATAAACAAGTAAAGTATGAAAAGAGTTGAAAGCTGTAAATATTTAGGCTACATTATCAATTATAATTTAAGGTAGGACAAACACAGCGAGCATATAATTGATAAGACCAAATACCTAATCTTTATATTTGACAAATTAGCCAGATTAATGCAAACAGAAGCATACAAAATGTTACACTGCGGCCTTTTCCACAGTCTTATAAACTATAGAATTATTGCATGTGGTGGTGTGTATAATAATAATCAGAACCTATTGCACAGGCCACATGATAGACTAAAAATAATGAATAAAAGCAATTCTATAACACAATACAATCCAATGAATTTGGAGCAACTCTTTACATTTAAATCGTTGCTGTACACCAGCTGCGGTTGATTTATGGACGGTTCGTATTTTGGTTTAATCATCCAGGTTGGTACTGCAAATCAAAGCAGCACCGCCGGTTTCAGTAAAGATGCGAGCTTCGTTACCCTTGGCGGCACTGGAAACACTACTGCTGAAAATCTGAAATACTATTGGTCGGTGACTTGCACCAACCAGTATAGGATTTCAGATTTTCTGCACTGGTGCACTGGTGTGACGGGTGTAGTGAAGATGAACAAAGCCAAAGACAAGCTCTGGTAACAGAATCCGATTCTTAACTCCTGAACTTACTTTCAATCATCAATTTGTAACGGAGACTTTCCTAATGCTCGATAAAATGACTAAGCATGCACGAACGAGCTGTTCATTGATAATTTTTCTTTCACTGATTCCTGTTTCGAGACTGGATATCGATGACAGCTGTCGTGTATAATTCCATTAATAGAGCTTCTTTTGTCTTCAGCGAGACCAATATCGCCGGTCAATTCGGCGATACCAACCTAGATGACTGGGAAAAAAAAATGATTCGTCCCTAAATCAACCGCAGCTAGTGTGCCCGTTATATTAGTAGTCTACATCAAAATTTTTCAACACTACCAGTACAGCTAGAAGAAAAAAGGTATCCAGATTCCACAAAGGAAAAGAACTGTGAGCAGTAAAAGTAGTTGTCTAATGGTTATATAAGTATTCAATAGACTGCTTAGCGAATTCAAATCATTAAATATGAAGAAATATATCAGTAAAGGAAAACTAAAAGAATGGGTAGCAAAAAATGTATGAAATACGGAACTAAATGTATGATTTTAAGAAGGACCAATGTTGTAAGGATCGGTGGTACGACAAATATAGATGTATATATATATACATACATACATATATATACAGGGTGTAACGAAAAGGTCGGACAATCTCGATATGGCATATTCGTTGTGGAAAATGGGACTGGATTTTGCTTTCCCAAAATTCACGCTGAAGCTTAGTTTTTGTGTTAGAGCTGATTCAAATGCAGCAATCCGGGATCAGCTTTGGAAATCAGTAGAAATCGTTCTTGATCGTCCTCCTGATTTGGAAAAGCAGAGTGACGATGTATAGCCACTTTCCCGCCCCTCTCTTCACTCACAATATGGGTTGCTGCGAGCCGCGGTGAGCGGGGTACAAGGAGTGGGGAGAGAAAAACTGGCTATACATCGTCCTTTAGATTTCCCAAATGCAGCAGATGGGTAATTGCAATTTTTACTGATTTCGAATGCTGATTTCTGATTGGTGCATTTGAATCAGCTCTAGCCTCGGGGCAGATTTTCGAAAATAAAAATTCAATTAAATTCTTCCCAAGGAATATGCCGTATAAAGATTGTACAACTTTTTTGTTACACCCTGTAAATATATACACGTTATGTTTGCAGATCAAAACTTTAACTATGTAATATCTATTCAGAATTAAGGCAATTGAGTTTTAAGATTGTGCCGGACCTGCATACAGGTAACATTGTGTACCTCGGTGAAATTTATACATTTAAATTAATACTGGAGGAATAAAATATACAAATATATAAATATCCTAATATATTACACGTCACAAGAATAATTTGTGTGTTTCATGGAAATTATGATCTCTGCATTTATTTATTTTCGTTTTTGAAATATTGATCAATGTTAAACACAGAACTTGATAAACTGTGTTACAGCAGTCCCAAAAACCGAATTAAATACCAATAAAATATCATTGGGTGATTATGATAAACTGACGGCATCTCACAAGTCTTTTGGTAAAACGCTATCGAGAGTTTTTTCCATTCAGTGTAGCATGCCAAGATTTGTACCGATTTCACGCGATATCAATCACCGTAGCAGTTCGGTTGTCATTACAGTCGGTATGGCGCCACCATTGCGTAGTAAATCACCACAGGCTTCACAGCACTAAAGCCAGTTAATTATAGAGGAAACAGGGGGAAATCTTATGTGAAAATAGCAGGGTGTTAGGGCTCCAATATTTTTACATACTACGGACAGAAAAAACAAAATCAGATGCACAATCGTAACGACTCTATTACATTATATTCGTACTTTTTGAAGAATGAAAATTATTAAACATGATTGACAACTAATATCACTTCATTACATGATCCTTTTAATCCTTTGAATCCTTTTAATTCTGATAAGAACAAATGTTTTGGTGAAGTAAAAATTCCGCCAAACTAGTCCCGTCAAATCCAAAGAACGTAAATGGAAAAAAAGAACAAACTGCCAAAAGTAGTTGGATTCTAAGGGGAAAAAGTATGCTCTAGGGTACATTTGGGGGAAACCTGCAGTTTTAGAGTGCTGAGAGGGAAAAGAGATAAAATGCCTTTAGAAAAATAGGACCCACTGTGTAGCCTGTCGTCATACCACTTGGTTCCCGAGTTAATGTATAAGTACTGCGGAAGAAAAGAAGCTACAAATTGCATTTCATCTTACTAATGTCACATTTGAAACCCTCATCCACAGGAAGAACTCTTTCAATGGTGAGATCGCTGAATACTCGAGGTGGTGTTCGTGACGTGAGTAAGATGACTAAGGCATGGGTAGAGCCTTTACTGACTAGAGCTAATATTCTGGCTGCTCTCAGCCATCCTTGTATCAATGGTGCTTCCGTAGCCTAATATTTGATTAAGGTAATATTTTGGTTTTTGTTCATCTACTCTGGACCAATGTTCTATATTTTTTCAATTAATTACCTTCTAATTGCAAATTACGGCTAAACTGCAGTATACGGTTCCTTACTTGAAGTTGGCAGCCGGTCAATTTGTCAGAACTACAACACAATGTGATATGTTTTCCCCTATGATCAATGCCTCCAAGATAGCGTTTCTTTGAATTTCAGCAGCGCGAGTTTATCTGCATTCGTTTACGTAAAAAATAATGGCAAAACTATATCATAACAGCCCATCTCTCCGTCAGTGTGAATCTGTGAATATTTTCGTTTCGCTTGATTTTGATTTTTCTGCCACCAAAATGGCATTCAGATTCGCTAATTTTGTCGATATGGGATAGGAAACCTCTGTCAGAGGTTTCAGAAATTGTTACAGTATTGTCGGTATGGTGATGGCCCATTATAGAAAGTGCTTGGAAAATGATGGCATAGGCAAGCCTTTTCAGAGTCACCAAAAATATCACAGGAATGATTTCCCGCTTTACCGCACGAACTGCAAGTGAAAAATTGAATGTACGGATGATTTTCCGTTTCTCCGCAAGTAGTGAATACTTCTCCCTCTATATAAATACAGATAGTCATATCCCTATTATCATCATTAATATTATTATTATTATTTATGTATTGTTTTGACAGATTCGTTTTTAGACACACAGATGTTTCTGTTTTCACAGAAAGTTGACGCGGTTGTATGTAATGATACAAACTGAAAAATGATCAAACAAATATTCAAAAGCTGTACTTCTATAGGTATACAGTGTAATTCAGACTGATTGAACCGAATTGTAAGGGTCGATTCCTCATAAAACTCTGGAAGGAAAAGTCCTTCACCAAAAATTTCCAACACCTAGACCTATCACAGAGCCGGTACATGAGAAAGTCAGAGCCGTCTCACGAACGAAAATCCTAAAGTGCGATAACCAAATGATTTCTCATCGAGATATCCGACTTACTCCATATATCACTGGTCACAAATCCTACATTTTATAACTTTTGTCCCCCAGGTCTTTCTCTCCATAGTTTTCATACTCCAGGTCTTCCTTTTCATGGTGTGCGTACTCCAAGTCTTCCCCTCCAAAGTTTTTGTACCTCATGTCTTCCCCTTCGTAGTTTTTGTACTACGGGTTTTTCTCTCCACAGTATTCATACCACAGGTCTTTCCCTCCGTGATTTTTGTATTTTAGGTGCTTCTTTCCGTAGTTTTCATCCTCCAGGTCTTTTCCTCCGTGGTGTTCGTACTCCAGGTCTTCCTCTTCACAGTTGTAGTACTCCGGATCTTTTTCTCCTTAGTTTTCATACCACAGGTATTTCCCTCCGGCGTTTTAAACTAAAGTAAACTATGAAGAGGAAGACCTGGAGTACGAACACTACGGAAGAAAAGACCTGGATTATGAAAAATACGGAGGGAAAGGCCTAGAGTACGGAAACCACGGAGTGAAAGTCCTGGATGACAAAAATCTCAGAGCGGGAGACCTGGGGTATGAAAATTAGAGAGAAACGAGACCTGGAGTACAAAGACTACAAAGACGAAGACTTATAGCACAAAAATCACGACGGGGAAGATGTGAGGTACGAAAACTATGGAGGGGAAGTCGAAAACCATGGAGGGAAAGACCTGGGGTATAAAAATTCTAAAATTGAGGACATCTATCAAAATAACAGTTTGTAGCGGTATAAGTAATCTTAAAGTCTTCATCTAGTGAATTTAATAGAAAGTTGGCAGCATTTTAAAAACTCGCGATGAATCGTTTGTTTGTAGCATAAAACGACAAACAATTGAATAAGGAGCCGTATACTGCAGTTTTACCAAAATTGCAATTGTAATTAGTATCTGAAAAAATTGTGACTACAAATTACAAATGTAATTAGTATTTCGATTTTTTCCTAATTACAAATTACAATTGTAATTAGTATTTAGGTTTTATCTAATTACAAATTAAATATAATTGGTTATTAAATCTTTTTGTAATTAGAAATTGGAAGTAATTAATATTCAGATTCTATTGTCAATACAAATTACAATCGTAAGTAGCATCAAATATTATTTTGATTGCAATGCCGAATGCAATTGACAGCATTTTTTGAGCTAATCAGTATGAATTTTGAATGTAATTAAAGATTTTTCTCGAGCTCATCACAATTCACGAACCTGATCACTGCAACCGTGTGGGTATTCCGGAGATATATGAGTCATTTTGAGTATATGTATAGGTCATTGCAAGGGTACGTCTCTATTTCAGTAGGTATGGATCATTCCGAGTTCACATGGGTATATCCAGAAATATACCAACCCACACTTGGAATGCCATGGAATACAAATAAAATTTGATGCTAATTACAATTGTTATTTGTAGTTAGACTAGAATCTGAAGACTACATACTTTCACTTGTAATGAGAAAAAAATCTAAATACTAATTACAATTCTAATTTGTCATTAGAAAAAAATCGAAATACAAATTACTTTCAATTTGTGATTAGAACAAAATTCGATTGCTAATTACTTTTGATTTGTAATTCTTATTTATAATCTAATCGAATACTAATTACAATTGTAATTTGTAATCGAAGTGTAATTGATTAATTACCGAAAGTAATTAATTATGCCCAACACTGCTCTGGGCTCACGAGACCAGTGTGCAATGTCAGGAAAATTGAAAATAACAATTGAAATTCAGACTATGTTTTATGAATTCAAACTCTATCTTGAATTCAAATCAAGGTTTGGATTTCAGTCTAATTACAAATTTCGAATCTGGGTTTCTGTTTCTGTTTTCAGAAAAGTAAGTCGTATGTGATAACATTTCGGTCAAAGTGTGAAACACTCATAAGTTTTCGTGTATACCAGACTTCAAGATTCCAAAATTCCATTTGAAAATTTTGTCTCGATGTTACAACTATCAGCAGTGCACGGCCGTTGAGAACTTGGGACTCACATTTTTACCCGATTTCTCTAAATTCTCGATTTTTCACCGACTGAGAAGATCTTGTTTCCGGGAATCGACAACGAGGGATTGTTCAGCATCGTGTTAGAGATATTTCCTAATTATTTTAGAATTTTATCTTTATGCCACGACTGCCAATTGTCCGATTCTAGTTTCAACTCCCCACTGTGTGCCCACATGCGCGGTGTGTATAGTCTATTTACACCATTGTGGACCTCTGCTGGCTAGCAGCGGCCGCTAGCTTCAGCGCCATAACTTCAGATACCGAATTAAATTCTGATCCCAGGTTAATTTTCAAATGTTTCATGGAAATTAACCACACTTGATAGCTGTAGATCTGCACCTATGTCAGGGCTGGTAGCAGTCAAGCTGCTCTAAAAAAGTGATCAAAAATTGACTGAGGAGTGACTGAAAGCGACTGGTAGGAATCAATTACTGCTCAGTACCTACAGCAACAAGAGTTATATTTCTACTACCGAGTTACGATTGAAATTGAAGTAAAAAAAAAATTGATTGTAAATTATATATTTTATTAAACGAATTGTTCTTCAAAATTTGTGAAAAGTGATTTGCTACCAGCCCCGCTATGTTGGCTGCATTTTGAAGTTAGCGTCGGCACAGAAATTTTAGCGGGAGAAGACAGAGCTTATTGAGAACCTGATAGAGCGAGGAAAACACAAGACTGCTGACTGTACTACTGTCAGCGTATTATGGAATGTAGCATAATCTACTGCCATCGAGTGCGGTCATTTTCCATGAAACACTTGAAAGTCAACCCTGAGTTAGAATTTAACTTTGCGTCCAGAGTTACGTCGCTTTTATGCATCTGAACATAAGAGGTTTGTGGTGTACACGAGTGGTTCACTCTTGATTTCGGTTTGTTCAAAGGATACAACAACCACAGTTTCACCACAGGTGAATTTTGATTGGACAATTGCCAGCTGCTCTGCCGTCGACATCTTGGAGTTCTACCTGAAAATGTAAAATAATTTCAGGCTGATCATTCCTGGAGGGTCCAGCCGAATGACCATGCCAAAAATACCCCCAGAAGCCTTCAACCGGAAATGGGTGCAAAAGTATTGTCATCGGAAGAGAGAATTTTTCAAGTTCCAACCCTAAGAAACCTTTGAAAAATTCCAATGTCAAAAATGGATCGAGGAAAGAATCTGTAAAAAATCATAGAAGCCGCTTTCAATAGTTACTAGATAATACAGAACAATCCGCCCATCGAAGACGGTCGGGGTCAAACGTTTCTTGAATTGATATGGAATTCATCATATGTATGCAGAGAAGTGACTCAAGTATAAGTGAAATGAATCGAAGGCAGAATACCAAGTACCTGGAAACACTAGTATGAAAAACAGATTCCATCTTTTTCTGACAATGGCGCACCAATACAAAAAATCTGAAAGAATTAGAGTTTCTTCATCCCAAATCTAGATCTCCGGCAAAAAAATAGTGGGTGCGAGTCTACTCAATCACAGGGAAAACACGGAGCGAAGATTTCTTAATCTTTTTCAATCGGAATTTTGCGCAGAAATGGTCAAATAAAAATACTTTTGTGTACGGGATGACGGCATTCACGTCTGTGGTTTTCTCTATTAGGATCGTTTGAATAGGTTTGATGAAAATAATTAAAAACGGAAAAACACAATTCGATATCCCGGACTAAATAAAAAGGTCGAAAGCTACTGGGGCATTTTTGGCATGGTTATTTGGCTAGTGAAAGTTTCATTAGCTGATTCTACAGTTCGGAAGGCTCACAATCAGTTACGAAGAATAATCAACTTGACTCATTTGGTTATTGGCAGTGTCATGCAGACCGCAATGTCTCAGTGCTGCATGAACCCGTCACGAACACTAGAATATTTATTTCCATTCGTGAAGCAACAGGAATCTCCAGTATATACCCCGACAAAAGTGAAAAATGTAAAAGAAATCCTGCAAAATCTACTTCGACTCAAGCCTCAAGAATGTTGTCTGTTTCATGTGGATACATTATGCCAGCAGTGAATCACAAAATCAAAACTGGTAGCGCATGGAGATTATTATAGGGAAAAATAGAAGAGAGTTAATCATGGTAGGTAATAGATCTATCACAAGAATGGAAGCAATGGTTGACCAAGGCTCTAATGCTTTCACTATTTGAGTTGTTAAACTGCAAACAATTATTAAAGCTGAGATGTGATATTCAGCAGCACAATCGAATTGTGAAATTTCGAAGGGGAACATAGGGAAATGCTGTGTAAAACTGGAGCAAATCACAAAAAATCTATTCTCGCTTTGAACTTTACGATAGTATAAAAAATAAACGGGTTGTCACTCTGAACAGCGGACATGGCTCTTCCCTGTTGAATTGAGAAATTAGTTGGCGCTGATTTTACTGAATTGGGTCTGTGAACAAAACAATCAAATTCGAGTAAGTTTTGTTAAAGAAAAACGATCTTAGATTCATCGTTGATAATTATTATATTGAGAACCTATTGAAAAACGTCGGTTTCAACATTCATGAGATACCCGTGAATCTGGTATTTTTTCGTTCGTTGTTAAATAAGAATTGCAAGCATTTGAATGAAGAGACGTGAAACTATAAATTGATGTTTGGAGATATTTGTTCGAGATTAGAACATTTTCGTCAAAAATTGTCGATTTCCATGGTTCATAACACAAAATTGTAAATCTTCGTATTTTTTTTTTTTTTTTTTAGAGTAAATTATAAATTTGTATATGATTCATGAAAATTCGTTGTTCATGGCGGATTGAATTAGAAAGGAGTGGAATTTTATATGAAAAATTACGAAATGTTCTAATTTTTCCCAAAATTTGTGGCAATTTGTAGAACTATTTTCAACAGAGAGATTGTAAAAAATGATCGAAAATAATTTGTACTGAATAAAACATCAAACAAACCAGCATTTGGCGCGGTGTACTTCATTCAAACAGTGCATTATTTTTCGTCAACACCTTGAGAGAAAGAGATTCTACATTAGATAGGAATGCTTTAGGACATGAACATATCAATGAAGAATGTGTCATTGATTGATCTGTCAAAAATGCAGTTTGTCTTCAACGTTGCATACTTCAGGCATACTATTTCTAAGTGTTTGCTTGTAATATTGGATCAGGAGCCATTTAATCGGTCAGTGATAAGCAAACGTGAGAGCACCGCGTTTTATCGTGAAGAAATATTGGATGTATCAATAAAGAAAAAGAGCCAATAACCAAACTGCGACAAGCATCACTTTTAGCACTGGTAGATTATGAACTGAAAGTTTTTGAAGAATATCTATGGAGAAAATTTGGTTCTACTTCAAATGGTTTGGGCTCAAGTTTTACTCAGCAGCTATGCGCAATTGAATAATTAAATATAATAATTAATTACGTGTTTGACAGAAGCCGTAGAGCAGTCATAACACTACATACTATAAATAATTGAGTATTACATACCATAGACACTGCATTATTATAGAGCTGCCTTGGATATTGGATTATGAACCACGATGTAAGAATATTAGGTGGCCCGAGTATGTCGTGATGGCTGTGATTATTTTATCCTGATTCGGTACTTCTGCACCAGGTGGCGAATGGGGTTGTAGGACCGTTGTAAACAATAATGGCGGTGCACTTGGTGTTTGAACTCACTATTGAAAAGGTTAGCTTACTAGGTGAAAAATAAAAGACCGGGCAAGCGAGGTGCAAAAATTTTTGACTTCCAATGATTTTTATTTGAAACAACAAATGTGATCAAAATCTAACATCGCAAAATGAATTTAAATATATTGAATTTAACTAGACAAACATGAAGTCTGGTTGCAAAAAAAGTTAAATTTTTTGTTTCTGAACTCATTAATTGCATCTAATAGTACAACTTGACCATGACTTTTATTTGATATTTCATCAGTTGTGCTGGATTCTGTAAATGAACATTGGGGTGCAATGGAACTAGCACAATTGAAAATCGACGGCACAGCTCCCTTTACTAGCCGAATTCTTTTATTTTTATTCTGCAATGATATATTGATATTGGTTTATATTTCAATATACTCACCATCCTCCGAAAAAAGCAGACAAATATGGAATTTAATAAATAATAAATTTTTTCCATGGCAGTAAATTACTGCAGTAGTAAAATGCTGTGATAGCGTGTTGCCGCGACAGAGAAATACTAGTAATGAACTCGCGATTACTTACAGAAACGCACGTTTCTATAAGCAGCATTTTACTGCCATGAAAATCCAACCTATGTCAAATATTGAATACTATAACATGCTCGCAGTAACAGTTTGTCATTTATTTACTTCGGATATGACTTTTCCAAACTGATCACATAACGTCACTTTCTTTTGTATTTGGGTAGGGTCTAAATGAAGGCTGCAAATGCAGTCAGATTTTGCTAAGTTAATTCCACCCAATGAAATTGCGTCTCTCCATTTATTGTATCGAGCAATTTCTTTGGGAACCGAAAATAATGATATAGGCTCGTCATAACCTCCCGGTGGCCTCCCACAGACGGCGCACAATTTTCCCATAGTTGAAATTTCTTTTTTTTGTATTCCCTTAAACCATGAAGTATCAGTTTTTTTTTCCAATTGTAGGGATATAATCACGTAGTATTTAATTAAATATACCTACCTCCCCGCACGTTCAGTTCAAGCTGTCAAAACAGATTTAAAACTAGGCCGACATTATTGTTTACATCGGTCCTACAGACCCATTCGCCACCTTGTGCAAGAGTACTGAATTGGGATAAAATAATCACAGGGTCTAGTATTGCCTGGGTAGGATAGTCGGGCCACCTAATATTCTTACATCGTGTTATGAACGCAGTACCGGAAATGAGGGAGGGAGCTTTCCAGCAAAAGGCACAGGGCGACACAAAACAGAAACGCAGCGTTTGATTGGCTAGATCTGACAGAAGGGACCAATCACGTATTTTGTGTCGCACTGTGTCGCAAGTTGGAAAGCTCCCTTAAGCGTCTACACGCTTCGAGGCGACTTCGAGTGCGTCATAGATGACGTCATAATTGGCGACCGCATTGAGCCCGCTACGCCTGTAGTCAATGGCCATGTTTACACCGTGTCGATTTGATGCGAACCAATACCGAAAAAACCAATCATGTGCATGGCTCCGATGGAAATTTCCTAGATAATCTCCGCAGATTGGTTGTTCCGGCATTTGGTTCGCATCAAATTGATTCGGTGTAAACATGGCCAATAGGTGGGTCTCTGTGGTCGTCTAGTGTTCTTCCCCACATAATTTGAATCGTTTACAAGCAGTTCTAGTGACAATGGCCACTAAGAAAATTTGCGTGTCCATGCTCCGGAGGGCTGTCCACCCCTGGAATCCTTTCAGAGTAAAATCACTTTTATCTTAACTTTCGAGTAAGGAAGTGTACAATAAGTTCTTTGAATAAATCAGTCGAAGTTGCTCTCCCATAGTTAATCATAATACAGTTGACCATTTAATTTTAAACCTCATTTCTTTGCCTATTCCATTGAATCCTACCAATATTAATTAGAACAGTTTATTAAATTCGCAATCTCATTTCGCTGAAGTGTCCATTGGGCCTCTGGCGACTGACGGGCCCATGATCTATTCGAAGGTACTGCCTTGAGTATCACTAGTTTCACCGTTGAGTGTAGAAGGGTTATACTGACTCAACGGTTCACTCAGGACGTCACATGTTCGAGTCTGGTGACTTTTGGTTTCAAAAGATGTATTTTTGAAGGTCGGCAGGTGACCGAAGGTGGTTTAGAGTTGGCCACCCTGGCCGCACCAGCCTGCATGTAAATTGTATACACGACTGTGGTTTATACAACTTGATTACACAAATTCGAGGTTATGTGTACTTCGTTATTATGTCACCCAAAGAATTTCCAAATTCAAATATATGCATATCATTTGATAGGAATGTAATAAGTATTAATTTTTCAATAGAAGTTTACCTAATTTCTTCTCATTTGTTTTACAGATTGAACAATGAAGTTTACAGATCGGCAATTTGTGCTACCTGTTGCTGTGGGTTTGGCGCTGTCAGGTGTCGGTGCTGCTTTGCTGTATTTATTGTACAAAAGGGTATGTTTCTTGGATTAATATTCTATTCAATTAGCTAACCTGACGATAACAATTATCATAACGATAATCAACATTGCCTTCGAACTCCATCCTCCACACATTTATGACGAGGCGAGTATACAATTGCCTAAATTTTTTTCCCCTGTAATCAGACCATTAAGTCCATATTTCACAGTCACGATTGAGCTTGATGTGACTACAAAGTAGCACTGTTTCTGCGACACTACTATACAAGCTAGTGGCATGACAAGCCTAAAAAGCGAGCATGGAGTACGAGAGCCTCTCACAACAGACAATGAAATTTGCTCTCAATTCTCGAGATTCTGCATCAACTAGGCGTATAGAAAGTTACCACCTCAAATCAAATCCTTGGCCAAACTGTTGCATGCTCACATAAATTTCAGTTGAGTTACAGAATTTTTTAGATCCTCGTATTCTTTTACACTTAAAAATGAGGCATTGAATTGTGTTTTGCGTCATCAAAGCTGTTTTATGATTGAGATTGTGAGTTGTTCTGCATTTTGGGACTCCATTGCATATGAATTCATAGGTGAAGAACTTCCTTGGTTGCTGGTTCTCGCAGAACTGCGAGTATATGAAAAAGGAGCAGTATCATTATTCAAACAGGCATTTGGTTCATCTCCAATTTTTCTACTGATTCTTTGCATACTTACCCACAGTAACAGAACAGAACAGAATAGAACAGTAACATCTAGTGAATATCTGCTAGCTGTGATAGTCAGACATTAGGGTGTTGCATTAGATATCCGTATGCAGTTGAACCTCGCTAACTCGTATCTCAGGGGAATCACTAATTTATTCGAGTAAGAGAGGTTTCGTTTAATCAAAGTTTTCGAGTTATAGAGGATGGCCAAAAAAATATTCGACTTATAGAGGCTCGTAAAAATCTGCAAAATACAGTGAAGACAATCTTTACTTTAGGATGTACATACAATTGTAAATACAATATATAGTAATATTAACAAAATTCGAATCAATCATCCTGGGACTGACAAGCGTTAGCTCGTAGGCGGAATCAAGGGTGCCGTTTGTGACATGTATTCTTTCAGGTTGTTGCATGCATCACTTCGAGTTGTAGAGGTCAGGGTATTGGACTGTTGAGTTATAGAGGTAGCTTTTGACTTATAGAGGTTGGGTTCCTTTAAATTCGAGTTGCAGACGTAAAATAGTCGCCCTTGATGTATCGGATAACTTCGAGTTATTCTGTGTTTATTCTTTGAATAACAGAGGTTTTGCAGGGGAATGGACCCAATCTCAGACATATAGAGGTTTTCGAGTTATAAAGGTTTGAGTTAACATGTTTCCACTGTACTAAAAATGGGTGTCCAATGAATATCCAGATGTCACACTTGACTATATCTAGTAGATGTTCAGAGTATGTCTTCAAGGATATTCATTAGGTAGCTAGAAAATCGTGAGTGGAAACTCGCTGGACATCTGAGGAAAGATCCATAGTTAGTATATATACACGAATATTAGCAACAGGAGTGCGCTTCCAAGGTACGACGATCTCATGAAAGATTAATAATCTGATCAAAAATGGTGAGGAAGAATCTTTAATTGAGTTGGCATGTAGGCCTTGTATAAATTTGTCAGCTAAAATGATTAGACATGTTTGATGATGAATCACGAGATGAGAGAAGTGTTTTCGTACAGTGAAATTCATAATTAATGTATCATGAGAAAGAAGCAAATTAAAACAAAAAATTTGCTAGGCAGTGAACAGTATGGTTATTACATTATGCCCAATGTATTATTTATGCAATCTTTTAGATAATATATTGTATATTTAGTACATACAATGCAACGGATTCTCCCACTCCCGAAATAGGCAACTAACAATACCTGTAGTTTTGATTTCTTTGCACAGTGATTCTTTATGCGCAGTGATTGTTGGATTTTCGAAATAGTGCATGCGCTTTGCTTTTGCATTCTGCTTATGGGTTATGGAGTCTTATGTGCCTTCACCTTGTTACTTGTTTCTATTATTTTGTTGTGATTGCCGACTTGAGAGAATTCAAAACTGAAAATAATATCAGTTGCCTATTTGGGGGCGACAGAATTCATCACATTGGGTGTACCTATATTCTGCATCAAAAAAGTAAAATAATGTCATGTACACAAATAGTGAATATAATGTTGATACTATTGATAACTGATATTTGGAGTTCGGATAGATATCCATTGATTGTAGATCGGGGATGTTCAAGGCACAGATATTTGGAGTGCCATCATGTGTCTATTAGATATCTGATAGGTCTGATGGATCTGTGGATGCTAGGTAGATACCCAATGGATGTCATGTCCTGTGTGTGTATGTTCTGATATATAATAATAATTTCGATTCAATGCTTTTTGACTAAATTAAGGGGGTACACGATTGTTGAAACTTTAAAGAGTCGATTTTTCGGGATATCAGTTCTGAAAAAACCATTTTATATCTAATCCTACAAATGTGATTGAGAAAGGCTGCCAATTTTTTTCCATGTTCTGGCAGGTATATTGAACAAGTTGTCGTTAGGGATTTTTCCTAATCAAAGTAGATGAACAAACAGAACTTTTCATTTCAAGTAGTTGATCCATTGGGTGTAGTCTATTGAATGTCCCAAGACTCCATCTATGGCTTACTCGAAAGTAAAAGTCGCTATTAAATATAAGCTCAAGCCAAAAATATCTTTGAAGAAGTTTCAAGATATTTAGGCCCGAAGACTCGAAAATTGAATTACTCCATCCACCACACATCAGTATTTGAAAGTTAAATGAATAAGCAAGCTGAGTTTCCATACACGAACTTATGTTGAGTAAAGTCATATTCCTTGAGCAAGCTGTTGATCCAGTTTCCTGCTCGATCAACTGAGTTGAGTTATCTTTGAGAAATGTACAATTGGATATAAAATTCAAACTGCATATTGATATAACAAAACCGGAAAGTTCATATCGTCTGAGAACATTTTCTCGGCGGAATAATTCCAAATGAATCTACTATCTGAATTGCTTTTTGAACTAGAACCCTTGAAAGTTTAGAAAAATTCATTGGCTTAGTGCTCAAAGGTAGACCCTTATTGAAAGTTATACCTTGCTCAATTTTTAGTGTCGAGGCTTAGATAAATTACCAGCAACATCATTGAGATTATTCACACTCCTCCTCCAGAGTGAGTCGAAGTAGGGGAGACTGGGGAGGTTTGACCACCTCATCATTGGATTCAAACCTTTTTAATTTCAAGAAACAAGTAAAAACAAAAAATATGTTATTCCGGAAACAACTGGGAATAAAATTTCTAATTTTCTTCGCTTTTAGGATCAAGAAAAAAAAGAAATATTATTTCCAATTCTTTCGAATTTATCCAGGGTCTATACGCTTGAAAAAGAAAGAATCGTTCCTTGGAAAACATTCAGTTGTATTACTTTGCAACATATGTGTTGGCAAAAGGGCGTATGCGACAGCCATAGGATCGAAAATACGGATAATTTGACGCTTATGCCCTTCTGCGTCTAGTGATTGGATACTTCAATCATGCCCCAAAAAAGCGTGAAAGCGTAAACGCCAAAATTATGTCAATGTGCATGTTAGCTACCATAAAAACATATCTAAATGCACATACGCCCTTTCGGCTTTGGCGTTGTGAAGATATTAAAAATACTATTTTTTCATACTATATGTATGTTGCAGATATGATCATACTCCGTTTAAAGTATTTGAAGTTTTTCATAAGTCCTTCTGTTCCAAAAGAACCAAAAACGGGATAGTGGCTCATGCGTCCTTTTGCTGTTAGGCATGTGATATTTTTCGGAACAATCAGCAAAAATAACAACTTTTCTTGCCTCTTCAATAATGAAGCTGTAGCACATAGAACTCCATACGCCATAAGCAGAGAATGCAGTAGTAGCCATAGCGCTTGCACAGTCCACAGTGTGCTCTGTACACTATGGCTTCTGTATTCTCTGGTAATGGTTTATGGAGTTTTATGTGCTTCAGTCTATACACCTTTAAACCCTTCCTCCGCTTTTTGAACAGTTGAGAGATACACGCGTTTTGCTCTAGTTAACGTAATGAATTATCGCCAAACAACAGCATTTGTTTTGCTGCAAAATGCATACAAGCCAAACCTTCCTGGTCTGCCATTTTGAAACCCTGCTTCCAATTTCCTCAAATGAATACCTTTCTTGAGAGACAATATTACAGCATCTGTATAGTCAATATTCGATGATCAAGGTAAAGTAGGCATTCTTCGACAATGGGAAGCTTTTGTCAATTGTGGTACAAAAGAACTTACCATCAGCATTTTTCTTCACCGTTTTTGCGTGGCGGTACTTAATGTCCAGGGTTACCTGATTTTCTTCTACAACTATGGATTGTGAATTTTTTTTGCAGGATGATGATCCAAACGATAATCGAACAACGAATATGGCAACATCACGTCAGAATGAGGTTGAAGTGACAGTACCACGACAATTTGTGCCTGTAATAATTGGCCGTGGTGGAGCTTCAATAAAAAATATTCAAGAGAAAACAGAGACACGAATGAATTTTACCACTGATGATAAAGATAATCCTGATAGAATTTGTAAGATCCGAGGCCAACCAGAATGCGTTCGTTTGGCCCAGTCCATGATTGAGAATATAATTGCTAATCAGCCAATCATTGAAGTTTATGAGACATATGTACCGCAGCGGGTCTGTGGACGAATTATTGGAAGAGGCGGTGAAAGTATTCAACATATACAGGCAGTTTCTGGTGCTAAAGTGATAGTGGAGTCTCCCACTGGTTATAAAAATCCTGGTACGAAGTAATGGTAACTTTTGAAACGAAATTTCCTCGGTGGATAGTGATCTCATAATTTATCTGAAATTTTCTCATCGTTTTTTTGAGTTTTAGAACATAACGATGATATGAGTAATTATGATAATCATCCTAAAATAATGTGCAATGTTCGAGTGATTATGAAGAATTATCATAGAATCAGGGCAATTAGGAAAACTTATATTGAACTACACAGTGGAAAGAATTTATTGGCAATTAATCAACGTACGGTTAGATCACGGTCGTATACACAGGTGCGGAAACTCCCGTGGTGGGGGTAGGTCTGTTGGTGTGATCGAAAAATTCGCCACCGGAGTAGGGGCATTGCGATCTAGTAGAACGCAAAGAGCTTTATATATAGAGTAGGAGAGTCATAGGACCCTACGTAAGTGGAAATGTTTGCCGGGGGGAAAAAGATAGACAACCGTGGGGCCACGTCTCTCCTTTACTGATGTTGCGTGCACACCCAAAGTGGCGACCCGACCGGGGGAATGGAGGGGACGTTTCACGTTGCCGGTTGCTTGCTGTGATGTATAAACTATAAAACATAGCGGTGTAAGCAGTAAAAGGTTCGCAGTTTGTCAGATTTTCATTGCATTATATTTATACTGACGGATTGCTGTCAAGATTCCCGAAATTTTACACTCCCTTATTGTTAGAAGGCTTTCTCCTCATTTCCCCTACACGCTCTTTGGTCCCCACTTCGTTTGTAAATTTACTGTGCATGCGGTATTAAACAGAGATAGCAGTGGCATCGCCATGTTTTCTCTCTTTCTTCTCTACAAACAGGAATCTGGCCCGCTTTCCTACTCTATGTATATAAGCTCTTTGGTAAAACGTGTGTCAAATATAGCGACTAGCAAGTGTTAAAATATTAGGTTTGTTCATCTGAGCTACACTTTATACACTTTTGTTACACTTTCTTACACTCGACCTATGAGGTGTAAGATCCTAGGGAAAAGTGTACGAGTGTACAAAGTATAGCTAAGAAGAACAAACCTATTGAAGGATCTTTGCAAATAACGACTGATATATCAGTGACAACTAACTCTCTTTTCTGTTTTTATGCAGCAATCTCCACATTAAATTAATTGACGAATGAAATTAATTTCCGTTGAACAAAAATCATCTGAATAATAGTTTGTTTTATCAAAGTATGTGAAGAAATTGTAAAAATACAAGTGCGTAGCGATGTTTCTCTATATAATAATGTGAATGAATACATATACATAGGTTAAATTTTATAATGCATTGGCTATGTAATAGCGTTATAAAATGAATGAATCAACATTTGTACACAGTTAGTATAGGTATACTGTGTAGTTAGGCGTGCTGTCATTTGAATACACCACTACTACTGGATCGCAGCGCCCCGACTCCTGTGGCGAGTTTAGGCGAATTTTTTGCTTACAATAACAAACCTACCCCCACCACAGGAGTTTCCGGACTTGTGTATACGACAGTGGGTTAGATATTGCAAGATAGATGTTTCCACAATTTTGGGTTCATGTGCTAGCAGTGAACTTTTTTTTTGTGGTGCGGAAAGTAAATGATTATTTCCCGCGTAATCTTCCAAATGAAAACCACGTATTCAGAATATGTCTCCACAGAATTTATGTGATTTTATGAGAGTTTTGATACTAAAAATTGTCTCGTAACTGCTTGTGATTTTCCATTACATTCGTGAAGATTCTCATAACTTTTCAAAAACCATATCAGTGATTGAAATTCGCTTTCAGAAATTATAATAACAAATTTGTCATAAAGAATGATACATCGATTTAACTGAGATTTTTCTTATCATCGTTCCTGCTATTTCTCCATGAAACTTGTAGTACCGATGGGTTGCTCTCTCTAAAGTTAAGCTCTTGTTTCTATTATACCTATACTATGGCTCCTATGACATTCTACGATTTTTCTTCTTTCAGATTCCAAACGGAGATTAATTATCAAAGGAACGGCGGAGCACATAGCTGCAGCTTTAGCATTAGTCGAGGAAAAAGTACAAGAAGAGAATGAAATTCGAGAGCAACTAGACGCAACCTTATCGACGAGGTTGCGGCGTGGTAAAACCGCTCCTCGAAACACTGTAGTTCAAACATCCGATAATCAGCCAGATTCTGCAGACTCTCTACCTCCGCAAGGTTAAACTCTATCATATTTTATGCTATTACCATTATATAATACTTCTTGAGCTAGACTTGAAAATTTACTCTCCCAGCAGCAATTCAATTTGATGAATTTTCATTTGCTGCTCCATTTTTTCTAAGAATGATAGATAGATAAACTTTATTGCAAAGTTGTATCACCTTCAATATTTTCAAGCATCTGCGTAGCTTGATTTTATTACTACTCAATGTTGGGAAAGATACTTTCCAATAGTATCTGGGTACAGATACAAGATACTGAACTAAAAATGTATCTGGATACAGATATGAGATATTGAAGTAAAAATGTATCTGGATACAGATGTACAGATACATCAATTGTATCTGTCAGAGACTTTGCAGATACTGTTATTACAAAATTTCATTCGCTATACCACAATACTGGGAGTTTTCGTGGATAGGCTCCATAGAAAACTGAAACAAAACACAATCATAGGCTATTCGCAATGCGCAAGACAGAGAAATGGGTATCATGTTGTATCTTCTTCTCTGTCTTACACATTGCAAATGTCAATGATTGTTTTTTGTTTCAGTTTTCTATGGAGCCCATCCACAAAAACTCTCGGTCGGTATATTTTATAACCAATAATGAACGAAAACAGAATAATCATAAGCAACAACCTCGTAATCAAGTCCCGCGGTAGTGAATCCCCGCCCAGTACTACCCCTACCCTTGTTACTTTTTTATTATTGAGATATCATCGCCACGATTCCGGTCGGCTACTTTCCCTCTGGAAACCAGATTACATTTTCCCATTACGATAAATACAGTTATCGAAACTATTAACTTATAACTTCTTTTCTACTCGACCTCCACTTTTTATTTTTTGTCCCTCTTGTTCTCTTTTTCCATATTCAATTCTTTTCGCAATTCATCGATCTTCTTGTCCAATTCTTTGGTATAACGTGAGCGTGTTGTACGCGTCCTTCCACGCTTGATTTCGGTACGTGAAGTAACTGTCTAGCGACTGTGAAAGTGAGTCGATGACTGCGCATGTGCGGAGTACAATAATGGGCACGTTTAAGTCCTAGGTTGCGTTCGCAAAGTTTACTCTCAAGGTAAATCATGTGAATCCATCTTCTGAGGTAAAACTGCATCAACTGCGAAATTGCTAGCATCGGTAGTAAGGATAAATTCTTTAGTGAAATCTGGATAACGTATGATACACTAATAAGGTTCGATTTGAATTTTTCAAAAGATTGTTGTTGACTGCTTGTCCAAGTGAAGTCTGTGTCCTCTTTCAGAAGTGAAGTCAGAGGCTTAGAGATTTGACGGGAATTTTGAATGAATCGTCTATAATAGCTTGCAAGGCCTATAAATGATTTTATACCTTTCGGTGACTTAGGAATTGGATAATTTTTCACAGCTTCTACTTCAGACGGATCTGGTTTGACACCTGTTTCTGATATTAGATGTCCAACATACATGACTCCGCGCCTGAAAGTTCGCATTTTTCTGGTTGCATTTTAAGATTGTTCGTTTAATCTAGTGAATATTTTACGTAGTTTTTTTCGAATGTGATGTTAATAAATCGGCATAAATTACTATGTCGTCTAAGTGAACAAGGCATCGAATTCCTTGTATTCCAGCAAGTACAGAGTTCATCAAACGTTGAGAAGTAGCAGGAGCGTTTTTTAGAGCAAAAGGCATCTGATTGAATCGGTAGTGACCTAGTGGAGTTGGAAATGCGGTTTTCTCTGCGTCTTCAGGGTGAATTAATTAGGTAAAGGATATGCATCTCCGACTGTGATGTCATTCAATTTTCTGTAATCGATTAACGACTCGCCATTTGACTGTTCCAGACGCGTCACGTTTCTTTGGAACTACCCGGAGTGGTAAATTTCATGGAGATATTTAGGGTTTTATTACGTTATCTATCGACATTTTATTGATTTGATCGTAAACTTTTTCTTCATGAATTGGATTTTAGCGATTGGATTTTAACAAGTGGTTTTAATACTGTGACTGCGCCTGTACAGCTTAATTTATATCCGTTCAAGTGAAATATATGATTAGATTTTTCACAGATTTTGATTAATGATTTCCGTTCGTCTGTGTTTAAATGGTATATTCCCAAATTGTCGTATAATTTTTTTAACCGTTCGGATTGATGATCAACTATTTGTGATTCATTTGTGTTCGTTGTGATTGATTTATTGATCTCGAGATTCAGTATATTTAATACATCGTGTTCGATTCGTTCTAATTGAACTTCGGGTTTTCTTATTTTTACGTTTACGTTGGTTGTATTTATAATTGAAGTTATCGCTTCGGATTTAGAATCAGTTTTAATGATACTTTGACAGAAAAAAATTTCCGGTTCGATTTCTTTGTATTCAGTTGTACCTTCGGTAATCTCGGAATTTGTTATACGGACAGGTATAAGTAATTCCGTACGAGAAGGAACATCAATCAAATTAATTAGATTATCGTCCGTTTGATCACTGTCTTCGATTGTAGGAGTTTGAGTTTCTATTCTTGAATCAGACTGTCTTTCTTGACGCGCATCATTAGAATTGAACCATTTGTAAAATGTAGTAAGTTATTAACGTAATCGACTTGAGTTTGAGATGATCGAGAATATCATTTCCGAGTATTCCTGGGAAGTTCATTGGAAAATTATTTTTGCCGACGTGAAATATGCAGGTATGAATTTGATCTTCGATTTTTGAATTTAAGTAGCAGTATCCGACTGGTTCGAAAGGTTCGGGAGTGAGACCTCTATTTTGTAATTTTATGTCTGCGTAGCAAGGAGTGTTTGCTTTGAGATTGGGAACTTTTATTAATGATATGTCGGCACCTGTGTCTGAAAGTAAGTCTACGCTTCGAGTTTTCCGTTTCTTTTAATTCTATTAGAACAAACGCTGCTACACCGTTTACTACCGGATTTACTGAAGGTTCTCTTCCTCGATTCCATCCAGGTGCGATTCGAGTTTAAAGAGTTCGCAGTGATGCTCGAGTTCGTGTTAGAAATAGAATTTTGGGTATTCTAGGAGTTTGAGGAGTTTGAAGAGTGATGTTGTCGCGTTGCGTCTCTGTAGTTTTGATTTTGTTAACAGGCGCGTCGTCTGTTATTATTATATGCGCCCTTTCGGCAATCGTTAATTGTGTCACCTGATTTTTTTAAATAGTCGAAAGATTTCGTGTCCTTCTTTGGTGTGTGAGGATTTCGATTTGGCTGTTGATTATTTGATTGCAAATGTCTCACGTTTGGCTCCTCTTTGATATGATAGTTTGATTGGCTAGGAACATAGTTATTTCTATTTTTGAAGTAACAATTAACCATAGTATGTCATCTGTCGCAATTTCAACAGTGTTTAGTGTCTTTCGAATTCAGATTCTGGAATTTCTGTATTTCTCTCCTAGATTTCTGTTTGTTTTCCTCTGATATCGCCTACTGTATCGCATCTGCTAAAGTCGCGGGTCTTTATGATTCAAGGTGCTATTAAAGACGCATGAAATCTTGATCGCTGCAGACCGTTGAATGTATTATTGCACTCATCTCACTCATTGATGAATGCCGTGAGTCTTTGATAACACCTTAACGATAATGAACATCTTTTTGTACTCTCATAATAAAGACAGTTAGCGCTTGATTTTGTAATAATCTTACACATGCCTCGCGTTCCATTTGTTAGTTCAGTCAAGCGATTTTCGATTCGTTGAGAGTAGGAAATTACGTCTTCGTTATGAGCTTGTTTGCCTGAAGATAGTTCGAGTTGCCATTGCCCGTGCGATCCGTTTTTCTGAATAGGCTTCTAATAGGTATGCCTTTTAACTTGACCGCAAATCATCTGGTTCGAATGAGAATTCGTGCTTTCATTTTCGTGCCGTGATTTTAGTTTCGATTATTGTAAACAGTACAGGTTTCAGATCTTCGGCTATAAGAGACAAGACTCTATCGCAATTACCTGAAAATCCGTGCAATTTAGATTTGATCCTGTCAAAGGTCGTCAGCATTTTTTCGGTTAGTTGGATTTTGACCGTTTCAGTTGCAATTCGTCTAGGTTATACTACTTTGAATTCTATTAAGTTCTAAAGAGTCTGTTCGCGAAGTAATAAAGCAAGCTTAGCTTATATTCTTGACTTACAGCAAGCAGGTAATGATTATTAGCAGGTCGTCGTTGAGCTGCGTTAATAGAGGTTTTTGTAGATTTTGTTGGTCTTGTAGATTGAAGATTCTATAGATCTCGCAGATTTTTTAGTACTTATAGATTCCGTAGATTTTGTAAGATTTTGTACATTTTGTATATTTGGTAAAATTTTGTAGATTTCAATCATCTTATACTCGTGTCGTCCAGTATCAAAATTGCAGCGACGTAGCTCAAAACTAAGCTCTGCAAACTCGGCGATGAAACTTATTCTTAGCAATAGGCGACTGCGTGCCTTACTAATTGCTCAGTATTCGGATTCAATTCGATCTAATTCATAACTTTAAGGTATTTACGAAGATCGAACGTCAATTTCCTCGACGGCCATTATTATGAGAGCTGTCCGCTGAGTTCAGCCGTGCCGAGAGATAATCCAATTCCAAAACATGAACGGATTGTGAGGTGAAGCCGTGGAGATCTGTATAGTATACGATTCGTGCTAAAAACGTGTCATTCGAGGTAGCAGAGGATTGGCCATAAATCCTACCTTCTTCTTCTTTTTTCAAATGGCTATCACCTCATGCGAGGTACGTGCCAGATAAATCTCACCTTCATACGTACGCTGTGCGGACGAAGAACCATTATTGCACGCTTAATATGCGCAGAATGTTTTGCGCACGTCTGGCGTGCTATATTGTTTCATGTTCGCACTGCCTACCGAAACGGCAGAAAAATACCAGAATATGGGCGCTCCGCAGCCCCAATAAAGCAATTTTTTCATGCATGCGTTATGAAATAGTATATTATGCATTAAGGGAATAAAGCCGACGATTATTTCCGCGGGTAAGGTTTGCTGCCCAAGCGAAGCGAGGGCAGACCCGAGGAAATGATCGGCTTTATTCCCGAGATGCATGTACTATTTTATTTCCGAGTCAACTATAGCCACTTTGACCTGAAAGTAGGACTCACGAACAGAAGCAAGATGGGAAATTCGTCTCTTAGGTACAAAACTACGAATTATTGTATCAAATATCTTTGGCCACCATTGAGCGGGGTCCAGAGGCGGAGTCCCTGGTCAGGTCCAGGAGCGAAGCTTTTCGTGGGGGCCAGTGGCGAAGCCTCGGTGTAGGGGTTCGGGGAGGCGGAGCCACCCCGACTGAAAAAACCAGTGATTTGACATTAAAAAAAGGTCATATGAATCGCGCTATGATAATAAAAAAAAAGAAAACCTACAAAAACAGTTTCGGGTTTTTGAGTTTATCTAAATCTTAAGCTTATAATTAGATTCTGAATTGCAGAATATTTGCATAACTAAGAAAAATTTTAATTTTCCTCTCTAATGGAAGTAACATGCTCCTGGTCGAGGTGCAATCTGCACGATCATCTTGTCCGCTATTTTGCCTGCCGAATTTCATAACCGTGTTTGACCTTCGACTGTGAGGCTGTGCGTACTGCGTAGAAGTACATAGTTTTATTGTGTGAGAAATGATAAATTTTTCTTCTGTGTTCAAATGTGATTGTTTTATAAGTCTGAAAACTAGAGTTTCATCAAAATTTATATTAAATATAAAAAGAAATAAACAAAAATTCAAAAAACAGAAAAACTGAAAATTACATTTTGCCGGAATAAAGTACTTTATATCCCTCATTTGCGGGAGCGAAATATGAGGGAAATAATGACCAGAGGGTGTAATAGGTCATTTCAGTCCGGCCTTACAGGTGAATAAAGTGGCCATTATAGTTGAGTCGGGAATAAAATACATTCAATTCCACAGTTTGTGATTTTTTCGTGTATACTGAGCATAGAGATGAATTAAAATCGTGAACATTGTGAAAACCCATGCATTTTGAATGGGAAATTCCGAGTGCCGTGGGGTGCCATCTACCGTCAAAATAAAAATCTGAAAAGATTACGGATCATTTATCGGTATTTTATTATGAATAGGGACTTCGGTATGTCGAATCATCGATGGCCGGTCGGTAAAGTCCTATCCAGGCGTCACCGACCAGCAGGCATTTTCATGCGCTAAGCCATCTGTTGGGCATAGTTAGAACTCAGATCCTGTGTGACTTCCCGTGCGGCTTACCATCATAATTATCCCTAATTACAGGATCTCATTATTTTACGTTATTATTGCATGAGTAAAATTATATTTTGGAACCATTGTGTTTGTAATACCGTGAAGCAGACCTGGTGCTAATGCTTTTTTACGTCAGTGATGCCTCGGCTCTGATATTATCGAAATGAGTGACGTGAAGTCCAGGTTAGGTTGCGTCGCCATGATTCGGCAAATATGAGTATAGCATCGTCTTAATTTCGATTATTTTGTAATAAGTCATGGACCATTGACGCGTCAATTCGACGAGTTCCTCCCTCGATTCTTATTTCAAGGATTATAGTGATATAAATTTTATATCCATTTCTTGATTACAACGTACATTCTTTCCCGTTTTTAAATCTATATTACCATCAGAATGATCAATAGAAGCTCATCTTTGAAATAATATTGTTGCAAAACTTAAGTTGCAACGCAATAAAAATGGGTTCCTAAGCGAAATGAAGTGAACAGACCGGCAAATTAAAAGGGCGAAGAAATTCAGTATATTCGTGATAGTTGGTATGCAGGGTATCTACTACCTTGAAAAACTTGGAAAACCTAGAATTCTCAGGGAATTTTTCATCTCATGGAAAATCTTGGAAATCTCCGGGAATTTCAGAGTCACTGAGGGAATTTTTTTGACGGTTGATCACATTTTTTTGTAACACTCTTCAAATTACTGATTTGGGGCTGAAAATACGTTTTATGAAAAAAAAAAAAATTGCGATAATGAATACTAAGAGGCTCTGGATAACGTAACTTTGTGCGAATTATGTTAAAAAAAGTGCGCCAACGATAGTATCTACAATGTAGGACTTACGGTATGAATACAAAATTCAGATATGTAAAAATTTATTCAGCTCAAATCAAATAGTGAACAAAAATATTGGAAAGTACGATAAGATAAGTATTCTTCAAGTAGTCTATGAACAGGGAATAATACCTCCGATACACCTGGAGGATTATGGGATTGACCCGGAAGAACCTGGAATTCTCAGATTTTAAAAATCTCCAAAACGGGGGCCCGAAAAATTTCGATCCTCACTTGATGTTACTACCACGGATTTCTCATCTCTTTTGTTGTGAATTTGTTACGTTATTCCCGATGTTGTTGTCACACACCCTGAGCCGGGAATGAGGATATTACTACTTGGGTGGGAATGGCCTGCAAGCACTATGGCCAGAAATCGACAGGACGTTCGAAATCGATCAAAATACTTCACTGCTAATTTGTTGCTTTATTTCGGATTTCGCTGTTCCATCTCCCAACCAGAAACGAGGGTGCTGCTATAGTTGATCAAAATAAAAAAAAATTTCTTTTTTATAGTTTACCAATGAATCTCAATACAGAGATCAAGTGCAATTTTGGTACTTTATCTTTCATCTCGCTAATCTGGTGCTCACCCTGCATAGCTTTCACTTGAATTGTGTTATGTGGGGCTTCCAAGTTGACGTACATATACCAACCCTGACTATAATTTCTTATCTGCCATGTGCTTTCCAGTTTCTGACAGCTTGATGGAAGTGTATGTCAGCGCTTCGGAAAACCCCGGCCAATTTTGGGTCCAAGTCGTCGGTCCGGGATCTGTTGCACTTGACAAGTTAGTGGATGAGATGACAGCCTACTACGACAACGAAGACAATATAGAATTACACATGCTCAAGGCAGTAAGCATTCTTTCTGTTCATATTCTCCGTGAAAATTCAAATTGCACACAGAATCATATCTTGCTAGAGCAGTTCTAGTCAATTAACCGAGGCGATAACCACTAAGAATCTGTGTGTCCCCAACTATTCCACATTTCATAACTAGTTCACGACCATTTAACAACTATTTTATGGCTACTTCATTACGATTACTCGACTATTTCATGAGCATTTCACACCATTGCCTATATGTATTTCATACCATTTCATAGCTCACTGGCCCAACTATTTCACAAGTAGCTACCGCCCCGAAACTGACTAATATAATTTTGCGGTACATTAGCCGTATCAATGTGAACGTGTTTTATCTACGTTCTGCTCCCTTTCACAGGTAGCAGTCGGGCAAATGGTTGCTGTCAAATTCAGCTTCGATGACAGATGGTATCGAGCCGAAGTAGTTGCTGAGCTTGAAGATGGTCAGTACGAGGTGTACTTCGTAGATTATGGTGATCATCAGGAAGTGCCGCTGGATAATATGTTGGAACTTCGTACAGACTTTTTGAGTCTACGACTACAGGCAATCGAGTGTTCGCTAGCCAATGTCAAACCACGGTAAGTAGTCGTCTTCCGTAATATTCCTCAATTGCAATTCGCTTTCTAATCTGCCACGTCAAGATTAACCCCTTACTCGGGCATATATTGTAGACACAGTGAGCAAGTGGATGAGTGATCTGAAATGAAATCAGCCTCCGGTTTCCTTCTTAGCAGTAATTTTCATGGTGTAATAGAACATCAGAATTTCATGAGTATCCGCTTTCCGATAATTCCGAGCAATGCCGATTTTCAGCAATGTGATGTCTGCACTGGCAAAAAAAGCCCTTAGAAACTTTTCATGTTCAAAACTGTGCAATTCCGAAAATTTATCAGGCGATGGAAAGTTTTCGAGGATATCTCACGTACGTGAATACGTTAATCAGAGATAAAATCGAGAATCAAGTCGAAGATACTCAGGCTCAAAATCTGGTCGAGTTCTCATCGAATTCTATATATACCCGCGAGGGTTTCACATTATCACATTAACCTCCCCGCAGTCCATACACATGTCAGTATTAGGTGATGCAACACTTCTTGTTAATTGTCGTGATTACAATTTTTGTATGAATTAAGAAAATACAGGCTGTCATATGGAATCATAGCGCCGATTTCTCTGAAAGATGACGCGGCAGAGAGGGGAAAAGGGGTACGATGGACATTTTTTCGAATATGAGCGTACTGTATGCCGAGCGTTGTGAAGTGGTATTTTTGTGCACACGCAAGAACGTTTCAAAAATAGGTACCACAGTGCCAGCGAAATATCCTCACAAGTCTGAAAAGTTTGTGAAAAAGCGGGTGAAAAGATACCAGGATACAAAACGTTTCGATGACCTGCCGGAGAGTTTTACTCTATTCGATGTGCACTGAGTCCGGTCTCTCCGGTTTTCAACTAAAAAGCATCCCAGCAAACTAGGAATGATGCACACAGTGCAGACCGAATGGAGTCAAACAGAATCACCGTGAGATCGCCGGTTCTGAATTTGTGATGAAAAATTACGTGAGATTGAAAAAAAAAAATTTGTTCACGACAATTTATAAGGGAGATATGGAAATAGTTAACTAACCCGCGCGAGAGGAGACGCGGGGCGAGACGCAGGCTCCCACCACGCCACCCGGCTGCACTGACGCCGCCATCCGCTATTTGCGCGCGCGAGCGACCGAATGCAATCATGATCTGCCATGAGATTAATGCTCAGAACCGAAAAACAATAAACTTGACTATAGGATGAAAACCGTATAGAAGTGGGGTGTCGAAGAACAACAAGCATTCGATGCTCTCACGTCCCTTTTGCGAGGGGCGATTCACTCGGGAGTAATACCTACGTCTCATATTAATGAGGCGCGACTCCCGGGTCTCAATTCAGTGCAAATTCTAAAAAAAACTGTGAAAACATACTCAGAAAAATACATAACAAGCGTTTATTATTTAACCAGAAGCAGAATGAATGTTTAGCAATAAAGGGAAGTTAAATAAAAATTTGTGCACGTACCTTTCTCCTGTATTTTCTTTTCACGTTCCCACTACAATCGTCGACGTGTATTCCTTGACATATCGCGTGACTAACGGAAAAACGGCGTAAGCGGCGAAAAGGGCGATTTTAATGGCAAAGGGCGCATACAACATTTTTCTTCAACAATCGAAGGAAAGCCGGTTGAAATGAGGAAAGCCGCTTCTCCGTTTCGAGTTAAAAATTTAAAGACAAAAGGGCGTAAGCGCCGTGAATACGCCCTTCGCATCAGTCGGCATGATTTTCTTCATAAGTTAATGCCAAAAGGGTGTATCCACAAAAATTTTTGTTCACTGCAAATAGTCCAAAAATTTCGGAGTCGTGAAGATTCATCGATATTGCGATGAAACAAAAATCGGCATTTGGCATTTGTTGGCATGAGTTTTTTGTGAAAGCTAATACCAAAAAGGCGTATCCGCCGAAATTTTCTTCTTTACTGCAAATGCTCTGAAAACTTACGAATCACGACGATTCATCGATATTGTAATGGAAAAAAAATGTTTCCCGCATATAACCTTATACCGTCAGTTTCGATAATTTTTCTCCGAAATGTCAAAAATTTCCGACTTTTTTTTGAAAATCAATAAATCTTCCCGAATAATAAGTTTTCTGAGCACTTGCGATACAAAAAAAGTGTTTGGTGGTTACGTCTTTTTGGCATTAATTTATCCAATTTTTTTTGTATTTTTCGATAGCTGTAGGCGTAACCACGGCGTTGACGCCTTTTTGTTTTTATTTTTTTCGATTTTCAATGTTGACGTATTTTTGGTTTCGAAGATTTTCTAGTTGAATGACGGAAAAAAATATACGCCCTTTTGGCTTTGAAAATTGTAAAAGGGCGTAAACATGTCGTTTATGACCTTTTTTCATTAGTCACATCATATTAACAAATAAATAATTGAATGACTTCGGCTACTGCTTTAGCTACCGCCGGAGAAACAGAATCGCTGCCCCAACCAATCCACGATCGTTAGCGACTCCTGTGGCTAATTCCGACGACTCCTCCGTAAAGCGGAACAACTTACGCGAATCCAACGACTTCTCATTATTGCTACTCCTTGCGATCAATTCAACTTCCGATTGTTACTCTACGAATCCGACGATACTCGAAAATGCGGAACGAAGAGGCTCACGATCCCTTCCGATACAACCGATCAGTCCAAGAGCGAATCACCCCTCGCCCTTTTGCCATGTTGACGTGATGGAGGCCTCGTCTGTACAATTACCGTTGAGTTGTCTGCTCGAGCTCCAACGCGACGTACGGACTTCGAATAAATGAAAGATGATGAATTACTCAAGATTGTACATTGTTTGGAGTATACTTCCGGATGATACAGACTTCTCCAAGGGGACAGAACGCGGGTATCCCATAAACCAAAGCGCATTACATCGGTACTGGGCAGATTCCGATGCGAAAGATGTGCAGCTGGTAATTCATTTTTACGAACGAGAACGTATACTCCAAGAATATCATGATGGTTCAGCAGCCTATGATGCTGAACATACGTTACATCTAATGTCAACCCGATATTACTGGCCGCGTATGCGCAAGCATGTCATCGATTATGTCGAATCTTACGTGGGATGCTTAAGATCCAAGGCGTCCAACCAAAAACCAGCTGGGCTGCTACTGACCCCAGCAGACTCTCAACGATTCGAAACCATTGCAGCTAGCTGATACGGACGAAAAGTGGATATTCTTCAACGTGGATTGTGCCAGGAAATTGGTGGAGCTATTCGCACTTGCACGAGCCAGCCCGGAAGCATGTGCCCTAAAGCCTGGAATATAGAAAACGCCGTGTGCAGTAAAACGGTTTACCTGCAGGCCATCCGCCCGTCCACTCGCGCTACCTGTCCTTGGTCCAGGCCTTGTGTGAGTAAATGGACGGCTCGCTTACGATTTGTAGGTGAGTTGTCTTACGGCACACGGCGTTTACTGTGTTCCAGGTATCAGCGATAGGCGACGATGGTACGCAGTTGGTCAGTAACGTGATGTAGCCATTGCTCTACCCACTGGGGTTACAGCAAAGTCCGACCCCGGTTCATCACCAACCGGTGAATTCGGTGGAACGAGAAAACCGCGAGATGAAGCTCCGCCTGGCTATCATCGTTGTGTTGGATTTATTCAGCTTGTATGGGGGTGGTGGCACTCAGGGATGTTGAGCATCACTGTTGAAGTCTTTTTTTATAAAGGCGCGTGCGCGAAGCCTCGACCCCAGGCAATATTTCTGTGTGTGCCGCAAGTGCAACCAAAAGATGCCAAGAGCTGTTGTTGGGCTTGAGGAGATTCTCATTTGATCCTACTGTGATCGGCTATCAAATACTTAATAGTACACTTTGATATTAGTGCGAGATTTTTATAACAAATGCATGAAAAAGTTGCGTCCAAATGACGTTTTGGGAATGTAGGTTGCGAACGGATTCGGGGTGAAGCAGTGGACGCGGCTGCTTCACGTAGAGCGTGGAGATCTGTATAGTATACGATTCATGCTGAAAAGATCACGTTATTCTAGGTCACAGAGGAGTGGTCATAAATCCCACCTTCGTATGCACGTCGTGCGTATAAAGAACTATCATTGTACGCTGAATATGCGCAAAACGTTGTGCGCACGTCTGGCATCCAATATTGTTTCATGTTCACACCGTTGAGTGTAGAAAGGTATAGAGGTGCGGACAGCGTGGTGGGGGTATGCTCATTTACTTTTCCTTATATACTTGAGCTTTACTGACCCAACACGAGGTGGCGCAGACGTAAATTGTCCGATTTTCACTCACACACGTAAGAGTGCCTCGTAGGTGATGCGCGCACACAATCACGGCTCACAGACGTGTCGGGTTTGCTGACCCAACACGTGGTGCGCTACAGTCGATCACTACTCACAGCAATTACGTGTAAATGATTTAGGACACACACAATCGCCTCACACGCGCGCAGTTTAAATCTCTGCTTTTTCGTACGATATGTTTAAAATTTTTACGCCTCCTCAAATGACACGTGGAACGTAATGTATACATACATAATAAAGAATGATTATTATAGAATGATAAATATTGATAGTATATAGGTATATACATTAATCAGGAATTTATATTTTCTATATATATTTTCTGAGAAAGTGCGAGCAACCATTTCCATCGTACATATCACCTCACGTCACATATTTGTAGTTTGAAAATTTTCGCCGTATGTCATACCGCGCTTCGCTGTAACGAACGATTCAATCGGCTGAAAATAACAATTAATGGCTTAAGATATTAATTGTTAACGAATTTTGTTTATTTCCTAAAATTTACGGACATGTATGCGGATATAATCAAGTAATCTGAAAAAAATGTAATTGGAATCTGAATTTTTTTTACGGCATGTCGACTGAAAAGAAAAGAAATTAAAAACTGGTATAACATTTTGAAAAAATACCATCGTGTAGCCCGAAAAAACCATTCGAAAATGTATTCTCATTCTCCCTCCAACTGGGTTTTTGACAATTGGTCAGTAAACAATGCAATTTCAAACAGGAAGGAGAATTTTCTAATGTTCGAAAATTTTCGTCCAGGATTTGTGAAAGTATAGAGAATTTTATGCGATAAACAAAATTTTCAAACAATATCTTATTTAATATTAATAACAACGGCTCCTTAAATAAATTTCAAACAATTATTTTTGTCTTTTCTTGGTGATACCGTTTGACAACACATTGTTTTTATAATCAACGAATTATTAGTTTTTCCCTAAATTGACGTTGATGGTACGGAGGTTTGTTTATTTAAATATTACGAGCAAACGGTTGCACTCACGATGCCGTATCAAGGGATCTCGTTTTCAGAGAACGAACGGACCTTAAAAATGAGAGCGATCCGAATTTTTTGAGATGAATAGTTTGAAAGTTATGGCAGCTCAAGGTCGGAAAAGGGTGTTCAAAAATGATATTTTTCTCTAAGCCGACAAAATTTCAATTTTCAATGAATATTCTTCTCTTAGCTGGGTCTGCTTCGCTGACCCAGCACGTGGAGCGCTACAGTCACTCACATCCACACACCACACATGAGAGCGCACGCAACACACACATGCAAACGCTTCACACCAACGTCGGTCCTTTAATTCGAAACGAATGCGAGAGCGAGCTTCTTGAAACGAGTTCCCGAGAGGTACCTACATACGTATCGCAGTAGACCGGCGGCGATAGAAATCGCACAAAATCTAAGGCACATCGCGTGACTGACAAACGATAGAACAAAGGCGAAAGCCACATGTTTACGTCCTTTTCCAATTTCCAAAGGCAAAAGGGCATATTTTGTTTTTTCCTTATTTCACTAAAAATCTCTGAAACGAAAAAATACATCAACATTGAAAAGCGAAAAACCTAAAAACAAAACGGCGTAAACGCCGGAGATAAGGCTCAGCTACAATATGGCACTTTGTCGTATACGTTGCCGTATACATCTCCTGGCATTATTTCTTATATTTGATTTTTTCGTTCTTCACATTGGCGCTGAAATAATAGTATACCATTCAATTTTGCATGTTTCCAGCGATAACCGAGTTTGAAGAAATCATTTTTCGCAATTTCTTTTCATCTCATGTATGATGCGGAAGCTATACGAGTTACAAAAAAATGCCGGAAGACCTATTTCCCAGATGATTGATTTACCAATGAATAACGTTACTATGTTTTTTCCCGTCTCTGGCACATTTGCGTAAGCATTTATTTTTAGAAAAAAAAACTACAATTCCGCCGGGAATTTGATGAAATAATAAAATATTTATAAACTGTAGTCTTGGTATTGTATGCTGATGCTGTTGTCACTAATTGCGCGAATACAATTTCATTGTCATGCGTAAGGCTCATTTGAAAATTATTTGAAAACGTAAAAACAAAAATGTTTCTTGTTTTTTGACTATTGCAAGTAAACTAACAAAGAGACGAGGGAGCGCGAGGGCTTGAAATCTACAGAACGAGGAGACGCTTCTAGCTGGTGAAAAAAAATGGAAAGAATCAGATAACTTAATGCCAAAAGGGCGTATCCGCAAAAATTTTTGTTTAATCGCAAATGCTCGGATAACTTATAAAACGCAAAGATTTATCGATGTTGCAATAAAAAAAATTTCGGCGGATACGCCCTTTTCACACTAAGTTGTCTGATTTTTTCAACTTTTCCTCCAGCTAGAAGCGCAAAGGATGATCAGCATTGGGGCACTTTGTCGTGTACGTAACATAACTTTGCACACAGACAGGACACATGTTTTACATTTATTTACGTGTGTTGCGTCTATATGTAAAGTTACGGCAAAGTTACGGCAACGTATACGACAAAGTGCCATATTGTAGCTGAGCCTTATCTCCGGCGTTTACGCCGTTTTGTTTTTAGGTTTTTCGCTTTTCAATGTTGATGTATTTTTTCGTTTCAGAGATTTTTAGTGAAATAAGGAAAAAACAAAATATGCCCTTTTGCCTTTGGAAATTGGAAAAGGACGTAAACATGTGGCTTTCGCCTTTGTTCTATCGTTTGTCAGTCACGCGATGTGCCTTAGATTTTGTGCGATTTCTATCGCCGCCGGTCTACTGCGATACGTATGTAGGTACCTCTCGGGAACTCGTTTCAAGAAGCTCGCTCTCGCATTCGTTTCGAATTAAAGGACCGACGTTGGTGTGAAGCGTTTGCATGTGTGTGTTGCGTGCGCTCTCATGTGTGGTGTGTGGATGTGAGTGACTGTAGCGCTCCACGTGCTGGGTCAGCGAAGCAGACCCAGCTAAGAGAAGAATATTCATTGAAAATTGAAATTTTGTCGGCTTAGAGAAAAATATCATTTTTGAACACCCTTTTCCGACCTTGAGCTGCCATAACTTTCAAACTATTCATCTCAAAAAATTCGGATCGCTCTCATTTTTAAGGTCCGTTCGTTCTCTGAAAACGAGATCCCTTGATACGGCATCGTGAGTGCAACCGTTTGCTCGTAATATTTAAATAAACAAACCTCCGTACCATCAACGTCAATTTAGGGAAAAACTAATAATTCGTTGATTATAAAAACAATGTGTTGTCAAACGGTATCACCAAGAAAAGACAAAAATAATTGTTTGAAATTTATTTAAGGAGCCGTTGTTATTAATATTAAATAAGATATTGTTTGAAAATTTTGTTTATCGCATAAAATTCTCTATACTTTCACAAATCCTGGACGAAAATTTTCGAACATTAGAAAATTCTCCTTCCTGTTTGAAATTGCATTGTTTACTGACCAATTGTCAAAAACCCAGTTGGAGGGAGAATGAGAATACATTTTCGAATGGTTTTTTCGGGCTACACGATGGTATTTTTTCAAAATGTTATACCAGTTTTTAATTTCTTTTCTTTTCAGTCGACATGCCGTAAAAAAAATTCAGATTCCAATTACATTTTTTTCAGATTACTTGATTATATCCGCATACATGTCCGTAAATTTTAGGAAATAAACAAAATTCGTTAACAATTAATATCTTAAGCCATTAATTGTTATTTTCAGCCGATTGAATCGTTCGTTACAGCGAAGCGCGGTATGACATACGGCGAAAATTTTCAAACTACAAATATGTGACGTGAGGTGATATGTACGATGGAAATGGTTGCTCGCACTTTCTCAGAAAATATATATAGAAAATATAAATTCCTGATTAATGTATATACCTATATACTATCAATATTTATCATTCTATAATAATCATTCTTTATTATGTATGTATACATTACGTTCCACGTGTCATTTGAGGAGGCGTAAAAATTTTAAACATATCGTACGAAAAAGCAGAGATTTAAACTGCGCGCGTGTGAGGCGATTGTGTGTGTCCTAAATCATTTACACGTAATTGCTGTGAGTAGTGATCGACTGTAGCGCACCACGTGTTGGGTCAGCAAACCCGACACGTCTGTGAGCCGTGATTGTGTGCGCGCATCACCTACGAGGCACTCTTACGTGTGTGAGTGAAAATCGGACAATTTACGTCTGCGCCACCTCGTGTTGGGTCAGTAAAGCTCAAGTATATAAGGAAAAGTAAATGAGCATACCCCCACCACGCTGTCCGCACCTCTATACCTTTCTACACTCAACGTTCACACTACCTACCGAAATGTCAGAAAAGTACCACAATATACACTCTGCAGTCCCAATAAAGCCTTTTTTTTCATGAATGTTATGAAAATGAAGTTACGTATTGTATTCTTGATTGAAATACGGGACGTTCTATTGTTCGATGAATGGTGAGTGACTGTTCATACGGAAGGACCTCAATAGGTCAGACATTAACCCACCACCCGGACGGAAAGTTATCAGCTATTCGGTTTGCAACGAATACTACATTGTGTACCTCCCTCGGATACATGGCAGGCTATCTGCAATCTGGGCGAGAATTACGTACTACATGTGACGATATAACTTATGATCTCGGGGCTGTAATTGACTACGACAACTGCGTACCAGCAATCACTTCCTACCGAAAAAGATTCGTCTCGACAATTGAGGAAGTTCAGCAAAGATTCCGAGGTGACAAGATCGTCGGAACGACTGCGCAGACCAGAAAGTAATAGGTGAATAGACGAAACTCCATGACGCGAAGGTGGCGACAAATTTTTCGGAGAATGAGTAGTACGAGGTCTGGTCATTCGAGGTACCTTTGGCAAGTCTCGATTGTATGTCATGCGGCGAGTATCTTACTTCCTCATGTTATAATTATAGTGCTATAAAAGTGTGAGATGTGGGGCCGTGATCAGCTGAGCCCTGCACGTGAAAATAGAGATGAAAATAAAATGAAAAACAAATATTAAATAGGTATTTGTTCATGAATAAATACTAAATTAAAAAATGTGATCGTGGAGATGTGAGATCAAAAGAAGGTATCAAACATAGCCAACAAGACGACATGAATTCAGGAATCATGATGGAATGTAGTAGGTTATAGTTACCAACCAAAACCAATGCAACAAAATCCATAACGCAATAACAAAAGCCACTATAATGCACCGTGATGAACTCGGACGGACGAGATAAACTGGATCAGTATTGATTTGGGATCGGTCGAAGCGCGTCGTGCGTAAGCAAATGGGGTGTAGTGAACTATACTGACGGCTATCGACTCGAAGATCAATGGTATGAGACCGCATATCAGGCGAGATTGCACGGACATCCTGAACGGTCTATAATAAATCGGGATGAATGGGAACCCGGTGCAAGGACTAGGGGAGTTCACGTGCTGGCCTTTCCCGAGGTCTCACATGGGTGCAGAGACTGGCCGGAATGGTTTTCTTGCTGGACAACCAATATGCCGAATACAGCCGTGAGAAATGGATTGTTAAGCGGACAACGAGAGGGCTGGCCTTTCCCGGGGTCTCACATGGGTGAGACTGGCCGGAATGGGTCGCTAGCTGGGAAACCAGTATGGTGAATACAGTCCGCGGGTTGACAATTTCCAGGACAACTGGGTAATCGCGGGTTGGCCGTCTCGGGGTAGCCTCGTTCACGTCCAATACTTCACCATGTCACAATACTAAGGTACTGCGGTTGATTGAGGGGCGTATTTTGGTTTGATTATTTAGGTTGGCACTGTAAATCAAAGCAGCATCGCTGGTTTTGGTGAAGATGCAAGCTTTGTTCCTCTCAGCTATACTTGAAATACCACGGCTGAAAATCTGAAATACTATCGGCCGGTGACTTAAACCAACCAATAGGATTTCAGATTTTCTGCACTTTTGTCATGAGTGTAGCTATGACGAACAAAGCTAAAGACAAGCTTTGTTAATAAAATATACATGGCAGCTTTCACCGATTCTTAACCCCAGAACTTATTTTCAATCGTTGATTTGATACGGATGAATTTCTAATTCTCGTGGAAATTGTTCATTATGCACGAACGAACTGCTAATTAATAGTTCTTCTTTTGCTGATTCCCGTTTCCTGACTACCTATCGATGGCAGCTCTCATGTATAGTTTCATCAGTGGAGCTTGTTTTGTCTTCACCGAAACTGAAATTGCCAGCTATTCGGCGGTACCGAACTAATTGACTGACAAAAAATATGAACCGTCCCTAGATCAATCACAGCCAGTGTACACCACTGAACTCTATAACGTACTGGAATGAGCGCAGTCCATATACCGAGCGTTATGGGGCAATTGCAGTCGCTATCTTGAATGTAGCGAAACCGTTTAGACAATGAGAATCGTAGATTTTTGCAAACAATTCGATAGATTTCGATGGAACTTTGAGAATTCATTGAGTACGATGGCAGAAAGTGGCTAAGTATTTTACTTTCTCAAAACGTCGCTCGGATTCGATGAAAAATGAATTTCCCCATATTAGCTAGGTTAGATTGCCGGCGGTGACTCCAATTGCCCCTTATTGTGGAAACGGGCCAGTCTGCCGCAGGTAGTTTACCCAACGCATCCACAGCTCGAGTACGTGTGCCTCCAGTGGCTGCCAACTCAGCTACTTGCGCTCTTCTCGTGCCATGAAGTGGTAGTTCATTTGGCAGCCACTGGAGGCACACGTACTCGAGCTGTGGATGTGTTCGGTAAACTACTTTGGGCGGACTGTCCCGTTTCCACGATAACGCTCGGTATATTCCTCAAGCGAGAAGCGGTGAGAAAGAGATAATTGTGGTTGGAGTTGGTACGCTCTTGTCGCACTTACAGCGCCTAACGACGACCACATATAAAGTAGATAGTAGATACAGGTATAGTAGAATCGTGTGCGACGAACGCGTACCAACCCTCAACCACAACTATCTCTGTCTGACATGTCTGACATGTCCGACTACCCCCACTACCATAGCGCTCGTTCCAGTGTATTATAGAGCTCATTGGTGTACACCTACTGTGGTTGATGGAGGGACCCGGACGGTCGCTATAGTTAGATAAATTATTCACATTAATTACCGATGTAAAATTTTGTGTGGGAACCTGAGCCGTACCTAAATCAACCGCAACGGTTAATTCGCGGACGTCGTTGATTTCTGTATTTTTTTATTGAACCATTTTTTTCAACACCACTGAACGCAGTGCCGGTTGCGTACCGATTAAGGGAAGCTACTGCTTGATGTTCAGCTGTCTATGCCTGATGACAGTTGATTAGTCATCATTATCATTGT
This sequence comes from Phymatocera aterrima, assembly GCA_963170745.1. Classification (NCBI taxonomy): domain Eukaryota; kingdom Metazoa; phylum Arthropoda; class Insecta; order Hymenoptera; family Tenthredinidae; genus Phymatocera; species Phymatocera aterrima. The sequence goes on along the minus strand of OY720669.1, from coordinate 1,067,230 downwards.
ATATACATACCTAACCAATAATTCTACGAACCATTAACAATCAATTGTTTCCTTGAATAGGTAAAAATTGGTTATTCGTCGCTGTATTTTGTAACACAATAAGTATTCGATATTTAATATTCATTCAGCAATAAATTTTTATTTAATTATCACTCAAAACTGACAATTTTTAATTTGCCGAACCAAATTATGAGGTTCAATTTCGCTGTTGGAGCAGGCATAGAAAGCGTCCGTCCAGGAATGTCCGTTATGAATAATATTGAAAAATGTTACATTCTCTTTACACCTTCTTCAGTAAACATAACCAAACTACACAAATAACGACGAAACGCACGCTGGGCCTGTGCAGCAATAGGCAAGAATATGCAGACGACTAACGAGGGAACATCGCCAAGTATCACCTGTATCTAAATGTAACCTAATGTACCTAATGAACCGAGCATACATAATACGGTTCAACCCATTGTCTTGCAGTATTTCAAGAAATAGAGTCGAAACAGTTTCTTTGTTGAAAAATGGTTCGATAAATATGCGCGTAAGTCCGTTGAACATCATTCAGCTTTCATCCACATCCTAAATTTTTAGTCACAGAATCTGAAAAGCAGCTGAGCAGAGATCTCGATATGCATTATTAAAGATGCCATGATTCAGCCGATGGAAACTGAAATCGGATCAGGTTCAGAGTTCGAGCAGCCGAATGAGGTTCAAGAACTAGGAATTATAGAAGATAATGATGAAATGGAAGAATGGAATCAGCAAAAATATCTAAATCCGAATGCAGATACACGAAGATTTGGATCACAGCTACGAGGAATGCGCTGTTGAATGTTGGAGGTCCAGAAAAAAATGGCAAACAGGGAAAACAGCTTTTCGAAACAGTTTCAAAAAAAGTTGAGTCTGTGCACCAATTACATCGCTGGGTACATTAGGGTGACCATTGTGGAACGTAAGAGAAAGATTTGAAGTTGAAGATGATCTGTCAGTATACTCTGAACAATTTCATGGATGAACGGTTGTAATTTGGAGTTACATGCATAAAGTTTAGAACCCTGACTTCGGGCGTTCGTAGTTTCAACGGAAAAAAAAAAATCATGTCGCACTCATTTAGGAGGTATTCGGACGTTTGAAGTTTTCCACGTCTATTAATTCACGGGTGATCTTTTTTAAAAAAATCATGACGGCCCCTATGATCCCAGAAAGGTTAGAAACCGTTTGTTTTTCAGAGTCTGTTGCCGTATGCCACCTTCCCTGTATGTGACCTTTCCTGAACTGTGCTAAACATGTCCTTCTTTGGATATTTCAAGAATGTTCGAAAACCTAGCCGCCATGGGCACGAAAGTCCAATGATGCGATTTGGGGAACGGCTTGGTACAGGCAAAATGGGCACTTGAACAAATTTTCTAAATTTTTCAATACTGAAATATGTTTTGAATTTATTTTCGTGTTTACTTCAAAATACTTGAACATGGGAAAGTTGAAAAAATAAAAAAAATTTGAAAATTTTCGGGGGCATTTCGTCTCTCACTTCTTTAGTTTTCTCAATACATCCTCAATTTGATGTTTCCGAATTTTTAAGGCTACTGAACTTTTTCTTTAAATCTCAACTTTGGAAAGGTATAAACAATTTTCAGGGTTGACCACTTTGCCCAGTAGGACCCATTTTGCCCGTCTCTCCCCTATATTTCAACGACAATTTTGAGCTAACTCAGGTTCACCTGTACAAAGCCGTTCCTCGAATCGCGTCATTGGACTTTCGTGCGCATGGCGGTCAGGATTTCGAACATTTTTGAAATTTCTAAACGAAGACGTGTTCAATACAGCTCAGTCACCGAATTCTTTCAGATTTTTCACACGCATTTTCAACGAGCAGCGACGTCTTGATATTAATCTTTTCCGGGATCATAGCGGCCATCACAATTTTTGGAAAAGGATCACTTTTAAATCAAAAGACGTAGGAAACTCCAAACTTTAGAAACTACGAACGCCCAATGTCATGGTTTTCAGCTCTACGCTCCGACAGTAGGTCAAACATTTTCGGTGCGAGACGAAAATGAATAGAATCGACAGAGCAATCGAAATCATCGTCAACTCATAGTTGTACGATACATACATACAATATTACCCCGGCCTTCGATTTCAGCCGACGGCAAACTACTCGCACCCCTGTTAACCTTTTCGTTGGCATGACTACGAATAGTATATTGTTTGACTATGGAGAAACAAAGATGTTTTCTGAAGAGTGTGAATGTACTGCACGAGGCGAAGCCGAGGGTAAAACATTTACATGAGGTAAAAAGCCCCTATTCTCTCTAGTCACACGTGATATTTTGTATTGCACATGCATGAAAGGATGCCGATTTACAAACCTAAATTTTTGGAAAGCAGCCATCGCAGGAAGTGAAATAGGCTTTTCCCCCAGCTCCCTTGCGAGAAAACTAAATATTCGCGTTGTGCGCATGCGCGAAGTCACTTGACGCCCTCGGTCGGTACGGAGAAATTTGCACGGAGAAAAAATGGAACTTCTAAGCATCCGCCCACGGACAGCTGGGATGATGCAGCCACCAAATGTGTATGGTTTCTGAGTATGGAAAGATTTCTTCAGACATTGTTTCGGTGCCGTGATATTCTATGACTATGACGTTAATCACGATTCCCGGGATAATATCGCGAAACTGCAAAGCCTTACACATAATCAGTTTTCAACGCCGAGATTCACAGATTTTCCCAAATGCTCATGGTCTGAAAGTGGATACATAGACACAATACCACCGAGATTTGGAAATCCGGGTGAATATTGCTCGACGAAAACTTCTCCAACTTGTGACATTTGCAGTGAGGGTCACTATCATCGAGTGCGCATGGTGTGAGCAATCATTGTGTTTGAAACCCTCTTTTCAAGATATCATCATTGTCATAATCATGATGGAGCTTCTATCACATATGTTTCGTATTCGACCGCTATTGGAACGCTTTATCATGGCAGTAGATGTAATAAAAGCCTTCACTCAGAATACGAAATGTGATTCTCACATGGTTATTCCTCTTCACCCATAGCCATGGCTTCAGACGACATTGATTTCTAACCCGTGTCGTGATTGCTCAGGTGTTCACATTGGCCAAACTGGTCGGTACTTGAAAACCAGAATTTCTGAATATCTCGAAATACCCCGGGAATTAGACCGCCTTGTCAAACCTTGTCAGACCGCCTTGTTGAACACTGGACGGAACATGGCCACTGCTTCAAATATCAACAAATATGAACGATCATCTTAGACGCGAATAAGAGGCTGGATTTATATTAACTCGGAAGCGAACTCGGTCAACTTCCACAGCGACATAACGAAGCTTAACCGCGAATATTTAGGTATACTTACTGCGGTTGAATCGCGGACGGTTTCGTCCCAATTGTTTTCTGGTTGAGCAATATCAGACAATTTACTTTGACCACCACTGAACGCTGACGGCAGCGCCGGTTAAGTGCCAGTGCATGGAAGTAACTGGATGACCTTCTGCTGTCTAGTGTCCGATCTCCGAGTCCACAATGGCAGCTTAATACCGATACCTAACCTCGTAATCTATTTCGGCAAATTGAAAGTTGCCATTCGAAAGTGATAATCGTTCAGAAAATTGTTGCTCAATGAATAATAAATACTCGTTGAATAGGAAAATACAGCTACGAAATAGATTACGAGGTTAGGTATCGGTAATAAACTGTCGTCGGAGACTCGAAGATCGGACACTAGACAGCAGAAGATCGTGCAGTTACTTCCATTCGCTGGCACTTAACCGGCGCTGTAGTCGGCGTTCAGTGGTGGTCAAAATAGATTGTCTGAAATTGCCCAACGAGAAAACAATTGGGACGAAACCGTCCGCGAATCAACCGTAGTAATTATACTATTAAGTATTCCTAAGCTTTTAGATCAGTAAGAATCGGTAATATCTGTAACGGATTCTACATTCTACTTGTTGAATTCTATTTCAAGTCTACCGCGTGTTTTTGAATCGGTTACCCGTCCAGTACTTTTGGTTCGTGCTTTGGTCCGTTTCGTGTCTGTACTGGCACACTGCGTCGAAATAATTCAGTCATAGATCATCCGCTCTAAATAGAATACCGGTTGCTTCAAAAGCTTGTACTTTTTGTCCGTTTTATCAGCGTGCTGCGACTTCGAACATCGTTTAAGATGGGTAAACGGAAAAAGAAGAAACTCTCACCCCACCAATCAATAATGCAGGTGTCAGTTTTCTAGTTCTTCTATGAATTCTGGGTATTAGGTTTCTAACCTAACTTTTGCATGTGCTCACCGACATGGTTTGTGTTCCGTCCTTCCGCTGTCCGTCTGCCGTTTATTTGATGTATGACGATCCTGGTTAACTTTCTATCGATTTTGCTAGTAAGCAGTTGTACTACCCATAATTTGGTCTATAATTTGTACGTAAAAAAGAGGAAAAATAAACCCTCTTGTGTCTCTTCCTTCCCATTTTTATGATATTATATATATATGAAAATTGAGGTTCGAGGCGGCGAACAGTAACGGATTTGCTATTCCGAATTTCGTGATTTCGGATCCATTTGAAGTCGAATGATGTGAAAAATGGATCTTCGTGCAATTTGTAATAATTCAGAGAAAGTTAATTCAACATTTCGGGTCTGTCATTTTGTATTCCTAAATTGTGTCCTTGAATTCGGAATAGTGATCCCGATCACCCAGGGATACCAAATTCAATTCGTACCATTTTTGGAGAAATCAATCCGCCATTTTGGGTCCGCCATTTTTAATTTTTCAAAGTTAACTTGACATTTGGAATCAGCGACCCCGAAAATCCACAGTTCCATTCGGCAGCCAAAGAGTTCGGCACAGGAATATTTTGAGAGCTCTCCAGTAGCGAAAATTGAACAAATCTTGCGATTTCAAGAGTTGATTCAAACCTATTGGGGTGGAATTTAGCCAATTTGAAAAAATACGTGTCGAATATTTTTCTCCCTTCTATAATCCTGCTAGGGCCCGATGAAATCGGAGCGTGACACCCGGCGATGCTTGTCGTATGTAGATATTTCACAGGAATAAGATTGTATATTGATTGAAATTGTAATTTTTTTTGTGATATTGACTAAAAGTGATCACATTATGTTATTGCAGACACAGTGAATGGACTCCGGAAGCTTGCGACAGATTCGCTGAACTCAGCTGCGTGGCGCAATGGAAAGCATTGTCTGCCATAGTTCGAGGATATAAAGAACGTGCTTCCGCCAGGGGTAGTTCTCGACGAGAAGGCTCGCCCATACCTTGTGTAGATCTCTACGACCAGACCGATAATAGGGTGAGATCCTATGCAACGTTGTATTACTTCTCAATATTTCATCTGAAATATGTTCACATAGTCAAAAACTGCACTGAAAATTACAAAAGAGTCATTACTCATTGTTTGAGGAATACGATTCCCTGGTCTTTCAAGTCCTTTCAACCACAGTGTAATCTGTTTGGTTTTCTCTGTGACCTATTCAAAATCAATCGTATTTTCTGTAACCTTGAGTGACCCAAACCCACTGGAACGTATTTTTCAATTCAAATCCTCTTCGGTTCCACCATCCGACGTGTCAAGCAACTAAATAGCCGGTCCATAGAATACATGAGTGCTCATGATGAATTTGACTCTTCGTTTTAGTGTACACTTGGTGCTCATTACTTGGGGAAACAGACGATACGCACTGAATGCGCATTTTTACTGTGAGTCGACTTCGCTATTAGCTGGTCAAGTTTCAGTCATAAATTGTGAGAGGGAATAATAAATAAAGAACAATGAATAATGAAAAATTGTGTGGCAGGGGCGAAAAGTAGGCGGTTTCCGACCAGTGTGAAGTTTAACGTACAGGCCGCAAGCAAGTGCTGGAATCACACGAGTCAAAAAACTGATGCAATGACTTTTTCACTAATAAAATTGACGCCACACACGCCACGATCGGCGGGTAAATGACGTTTGACGGTACCTCAACGATATCATATCCCAGTGGGATGATCGAGAAAAATTTGTGAACGGTGTGCACTTGCTGCTCGTTCATATACGCACCCGCGGTGACGTTGCACTCGACGCGTAGAGAGTTGACCTTGAGAATAGCTACATGCAAGTCAGATGTATGAACCACATTAGCGTCTAATAGGCGTGGTGTGAACCCCAGCAATCGACCAATATTCAGAATGAGCTGGTACAAAATTTATCTGACGATTGCACTTGATTTTACTGCACAGCGTATTGTTATTAACTCGTAAATCGATGGAGATGTTGACCCGGCGAGGATCGGTATGAGAAAGAGAAGAAAGCCGCCGACTTCCTTTGGAACGAGCAGTACGCGTGGAGATTGCACCCTTTTTTTCCACCCGCGTTCTTCACAACCGCACGTGCGCCCTTGAGAGGCGATTTAACTGCATCTGCACCCGGAGTCCTAGACGCTTTTGCTGCCCTGAAGATTTCTTTCAACGATACTCTTCTTTTGTTCTCACGTTTTTCTTCCATCGTCTTCCTCTTCTTTTCTCTCACACTCATGCCAAGTTTTGTTTTCGCTTTCATAGTGTTAACCACGCCCCAGGTGGTAGCCCGCTCACCGATGCTCGCGTCCTTAGCGAGAACACGTTGCCAAGCTCTGCCAGCGAGTATTTTGTCAGCCTCGTGTCCGGCACGTAGGTTATTTTTCGATTTTTCGAGTAGGCGATTTCGTGTTGTTTGCGAACAGCTTCACCGCGGACGAGTCGTTCTTCTAACTTTGTGCCAGGGCCGCAGTGCTGGTTGCCGGCGACATGCAATCCCACAGGAAGTTTGTTAATAATACTTATTGAGAGGAAAATGAGAAGGAGGGGGATTGCCGTGTAATAACGAGTTCCCTGGGTCGTTTGTAACCGCTTTTCTTTTATTAAGTGATCTTAGTGCCTGCCCTGTTTCAGGGTGTGTGGGTTCAGCCGGTAAGCCGACGAAGTCGCACTAAATTCTCAGGTGGGCGCCAATGGGTCGCTGTAGATCTGTCCCGTTTATTCGGGCCTCGGCTGACGACTGACTACTCGCTCCTCGGGGCTCGCTTTTTATTCCCCCCTCTGCTTCTCCTAGCGCTCACCCATGCGCTGTAATCGACTGGCCTTGCCGGCTACCAAGTCACTCGCGCCTGCCAGCGACCCCCCACTTTTCAGGGTTTCAGCGCTGCTGACAACTCGGGCGGTGGGCGGTCCCCGGCCCCCTGACCAACCGTCTGCGAGGTTGCCGCGATCGGCTTTACGGCAATCGGCTATCGACCCGTTCAAAACATAATGGACTAAAAGAAAAAAAATAAACGCTTTCATTTTCGCACGTCTTATACGGCAGTCAGCGACCAATACTCTCCAAGGAGACTATGAAAATTTTGTTTCACTATTTTTTTTTCTTTCTTTTCTTTCTCTAATTTCTTTCAAGCCTAAACAATACTGATAACTAGGTCCTTGCCATGGTTGCGTGCAACCATGATCCCGCGACAACTGATTCAAATTTTATCAATAGCACTTATTTAAAGTTTTCCCCATCAGTCAGGGGGAGGAAGCGCCGAGGAAGCGCTGCTCTCCATACGTGTTTCTTCCGAACGATCAAGTTCAAAGAGCAAAGTATCAAGTTACTTGTAACGAATTTAGATCATGACGCGCAACGCAATGTGAATAAGCTAACGAATCGTCACGGTGCATTGCTTCCGAACAGCGTGCGTGTCGTGATTTGAGAACCATCGAATTGCGGAAAGACCAGTACCCTGTTAACTCTCATAACGCACCCCGACGAACTGAGATTTGAGAACGTCTACGTCTATTCAAGTCTCTCAATCAACCGAAGTATAAATTTCTCAACGGATTGCTTGGCTTCGTCGAGGGTGTGGGATATTTTCCGTTCAACGAACACGAGCAGGTGATCGGACCGCAAGACGCGCGACCAAATCACTCATTGAAAAACAAGACAATATCAGAACCTTCTTTTGCACGAAACGGCCCAGGCGACCCTCTCTATTTCTGTCTGCAGACTCACGCACGTATTCCTAAGCATCTGGTACGTGACAATACCAATTTTTTGGTACTCTTTGAACAGGGCGAAATGAGTCCGAAGCATATATATTACGACCACGTGAATACGGATATGTGATACATACAGTTCAGAGACTTGTGTGCGTGGGCGTGTTGGAAAGACAATGATAATGATAAATATGGTTTCATAGTGCTCGATAAGAATAACGAACTGAATGATGGTGGATATCGAGCATCAGGATTCGAATGTTTCGTGGTTATAGATGTGTGATTAGTATCGGAACGGCATCAGTCGAATGCGAATCGTCGACGTGTAGAGTGCCGGTCTGTTACAACGAACACAAGTGTTGCAGCAAATCACGAAGGCGAGCGACATGATTCGACGCAAACATAAAATAATCAAGTTGAGTAGAGACACGGCTGAAGAAGCTATGAGTGAAATTTTCAAACCCGTGGTGGCCCCTCTTCAGACTCTGGTGGACCGTACTGTGAAACAAAAAACTATCGGGCCGGAAGTCAAAGAACCGCCTATCACAGATGAACTACCCATCAATGAAGAATTTTCACAAACGTTTCAGGGTGACTATTCTTTGGCAACGGCGCACGGAGATTCTTCTAACGGGGTGGAATCTGCTGATGAAGATGATTTTCTGCCTGTGGAAGAATCTTTTTTCAATGAGCCTTCTTTGGTCGGAGATATTAATAATTCGCGCTTCATCGACAATAGCTTAGAATATTGGAGGAAGGCGGAAAACAGCTGGATACTTTGCATGGTGTACGCCGATTGAACGGAATCGTTCTTGGTGGTGAATGGTGATTCAAAAGTGACCTTTGCCAACGATATGATACGTGTTGGAGACACCGATTATCTGCAAACCCCCGGGTTAGTCGAATTATTATCCATCAAATCACCCAATTATACCACTGTAAGACCGACTGAGTTGGAGAAATATCGCGAGATTGTTAGCACCACAAACACCAACCGAAAGTATTTTCGCAGTCATGAACCGATCCGTAAAGATAGTTCTGACAAATGCGAGAACATTATTGCGAAAATTCTTTCAGCGCGATGAATAGGCAAGGCTCTACCACGTTACATGATTGCCGGACGTGGAAGTGAGATGGACTACGTTCACTGGGACGATCCCAACGAGCCAGTGGATCGACTTCGCTTACTCTTCGGATCCCAAGCAGCTGGCAACGCTAGCCACTCGAATGAAATGATATCCGTTATTGAGGAATAGCGCGAGACTGCAGTTATTTATTAAACGACGCTCAAATGCCTCAGCTCAGTTGTAAAATGAGCGTTGACATGATCAGTCGACAATTGACGCTGACTAGCAGCAGCACCAGTGTTGCAGGTAACCGCGGACCACCCGGCGGTGGATTTAAAATAACACCCGACGGACAATACGATATAGAAAATAAACGACTTGCCAATATTGTGGATCCCGTGGACGGAAACGATGCGGTTTCCATGACAGTTGGGCAGAGTGTGGTAGAGCGGAAAGTTCTACTTGTACAGCAGATTGTGGCATCTTTGCGGAGCTGCGAGGATCCAACGTCCGAATGAGAAATTAGACAATGAAGAATTTCCAGATAAAAAGTCTAGAATCTAGTGTGAAAGAAACGCTCCGACGTACCGGAATGGATACCAGAACTGAATACGACTCAACGCTGCCCACTTCTGAATTTATTCTCAGTTTGAGGAGCGATCGATGACGCTGCAAAATGAGCGATTGGAAGGCAACGTTGGTAGACGAGTTCCATAGGCTATCATAGATATTTTCTCGAAATTTGCCTGGGCAGTAGGTACCCGTAAAGAGCAAGAGCGGCAAGGATGTAACGAGTGCTACGAATTCTGTTCTAAATAAGAGTCGCATACCGATACAGTTGCACGTTGATCTGGGTGAAGAATTTTACAATAGTCAATACAAAGCTCTGATGCATCGTCACGGTATCACCATGTACTCAACCTTTAGCAATCTCAAAGCGTCGATCTGCGGACGTTTCAATCGTACGCTCAAGGGTAAGATGTGTAAATGGTTCTCATTCCGAGGAAACTGCAAGTGGCTCGATATTTTATCCGATTTACTTTCGACTTACAATAAACATCAAACCGTTTGGATGAAACCAAAACATGTCACGGCTCAAGATGAGAAGATTCTTCTCCGAACTGTCAATGAAAAACTTTGGGACAATCAAACGCTGAAGTAAAAGTTCAAAGTCGATGATAGAGTTCGAGTTAGCAACAGCAAACATGCCCTTGAGAGAAGTTATACGCCCGATTGGACTACTGAAATACTTCTCAGCGAATGATCGGAGAATGGAAATTGTTGTGAGAATTCTTGACTTCTCACCAACAGAAAGCGATGCTCTCCTGAAGGTCTTGTTCAGAAGTCCAATATTTCGAGTGCACAATTTCTTCCAATGCTCAACTTCGGGTGAAGAAGCACTGCTCGATTATTTGTGGGCTCTTTCTACACTGCTTATCAATTTCAACACGTATCGGTATTCATTTTTCGACGTTGACGTTGAGGGTGGAAGGGAGCGGCGGGGGGGCTGGGAGGGCGGTAACGGGGAGGGTAACGATTGACCAACAAATTGTGTTCTTCGTCTCCGTCTCCTCCGTCGACGTCAGGCTTGCCAACTTGGTGAGTTAAAGTACCCGGAAACGTTTCAGCCGATATTTAATTCTCTGCGATTCTGTTGCGATATTGTTTCAAACTCCTGTTTCTGTTCGAAAGCATCGAAATGTATTCTTCTTTCGCAATGGACAATACTATAACTGGCTCCGTATGGGATATATTAATCATTCGTGCTATTGAAATTCTAAGATGTAATCGTCAACTTATCATAATATGAATTAGGTAAAACTGCAGTATACGGCTCCTTATTCACATTTTTTTTTCAATTCCCCTCTCCCTGATTCCTAGCCGAGTTCTATCTTAACGTAACGGCTTTCTTTAACTTCATTTCCTTTTCTTATCTATCGGCTCCCTTCTGGTGCCTGGCGCCCAACTCCTTCAGTTAACTTTTTCTCTTTTTATCTCGGAGTTTGGGTTCCTGGTTTGTGCGTGGGTTCGAGTCTTACCTTTCCCGGTATTGTGCGAGATCGGCTCGAATTTAGCGTTACAACCTACGTAGTAGAGTCCCTACCAAACAGAGTCGAGGCAATCGCCCCCATCTTGGCCGCCATTCTGTGCCAAAGTCGAATTGCGGGAAGATTCAAACAAATGTAAGGAAGTGGGACTGTTGATAATGAGAATTGAAAGCTCTTTCTTGACTCAATTTTTAATTTTTGATATTATAACTAGTATACAAGGATTTTGACCTACAAAATATCTCTGTCGACTGAATTAACGATATCTCTTTGTACTTACTGTATTTCTACTTACTAAAAATCAACAACTACTATTATGTAATATCTGATCTTCGTACGCTATAGTACTCACTGTATCATTACTTGACAAAATCAACGGATAAATGCGATAAAGCCGCGCACCCTGGCATTTTAATTTTCTGTAATAACTGCCTTAATACATGCGATATTTAGAGCGTACATTTCGACTTACATTAGTACATTCGATAATAACACTCACCTTTCGTTTTCGATGCGATTTTAAATTTCCTCAGCATCTCTAATTGCCGAACACGAAACCACGTCTTCACATGACGCCGTCAATGGAAGCACTACGATATTTCAGGTTATGTTGACGTTACTTTAGGATGGAGGTAGAAAAGATAACACAAGTTATAGTCCTAAAAAGGCTTGTTTACTATATAGTTAGGATTTTTTATATTCAGATATTCGCGTGGCTCCGCCTTTATGTGCCGAAGTTTGAACAGCCGATCAACCCGAATCATCGATTGTCTCGACTCTGTTTTGTAGGGACTCTACTACATAGCATATCAGTGGGTACGAACTTTACTCGCACAATGCCGCCCGTCGCTGGGGCATAAGCAAAGAGCTTATACCTATCCCATAGAGTAGGAAAGCGGGCCGGATTCCTGTTTGTAGAGAAGGAAGAGAGAAAACATGGCGATGCCATTGCTATCTCTGTTTAATACCGCATGCGCAGTAAATTTAGAAGCGAAGTGGGGACCAAAGAGCGTGTAGGGGAAATAAGGAACAGGCTACTTTTTACAGATAATACATGTTTTCACCATTTTTATGTCCGTGATATTTTTGGTTTGATAAATGTTAAAAACAATACAAATCTGACAAACTGCGAACTTTTTACTGCTTACACCGCTATGTTTTATAGTTTATACATCACGGCAAGCAACCGGCAATGTGAAACGTCCCCTCCATTCCCCCACCCGGGTCGCCACTTTGGGTGCGCACGCAACATCAGTAAAGGACAGACGAGGCCCCGCGGTTGTCTATCTTTTTCCCCCCGGCAAACATTTCCACTAACGTAGGGTCCTATGACTCTCCTACTCTATGTATAGGTATAAGCTCTGTGGGCATAAGGTGGAGTGAAGGATTGCCAACTTAAAACTACATGTATCGTCGGTTGCCTATTTCGGGGGCGACAGAATCCGTGGCGTTGGGTGTACATAGAACGATAACCGAGTCAAAAAGCTTAATATTTCGAGCGGTTTTCATCCATGGGGTTGAGTATAAGTCAGGGCCGCCTTGAAAGCCAAATAGAAAAAACACGTTTTATTGTATATACAATTTTTTTTGCAGGATATCAACATTGGAATGGAAATGGTAACTGAGTCTATGGCCGAACAGGATGGTTCCTGGTCCACCGCCAGTTCCATGGTGTCCTTAACTCGGCGTGACAATAACGAATCGCTTACAAGCCCTAGAACTGGATCTTCTGAATTGCTACCTGTACCAACAAGCACGCGTCCTCGCGAGAAAGATGTACCAGCAGGCTCCATGCAAGCTCCCTCAGTTTCCAAAACATCGGCCCGAAATATTGTGGAAATCGACCTGACCACGCCGAAGGTATGAACGCTCATTTCTTATAACAACGGTTTTGCGTAATATCAACGGTAACTCGTTACTCTTATTATCTTCCGAATCCGTGTGACGACTGAAAATAGCTCTGAAGTATAATGCCGAATTTCATCGCTCTGAAATCAAATTTATTACCGTTAATATGTTGTCCAAGTTGAGAAGTTATGCCGTTACTGTGTGACACTCTGAAACGTTGAAGCATAAGGAGTTAACATGCACATTGCAATACCGTATAACTGCCACCTCTTTCGGCATCAAACGTGTCAGACGGACGGCTCTGCACGGGTCAGAGCACTCCGCCTATCTTCAGCGCTGGAGGTAGGTCTGCGTATCACGCGTGACACAAAATCAGAATAAGGCCCCTGGGATCGTAGTTCACAAACGAACATCCTTATGGGTATATCGGACAATAACAGACTGCTATATATCTATATATACGCGAACTAGAGTTGTTGCGTCTCTAGCTGATTCACCACAAACCAGAGTTCCTGTGGCTTCGATTTGCGTTTATCGCTTCGGCAGGAGTGCTCCGACCTGTGTAGGGTGAACGTGCTTCACACGAGGCTCCAAGTCTCCTTTTCCTGAGATGTGACTTATTCATCAACAACATGCAGCCCATAGGGGAAAAAGACGTGGAAAACAATTAGTGACGCTTGCTTGACTGTTTACATTATGTGATGCCATAGCAATCGGTTTTGATTGATCTACGCCCGTGGCCAGCGGAACATGTGTGAACAATAGGCACCGGGCATACATACAAGCAGCGCTAGTAGCGGCCGTTCCACAAACCAGAAGTAGAGGAGCATATTTCTTATTTACCGCCGAATTACCTTAGTTAGCAAATTACATACGCAAGGTTGTATGAAAAATTGAGAACTGGAATATATGTTTGTGTACATACATTCGTACTGGGCCTCGATACATCTAAAACATGACCTGATACGCACAATTTTTTTCCTGTTGTAAAACCAATTCCTCTCCTTCAAAAATTATAGTTCCGAAACCGTATTTCAAGATGAAATCACACATCGCATAGTTCATTCGTTGTTTTCAAATGCGTTTCGCGCACGAGGCCTACTACATGTAGTTCAGTCATCGGCCGGCAAGCGTGCTCGCCACTGACTTTTGCCCGGTGTCTATAGCACAAGATCTATCTTCGAAAACGAGTAAGCTGATGGTCATCGTAGCCACCAGCTAGGATATTCCTAGTGGCGAGAGCGCGCATGACAGCACGTAAGCCTCCTTGCGTACAACCACGATAAACGCGTCGTTTGCACCGGGCTTCATTCAACACGTTATGAAAAAACTGATTAATCCTATATCATGGCATTAAAAGAAAGTAAACCAAGTTTTTCCACTCGAAATTTTTCAAACATAGTTTCTCGGCGAAAATATACTGGATTAATACGAAATTTATGTCATGATGAAGAGAGAGAGAGAGAGGGAGAGAGAGCGAGAGAGAGACAGATTGATTGATTGATTGATTGATTGATTGATTGATTTATTTTAATTATGCCATGGCAAGCCTTGAGGCAAATACAAGATCACCAAAATATTAAACACAAGCAAATTACAATGAAAATACCAGTATGAAGCAAAACAATATGCATGCAAAACCACTCCCAGTAACTGAGAGCTACGGCAGTCGAATAACAATACAATAAAATAAGATAAAATAAAATACAATACAGTAAAATTAGAGTAAAAATAAAGTAAGAAGTAAAAATAGAGTAAAACTGAGCAATAGAACACACTCAGCCAGGCACTCAAGCCGGCATCTCAGTCGATCCAGCATCAATAGCGAAAAGATAAGCGTACAAACTACTTTTGAAGCTAGCCAAGAGTCTTGGAGGAGACAATGTTGCTCGGCAGCGACTGCCAGAAATAAATTGATGTAAGGTAAAAAGAATTACGGTACGTACTGGTGCGATGAAGAGGAATTACAAACGGAGAGGACGAAGCCTGACGAGTTGGGCGATCACCCAAAGGCTGCACCCTGATAGTCAAAAGCTCGGACAAATATTCAGGGGCAAAACCATGCAAAATATTAAAAACCATAATACCAACAAAGTAGAGCCGCCTGGATCGAACTGAAAGCCAGCCTAGCCGCCTACGGAACGGAGTAACATGCTCATCCCAGTGAAGATCGAAAATAAACCTAATTGCACAGTTAATCGGCCGCTGTAGTTCAAGATCAAGCTCACAAGAAACATCATTGTATACAAGGCAGCAATAGTCGACTAGTGGGAAGACAAGAGACACCACAAGAGTGGTCCGCAGTTCACGCGATAGAGCATTGCGATTAAACTTAAGCCTATGTATGCTGCTGAGAACGTTGGCTTGGAGAATGAATTGACAATAATTGAAACACGCATTTCAGTGACCGGCGAAAACTCAAATAATGCTCTATCCGGAGGCGGACTGGGCATGTTACGAGATAAAATCCTCAAAATCATTTAACGTACACGCCCGCGATGTATTGGCAACAGCCATAAATTAGGTGTTTAGCTCATCAGCTGCGAAAAAATTGAGTGGAGAAGACAGGCGAGGTTTGACCAGCCCTAATTTGGCCAAATCTCGCCACAATTTGGAGCTGCCAGTGATGACAGCTAGCCTACCGCAAATAAAATCATCAGCGGCACGCAGCATATCTACCTTTAGTTCACCGCGATAATGCCTATAAATCGCTAGTCCCAAAACACTACCCGACCGCTTGGTATAAGGCGTTCCTGATCTTAACGCGAGCTTTCAAGTCCGCTGACAGCCAAGGCGCACGTGGTTCACAAACGCAAAAAGTTTGAGCAGGAGCATGCAGGTCAGTAGACTTGATCACCGAATTATTAATGGACTCAACAAAGCTATCAATATCAGAAAGTGAAGAACACTGAATCTGCAAGAGAAATTTAAAACCAGTTCTTCAGCAAGAGTATCACGAAAAGCAACAGCGTCAAAGTGTTCAAAATTACGACAAGTGATCAAACGAGACCGAGCGATACGCATAGCAAACTTGTATGTAAGCTCCAACCAATCATGCCCCGCAATAAAAGGGGCATCAGATTTATGAAAGGTGGAAACCTTGTTGAGGTCATCCACTATAAAAACGTCTAGCCGCGAGTCAGAAAACGACGTATGGTGCGTGGCATCTGAGTCAACAATATGTAAAGCATGGGAGGAGACCAACTCCCGCAAATAAGTAGCCTCAAAATCAGTAGAGAGCAGGTTACAGTTAAAATCGCCACAAATAATAATATTGTTATAGGTATGTGGAAAAGCAGTAAGTGATAAAATAAAATCGTTAAAAATAAGCCCCTTGGGCCTCCTATACACAGACGCAAACAAAAGAGTCTGGCTACCGCAACTAATGCCCGATAAAATAAACTCAGGAGCATTCGCAAATTGGCTAAGAGATTTAGACAACACTTTGACCTTCAAAGAATTGTGAATGTAGCAGGCAACGCCACCCCCTGCTTGCCCTCTTTGTCATTACGAATAAGCATGTAATCATCAAGGTACACAAGATCACTAGGCACACGAGAGTGAAGCCAAGTTTCAGACACAGAAATAACATGAAAGAAATTGCCGGATAAATGTGGCTTAACAAGGTTAATGTGCCCTGGGAGGGAGTTCGCATTAAACTGAGCAATCCTAATACAAAAATGAGACGACACTATACAAGGTGGACGCACCGGCGGAAGTCAAGTGAGCTTCTGGAGATCCCTTTTGCTTGATACCGATAACAGGAGCCCCATCGCTCCTACGTACACAAATAGCACCAGACCTGAGCCAAACATACTTGTAGCCCGAGGAGGCAGCCTTCGCTTTAACACGGCGCAGCAGATTATGAACCGCACCCGGAAGAAATTCATTAATACAGATCTTTCCCCGAAAATCACCGGGAAAAACCTCCCCGGCCATAAGGTCCTTATTGGCACGTTTTACGGAGATAATATGATCACGCATCAACGGCGATTTGAGCGTCACAATGAGTGATTTGCTATCAAACTCTGTAGCGGATGAAGATAGACCAGGGCCACCTCCTACGACAGACACAGGCTTCCTCCCAAGTGGCCTAATATCCAGCACTTCACCAATACAATCCGGAATACCAAGGGCACCCAGAACTTTGTGAACAGTTCAGTTCAACTCAGAGCCCGACACGGTTTTAATAAACTGCATCTCACGCAAGACTTGCGAGTACCCAGCCTCAAGACGAGCAATACTATCGCCACATCTATCAATCTTCTCAGCCAATAATGGTAAACAGTTAAGTTTATCCGCAATATCGCTTAGGACACTATTCTGCCGAGTGATCAAGTTCATTAAATCCTTATTCGTCTCATTAGATTGGTTCAGGGCAACAACCAACTTCTCGGTAGTCTTCATATCCATGGCAATAGGATCAGAGCAGTCAGCACCGGTATAATCGAGGTCGGGACTGCGAGAACTTTGACTTAGACTAGTCTTACAGCAAGGACTGATGCTTTCATAGGTATAATAATTAGGCAGATCCACATCCAGGATGAAACTCACGGTTGCGAACGTTACAAGCCAGCCAGGCTCCAGATATGACACGACGACACCTGGAACACTCGTGCGTCATGCGTGATGCCGTGATGGTAAGCCAAGATGAACCAGACAGAGACGCAGCAAAAGGTAAACAGAGCGGTATAGGACAGCCACACCAGCTGATGACAATCCCAGGTACACCAAAATATAGGCGAAGGTAGTGAGCGTAACAGAACGCTTGCGCAGGAACCACACAATAAGTCAGCCAAGTAACGTATAATAATCCCAGAAGAGGTTAAGAGAGGTCCAGAAAAGATTAAAGATCGCTCCCAATCGCTCCAGGCGTAAGAAAATATAAAAGCACAGGTAAAAAGCAGTAAGTAGCTTGCTTACGTCTGCAAAAAGAAAGGGCCCGAAGGCAGTTTGCGGCAGCAGGAAAGTTAAAAATATATCTGAGCAATAAGAAGCGTGGCGGGCAGTACTCACCGAGAGAGAGAGAGAGAGAGGGAGAAAGAAGGGCATACCGCTCACCGATTTTCAAAAATCGGCAAAAGTTTAACAAATTATAACTCTCGATAATCAATCTGTGAAACTTTTTTCGATTCATGGAAAACGAAAAGCGTCATGCCCTTCTCTCTCTCTCTCTCTCTCTTTACCGTTGATATCAATTCCGCAACAATGGAGTATGTTTCCGCAGAGAAACTAGGTTTGAAAAATTTCAATTAAAAAAAACGTGTTTCATTTCCCTCCATGGAAAAATCCCAACACACAATGTTCGGATGGAAAGAAAATATGAAATTTAATTTCATGTTAGATCGTTTCCATTCATTATGTAGCGGCGGCTAGCATCTGTTGATTCTTTTGTTATTGGTATACTGCGGCATGAAAGGTATTAGAATGCGAATGAGCACTTGCTTGGTGAACGTTTCTGACTTGAGTTACAGAATCCATTCTGCAGACAAATTAGTATCCGATATCAAAAACTACCATTTCGAGTGAAGCGGCACACAAACCCTTGCTGCGGAACAGCTTGATCGCGTTGCTCCGACCTTCACTGAGAGACTGAAATTCTGCACCGACCAATGTTTTATCTGAACTCTCGTCGTCCAAATCAATGTAATACTCAGTCTATTAATATTAGCAACGTTCTCTTGCTATTTGTAGAAAGGGATAGATCTCATTGACCTGGTGACTCCAAACAAGACCGCCGATGCCACGAGTAATTTCATCTCCTCCGAAGCAACCGGCAGTGCAGATCGCTGGGGAAACGGAAGCGGGGACCATATCCGCAATGGCCGTGAATCTCTGAATATGCTCGCATCTACGGGAAGACAAAATGCTTCGCACAAGAATTTAGCGCCTGCTGGTTGCAACTGTGACCTCGACGAGGATTCTGACGAGCTGCATCTAGTATAAGAAATATCTCTCAAAGGCTTTGTTTTTTTTCCGATCCAACGAACTGGCACACCCCTTATGGACTTTGATATTCAACCATTAGTTGAAAAACGCACTACGTGTATAGATTGAAATCGTTTTAAAAATTTTTTCGATCTTAGATCGTGGTTCAGCCCGCTTGTAGCACTACCATGAGTTCTTATTTTCATTTTATTATATTTTCACTATCTTACCGATAGCTCTCACCTACACTTTCATTGAACAGCGCTACTGCCGGAATTACATCGACTAGCTTCTGCAGACCCTTTTCAATCAATCGAATGATTAGGGGGGATGGGTCAAGTTATCTGTATTGAAACTTAAATTAGTCGACACTGAACTCAGTCGAATTAGTGTTTAAACTAACTTTCATCAAACTCGAACATGCGATTGTCAGAATCGGAAGTGCGCTCCACTTCAATGGACTATTGCTTTTAAAACCGTTTTGTCAGTGCTTTTTTTATGTCAAATTTCTAATATTTTCGATGGAGCTTTGCGATCTATTCCGTAGACCAAGCGAGTTTGGTGAGGCGGAAGATTTCAGTTGAGTGGAAATATGTTTGTTCAAATTTTTTTGTTTTAGAAGACAATTATGTGACTACGAATCTCACGGGTATTTTTTCCCTCCCTATTCTATGTTGTTCATGTATCATCGACGTGGGATAATCTACAGTTGCTACTAAAATTATCCCTCATTGTAAATTATTCAGTTCATTCGAATCTGAGCCACAACGTTAGTGTTCTGTCAGGGAAAAATGAGACTTGTAATCGATTCCTGACGAACACTCTTTTCCTATAATTTTTCATTTTGCAAATCGAACGACGATTTCCAGTAAATTTTCTCATTATTTTTATCATTTGTAAGGTGTAAGCTGAATCAAACTTAGACAGCCTTTATCTGTGGGCGGAGATCTGTGTAGTAAGAGTCTCAAAATTTTTCGAATTATAGCCATGGGTGAGACTTACAAATTTTGTTTTAGTGAAAACGGAGGTGTGCCTTACGAAATAAGGCTCCACGTGATGCGTGCGCCGTGCCCATTTGATGGGATGATGCATCCGTGTTTAATATCTAAGGTATCATAATATACTGTATTAGATTTATGCGTATACAGGAAGGATGCGATGGAACGATATGCACGTAGACGTTCACGGGTCTCAGATTTCACGGAAAATTTAGAACCCTTGTCTGATTATGTTATTCCTACGGTGGGCTCGGTTAGGCTACTTGTCGATACTGTTAAATACGTAATTTGACAAAGTTCTCAATTTTTCGTAGTATCCGGGACCCTTGAAACAAAGACGTACGTATCGGTTCCTCGCATTCATTTCATCAATTCATTTTTTGACGTATTGATTCTTTATATAAAACTAGGAATAAAGTTACCCGTCAAAAATTTCGAGGCTATCATAGTTTCTGATTTACAGAAGATTTCAACGAGCCTAACAGAGAACTATAAAAGCGGGCTGTCAGGGCTGTCTACATGACTTCAGCTGGCGGCCCCGCTACTCATTGTCAGTTGCTCCGACGTTTCGACTCAGGTGTTTGATTCGCTCTTGTACTTTCTCCTATATTTATTTATTTATTTACTTTCTCGCCCTTTCTTTACTATTAATTTGTCTTTTTCCCTTCGTTGTTTTTCATTTCTCAATTCCCTTTTTATTTGCCTTTTCCATTCATTTGTTTATTTATTATTATTGCTATCTTCAGTTCTCTTTATCCGTGTTTGTCATCCATTTATTTGAATTTTGTGTTATTTGACACTGGTCGAAGAAGCTAAAGCTAAGTTACGTAGATGACTCTGGCAGCATAACACGAGAGCTCAGCGGTAGGCTCATCAAATACTCTTCAATTCGAAAGCTATAAGAGCCTCAAGGTGCTATTAAAGACATATTTAAGCCCATTGTTCCTCGTTCTTAAAAACATTGTTATCACTTCAGAAATGGAATCCGTTGCTAAACCTACACCGAACAACCGATCGAAATGAAACTTTGGGAGTGGATGCAGTATTTCGGCAAGAAGTGGCTGAGTATTTTATTTCTACGAAATATTGAATCTTCTATCGAAAATTAAAATTTTTCCAATCTAACCTACAAACGAGCCCAACCTAACTTTCAGAGAATAGCGAAAAACTTTGAATTCTCTTGGAATTTCAGCAAAATGAAATGTTTAGCCACTTTCTGCCAAAATTCTGCACTCGATCTTCGAAGTTTCATTTTCATCGGTTGTGTGGTCTAGGAGTGGCGACGAATCGCGTTTCCGAAGTGATAACAATGCTTCTAAGAATGAGTAACAATCGGTCTTTGTGTCTGGTGAATACGTCTTCAATAGCACCTTATGATCCGTGACGAGGAACTTCAATTCTAGTATTTCATAAGGAATCTCTAGGTCAAAGAAGGCCGGTTGATCGGAATTACCTTGTATATGTACACGCTATATAGATATACGTAAGGGAGTTCACGGAATACTGGAACACTTTTGTACCTCGACTTCACCGATTCAACTGTAACTTTTGGTTATCTTGTAATCCATATCAACGGGAGCCTTACTCGGCGGAAGCGAAAACTGCGAAGAATAGTATTATTTCGAATTTCACATGTTATGTCGGGCATAATTCTAAGATTGTATTACTGTTCAGATTATTTGAAAGTTATTCCGTGATCGGTCTTCAGAACCACCGGGGACCATTTACAGACCACGCGACATGCGACATCCTTGCTCTATTTTTGACGCATCGGTCCTAAAGATTATGAATAAAACGGGGCTGCTCCCTTAGCTTTGAGGTAGGTAGACTGAAAACTGACGGAGCTGCAGTTGAACCGTCGAGGTAATACAGAGGAGTGTTTCATTATTCCATGATATATGTACATATAAACAAACACATATAGCACATACGTTTATATGCACGTATTATATTCTAGTTATAAAAACATAGTGCAAATATATTATGTATTTTTATAAACAGAAAATTTATGTTCTTGTTCATAATACCGCTGCTGATGATTATTATTATGATTTTTATCATTATAAATATATTACGAGCGGTTTGTTTCTTGACGCTTGAAGATTGTTTGAAAGAAGTTGGTTTTTTTCGGTCAACAATATTTCTTGTCAATAAGATTGGTGTGACGCTCCGAGCAGGCCCGGCCAGACATCTGACAAAATATGAAACACATTCCGTTAAATTAGTTGATACAAAAAGGAATCCAATTATAATCGAGTACAATATCCTAAATTATGCAATATGTGAAGATTCTAGAAAAAAAAAGACGAAAGTACTTATATTTGGCAATTCTTTCTCGCGCTCGAGTTGTTAGGAGCATATAGACGGAGAGCTGGCGACGGATTGGTATGTCATTTTATAACATCGAAGGTCGGGTTGAAGGGAATGATAAACAATCGGTGAATTTTGCGATATTTTGTCAGTTACAAATTTTTACATCTTTCAGCGGATACAACATGAACATTATAGAAGACAAAAATGCAAAAATGGCCGTCCGTAAATCCTGCCGCTCTAGGTCTAGTCGGCTTGCTGCTAAATCCGCCCCTAGGGATAGCTCGACTCCCCCAGTCTAGAATCGCCTATCTGGCAGCCCGGCCCACTTGCGTTCAGGGGCTGGGGATTATCGGGGGATGATTGATATGGAAGATTTTGAAGTCATAGTGTAACAGATGATTTTTTTCAGAATGAAGTATCGATGTTCCAAGCTGGACAAAATTATGTTACCCAACCGATAGCTTCTGTATAACACATCGCCAGAGCGAATTATAGCAAATGAAATTACTCTCACTTTGAAGTAACAGTACGAGGACTGGCATTTTTATTACCATTATTAGCTGAAATGTTAATCATTTCCATAATTAGTCGTTTTTGTAGGTTTACTTGCTTAACTACGATCTTAACATGCTTGAAATCGAGATTATGCCCCAAAGAATCAATCGATTGGCTTTAAGGCGCCTCAAGCGCTGGGATTAACGATTGAAAGGCAGCAAAACTTTGCTCGGCAAAACATACGTTCAACAAAGTTGTAGGTCTTGATGAGACGCTTATTTTCAGTCCTATACATTTCTGCACTCGTATGCATAGTTTTTTTGCCGAATTTTTAAGTACCTGAAGTACAAGTATTTCTCGCCAAAAATTCACTTCTACGGTGATATTAATAATGTCGATAAATTATTATTTATTCAACAACGTTCCAGTAACTTGTGTACGATACAGAATCCAATGATGTCAAGCTAGAATTGCTTATATTCGATTCGAGAATCCTTCGGCTTTGTAGATCCCACCTTCCAGAGCAATGAGTCTTCTTGTTGGCGAGCTCCTCTTCTCTTACAATTAGCGCTTCGTACTTCCTGAAAAGTAGCAGCGTCTCGCTTTTCAGTTCCACAGAGTCTTCTCCTGTCTCATTGCCACGCAATTTCAATCATTGTGGTCCCTATCGGTAATCCAATTGCTTGTTGCATTTCAGTGCAATTTACAGTGCAATCTTTGTTGTACATACTCAGCTAACGCTTCAGATACGTAATATAATTTTATTGAATCAATTTATTATCAACATATTAACATTGTTTCTTCACTCCCCCCAATCTTAATGTCAGTTTACCCCTCCATTTCCACATACTTTCTCGCATTTTCTCAGATTTCAAAAGTTTTTCGCACATTCGCATGTAAAGTGAATGGGAAATTGTTTTATTCTGTTTTATAAAACTTTTTCCAAATGTGAGAAAATGTGAGAAGATGTGAGAAAACGCTTTTTAAATATTTGAGAAATTTACTAGTTTGAAAAATCTCCGTAAGCTCAAGGTCCGTTTTACCCGGTATTAATTTTCGTTTGTCGTCACACCAGCTTAAAGCTATCGTATTTTTTACAATAGTGCTAACTGTTGTCGACTACTTTTTATCATACACTGTTTCTCAATTAAATTTTGATAATCAATAAGGCATCGTTTGTAACCATCAAACGTAATGGGTTTTAATGTTGAACCTTTTACACCCTTTGCACGTTTCTTATCAGTATCGCCACGAGTTCTGAAGGTGTAGAGTTTTGCGCACAGTCCGATAAATTCGGTCGTAATTTTCCCGTTATTTTCATCCTTCATCAGACCAAGGTGTTTTTTATTCAACAAGGGGATGCCATAGGTATTATGTGGCGGATAGTCTGATGTATCGAACATTGTCGCAACATCACGCTTGATGATTTCGTTGATATTTGGTACTGTAAATTGATATATCAGGCTATCTGGGTCGGTACACATTAATTTTGCTTCATTATACGAAAAATTATTTTTCACATAATCGTAGTGGAAGTTGTAGAGAAATATTTTTGAAAGATCTAGCACCGATGTATATAGGCTTATTGAGATAAACTTTGGTGCGATTTAGCTCAATAATCACCATATCTTCATCAAATATGCTATGAAATGTGGGTCTTGCAATGAGAGCACGCGCACCACCCCTACGGTTCCACTTCGTGATTGGTTTCACGGTTTTATGATTGCGCACGTTCTCCATGGTCTTAGCAAACACAGCGTTATTCATAAGTTTGTAAAAGTTTTTCTCACACTCGTTGTTCGATTGCTTTCGCATATTTGTATTGAGATCGATGTATGATTTTAACCATGGCGATTGTGCGAACCTTAGAATTCTATGCACTTTTACTAGCTTCAAACCAAATTTGATGCATTGCTTGAAATTACGATTGTGCAACACATATTTTTCTGTGGGTAGAAGCGTTGTCGCAAGTTTTCTAATTCTACTACCCGGTGGCGTGAAATGCTCGGGGCAGAGAGGTAAGTCTGCATGTTATTTATGGAGCTCTATGGGATAATCTAAATCTACCTCGAGCATATAACCGAGTGGTGAGTCATCCAGATGGGACATTACATCAATGGCATCATTTTCCCACTCGAACGACCCACTCGGCAAATGCTCGCTCATAGCTGGACCATACAGATTGTTAACATCGAAATACATTAAATATGATTCTGCTTTGCTTGAATCAAAATCTTCACCCATAAATCGATTATTTGCTCTGGCATAACGATTTGACCACTGTGCCACACCACCCATTATGCTTTTCTCAATGAATAATAGCATTTCAGGATCGTCTAAGAGTTGAAGACTAATTTTCGTTTAAAGCAAGTCCCGGTGCGGTGTAATAATGCAGAGGATCCAAGTTGTACGTTTTGAAGCAGCTGCCTCGAAAATTTTGAAATACCGGCTAATAGAAGCACATCGGTTTTCAGATACAAATCGGAATACTCGCCCAACGTTTTCAAATTAAACTTGATCCAGACAGCCTTTGCGTGCTTATAATCAGCATCGGTAATACCCGCGACACTGAGTTTCGAACACAAATCTGTTTTGTCAGGTAATTTTGTTTCGTCGAGTTTTTCCCAAGAATCGATATACTCGTATGGAAAGACACCTTTACGAATCATCAAACTGAATTCATCCTGATCACTGTAAAATTTCCGTGTGATTTGCTTATCGGCATCGCCAACGTATGATGCTAATTTCTCAAACTAATCAGAGTACCAGCGACTTTCTTTGTGAATGATATGTATTTTTCCTCATTGATGGGTAGCAGCGAAATGTCACCGGGAAAAGTTGTAGCCAGAGATTTTATGATGAAGTGGGAATCATAACCGGAGAAATTGTGGAAAACTACCGGAATCGTGTGCGACTCCTGAAAATTAAGGTTGCATCGATTGTGTGCAGCTCCGCGATATTTACCCGTAAAATGACAATGATCCCGACATTTTTTCTCCCCCGGTAAGAATGGCTTCTCACCGATATAACAATTTTTTGCGCGAATGTGGCGATCACGTTGCGTCTGATTCAACGCCTCCATTGGAATGACATTTTTGATACGCGACTCTACTTTTACGGATAACTTGCGGAGCTCCTCGATCAGCCATTTAATACAATCGGATCCGCGGTGGCTCTTGTATTCCGATAATGCATCATCATACACGCAATGTGTATAATACGCTGCACTATGTGGGATATGCTTTTGAGATTCTTTCACTCCAGGTTTCATCATGCATTCAAGATCGGCATATACGACGAACGGCACAGTACCCTGATTTTAAAAATTGGAAAATCCGAAAGCCTTCTCCTTGGAGAATTCCATTCGCACTTTATTCAACCGCAGGCAATCTTGTCTATGATATTCATAGGCCTTCTGAACGCTAAGGTGACACAGGCATCTGTCACACAAAAATTGTTCATCATTGTGGTTTGATAATTATTTACCAATATACGTTGATACTCATATTGTTCAACTTTTCGAATTTTTCTACACTATGCATGGTTGCTGGGAATTTGATACCTGTACAATTTAGCTCGGATATACACCGTCGATAGCTGTGAGCTCTGCAGGTTGCGTTGACGCTTGTGGGGTGGAGAGCTGCAGCAACAGACCGCAGCAAACATCGATCATCGTCGTTCTGTACGTTGACCACCGCTTTCTTTTGCTGAATATCCTCAGGTATTGGTGTAAGTGTCGAGAGTCCGCCGCGAAGAGGCTGGTATCGGTTGATGCAGATTACAGCATTTATGATCTCAATTATGCTTCAACCGGAATCACGCTGCTCGAAATTTTCCACCATGGTTAGCATTATCGGTAAACCATGTTTTCAGGTCTGTCGATGGAAGAATCGTAGCGTTGCGTGTATCGAAGTTCTTTACTTCCAGGTTGATCTCATCGTTTTTGACGTTCTCAAATTTACACGAAACACCTACATTCACCCTAATACTTCCTTCTTCGCGCAGCACATTTTTTAAGCGTTCCATCGTTACTTCTCCAGCGTCAGTCAAAAACCTCGCTAAATCTTTGTGTTAGAGATTTGTCACGACTCCGGTGCGTATACGACACTTGAAGGCGCTCTCCATATCATCCCATCGGACACGATTATCAACATCATCACCAATATATTACCCTCCACAATACCCACACGTGGTCGTTCAAATTTCACCACCCACGATTGGAGGAATGAAATTATATGTTGCAGCTGTTGGTTTTCACTCACACTCAGTTTTGAATTTTGATTGCGTCAAAATATTGTTCAAGAGTCGGATATTTTCAAGTGCGATATCACGCCAGTGAATGAAAAGATCTTTATTTGCTTGTTCCGAGGAAAGTGTACACAGTAACCTATATGCATCTTCCATCATCTCAAAGAGATTCATATACCTAACGTTGTCCATTTTCTCAACGAATTTCACATCTCAGCATTTAAACTAACACCATACAAATGCTCAGACCCTCCATAGGTTTGGGGTTTTATATACGCGCGCTCTTCCTCCACCCCACCGCCATTCTTATATTCCTATATAAGCTAAGAATTCGGTATTTCAAAGCGGTCATCTTGGATCGATTGCCGGTAGGATCCCGGCAGTGGCGCCATCGCACAGCGAAAAATTGCAGCCATCCGATTGTCGGTAACAGAAGATCGGCAATCCATAAAGATCGGTAATCGTTACCATGATCCCGGTAGTGGCGCCATCGCACAGCGAAAAATTACAGCCATCCGATTGTCGGTAACAGACGATCGACAATCCACGATTCAGAATCGTTACCATCAGACTATCGGTAAGTAAAGATCGGCAATACATAGTGGCGCCGTCGCATGACAGAAAATCGCAACCATCCGATTGTCGATAACAGAAGATCAGCAATGCATGATTCTGAATCGTTGCCACCAGACTACCGATGACGAAAGATCGGTCATCATTACCATGATCCAACATCGTTACCATCAGGCTATCGGTAACAAAAAGATCAACAATCGTTGCCATGATCGAGAAGTGAATCGACAGTAACGCCATCACTCGACGGAAAAAATCACAACCATCCAATTGGCGGTAACAAAACACCGCAATCGTTACCATGATCCAAAATCATTACCATCAGACTGTCGGTCACTTACCCACCGATCCCTAGCTTACCTACTGCTTGATGACCGGTACAGAAGGCTGGATCCGGAACTCTCATATTTATATCTACTCTAAATCCATCTGAAAAATTCATTTGAGATAAATTATGAGACAAATTATACCTGGCCGGAAATTATATGAGTGCACTTTGGCAAAGTAGAACGAAACGGAGTTATTTTGTATAAGTCTGCGCGTAATATTCCAGACGCGCTTTCTCACGGCTATGGTGTTTATTCTAAGAAAAAATTTGTACCACAGTAGAGGTAAATTTTTGCCTAAATTTTAGATGATTACGCGCGGTGGCCGCTCACCCTTGCTCACCCGGCTACAGCCTTTGTTTGTATTTTCAGTAAAAATATTTCGAACATAACGATGTACCGAAGGACGCATCAGCCAATTTTTTTTCTATCGTTATTGCTCTAAAAATTTCCATAACGCGAAGATTCACCGATATTTGAAAAAATCATAAAATGTTTATATTTTCAATACAAGAACAATTTTCAAAACTAATCGGTCGTATCGGTCGTCACATACGACCTTTTTGCGTTGGTCAGCCAATTTCCAAATTTCGATGTTGTAGACGTATTTCATGTTTCTACATGAATGCAGAAGCAAATAAAAATTATTACGACCTTTTGGCTTTAGGAACGCCAAAAGATCGTATAATGTCGCTTACGTCCTTATGGCATTAGTAACGCGATAAGTATAGTTACAAATACAGCATTATTCGTTTGGAAAACTATAATATTTCGATCTTCAAAGTTGCAAGAGTTGATGGAGAAATCTGTGATAAATTAAAAAAAAAAAAAATTATGTTTCCGCCCGGGATCGAACCGGGGACCTTCCGCGTGTTAGGCGGATGTGATAACCACTACACCACGGAAACTGTATGACTGTTTAAGAAGATCTGTTATTATCATTCGTGATTATGATTTCCTTATTCAATACAGCTTCACTCAATCATGCTTTTTGGTGTCTTTTTAAAGAAAATTCATTTGGACCTTTCCTCTTTCGCTCGCAGAAGCTTCATGATGCAGCGTTTAATCTGCATACGGTACATATGCGGTATACATTCCGAGCAACCCCATTCCAACGGGGACAGTCTCTTCCCCTGGTGCCCTGAGCTTTTCCGATTTTTCAATAATTTTCTGTTATTTGAGGAGAAGTCTCCGTCAATCCAGTTAAGCCCAAATACCAAGATCGCAGTTTCCGAGAATGACTCAAAACGGAATCACAAAATCAATTTTGGTCCACGCCAACTGATGTATCGAAACGTCAGGTATCTGCCTGTGGCCTTTGAAACGTGAAAATCGGTGGAAAGTTATTTATCGTGAATTTATTGCTAACGGAGTGGCACAATTTTCGCACTGTGCCTTGGCGTGATTGATAGCTGGTCAAAGAGCTTATACCATAGAGTAGGAGAGTCATAGGACCCCAAATAGGACCCTACGTAAGTGGAAATGTTTGCCGGGGGGAAAAAGATAGACAACTGCGGGCCGCGGGGCCACGTCTGTCCTTTACTGATGTTGCGTGCGCACCCAAAGTGGTAACCCGGGTGGGGGAATGGAGGGAACGTTTCACGTTGCCGGTTGCTTGCCGTGATGTATTAACTATAAAACATAGCGGTGTAAGCAGTAAAAAGTTCGCAGTTTGTCAGATTTGTATTGTTTTTAACATTTATCAAACCAAAAATATTATGGACATAAAAATGGTGAATACATGTATTATCAGCTGTAAAAAGCAGCCTGTTCCTCATTTCCCCTACACGCTCTCTGGTCCCCACTTCGCTTCTAAATTTACTGCGCATGCGGTATTAAATAAAGATAGCAGTGGCATCGCCATGATTTCTCTCTTTCTTCCCTACAAACAGGAATCCGGCCCGCTTTCCTATACTCTATGTATAGGTATAAGCTCTTTGTAGCTGGTTCGTTTCGTACGACATAACCTACAACGTCAACTGTTATCTGAACTTCGCCAGGTTCCGGGAGCTTCCGAAGGTTCTCGACTTAAGCCAAATGTGCGGTCATAGACTTAGTAAGAATAGACGAAGCATGCAGCACTGGCGCTGACTCTAACGAATGAGGAGGAAAAGAGAAAAGAGATTTGTGTTTACTTTCTCTCTTTAATCGCGCATGCGCATTCGTGAAATTGTATTCGCGTAGTCCATATGCATACAGCGTTGACTGAACGCATGCAGCCACACGCAGATTTTGAAAAAAAAACTCGACAAATTCTTTAATATTTAGTTCTCGAATTCTTATAACGAATGATAGTCTGGCTTCCAAATGTTCTTTAACAAAAACTTCTGCCTTATTCATGCAGAGTAGAGTGATATAAATTGAATATTGAAAAATGTAGGATATAAGGACAATGATAAAAATAATAGAAACAATTTTATCACAGCATTTTATTTTACTTTATTTGTTTATAAGCAATTTTTTCATTTGTTTTCTTCACTTTACCAGTGGCTAAAAATTACGAGCCTCGTATGTTGACTCCTAATTCTCACAATTGCGTCATTTCTCGTTGTGCTGATACGGTGGGTGGAGTCTGAGTCTCAGATAAGATTTTATTATCAATCTAATCAACTGGGTTCTGTGATCGCCAAGCACGCTCTGTTCCATCATGTGGTTCACATCGTCAAATATATTGTTCGGAATATTTGCAAGAGCCTTGGTCATTAGGAGTTGTAAACAATTTTTTCGCTGCACTAAGCAATCATAACATTTGATTATTCTCTCTGTGATTGCGCATATATCCACAACATCTACTGATGCTGCAGTGAGACCACCGCTACACTTTCTTTTTTGTAGGTTTGACAGAGCTCGGTTTCCAGTTAGATGGTTAACACAGGTACTACATTTCAGAGATGTTTTCAATTCTCGCGCTACAAAACCTGCAATGTAAGCTATAATATCTTTGGAGTATTCCGTAAGGCACCAATTGTTGTAAAAAACGTAATCATGTAAACGTATTATTGACACCAAAATCCTGGTCAAATATATTGTCTGCTGCTGTAATCGTGGCTTCCATAGCAATATTTCTCACAACCAAAACTTCAGTATTATCTAGTGGATTGCTATTGGCATTTACAGAGGCACGTAGGTATATGAGCTCGGCACAGCAATCGTTTGTATGCATTCTTGAATTGCTTCACTGAAGGATTATTGTTGAAGCCACCCCTACTACGTAAGGCACTGAAAAAAGTTTCCAAGTGATCCCGCGATAACTTGTATATGAGCAAGAAACTGACATTCTGATCTTCAAACAGCATCTCACTGATACCAACGATACTCCGTGAACAAATAATGAAGCCCAAGAACCCTGTTTTTTTTCTAGAAGATGAAATAGGCCCATCAACATCATGTAACAAAGTTAAATATCTGTCATATTCTACAGCTCTCAGTCGAACCTCTGCCAAATTTTCTCGTTTAATGCAATTTTTGTGTAGGGTTTTTACAGAAAAAGTTTCTACTATCTAACAGATCAAAGATGTTATTGATCATCAAACAAAATCGTGAAGTTGCTTCAGAGTTCTGAAATTTGTCGAGTTCCAAGTCTTTGTAACAAAAAGTGAGAGCATTTGCCACACTAGTACTCAGCACTTGTACCGTAAGACATACCTTCATCTTCTCTTGCTAAAAGTTCAGATGACGTCGGCGAATCTTGGTTGCACAATGAAGGCCCTCTTTTAGCTGAAGCTTGACTAATTCTACAAAGTATTCCCAATTTATAATATTACCGAGATCATCTATGATCACACCTAGTTTTGCTAATGCATTCCGGATCAGCTTTATCATGTGACAAGGATCTAGAAGAACATATATTCTTCGTTTTATCGTAGGATGTTTGAAGTAACATTTTAAATCTTCCAATTTAGATAGGTTCGCTCCCATGGTGTTCAGCATTGCAATATTTGATGGTGCACCATCTACTGTCACACCAAGTATCTCAGCTCCAGTTTCATGCAATGCTACTAACAATAAGCATTGCCTTAAAAGATTGGATCTTTCAACTCCTGTTAGACCATTGACTAGATAATAGGCAATTGGAATCTTCCAGTGGCCATTTACATGAACTGCCATAAAAACTAGCGCGTTCTTAGCTACAGTCAACCCATCAGTATTGTTGTTCGTTCCCATATCGACGTATCCGCTAGATTCTTTACCATCAAATTCAGTGTGTTCTTTTATAGACATTTCATCGAATGTCAAATTCATCATGTCAATGTTTAAATACAATTTTTTCCCTGCTGTTTTGCTTTTTATACACTGTTCGTGAATTACGTCAACAGCTTGATTGGTGATCCCAGGTTTCCCATCAACATTCATATACCACTTGGAAATTTCTTTAGGGTGAGGTAGGAAATTCATGAAACTTTCTCTGACATAACTATATAAGCCCTTGGGGAATAAAAGTTCAGGGTTGTGGCAAAAGCCCGCAGTTCTATGGGAAAACCTCCATGACATTTTTAAATCAACATTCGTTCGAAAAGTTGCTTGGCAGTACCAGTAAGAGTTTCCTTTAAAAAATGAAATCAAACACAATTGCAGAATATCGCATAACATATTCACAATTCATTGCAAAAGTAAATCAGCAGTACAACATGTAATAATACACTCTGGTCGGCATGTTGTATATTATATTCAAATATGTACAATTCAAATTATATCTTGGAGATTACAATGAAGTACGTCAATAGTCAACACGTAATATCATATCTGCAGATTGGTGAGCATTAAGTGTATGTTCATCTCAGATAACTTTATTTGACAGATTTTGTCAGATTTAACAGTTTTTTAACTTTAAGGGCGTTGCCTCTGGACTGGAGCCAGGCGGCGGGGACGTTGCCTATCCCCGGCGCAGCTAGCGTTTGCAGACGTTCACGCGATGCAAGTTTTCTCTGTCATTTATGAAGGTATCGATATTCTTCTTGGATCAATTTGAAGATAAAGGAGTGATCTGTGCTTTGTATTTTTCCGAATTTCGAAATTTTATTTTGCACGTCGTAAAAACCGGCTCTGAAAGTAGGTATAGTTCCCCTAACGATAAAATGGAAACTAATTTTTTTTTCGAAATTCGGAAAAATACAAAGCACGGATGCATCCTTCACCTTCCATTTGAGACCAACCCCAAAAAAATCGTATATAAGGCCTGCGAGAAAACTTGCATGAGCCGAAGCACTAAACAGCGGATTTTTCCCGCGAAAAGCGACCGCAATTGCTAGCGCCACCTCGGGCCGAGGCCAGCTGTGGTGCAAACTAACGGCTCTAGCATATGTTCTGAAGTAAACACGTGATCTGACACGCGGGCCTTGCGCTGTTTCTAATTTCTTTGCACCAGTTCGATCAGATCACAGAGTTTTGGAAAAGTCTTTTCTTATTTATTCACCATAGGTAAAACGAGACAGGAGGTAAGGGACACGAAAAAAAAGAGCAAAGGTGGTACAAATTTGGCTGTTACGTGTAATATTTGATTGCTCTGAACTTGTACCCGATATCTAACGTGCATGCTTTTATTAATTATTTGACCATTAAAATGATTTCTTTCTTCTTATAAATTTTTTAAAATTATCATTTGTGATCTGCTGTTTAATGTGTGCTTCGTTAATCAATTCTTACACTAATCCTGTAGAATCTTCCGTCTAGTACGATGACTTTTGCCTTACAATGATCTAAAAGTGACTATTTGGTAATAATTTTTGAGAATTTGTTGAATTTGGTATTAATGTTTGAAACTGTGTTTATCAAGATTAACACGCGATACACGTACCAATGCATCGGAAGCATAACGTGCTATTAAAATGGTGTCTTACAAAGTTGCAATAATCCGCGGCCAGTCAGCTGTTTATTCGACATTTCACGAACCCTTCCTTCGAGATCGTGTAATTCCGGGACAACTAAAGGTATATTTTGGACTATCGAAGGCGGAAAGCAATGGTAATTCTGATGGTTTTCAATACTGAACTAATTATTGATCCACGCACTCAGATATTATTCACGATTCGAAATAGAACTTGCAATCAGCGCTATCAAACCTGTGACCTGACCCCACCTGTTTAGGTGCATCTGCCCTACGAACAAAAATTTGTTGAATTTAACCAGTCCGGTTCTGTTTAATCCATAAAAAAGGGGTCGTAGGTACACGTATTTCAATAATCAGACGGGCCTATATTTTCCGAATAAGGTGTAATAGATGTTTTTTTGGAATCCCACAAGTGATCAATTCTACTTAGATTGATTGAAATGTTTTCGATGCAAATGAATTACTTGTTATTTCATAGAAGTAATAATGGATAACGAATTTCATCGAGTGATTTATAGTTTCATCGAATTTCAGTTGGAAATCCAATATTATAATGGATAAACAAAATTTTTATTTTTTTGTTCCAGCTGATCCTAAATATTGCATAGCCACGGGGTGGTTCATGTCATTTTTCTAATTCGATATTCATCAACACAACGTATTTTTTAAATTGATTCAGTTCATGTAATCATTATTTCTTTTCAATCATACGTTTTACAATAGAAAAAAAATAATGCGTCATCAAATCCTTGGATTCATTCACGTATCACTATATTTTCGATTATATTCTGTGGTATAGGTTTCGCTGGTTCTCAGATATATGTAATTCATAACTTCCAAACGTATACTGCTGCATGTCTTGGCTTCTGTTACGTGCTAATTTTTCACTTATTTTCTTATGCTGTATTAAAAATTTTGCCCGGCATGGTTAGGGGTTAGGACGGGATCGGGTAGGTCTTTTTATTGCAGTGACCTCTACGTGGTGAGACCTGGGTGGTTGATGACATCACAATTAGTGTGTCGTGAATCAGCCGTGCCTGTATCGCGTAAGATCCGTAAAAATGATCACCCACCAATATAGTCAGTGGTACAACAAACATACTAACACGTTATGCAATCAGCTAACGCAATAACGCCCCACTTAAATCTGTCTGAAAAATTGCCCATTTCCAGAATGCTGTCATTCAGTGGAATGTTATGACAAAACATATAAACAAACTATTTTATCTAATTCGTTTATCATCATTTTTTGCGGCATGTTTCGTGATTGGACGTGACTTTGTAAAATGCACGAAAAGAGCTAAACTTATTTTAGAGTTCTCTGTTGTCTTAGAAAATGAAATTTTTTGTTGAAAAAGCATTTTTTCAAATGAACTAGAATCTTTAAAGTGCTTCTGTTGATGACGTTATAAACAATACAATTTCTCCAAAAAATTTCGAATGGACAGTCAATTTTTTGGCACATAATGTGATTATATTGTGTGAGTAATTTATTAATGATTCGCCAAAACAAATAAGAATACATATACGTGCCAACCTCCGCTCAATACATGCATTTCAATCTCGTCAATCCACGTAAAACTCTGGGGCCTGTGGCTACATTGTCCGCATGACTTCAGAACACGAAACTTTAAACGGCCTGCTGGCGGCCTAGTCGCTACAGAGTAGGGGGCCTTGGCGCGCGAGGAGCATTGACTTAAGTCCCGCCCACTTTTCTCCTCCGCCGCCTGGCTCCAGTCGCGCGGGAAGCCAGAGTTCCCGCGCGAGTTCACTATGCAACGCTCTTAAGTCAATGCTCCTCGCACGCCAAGGCCCACTGCTCTGTAGCGGCTAGGCCGCCAGCAGGCTGTTTGTAGTTTCGTGTTCTGAAGTCGGGCATACGGACAATGTAGCCACAGGCCCCAGAGTTTTACGTGGGTTTACGAGATTAAAATGCATGTATTGAGCGGAAGTTGCCTCTCATTTTGCCGTTTGTACCTCCTCTGAGCCTCCAAAAATTATCCTAATTATGTTTACATTGTCTGCCGTAAGTCCCATTGTACTTTTCAGTTTCTTTCACCAACGGAGCCGACAACGCCAGCGAGTGCACGAGCCTGGATGACCCTCAACGCCACGGCGTTAGTAGTCGCGGCTAGACCCTTCACCAAAAACGCTCCGCCAAATAAAACCGGCCTGCTCCACCGGTAGGCCTGACGTGGCCGAATCAGCGCCTTTCAAACGGGAACCTAGCCCGGCGAACCTGTCGTGTGCTGCGAGACCTCCAGGACCACAACCACCGATCTTCGTTAGCTCCACTCCGAGGTAAAGATCGACGAGTAGACATAATATAGCAATTAGTATAATTTAGTCCTGTTCTGTTCCGTCACTCTTGCGATTACCTTTGTTGGCATCGCACGTGTGTGTCAATAGTTATCTCTATCGCTGCGCCTAACGCAGAGTATCGTTTTACCGTGCGCTTCTCGCTATTTTCTCTCCCTAATCGTCACGCCTAACGCACGATCTACCGTTTTCTTCTATCCTTGCCGTTGAAGTACCGTGAGTGTCTGGATACTGTGTTGCGTGCTTGCCTGAGAAAGGTAGGCTTCTATCTTTCGTTTTCTACGACCACCCGGCCTTGTCTATCGTCGACCGCGCGGCGGATTCGACTATACGTCTCTTTTCGGTTTCCTTAGGACGGGTTCTCGTGGAAATATTGTCCCTCTGCTTTAGTGCTATTTTTTATATCTTAGCTTGTTTTTGGAAGTGCTCGAGGACGGGAATTGTTTTCCGTTCCGTTCCTTATCGTTACCCGTGTGAGTTTGAATTTTGATTGCCGTAGCCGAGTCCTCCTATATCCGTGGGTCTGTCGTTGGACGGCACGCGAGTATTGTGAGTGTCTCGCTGTGTGACTGAGTACCTCCCCATTACCGCCTCCCGCTGCATGGTAGCATCCCGTGCGCGAGGTGGGTAAGTGTCTCCAAGGCGAGCGTGTGTGAGTGCTGATCTTCCTCCATCTACCGCTTGTGTATCTGCCGTGCGTTGTATCGTACCGTGTATCAAATTCAACCTCAGCTAGTGACGTAGTATAGCACAGCCTAGCGCTATTTTGTTTGCTTCTACGCTTCTCGATTTTAAACAGTATCGTTTTCTTCGTAATAATTGTAAAGCGAAGTCAATTGAAAGCACCGTTTATTAATCAGTTAGACAATCGTACTCTTTGGGTTCCCGTCAAAGACTGTTATTCTCAATAATAGAAACTGACTCGGCAACGGCAGAAAAGAAGATCGCCGAGACAGTCGAAAGACGTTGATAGCATGACAAGCCCGTGATACGAGTTTTCGGGGTGTACAGATGAAATTTACCACCGTAAACTCGCCACATTATAAATCTACTGTAACTTGGGACTTCTCCCTTTAATTCGTTTCGGTTGGAAAATCCAAACTTTATCTCCTGTCGAGAATCGTTCATCCCGAGCTTGCCGGTCGTATTGGGCCTTTATGTTATCTGACGTCAACTGCATTCTTTCCCTGACAAAATCGTTGGTATATCTCGAAGCTTTTGTCGAAGTTCATAAACGTAGTCCGGTAAAGTACGATCAGTTTCTTCCGGAATGGGTTCTCTCAGTAGATCTGTTGGGATCTTCAATTCTCTCCTCAGTGTCAAGATGGCTGGGCTCTCCTTCGTCGTGTCATGCTGAGCTGAACGGTAGGCGAGAAGAAAGAAAGGAAGGTTCGTCCCAATCTCATTGGTGTTCGTTGACGTACATCGACAAATATTGGAGAATCGTTCGGTTTAATCGTTCTACCATCCCATCTGACTGGGGATGTAATGGAGTCGTCCTTGTTTTCTCTATCCCCAGTAAAGTCATCGTTTCTTTGAAGAGTTCAGACTAGAAGTTCGTTCCGTGGTCAGAGTGTATTTCTAGAAGTACCCCATGACGGCAAAATACTTCTCGTACTAAGATTTCAGCGACAGTTTTGGCTGTGGAATTGGCTATGGCGAAGGCTTCGGGCCATCGAGTAAAACAGTCTACGCTGACTAAAACATAACGGTTTCCAGAATTCGTCTTCGGCAAGGGTCCGAGGATGTCTAAAGCCATCCTTTCTGTTGGTGCTCCGACATTGTAGATTTGTAAATGGCCTCTCCCTCTCCCTCGGGGACCCTTCTTCGACACGCACAGGTCGCAGCGACGACACCAGTTCTCGACATCTCCCCGACAATTTGTCCAATAATATCTCTGGCGAACTTTAGCAAGGGTCTTGTTCACAGCGAAATGTCCACCGGAAGGGGAATCATGCATTTCCTGTAAAACTTCCTCTCTTTTCTGTTGGGGTACCAAAAGTTGCCAATGAGCGTTTCGTCCATCCGGAGTCTCCCATTTTCTACAGAGCGAATCTTCTATCAAGTGGATAGAGTCCCACTGAGCCCAATAGTCTTTGGCTTCCACACTGGACGCGGCGAATGTTTGCCAATCCGGGCGTATTCCATTTCTTTTTCATCCTAATACATCCCGTATAGCTGGGTCCGTTGTTTGACTCTCTCGCCATTCCGTTCCATCTTCCTGCAAGTTGATCGATCTCACAATAGGTTCTTCTCGTTCTTCTTGTCGTAGACAATGGCGACAATCTTGTTCACTATAAGGTCTTCTGGAAAGACCGTCTGCATTCCCATGACTTATTCCAGGTCGATGTTGTATTTCGAAGTCGTCTCTCTATCCATCGAGCAATCTGTCCTTCTGGGGATTTGAATGACATCAGTCATTCTAATGAAGCATGATCCGTCCGGACTAAGAACTTTCTTCCGTATAGATAGTGATGAAAATATTCAATCGTTCTCACTACTGCAAGAAGCTCTCGCCTGGTGATGCAGTAGTTTCGCTCCGGTTCACTTAAAACTCTGCTAAAGTAGCTGATGACTCTCTCTTGGTCTGTCAATTTCTGCGATAAAACTCCTCCTATACCCGAAAGGGAAGCATCAGCGTCGACAATAAACGGATAATCGGAAAAAGGGTACGCCAAAATAGGTGCAGTAGTATAAGATGAGCCTTGAGTCGTTAGAAGGATTCTTCACATTCCGGGGTCCACTCGAATGGTGTTTTTATGCCGGTAAGGTGGTGTAGGGGTCTTGCAACCGATGCGAAGTCCTTGATGAACCGACGAGCGTACGTGCAAAGTCCAATAAAGCTCTGTATCTCTCGTTTGTTCGTCGGTCGGGGCCAGTTCGTTACTGCTCTAACTTTGGAAGGATCCGTTTGTACTCCGGAGGCGGAGACGACAGCTCAGAAAATGTACTTCTTTTTTGAATAGGTGACACTTCTTGGGGCTCATTTTCAATCCATAACGACGAAAGCGTTCGAACACGTCTCTCTGATTTCGTAGTTGCTCTTCGAAGCTTCGACCGAATATTATCACATCATCGAGATATACCAGACATATTTTTCGCGTCAAACCGTCCAATGCTGTTTTCATTACTCGTTCGAAGGTAGCTGAGGCATCACATAGTCCAAACAGCATCAGTTTAAATTGCCAGAGTCCTCCGAGACCGGTATTGAACGCAGTCTTTTCTTTGTCTTCTTCAACCATCTGTACTTGCCAATAACCGCTCTGCAGGTCTATAGTTGAAAACCATACAGCTCCTGAGACGGCATCGAGAGTATCCTCGATGCGTGGTAGGGGGTAAAAATCTTTCCTGGTTACATCATTGAGTCTCCGAAAATCTATACAGAAACGTTTTGACCCATCCGTCTTCGTTACGAGGACAATCGGTGAAGCCCAAGGGCTAGACGATGGTTCGATGACGTTGTTCTTTTTCATCTTTTCTACGAGAGTTTCCACTTCGATTCGCGAAGCCAAGGGTAGTCTGCGCCCGCCTGTTTGATTGGAGAAGTTTTTTCCGACGTCGATCCGGTGCTTTGCTAATGTACAGAGCCCCAAATCCCCTGAGTGGCTGGCGAGGACATTTCGAAACTCTGACAGAAGAAAAGCTAGACTTTCTTCTTGATGAGCATCCATGTTTCCAGCCGACCTCTCGAAAAGATCCTTCAAATATTCACGAACCTCTCCTGTCAATTTCTTCATAACTCGAACGTTCGTCCGGGTACCGGAATCCTCTCGTTGATCCACAAGAGCACTACTCTGGACACAGGAGTTCCTCCGCAGAATCTCGGGGACATCTCCCCGGTAACACGTACTTCCTCGCTGGTTAAACGGGGCGATACTCTGGGCACAGGAATTCCTTTGTAAAATCTCAGGGATATCTCCCTCGTAGCGCGTACTCCCTCGCTGGTCAACAGGGGCAAGGCCCTGGACACAGGAGCTCCTCGCGGGTATTACAGGGTTTTTTTTTCGTTTATTCGTTTCTGCACTCTTCGGTCTTTTTGAGGAATCCCTCCGACGGTGGATAACTCTCACTTTGCTTGTACTTCCTCTCGAGAGCAGCTGTACCTTAATTCCTCCAGAAACCAAGGTATTGCCCATCCTCGAGATGACACACTTCTGCGCCTTCAGGAAGTCAAAACCCAAGATCCCATCATCCTCGATGTCGGCGATGAGGATGCGATGAGATGTCGTAATCTTTCCCTCAATAGAGATTTCCACGTCAGCTGTGGCAAGGACGGGGATCGTCGCTCCGGTGACCGAGCGGATCGAGATAGGAGGGTGGAATCCGGAAGTGTTTTTAAGGAGATTAAGCCGAACAACAGTTACCTCGGCGCCTGTGTCGATTACCCAAGTGCAATTGACACCTTCCACGGTCCCTTCGGCATATAATCCGGACTGACGGAGACCGCGGATTACAAACTGAGTGTTAGATAATATAGGGCTTTCAACTTCCTGACGACACGACAGTTTACGCCCTGTTAAACTGTCGGTGTTTAGTTTTTTTGGTCCGCTGTCCTCTCGTTCCGTTCGTGTGTTGAAGCGGAGGAATGCTTAGGTCGGCTTTCTCTTTTTCCGACATTTCGTCCTTCTTCACGGGAACGATAGTGTTCATCCTTCCACTCGTTACGGTACGGCTGGGCGCGGTACGCGTTGTTCGTTCGTCTTCGGGAGTGGCAGTTCCGTTGTATGTGTCCCTCTCGGTTACAGTTCCAACAGATGTAGTCGATACGAGGTGCTTCGCGCTGGGACCTAGAACTGTGTGGACGAAGTATCGCGGAACGCAGATCAGCGAGCTCTGCTCTAATTTTTGAAAAGTCATCATTTCTTTTTTGGTGACTTCTAGTTGTTCGGGGGGAGGGCTTCGTCAAACTTCGTCCGATGCCTCCCTCCCTGACCCTAGATCAGCCTTGTCTTTCGCCTCTATCTCTAGGGCTTTAATAATGGTTTCGCGTAAGGTGGTAGGAGCAGCCAGTCTGATCGAGTGGCGCGGAGTTCCGAATCACTCAGGGCGTTTATAAATCGGCTCGATGAAAGCTTGTCACGGATTTCCGGGGCACAATCGCCCAAGGCAACCCGCGCAAATCTCTCAATATCATTGCCTAACGGAGCTAAATCTTCACCCGATTTTTGTTTTCTAGTTCCAAATTGCGTTAAATGGAGCTTGGCTAGGTGTTCGTCGCCGTAGTGTAATTTTAACGCGGCTCTCAATTGAAAATAATTTTCATTATCTGATATGCTGGTTAGAATCGATGATGCTTGTCCGCGAAGGGATCCAGCGAGGACACCCGCTTTTGTCGCTTCATCCCAAGCATTCAATCGTGCCACCATCTCAAACTGGCGCTCACACTCAGACCAGTTTGACAGTCCGTCAAACGTGCCGATTTTGAATGGGTATTTAGCGCTCTGAGGAAACGCATATTCTCTCTGGTCGGATAACCGGTTCATCCTCGCAGGAACTCGTGCATCACCGGTCATAACTTCCGCGCAAGTTCTTGCAGGGAACTGTCGCGGTTCACAGGCTGTTTCTCTAAGTGGCTGAGAACGCTGTGTCGATGGGTTTATAAATGTCAAATCAGCATGAGAGTTTTTACGTCTCGAAGACATGGGGTTGACACCCGAGACCAGGGACTTAGCCAGACTGACGGCAGAGACCACGGAGGCAATTGCCAGGGCATGCGACCAGGCAGCCCCGCGGAGGAAGAACCACACCAAGAGACCGCAGCACTGGTAGAACGAGGAAGTAGCCAACGCAAGAAGGAGATGCGTTGCTGCGAGGCGAAAGCTCCAAAGAGCCAGGAAAAAACCAGGGAAGCCGGAAGAACTAACAGCTCTGAGATCTGCCGAAAGAGAATACAAGATGAGAAGGAAAACACTCAGAAATTCCATAACCAGAAGCAAGGCAGAAGGGTGGAAACAACTGATCGGGGAAGTCGATGCCGACCCATGGGGCAAGCCATATAAAGTGGTGATGGGCAAATTGGGAGGCAAAGCATCCCCCCCAACACACCCGGAGGAGGCAAGACCGGCTTTAGAGAGGCTGTTTCCCAGCGAAGCGGTTACGGCCAGGGCGATGGCGGCAGGGGGAACCGGTGAGGATCCTCGAGACAGGATTCCAGTGGAGGCATGCAGGATCTCGAACGCGGAGATCAAGGCGGCCCTGAAGCTCGCTAAACCAGGAAGAGCGCCGGGCCCGGACGGGATACCGACCGAGGTACTGAAGCTAGCACAAGAGGCGAACCCGGACTTGATCGGAACGCTGCTCAACAAGTGCACAACCGAGGGGCGAATCCCAAGCAACTGGAAAACGGCAAGGACTATCCTCATACCGAAGGGCGAAACGGGCAGCTACAGACCAATATGTCTCATGGATACGATGGGAAAAACTTTGGAAAGGATCCTGGCGGACAGGATACTGAGCCACATGACCGCGAACAACGGCATAAGCCCACAACAATATGGGTTCATGCCCGGCAGATCCACCATGGAAGTACTAATCGACCTCCGAGATACGGTGACGGCCCAGAGGGTGCGGAAAAGGACGACCATAGCCGTAGCGATAG
This sequence comes from Phymatocera aterrima, assembly GCA_963170745.1. Lineage (NCBI taxonomy): Eukaryota > Metazoa > Arthropoda > Insecta > Hymenoptera > Tenthredinidae > Phymatocera > Phymatocera aterrima. Next base: position 1,024,630 of record OY720669.1, on the reverse strand, counting down.
ATGTAAAAACCGCCTTCAACACTGCCAAGTGGAACTGGATTACGGCGGAACTAGAAGAAAAGGGAACGCCCGCCTACCTAATTGACATGACTAGGGAATATCTCAGTAACAGGACGATCTATTACGAGATACCCGGGGAAATACTGGAAAGGCCAATGACAATGGGGGTGCCGCAGGGATCGGTATTGGACCCGGTACTTTGGAACGTCATGTTCAACGGCGTCATAGAAGCCATATCCGGGGAGGGGGTAAAAGCCATCTGCTATGCGGACGACACTCTGATAGTATCTTCGGGCAAAGACGCGGCGGAAGCGACCACCCGCGCCAACGCAGCCGCAAATAGGGCGGCAAGGTGGATCCGTAGCAGGGGACTGGAGATAGCGGTACAAAAGACGGAGGTGATACTGTTCTCGGGCGGAGGCCAAAAGAAAACATCAGAAGGGATCACGGTGGAAGAAGTGCTTATCAGGTTCTCCGATAGTATAAAATGCCTATGCGTACACCTGGATAAGAGGATGCACGTGGAAACCGCGGCGGACAAGGCTAAGAACATAGCAAAAAGGCTAGGAGCGCTGATGCCAAACATAGGAGGCCCAAAAGCGCCGAGGAGAAAGCTGTACGCCACGGTGGCCGAATCCATCGTACTCTACGGGGCCCCAGTATGGGGAAATTAACTGAGCAATAAAAAGAGGAAAGCCCTGTAAAGTGTTAGGAGGGAGGGGGCCACGAGACCGTCGGGAGCGTATCGCACGGTGTCCACAAACGCCGCTGAAGTGCTGGCCGGTCTACCACCCCTGGATCTGGTGGCAGAAATGAGGGCGAGGCAATATACACTGGAAAAGGATATCGAGCAGGATAACGGAGGGCATGGCCGGGACAAGGCCGGAGCAATCAAAAAAAGCCGCACGGTAGCCGCAGCGGACACAAGAAGGAAATGGAAGGACAGGTGGGAGAGGGGATCGACCGGCAAGTGGACGAAACAAGTCATAACGGACCTGGATAAGTGGCTTGACCGGAAACACGGGTACATAAACTATCATATAACGCAGATGATGACAGGCCACGGTGCCTTCGGCGCGTACTTGCACCGCTTCAAAAGGAGACCGACCCCCGACTGCGAATACTGCGCAGAACCACCGGTGGATGACGTCACGTATACCATCCTGAAGTGCCCGAGATGGGAGAAATACAGAAAGGACGCAAATGGGAGGAATCTCCTTCCACCAATACTGAACGGAATAGGTGACGAAATGGCAAAATCTGCAAAAATATGGAAGAGGGTTGAAGTAGCGGTAAGAGCGATCCTAACCGCGAAAGAGGAGGCGGACAGATTGAAAGGCTGGTGATACCAACATCAGGGAAAACGCCGATGGCGCAACGTAGAGCACATCACACGCACACACACACGAACACACGCACGCACGCACGCACAGGGACGAGACGGGGCAGAAAACAGGAAGGGAAAAGACAGATCAGAGACAGGTCAGAGACAGGACAGTAACGGAGACAGAATAGACTGAAATACCTAACCAATAACATCCCCTGGGAGGGTGCTACCCCACGGCCCCACGGAGAGGGGCTCCCAACCAGAGGCGACTGCCATAGCCGGTCCCAATCCCGGTTGAGAAAAGTAGAGGGGCTTAACGTAACTTAACCTTAGTCCCCACCGGCCGAGAAGAGAAGAGGGCTAGAAAAGGAAAAAGAGAGCGGAGACAGATTCCAGCTGGGAAGACTCCTTGAACGCAGAATGGTCCCAAAGCCACAAGAGGTCGAAGGAGGCACAGTCTGCCACGGTAACATACACAAACGTGGCACCGGAGCCAACCACACATAAGAGGGGAAAAGAGGCGATACGGAAGCAACCGGCACCCGGCACAGAAAAGGATGAAGGAGCTAACGCCGGTACATCAACACAGGAACCGCCCCGGAAAGAACCAGCGAACAGGGACAGTGCCCACGAGAACCCGACAGCAATACAGAAGAAAGGTGCCCGGTGGGAGGCAGGGAAGACAAGAAAAGTGAGGAAAAAGAGCATGATCGTAGTCAAAGCAGGAAAGGAACATGACGGACGCTATGAACGCGTATAGAACGCTTTTCCCGGATGGTCCGCCACTAAAAGAGGGTGACGACCCCGGGGCAGATCCCGAGAACACAAGCGCGAACCCTGTTACAACAGCCGAAACAAGCGCAGCCGTGAGAAGAATGAAAAACGGGAAAGCACCGGGGCCGGACGCAATCCCGGCGGAAGTACTGAAGGCAATCCACAAAGGCAGCCCCAGAATCATACAGAGCGTCATGGAAGCATGCATCAGAGAGCGGCAATTCCCCGGCGTATGGAAAACGGCTAGGCTAATCCTGATCCCGAAGAACCCCTCTCAGAAGAACGCAGAGGCCACGAAGTACAGACCAATCAGCCTGGTAAATGTCCTCGGCAAAGTGCTGGAGAAGATCTTGGACGAGCGCATCAAAGCCCACCTGAAGGGGTCGGGGGCAATAAGCGACAGACAGTTCGGGTTCAGAGAGGGAAAGTCCACGGTAGACGCGGCGGACAGAGTCATCTGTACAATCAGGGACATAATGGCCAAGGAAGGTATGGCGATGGGAGTCTGCGTCGATATAAAAAGTGCGTTCGGAACGATCGTGTGGCCGCATATCTTAGAGGCCGCGAAACTGGCGAAACTACCGGACAACGTAACCGACCTCCTGGTCTCATACTTGAGCGGGAGAACGGTATGCGTAAGCGCGGCAGGTGAAGAGAAGACGGTCGAACTGTCAAGAGGAGTCCCCCAAGGGTCCATACTGGGCCCCACCTTGTGGAACATGACCTACGACATGGTCCTGCGCACCGATTACCACACAAAGGGAATGACCATCGTCTGCTACGCCGACGACACCATTATACTACTTGGTGGGCGGAACGGCGAGGAAGCGACACAGCGAGCGGAGGCCGGCGCAACGGAGGTAATCGCGCAAATCGAGGCCCTCGATCTAGAGATATCCACCGAAAAAACCGAGGCAGTATTATTTACGACGAAGGCGGCAAAGACACCCACCGCAATAAAAATCAGGGGCCACACGGTAGCCTTACAGAAGTCTATCAAATACCTGGGGATCCAACTGGACTCGAAACTCAACTTCCGAGAGCACACCCAAGGAGCCAGCACGAAAGCCATGAAGGCCATGAACGAAATAGCGAAAATTATGCCAAACATCGGCGGCCCCAAGGAAAAAAGAAGAAGACTATTAGCCCGGGTCGGAGAATCCATACTCCTCTACGGGTCCCAGCTATGGGGGGAGGCAATGAAGATCAAGGCCAGAACCAAGACCGTGAGGGAGGTGCACAGGAAATGTGCGCTGAGGATCTCATGCGCCTACCGGACAGCCCCCAGTACGGCGCTGGCGGTAATCGCGGGGATCCAACCGTGCGAAATAACAGCTGCCCAACGGAGCGGGGAATGGAACGCGAGGAAAGCTAAGAGAGACGCAGCCCCACCGGGGCAGACCAAACTCACGGATGAACAGGAGAGGAAAGTCAGGAAGATGGAGGAAAAGGAGGCCAAGGAATGGGCCAGAAACAGATGGGAAAGGGAGTGGCAGGAAAATGAATCAACCGGGCGGTGGACCAAAAGGCTGATCCCTGAAGCCAAGAGGTGGCTTGACCGCAGGCACGGACAGGTGAACCACCACCTGACACAAGCCCTTACCGGACACGGCACGTTCAACCAATACCTGAAACGCTTCAGGAAAAGGAGATCGGCAAAGTGCTGCTACTGTTCCGCCCAAAGCGACGACGTAGAGCATACACTATTCGTGTGCCCCGCATGGGAGACCGAACAAGGGCGTATATGGAACACACCGACCGGGGAACGACTCCGACCCGAAGACCTCGTCGGGGAAATCCTGAAAAGCGAGGAAAGATGGAAAGAGATCTGCGGCGTAATCAGAAGCATACTGGCGAGGAAGGAACACGACGATAGAATGAAGGGATACTGAGAAAGACCGAAGAGACTGAAAAGACCGAAAGGACCCTGAAAGGTTTCTGAAAGGACTGAAAAGACCGGAAACACTCGACGACACCAAAACACCACCACCACAAACAAACACAACAATGACACCAGTCGACGCGCCACATAACAGCACGGCGCGATGCATTAGGGGAGGAGGGGCGAAGCTCTGGAAATATATACACACACACCCACACACACACGCCCGCACACGCTCACACACACAGACACCGCGGAGCGGACCTGTTAGCAATTAGTACGGAACATAGAAGGGAGGGCAATACAAAGGGGCGCGAAGAGAGAGGTGCACACAGGGGGCGGGCGAACAAGGGGGGAATACACAGCGAAGAAATAGGTAAGCAAACCTAACCACAATAACATCCCTTGGAAGGGTGCTACCCCGCGTCCCCACGGGGAGGGGCTCCCGACCAGGGGCGATTGCCATAGCCGGTCCGAAGCCCGGTTGAGAAGAGTGGAGGGGCCTGGCCGTACCTAACCTTATGTCCCCGCTGGCTGTCCAACGCAGAGTGCAAGACGAATGCCTAACGGCGGATTCCTTGCACTCGGGTCGGGGAACCCCAACTCGGCGACAGTTTCGGTCCAAAAAAAAAAAAAAGGTAAGGTAAGGTAAGGTAAGGTAAGGTAAGGTAAGGTAAGGTAAGGTAAGGTAAGGTAAGGTAAGGTAAGGTAAGGTAAGGTAAGGTAAGGTAAGGTAAGGTAAGGTAAGGTAAGGTAAGGTAAGGTAAGGTAAGGTAAGGTAAGGTAAGGTAAGGTAAGGTAAGGTAAGGTAAGGTAAGGTAAGGTAAGGTAAGGTCCAGTCCTCAAATCCCAGTTTTAGTTCCTAACTTTCATTATCAACTTTTCATTATTATTTCAAACACCTATTTTCTTGAAATGAAATTCTAGTTTAAACCCTTCGAGCACACGCCTATATTAATGGAAAGTTGATCGTGGAAACTGGAATATATCATTTCGAGGAATGGAATAGATAATAATGAAAAGTTAATAATAAATAACAGGATCTTTTGTGCATCAGACATGACAATCTCTCTCTGGTCATTTCATTAGCAGTTACCATAGTGTTTTTCTTAGTTTGTGCAATCCGTTCCGATGATCATACCATATAGATGTTACAAATTTCTGGCTTCATGTTTTATCACAGAAGTATGAAGCCTCGATAACTGTAATTATTTTTCAAAAAAATGTATGTTTGGGTTGCTCTGTCAACAGAAGAAATTCCCCATGTAGCCGTAAGTTTAATTCTGTATTAATAAAGCAGTGAGATTACGAAATTAGTTCCCAAGATTAATTGTACATGGGAAATTCCATGTGTTTTCATCCAGCCTCGAACCATCGCCATTTCCAATTTTGCCGTAACTCTGATACCTTGTAGTACCATCCGATGAACTTACCCAGATTTTTTATTTATTTTTTTTTAATTTTTACCGTTTCAAAGTTACGCATCATCGAAAACAAAATTTTTGGAGCCACTTTTAAAATGATGAGAAAATGTAGAAAATCTTTGGTGAAGTACGAGAATTTTTAGATCCTAACGGAAGCGGTATCTTCATTGGTTCGAAAGTTATGAATTATTGAAGATCGTCTGCATTTGGCGAAAATTCGCGGTTCGATCTTTTCGATTGAGCGACCATTTTTTCAAATTCTGAAAAAAATTCTAACAACACCCCAGCAGGCACCCACGATATCAAATGATCCATAACTTTTGAACTAATGAAGATACCACTTCAACCAAGGTCTCATAATGTTTGTATTTTTGCGGGGTATTGTTTGAATTTTTTTTCAGAATTCAAAAAATTCTCGCTCAAACAAACAGATCGAACCGCGAACTTTCGCCAAATGCAGACGAGAATGATCTCAAATAATTCATAACTTTCGAACCAATGAAGATACCACTTCCGTTGGGATCTCAAAATTATCATATTTCAGCACAAAATTTTTTTTCATTTTTTACATCGATGCGTAACTTTGAAACGGTGAGAAAAAATGAAAAATAAAAAAATTCTGCCCAAGTTTCTCTGATAGTACCTATTACAGGGTACCAGAGTTACAACGAAATCGGAGATGGTGATGGTCCGGGGCTGGGTGAAAACACATGGAATTCCCCATATATACTAGAAATGTCCAGTTTCTTCCATAATACGAATTCATGTTATTCGTCGCAAGATGAGTACGTATTCATGCGCATTAGGCATAATACACTCTCTGGGCATTCTGTCAGCAGTTACCACAGTGTTTTTCTCAGTTCGCGCAATTCGCTCCAACGATCTTACCGAAAATTATGCAAATCTCTGGCTTCATGTTGTACGATAAAAGTATCCAGATTTGGTAACTATGTTCGAAGAAAAAAAATATACGTTGGGTTATTCTGTTAATTGAGAGTACCGCCTATGTATCCGTAAGGTGATGACGAGTGAGGCTGTATATTGCGTCATAATTTTTCACATATATTCAACAATCAAATTTCATGTCTTCCGTTTATAGAAAAAAAGTCTCTCGTCACTCATTTGTCTGGGACATGTAGCAGTACCGACTGTGGTAACCGAACGCCATTACAAGCCATTTCACGATGGATAGAAGGATTGCATTTCCGTTCTAGCACCAGATATGTTATCAAGTTTTATTCGCACACTGAATAAGTTTCGCACGAAAATCGACGAGAAGTTATTTTTCACAAATATGGGTCAATTCGTATGACACGATGTATGTACACCCACACGGAACACGACATCCGATGGATATCCAGCAAACATTCCAATATATCCATTTGATATTGTAGATATCTAATGAATCTCCGAATATCTAGGTTCCACACATTCGAGTAATTTACGTCTAACGGATATCCGTTATATCGCCGTGATATCGCGATGCGAATTAATTTATAACGCACGTACATATTATTATGCATATATATAATTATACACTGGAGATTCGATATCCAGGTGAAATCGATATTCTAGGTCAAAAACCATGTTCGTCCACGCGTTTGAAACATCATATAGTTACTCGAGTAGTTATTGTATATCATGGATTCGCGACAAGAATAAAACATTTTTTTCTTTTTTCACCACGTGTGAAATTATTCATCGAGAGCATCTGCAAATTTTTTTTTTCTACTCAGACAGCAGCGTGCAACGAAAAATCTGCTTTATCTGCACCTTCATCATCATGGTGATACGTAGGTCAGAATCAGGGTCCGGACGCATCGATAACTTTTTTTTTTCGTCTCGAAAACAATGAGATTTTGTTTTCAGCGGAAACGGCGAGTTCTGCAGTTCGCTGATAGGCTGCCGCTGATCAGGATCGTTCGGGCCAGTGATTGCATAACCTCTTTTTCGAACAATTCAACAGGATGTTTATAATTTCGTCCAATCATTTCATCAACCAAGATTGATGACATATTCAGAAAAAATGTATCCGAAAATCATTTAACAACTCAATTATATTGTTATAAACGTCGCGATACGATGTCCCTATTTAATATTTCAAATATGCCCGCCAATTTTATTACCAATTTGAAGAATAAATAAGGTACGTACGTTTGAATATATTTACATAGGAATATTTACGAATTGTAGTCTCGTGCACAACGGCTTTAATTTGTGAATAACCTCAAAGGATATGTCGCCATCGTTTTTGTGATGTTTCAAACGAAACTTGAGGTCGTCTGATATGGTCACCTTCTGCTATCTGCAGCGCTGTGATTATATCGAAATATTATTCCACATCCTCTTTAATATTGAGAAAAATATTGAGAAAAACTAGGATAAGCGGGGAATTCGGTGAAATCAGGAACTGTTTTGCAATGTAGAGAAATATTTTTCAATTTTGGAAAATTATGTAAAAGTCTCGCACATCTTCCTCAAAATCGAGTTAGTTTGTAGTTAGTTTCTGGTTTGTTCAAATTTGAATCAGAGCAAACCCAATACGCGTCAGAAAGTTTTTTCAGCACCCAAAAACAGTGCTGACAATTAGATGAACTCGATTCAGTATACGACGGTTTGCAATTATCAGATAGTTTGGAGAAAAAGATCAAAAATTCGCAAGTAAAAGAGGCCTAGAAACGAGCCCCGTGCTATGCAGTTCAATCTCATAGGCCTTTTTTTCCAGGCGAACCCCAAATGGTAGTGGTGTCAAGGGCTCCGTCGGCGACCGATCTCAATTTGATAAATTTCACCCGGATTTTTGTCGAATCACAAATTCTTGTTAAAAATTAGTCAATCCACATCGAGAGCATGTATTCCTTCTGAAAATAAACATAATTTTCATCATCCAAATAATTGAAAGTCACTTTCAGGAGCGCAAAACGATGAAATTCAGCGTTGGATAAATCATGGCTCTGTCAGGATCATTTATCTTGTTATCAGTTGCGTTTTGTTTTTGTCACAAATACTCAATAATAAATGGATTCAAAATACATAAAAATAAATGTATAAATAAAATGGATACGTAGTGTCTTCTTTCGAGGTCTCCTTCACGTGCACAAAATATGCAGGAGGTATTATTACATACCATTAATTCTTATAGGAACTCAGCTATGCAACATCTTTCAGACATCTGAGAAGATACAACGTAAACATCTGTTAGATGCGGAAAATCGCGATAGATATCCGGAATATCAAAAATTTTGATATCCATTGAACTTCTATTGGACGTCTCTGTTCCGTGTGGCGATATTTCATAAGGTCTTGAGGCGGTTGTGAGTCACAAAAACTATCAAAATAAACAACATCTTCATCATTTTTCTTGTATCTTTTCACCCAATGCGTCCACGGCCCATTTTCATCATCAAGATTGATGATTGCGGATTCACCTTTTTTCGGTCCTGAGCTAGGCGAATCATTTCTCATGAACACTCTGTGAAAGTGTGACGGAATTTTTATGGCTTTGACATACTCGAGTAGATCAACGTCGGCGAGAGCTCGGTGCGGTAGCTGTATTAGTTTTTTGCGGGGCACAAACAAAGACCCAAACGTCTTCTACCAGGGTTCCAGGTATAATCCTCGGCCCAATGGCCCAATTGCCTTCATCCTTGCATTGCGGCGCTTAGCCTCATGCAACTAACTTTTGTTAGCGCTGGCCTCACTGACTACCTTTGCTATACCCACCGCTCCACCTGCCAAAACCAAAGCGGTGGTGCTCAGCCCAACAAGAACGGGTACGAGAAAAGGTATAATGCAACCAACTTTTGTCAGAAGCGGTAAAATACGTGGCGCGCTCACTTTATTTTAAGTCTCTCCAACAGCCACACGAGCGCCACCCAAAGCCAATTCGATAGCGTGGGGGGGGGGGGGGGGGGGGGTCTCATTGGCTTTTTCGCCGCCTCAATAATAGACCTTACGGTTATTGTTACTGTGTGAGCTAGAATGCCAAGCGTCGCGACAGGTAAGCGAGTCATGTTGGCAACGCTGCGAAGTTCACCTGTCCAGCCAGGAAATAGGGAGAGAGCGTCGGACCTCAGAGTGAAGAGGCCGTCGTCAGGCTCTGTGCCTCAAGATTCAAACCTACCTCACTGTCAGTATCAATTATTATTCAGCACGTCGATAGTACCCTATTATACCGTCACCATTAACATACACGACAATATTACCAATTCTTGGATGAACGTATCACGCTGATAATTGTGGAATCTGAGCTAGATCACGAAAGAAGACATCCGTCGACCAAATTTGCCAAGGCGGCCCTTCACAGCATATGACAACGACATGCGATCCGGAGCTAAGAAGATTGTACTTACACATTTAAGGGTGATTGTATCGCTTCGTCGTTCACGTTGTTAAATAAATACTTGTTCATTTCAACCAACAAAAAAAGGATTCATTACAGTTACCGCCCTCTTCTTCCTCTTCAGTTTTGTGCAACGCTTGGACTTCGCAAGTCGTCCAGCCATGAACCCATGTCGAGTTCAGATTGAACCTTCATCGTGTAAGTAACTGCCCAGACAACAGCTTTTTCACCCACTCTAGCGTCTTTAACCAAAACACTGTTCCAAGCCTTCTCGGCGAGCACCGTTTCAGCCACGTTGCGCGCAACATCATTTGAGTGATCCTTCAACATATGCAATATCGTGTTTTTCACATGCAGCGTCTAGAGGATTAAGGTGCTATTAAAGACATATTCACCAGACGTAAAGACCGATTGATACTCATTCTTAGAAGCATCGTTATCACTACGGAAACGCGATTCGTCGCCACTCCTACACCACACAACCGATCAAAACGAAACTTCAAAGATTAGATGCAGGATTTTGGCAGAAAATGGCTAAATATTTCATTTTGCTGAAATTCCAAGAGAATTCAAAGTTTTCCGGGATTCTCTGGAAGTTAGGTTAGGTTCGTTTATAGGTTAGATTGTAAAAATTTTAATTCTCGATAGAAGATTCAATATTTTGTAGAAACAAAATACTCAGCCACTTCTTGCCGAAATACTGCATCCACTCCCCAAAGTTTTATTCCGATCGGTTGTTTGGTGTAGGTTTAGCGAATTCCATTTCCGAAGTGATAACAATGTTTTTAAGAATGAGTAACAATGGGTCTAAATATGTCTTTAATAGCACCTTAATTCCAAGATCACCGCGAGCCAACCTCTTTGCTATTTTCATGCCGGATCCGCAGTACTGTTAGCCAGGCACGTGTAATTCGATGGGAAGGTATATTGATAATTTTATTTACTAAACCTATGCCGTGAGTACTACGTGTGTATCATACCATAGTCCAATGACAATTTACTCCAATTTCATACAAAAGAACTATTTATATAATATGATATCAGTGACTCACTGTCCGTCAACCGCGCATCATGCAATTTAAAAATCAAACAAATAAACTGCCTGTTACAAATTTTGATAAATTAGTTCGACGAAGAAAGAAGAAGGGAAAACGACGCGGGGAATTGCTTCTGGAGTGTGAGGGCAGTTTTCTGCGGACCATCGAATTGTGGAAAAACCAATGCTCTTCTCACACTCGTCACCAACGGAAACGGTTCACGATTCGAAAATATATACATCCATTCAAAATCGCTCATTCAGCCTAAGTATGAGTTTTTGAAAAAATTACTTCAGCCGGTTAAGGGGCTGGCTTAGATCCCAGTCGGTGAACATTAGGAGGTTGCAAAGCCCGAAGATGCACAATCCAATTCTATTATGATCTTTGACGATGTGGCGTGTGAGAAGCAGGATAAGATTCGCGCTTACTTCTGCATGGGTCGCCACAGAGATATGTTAACAGCTTCTATGTCAGTCAGACGTATGCTCGTATTTCGGAACATCTCGTGCTTGATAATGCAAATTTTTTCGCAATTTTTCGCCAGGATGAGATGAATTTGAAGCACATTTATGCTGATCATGTAAACACTGATATGACGTACCAGCAATTCAAGAATTGATGCTCAGCATGCTGGAGTGAGCTGGGTAAAAATATAGTTTCGTAACCATCGACATAGATAGTGAAATCATCGTGGGACGATATAGAAAGGGTTTCGACTGCTTTATAAGTATAAATTGACACCAATTCGCATACAGTCACCGTTGCAACGATCAAAGTGTGAGTATGGATAGAGCCAAGATTCGTAGGGAGAGCACTGTGTTACATGGAATAGCGGAGGCTAGCGAGGCAATACGACATATAAGGATCGAATGATTTAAAGGAACGAAGATACAAGCGAGCGGGTTATAGAAGAAATGTTCGAACCTATAGTAACATCGCTACAGGAACTGGTTCGCACCTCAAGGCCGCAGATAAAAAATAAGATCAAGATGGAGCCCATGGATACTTCCGTAAAAAATTAAAAAGCAACCGAGAATAAAAATACGGATGACAGGGATAATGATGATGATGATGATGATGATGACATTTATATGGATGATGTCAGTAATAATGATAACGACGATGATCAAACGGGTGTGGCGGCCCATAGTCCAGTCACAAGTACACCGATAAAGACGATGGAAAATCCAGTCTCACGACATTGGAAAATGTTTGGAACGCGAGAGAGCGCAAAGATCTGGATGATAAATATGGTATTCGAAAGCTGCTGCATGTAATGTGGATTGGAGATTCTCGAATTAACTTCGATGCAGATCGGGTATATGTGCATGATAAAAGTTTCGAGGCGACACCGGGACTCCTCAAAATATTGTTCAAAAAGCATATTCTTGTGTTTAACCACGGCGTACCGTTGCAATAATTTTGGAAAAAAGATGAGTCGTCGAGGGACTTACAAGGAATGTAAAAATGATAGAATCATAATCTTGCTCGAAAGGTATCACAGTGAAAAAAAAAAAAATTAAGAGTAAATAATTTTTTTTATCATGAAATTATTGAGCTAAAAGTCAGTGCATAATGTCTATAAGAGCTCTTGAAGCCTTTCATAACATATAAAATTTTCAAACAATTCGGTTCATTCAATCAGGAGAAAAAAATTATTTTACATTTTTAACTTATTTTTACGTTTATGAAAAACCGATTGAGATTCGGATCTGAAACGTTCAGGATCTTGATACTTTGATGTTACCTACTCATGCCCAAAATATCACAAAGATACTCGCAAAAGGCATTTTCACCCCGCTTATCCCCCTATGGCCTTTGAGATTATAGCATAATTCGGCGGTCTCGACCAAGTGACAGTTCACGGGTCGAGGTCCCCTCAGACGCCGCTCCAGTGCGGCGCGTTGCTAGTCGAAATCATTGCCAACCTTATTCCCGGGCGGCCGAACTCGGGGGGATCAGAATTAACCAGGTCAGGTGTACATCTTGGACATGGCGAATAGAACGCTTTGCCGCGTTAATGATGCGTAGGTTTTGATATCAGTCGAAATAAGTGAAATGACCCCACGCTAGGGTGGTTTCCGGCCGATAGCAATATGAGTCAGCACTCTCTTAACAGATTTGTGTATATCCCAGAAAAATTATGCCACAAAATGGTGCCGGTTCTTCATGTGAGAAATACTTGCCTAGCGTATGAATCCCCAGATCATATCAGGAACGGTCAATTGAGCAGACAAAAATGAGCAATAATGTTATTACAGTATAATATATTGAAAGTGATTATTAATCATTCTCAGACCTTTGATTACAATGAGTTGGACATATATGCGAAGTAGTCACAATATTGGCTCATTATTTATATTCATCACATAGCATGGCTTTGGCAACCGATGTTGCCGCTGGTTTCCCGATCAAGGTTGCAACGATAGCCAATCCGAAGAGGTAAGCAGTGGACGGCCCCTGGCTGGTAATAACATTACCTGTATCATAAAACAAAATGAATTAATTGATCTAATTGTCGCCAAACTGGAAGCTCAGGGCATGTATGATATAGAAAATGTATGATTGTTTTCAATTTGGTTTCTTGTCAATTGTGTGATTATTTCATGGAGAATCAATCACATTTATTTATTACGACTAATTGCTGAATGACTGAAGTTTGAGAATGTTTAAATGGTGCGTGAACATGCTTCATTCCTAATGTGCATGACTTCACGGAGTACTTCGTGCCTGAGCGTTGCAAGCTCAAAACTTGCGAGTGATTTGTCAGTAATGATACCTCACAGGGCGAATTCCTTGTCAAAAAATAGGATAAAAATATGTCGCGCAAAAATGTCGAGGAATGAATCATTAGGGGATGAGAGCCGTTCAAAGCCGGTCAATGTCCGATTAGATATAGGAGCCCGTGCCAGTGCCGGCAGACTAGCGAGCGGCCCCGCATATTGCCTGCCTATCGTATGCTCGCTTCATGCTGGAATGTCAAATATCCGTCGTGACTTATTGTGAAAAATACTAAGTCATGATCGCATGTACTCATCATAATAAGTTGATGCCATACAAATGAATGAACCTCGCTGGCCGGACGATGGGTGGCGGACACTCGCTAGCCCGCCGGCACTGGCGCGGGCTGTTATCTGATCGGATATTGGCTAGCTTTGAACGGTGGTCATCCCCGAAGGATTCATCCCTCGACATTCTTACTTGTGTCTCAGCTTTGACACGGAATCCGATGGTATGCTCCGCGGTGGGTGAGTTAGCTGTATGTGTGTGACGTCGTGCTGATGGCCATTCATTTAAGAGCATATAGACTTGCGGCAGCATAGGATATTCTTTCCTATAAGTGGAAGATGGCACTGACAATGAGACAGACACAGTAAGAGTATACTACTGAAATACAATATAACTGGAACGCGCACTCCGTGGCTAGGCAGGCGTCTGGCTCTCCGTAGAGTGAGATAGCTGCTATGTGAGCATCCGTCTCTTTCTATTAGCTATTGCGCATGCGCTGCACCGTTCCCGCAAAAACGTTATCCAGGCATGTTTCAATGAAGTGTAAACAGTATACATTTTTTGGAAGACTGTACACGGTATAAAAGAGACCGGTGATCGCACTCGAGCTATCTGTCTCTACGGAACTCGCACCACCTCAGGAATCCTTCCAGTTATATTATATTTTAGTGGAGTCGTTGAGTGTAGAACACTCAACGGTGGAGTATACCCCCGCTCTGTCTTGAAGGATCAGATCGGCCGATACGTTTTAAGTCACGTGACTAGTCAGATCCGTAGAGCAGGTCACGGCGCCCCGTGCATCTGTTTGGTATGATAGTGTAGGTAATAAATGAAGTGTTCTGTTGAAAGTGTTTCATGTAAAAAAAAAAAAAACCATATTGTGAGCATCGTGATTTATGTAAACAACGTCTGTCGAATGTTGCGTCACTTTTTGCAAGTTACAAGCAGATGTTTGGAGCATCAGATAATAGTCCAATAAATCAAATACGTAATTAGTTGAATGTGAAATTTCCATGGAAATTTTCTCTGCAATAAATTTGATTTAAAAATTGGTCCTGAATGCCATAATTCATGCAATATTTAGTCCCACAAGTAACAAGCGAACCTATTTTTTCACGATTGCGCGTGGCTGGCGCGGGCACTCGGTTAAACCTAGCACGCTCCTGGTGTCGACCGAGAGCGGTTATGCTCTTACTGTTTCCCTCTCTGTCTGGACACTTTTCGCCGAGAGTGCTCGCTCCAGCTCTATATGTTCTGCGTTTCATTCACAGTCGCATGTGAACAGATTTTTTCCTCTAACCGTTAATTTTTCATGATTTTTCAACCCCATATAAAATACGTCTTTTATATAACTTTCAAAAAATTCTCAAACATCTGATCTATCATTTCGATCATTTTCACACCCGTCCCACAATGGGCCGATTTTTTTCTCTACTTTTTTTAGCACTTCAAACGTTCTGAACAAATAAAACACCATGTTTCAACATCCTGAAAATTCTTGGAAAATTACCCAAAATTTTGTGTTCGATTCTGAATCATTTGATGCAAGACCAATGACAACGCACGATTCCCTTCTAGGCCCTAATTGGGGTAACAATTCGGAAATTGATAATCTGACTTTTCAGGTGGTTTTTACAAGGACATCTGTCAAACGAAAAACATTCAAGAATCTGAAAAACGAATGATAAAGATCCGCATGCTGTCATTGAATCATAAATGTTTTAAGCGGGGTGGATCATGTAAACAGGTGTTTGTTTACAAATGTATTCATGAAAAATGAACGTATTTATTAGATTTTGGTAAAGAATATCGTAATATAAATGCTATAATAAAAAAATGTATTCGTGTCATAAAAATTCAAAATGGCGCCGCTACACCTGCTCGAAATTCACTCCTTTTCTTGCGCAGTGCAGCTGCTACAGGTCATTCAAATTATCTGTAATTAAAAATCTAACATTTTTTAGTTAAAATATGATTTTGCGCAGATCTTGACTTCTAAATATTGTTTGTAAACAAATTAATTGATTTTTTTTTAAAGTCTCCTGAATTTTCAATTCCAAATTCAATTTCGTAAATTTAGGTTCAAGATCTGCACAAGATCATATTTTACATCAAAAATTGTAGATAATGAAGTTAACACTCGAACTTGGGATATTGAAGGAAATCAATCGAGTCGAGTCAATTCGGCGTACGTTTCGCCTGACGTTTCGGCAGTGATGTTCTACCCTCGTCCGAGGCTATTTATTGAACACAAACGATTTTTAATTAAAAATAAATCATACAATTATATTTAATTACCATGTTAAAAAATAATTGAGACCATTGATTGAGACCTTTCCTTCAATTACCTCGAAAACGTTAGATTTTTGATTCAGATAATTAGAACGACCTACAGCCTGCACCGCGTAAAAAAAAGAGTCAAATTCGAGCAGCTGTAGCGCCACTATTTTGAATTTTTATGACACACACACAAATTTTTCCTATAGCAGTTGTCAATATGACAGTGTTCTTTATCAAAATTTAATGAACCTTTTCATGCGAACGCGTAAATAAAAATAAGTAACAATACCACAAGAGAAAGGGGTGAAACAGTTACAGAAAGAACAAAAAAAACCGGTTAGCCCGTGAAAGAAGCTTAGGTGTTGAGAAAAATTATTAAAAACAAATTAGTGCCGCTGCTCTTCAGTTTCCCGCAAGTATAAGAATAGGCGTTAAGAGCGTTGCATAGTGAGCTCGCGCGGGAACTCTGGCTTCCCGCGCGACTGGAGCCAGGCGGCGGAGGAGAAAAGTGGGCGGGACTTAAGTCAATGCTCCTCGCGCGCCAAGGCCCCCTACTCTGTAGCGACTAGGCCACCAGCAGGCCGTTCAAAGTTTCGTGTTCTGAAGTCATGCGGACAATGTAGCCACAGGCCCCAGAGTTTTACGTGGATTGACGAGATTGAAATGCATGTATTGAGCGGAGGTTGGCACGTATATGTATTCTTATTTGTTTTGGCGAATCATTAATAAATTACTCACACAATATAATCACATTATGTGCCAAAAAATTGACTGTCCATTCGAAATTTTTTGGAGAAATTGTATTGTTTATAACGACATCAACAGAAGCACTTTAAAGCGTGCATTTTACAAAGTCACGTCTAATCACAAAACATGCCGCAAAAAATGATGATAAACGAATTAGATAAAATAGTTTGTTCATATGTTTTGTCATAACATTCCACTGAATGACAGCATTCCGGAAATGGGCAATTTTTCAGACAGATTTAAGTGGGGCGTTATTGCGTTAGCTGATTGCATAACGTGTTAGTATGTTTGTTGTACCACTGACTTCCCGATCCCGTCCTAACCCCTAACCATGCCGGGCAAAATTTTTAATACAGCATAAGAAAATAAGTGAAAAATTAGCACGTAACAGAAGCCAAGACATGCAGCAGTATACGTTTGGAAGTTATGAATTACATATATCTGAGAACCAGCGAAATCTATACCACAGAATATAATCGAAAATATAGTGATACGTGAATGAATCCAAGGATTTGATGACGCATTATTTTTTTTCTATTGTAAAACGTATGATTGGAAAGAAATAATGATTACATGAACTGAATCAATTTAAAAAATACGTTATGTTGATGAATATCGAATTAGAAAAATGACATGAACCACCCCGTGGCTATGCAATATTTAGGATCAGCTGGAACAAAAAAATAAAAATTTTGTTTATCCATTATAATATTGGATTTCCAACTGAAATTCGATGAAACTATAAATCACTCAATGAAATTCGTTATCCATTATTACTTCTATGAAATAACAAGTAATTCATTTGCATCGAAAACATTTCAATCAATCTAAGTAGAATTGATCACTTGTGGGATTCCAAAAAAACATTTATTACACCGTATTCGGAAAATATAGGCCCGTCTGATTATTGAAATACGTGTACGACCCCTTTTTTATGGATTGAACAGAAACGGATTGGTTAAATTCAACAAATTTTTGTTCGTAGTGCAGATGCACCTAAACAGGTGGGGTCAGGTCACAGGTTTGATAGCGCTGATTGCAAGTTCTATTCCGAATCGTGAATAATATCTGAGTGCGTGGATCAATAATTAATTCAGTATTAAAAACCATCAGAATTACCATTGCTTTCCACCTTCTACAGTCCAAAATATACCTTTAGGTGTCCCGGAATTACACGATCTCGAAGGAAGGGTTCGTGAAATGTCGAATAAACAGCTGACTGGCCGCGGATCATTGCAACTTTGTAAGACACCATTCTAATAGCACGTTATGCTTCCGATGCATTGGTACGTGTATCGCGTGTTAATCTTGATAAACAAATTCTCAAAAATTATTACCAAATAGTCACTTTTAGATCAATGTAAGGCAAAAGTCATCGTACTAGACGGATGATTCTACAGGATTAGTATAAGAATTGATCAACGAAGCACACATTAAACAGTAGATCACAAATGATAATTTTAAAAAATTGATAAGAAGAAAGAAATCATTTCAACGATCAAATAATTAATAATAGCATGCACGTTAGATATCGGGTACAAGTTCAGAGCAATCAAATATTACACGTAACAGCCAAATTTGTACCACCTTTGCTCTTTTTTTCGTGTCCCTTACCTCCTGTCTCGTTTTACCTATGGTGAATAAATAAGAAAAGACTTCTCCAAAACTCTGTGATCTGATCAAATTGGTGCAAAGAAATTAGAAACAGCGCAAGGCCCGTGTGTCAGATCACGCGTTTACTTCAGAACATCTGCTAGAGCCGTTAGTTTGCACCACAGGCGGCCTAGGCCCGAGGTGGCGCTAGCAAGCGGTCGCTTTTCGCGGGAAAAATCCGGTGTTTAGTGCTTCGGCTCATGCAAGTTTTCTCGCAGGCCTTATGTACGATTTTTTTGGGGTTGGTCTTAAATGGAAGATGAAGGATGCATCTGTGCTTTGTATTTTTCCGAATTTCGAAAAAAAAAATTAGTTTCCATTTTATCGCTAGGGGAGCTATACCTACGTTCAGAGCCGGGTTTTACGACGTGCAAAATTAAATTTCAAAATTCGGAAAAATACAAAGCACAGATCACTCCTTTATCTTCAAATTGATCCAAAAAGAACATCGATACCTTTATAAATGACAGAGAAAACTTGCATCCCGTGAACGTCTGCAAGCGCTAGCTGCGCCGGGGATAGGCAACGTCCACGAGCTAGTAAGCGATTCAGGTAACGACTTCCAGAAATTAGCGCCAGATACAGCAAAGGAGCGCTTGTATTTTCAGTACGGAAATAGGGTCAGAGTACCCCCCTGAGTGCGCATAGGACGAACCACCGTGCGCCATGAGAAAAATTGACGCAAGTAACTCGGACGCCCGGTGCGTAGTAGGGAGCAAATGAGAGAGTCCAGGAAGTATAATCTCCTGTCCTGAATGGTTAGCCAGCCGAGCTCACGGCGAAACGGAGAGATATGTACGTCTCTACGAACGTTGCAGACAAAGCGCACGCAGGAGTTCAACAAGCGCGTTAGCTTAAGATCCAGCGTCTTCCCGACGTCAATGAAAGTAAGACAGCAATACTCAAAAACAGGAAAAACGAGTGCGGCAATGAGTTTAGCGCGCAGCCCCTTGGAGAATGATGAACGAGAAGCGGACAGCTGGCGAAGAATGCCATGCACCCGGTTCGAGATGGAAGATATTTGATCAGTCCACGACAGCTTACTGTCGATATGCAACCCCAGATAGCGGACAGTTACGTCAGAAGTAATAAATTCGTCACCTATCATTAACCTCGGCATGGCCTCAGTGTCAAGGCAACTGACATAGGAATTGCTACCCAGAATTATGCTCTTAGTTTTTCCAGCATTGAGCTGGAGCAAGTTGACAACGGACCAGTTCAACACAGCAGTTGCGTCTTCCTGAAGTTTTAGAAGGGCGTCCGATAGCTTCGCCGGGATGCATTGGAGATATATCTGCAGATCGTCTGCATAGACCATGTGCTCAGCGTGCCGTAGGACATGGCGCAGATCATTAATGAACAGAGAAAAAAGAAGTGGCCCTAGGACTGAACCTTGAGGAACACCACGTCCGAGCGACACCCAGGAAGATAACACACCTCCATCGCCCACCACAGCCTGCTGCCGGCCGGAGAGATAATTCGAAAAACCAGCGCACTGAGTGCTAAGAAAACCCGAGATCTAGGAGCAATAAGATAGCATGAGGCACGGTGTCAAAAGCCTTACTGAAATCGAAGAGAACGAGCAGAGTTAGCTTACGCTGGTCGATACCCAGCCGAACGTCATCCACAACCTTGATCAGAGTAGACTGAGTGTTGAAGCCCTGCCGGAAATCAGATTGCCGAGGGTCTAATAAGTTGCGGCTTTCCAGATAAGAAATAACCTGACCATGTATGATCCGTTCAAAAATCTTAGCGAGGGTGCACAGGAGGGCTATGGGCCGATAGTCACTGAGAGTGGACGGCGACTTGACCTTCGCGAGTGGAATGACTTTTGCACGCTTCCAAAGTTGCGGGAATTCAGCTCATGAGATCGAACGGTTGAGTATTTGGAGAATGAGCGGAAAAATGACAGGGAGAGCATCTCTCAAGTTCCTGAGCGAAAGATCGTCGAAGCCGCGAGACTGCGAGGTAAAATGCCGCAAGGAAACTTCTAGCGCACGCGGGGAGATATCGCAGAAATAAAACTGATCGTCGCTGTAGCGGGGAGCCGGGAGGCGCCTGAAAAACGCAGCCACGGCTGCCACAGAACCAGGATCATCAGATATCTGAGAAAAGTGAGTGTTGAGTTCACCGCTGCAGAATATCACAGTGTTACCCTGCTGAGACCTAGCAGGGCCAAGATGGCGCAACTCCTTCCACAGGAGACGCGGTTCAGATATTCGCGACAGGCGATTGAAGTAGTAGGACGAGCGAGCTTCGGAGACTGCCTTATGAAACGCATCCCTAGAATTGCGGTAGCGCAAAAGTGCGTCGGGAGGGGGGGGGGGGGGGGGGGGGGGGGGGGTGGAAGTCGCGAAACGAGGCGCATGGAGAAAGTAGCGCCGCAAGAAGGCAACGGAGAGAAAGGAAAGAAAGAACAGCAGCAGGTAAGGAAGGAATTGGAAAGCTCAGAAGGTAAAAAGGTGAACGAAATTAAGAAAGGAGAGACAAAAAAAGTTATCATAAGAAAAGAGAGGAAAGGAAGGGTACAGAAATCGGAAAGCTGGTCGAGAGCAAGAACAAGCAGTAAAGGAGATATCAGAGATCTGTTTACAACAAGAAAGAGGGGCAGAAGCTCACCAGAAGAAAAGACAAAAAATAATTAGGAAACCGGCAAAAGAAAATAAGGAGAAGGAAGGAATAGAAAGTGAAGAAGAGTACGAGAAAAAACACAGAGAGGTGACGAACAGACAGCTGCTGTGTAAGTAATTACTGAGAAGAATGGACATATTGGACAATAGGGAAAAAGAAAAAGAAAGGGAGAATCACAGATTCAAGGCAGAAATAAAGCAGGAAATCAAAAGAGAAGTAGAAGAAGAGAAAAAGAAATGGGAAGAAAAGAGCAAAGAGCTGGAGACAAGGATGGAAAAGACTTATGGAGTGGGAAAATAAAATGTAAGGGACAGAGCCGCAGAATGAAGCTAAAGGAATAGCAAAAAGGACGAATAGAGAACTGGAAGTAGAAAAGAAGATGAGAATTGTGGAGAAGAGGTGTGAGAAACTGGAGTGGGAAGAGAAGAAGAAATGTATAGTCAGCAGGGGACTGCAAGAAGAAAGAGAAGGATTGGAAAAAGAAATAGAGGAATTTTTCGAAAGGAAGTTGGAAGTGAAGATAAAAGTGCAGCAAGCAAATATAA
The DNA here is from genome assembly GCA_963170745.1 of Phymatocera aterrima. Classification (NCBI taxonomy): domain Eukaryota; kingdom Metazoa; phylum Arthropoda; class Insecta; order Hymenoptera; family Tenthredinidae; genus Phymatocera; species Phymatocera aterrima. The sequence goes on along the minus strand of OY720669.1, from coordinate 1,002,979 downwards.
TAGGGTTAGAGAAAGCTGATATAGCTGATATGGGCCCAATTAAGCACAACGGAGGACAGAGAAAAAGTAATGAGAAATAAAAAGAAATTGGGGAATGAACCAATATATATTGAACATGACAGATCAAAAGGAAGAGAGAAATACAAAGAGGGATCGCGAAGAAAGCGAAAGAATCAAGAGAAAATAACCACAATGTCAAGATAGGGTTCAAGAAGATGACGGTAGACGGAGCTGAATATAAATGGAAGGAACGGGAAAGAACTGAAGAAGGAAATACCAAATTTTCGGATAGAATTGGAGGAAAAGATGCAGGCAGAGGAAACAGAGTAGAAATCGGAAGAGGGAGAGAAAAAAGAGCAGAGAGGAAGAAAGAGTAGGAAGAGAATGGGAAGAGAAGAAGGGGAGTGAAAGCAAGGGAGAAAGAGAGAGAACAGGACAAGAAAATAAGCATAATGTCATGGAATGTCGCTGGATTGGGAAATAAGGGGGAGGATGTCTGCAAATATGTTGAGGAAGTGGATGTAGTGGGAATGCAAGAAACATGGATACATGAAAGGGAGTGGAAAAAAATGAAGAACAAAATGTCAAAGCAGTATAGATGAATGGTACAATACGCAAGAAAGGATAAGATAAAAGGAAAAAACATGGGTGGGATGATGGTGGGGGTGAGAGAGCAGATAGAAATAACAAACACACAAACAAGTAGAGAAGGAATAATGGAATTAGATTTGAAGATGTAGATAAGCAAATGGAAGGTATATAGTGTATATAACAGGGGGGATCGAAGGAAAAACTTGAGGAGATAAGGGAGAGGGCAGAGAAAAATGGAAAAGGAATCATGATAATAATGGGAGACTTCAACGCGAGAATAGGTAAAAGAGAAGGCATATGCTGGCAAGGAGCAGAAGAGGAAAAAGATCCAACGACAGGATTATAAACCCACAAGGAGAGGAACTGTTAGAAATGATTGAGGAGAACGGCTGGTGAGTAATGAACGGAAATACAGCCGGTAATGAAAAAGGAGAATGACTTTCAGTGATCGATTACGTCATAACAAATGTAGGAACATGGGAAAAGGTAGAAGAATTCAAAATAGGGGAGAGAACGGAGTCAGATCGTCAACCACTAGAGATGAGGATTAGTGAAGCGAACAAAATGACAGAAGAGGAACAGGGAGAGAAAGAAATAGAGATACAGGACTGGTCAGAAGAGGGACTAAAAAAGTATAAGGAGAAATTGAGTAAGTTAGATTACGAAAAAGAAGGAGTGCAGGAAGGATTGAAGGAACTGATTGAGAAAATGAAAGGGGCAATAACGAGGAAAGAGGTAATAATAAGAAAGAAATGGAAGGAAGGAATTATATGCCCGATATACGAGAAAGGAGAGAGAACAAAAGCAAGCAGCTACAGAGGAGTAACATTAATGTGCATAGCATACAAGATATATGCGGTCATATTGGAGAAAAGATTAAGGAAAGAATCAGAGAGATTAAAGATAATACCAGATACGCAGGCGGGATTCAGAAGCGGAAAAAGTGGGATCGACAACATCCACATTCTCAAGACAGCAGTGGAAAAGGGAATCAATAAGGTTAAGGAAAAGATGTTTGTATTCTTCGTGGACCTGAAAGCAGCGTTTGATAGAGTAAACAGGAAAAATCTATGCAAAGAAATGAGAAAGAGAGGGATAGCAGAGGTAGTGGTAAGAAATGTGGAAAGAATACTTGAGGAGATGAAAAGCGAGGTAAAAATAGGGGAAAGACATACCGGATCCTTTTGGACGGAGAAGGGAGTGAGGCAGGGATGTCCTCTCAGCCCACTTCTCTTCATAATATTCATGGCAGTCATAGAGGGACCACAATAGGAGGAAAAAGGATATATACGCTGGCATTATATGCGGATGACCTGGCAGTAATAGCGGAGTCAGAAGAGGAAATGAAAAAAATTTTTGAAACATCTGGGTAGATATTTTAGGAAAAAAGACTTGGAAGTGAATGCAGATAAGTCAAAAATGACGGTGTTCGGAAAGGGAAGGAGTGGAAAGAATGGAGAATGGAAATGGGAAGAAAAAGAAATAGAAGAGGTGAAAGAATTTAAGTATACGTAGGGTACACTTTCAATTATAACAACAAGGATAAAGTAAATACAGGAGTTAAGGAAAAGGGCAACGGCAGCTATGGTGCAAGTGTGGAGTATAGGAGAAAGAAAATTTGGGGGAGACTATAGGAGAAGAATGATCATGTTTAATAGCATGGTAAAAAGCATATGTATATATGCAGCGGAAATATTGAGCTTACAATCAGAAGAATGGAAAGAGATACAAGGAATACAGGAAAGATATCTGAGAAAAGTAATGGGAGTAAAAAGATGTACACCGGGGTACCTAGTGAAAGAGGAAACGAAAACGGAGAAGATGGCAATCGAGGCATGTGAGAGAGTAATAAAATACGAGGAAAAGTTAAAAAGGACAGGCAACGATTTACTTAAAAGATGTAGGAGAGGAATGGACAGAGAAGACTGGAAAGGAACGAGGATGGGAAAAGCAAGAGAAGAGATGTACAGGAAGGGTGGAATAAACAGATGCATGGGAAGCAGAGAGAAGAGAGGATAGGGGAGAGAATGTTGTAGAGACATGGAGGAAAAGAATAGTGGAAAGAGAGAAGGAGGAAAAAGAAAGAAGGATACAGAACTCCAGATATAACGAAGAGTACAAAAGATGGAGGACGGATGGACTGCCAAGGTACCTACAGGAGAAAAGCAAGGGGCAGAGAATAAAAACAATCGCGAGATTCAGGCTAGGTAACGAATGGAAAGCAAGTAGATATTGGATGAAAGAGGAGGAAAAGATATGCAGATTATGCGGAAAGAAAAGGGAGACAGGAATTCATGTAATGAAAGAATGTAACTACTCAGGAAAGGATGAAAGGATAAAGGACTTAATGGGTGAAGAAGGTCAAGGGATTGAATGGATGAAAAAAGTGGAGAGAAAACGATAGGGGAAAGAGTAGAGGGACAAGAAGAAGAAAGAAGAGGGAAGAGAAGTAAAAGTGTAAATAAAATGAATGATATATCTTTGTATCCGGTGAATACATCGTTCGGAGGCATTATATACATGGTAGTGACTATGATCGGACTAGCCGAACCAAAGTTGCAATTTTCATGCGTTTCTTATTGTCTTGTAAGGAGAGCATCCTCCTTTGTGGAAGCTTACTTGACAAATTTTTCAACGACTGTCTCTTCCTGTTTTTTCAGTCTTTCTAAGGTTAATAAGCTTCCACAAAGGAGGATGCTCTCCTTAGTAAAAAGACAATAAGAAGCGCATGAAAATTGCAACTTTGGTTCGGCTAGTCCGATCATAGTCACTACCATGTATAAAATGAATTATAATTATAGTGTAATATTGTATTCAGTTAACTAATGGTAATAAAACCAATGGTGTCGACGCACCTCACGTATCCAGGAAGGAAATCATTACTTCGAATAAAAAAAAAAAAATAAGATAAACCTTTTCATTTTTTGTAAATACATAAAAAAAAATCGCCTGTTTACGTGACCCTTCCGCGTTAAGTGTACAAAAGCCTAAAAGTGAATCGTGCGTCATGATGAATCTTGTATCAAAAGATTCGGAATTGAACATAACATTTTTGGTAATTTTCTGAGAATTATCAGAACGTTGAAACACAGTGTTTTCCTTGTTCAAAATGTTTGAAGTAGTGAAAAAAATGGAAAAAATCGGCCCATCGTGGGATGGGTGTGGAAATGATCAGAATGGAAAATAAGATTGTTAAGCATTTTTTGAGATATTTTAAACAGATCAATTTTTATATGGGTTTGAATAATCATAAAAAATTACCTTAAGCCTCGATTCTCTGGTAAAATATACTCGGTTGAGTTGCACTTGGCACAACACTTTACCGATCTATTAATTACACATGTGGCACTTACCATCAATTACGACCTTATCGTCGATGTGTGTGTAGTACTCTTGAAGTTGATCCTTCATTGCTGGGTAACAGGTTATTTTTTTGCCCTTTGCGATTCCATGAGCTTTGAGAGCAATTGGCGCCGCACAAATAGCCGCTACCAGCCGGCCATCGTTGAACTGCTTGTTGAGGATGGCTCCTACCTCACTTGACTAGAACAAAGTATAAATAAAGGTGAAATCCATAATTGTTTGCACACTTTGATCACATTGACGGCTGCGGAAAATAACTGGCTACGTCGAGAATTTTTCCGGTAACCGGCTATTCCGGGTATCGCTTCAGTAACCTACTACACGGAGGAAAGTGCTCTCAAAAAATATCATGTACAAAGTACACGTCTCATAGTTACATAGTAAATTACAAAGCATCATGCTACTCATAACTAAGTAAATAGTATATTTAGCAGTGTCAACTATTGCATAGCGCAGCGCAAATTGCAAATCTTTGTGGTCCCCGCATACATAGTGTTTTTCCACACATGAACGGAAAGGCCAATTTGCCGCCTGTGATGCGGGAGCAAAAAGCAATTTTACCGACCGGGCAACCTTTTTTCCCTCGAAGTTTCTTATCTCCGCGGAAGTTTTTGCTTTTCTTGTCTTTTCACCCTGAAAATCTATGCTCCCTGCTTTCTCTCCCGTATCAACCGAACCACAATGCAGTCACATAACCTAAAATAATCGCCGTGGTGCTCGTAAAATCGGCCACCGTTCATGTGTGAAAAAAAATATCGTGTGCACCACGGAACAAAGAGTTTCCGCTCGCTCGGTGTAGCTTGCTGTCTCCGGGGCTCAGGAACCGAAACTACTCACAGAGAGAAAACTATCGTAGAAAGGAAAAGTATGGTAGTTTCAGGACAGAAGGAGAATATCAAGAGATCCTCCATATGTCAGTTATTAAGGCAATCCCATAGTCGATTTTTATCACCACGAAACTATTTTCGTCAAGGCGCAACCAAACCAATTTTCCCATATAGATTAGATCATGAACGGAACAATGGGAACTGATAGGCCCATGAAAGTCATCAATATAGCTAAAAGAAATGACTTTTTTGTATCATAAAAAGTGGGTGTGTCACACATTTTGATTTATATCTGAGCCTAGGCATCGAAAACTGAAAAAAGAGGGGAATCGCGCCACTCCGCATTTAATTCCGGATGCATACGGCCAAAAACATCCTAGGTTCATGTTAAAACAGAGCCGAAGAACGGAGCCTACGAAATACGTAATAATTGGCGATTGACAATCGCCCGTTGAACATTTTCATCAGAATCATTCAGAGTTCCCCTCCGAGCTGAGCCGGCTCGATGGATACTGTGTAACATCCCGTTTTGCCCCTCCCTGGATAGCTAGTCGTGTTTCGTGGTTTTCGCCTTGCGAAAACGATATTTCATGGCAACGCGGGCGTTACGTTGTTTTGTATGTTTTTGTTTTATTTGTATGCCGAAATCCCGCAGAGAACGATCGCCGCGCCTCAATAGTCGGAAAACCACCTACGGAATCGGGTCTGGTGTGCTGTATTCTCGAAATTTTATTTCACTGCAATGTTCTATGAATTTCCATGATATGTGGTGTAGAAGTAGCGACGAATCGCATTTCTGAATGATAACAATACTTCAAACAATAAGTAACAATCGGTGCAAGTGGGCCTTCAATAGCACCTTAACGCTAAGAGTTACACAATCGCAACCGTGACCCTATAGACTCGAGACTTATTGAACGTCACAACTGTTACCAACGAATTTGCGACGCGTCGGTAAGCCAGAGTGCGGTAGACAGTGGCCCGAATACAGTAGGTGCCATGGGATTTCACTCGCTTGATCTGTTCGATACACCGGTTGAAATAGTCAGCTGGCTCTAGTAGCGGTGTCGCAAGTCACGCATGATATCCCGATTGATATCAAAATGGTTATGAAACGTTGTCATTGTGGTTATAAGGCACAGAAGTCGAAAGGGGTTAGAAGATTGGATCGGTAAGTATATAAATCGAGTACGATTATAGTGTAAAGTATGCTGCTTACATTGTCTTAGATTAGGTTAGGTTCAATTAGTTCACGACAAATCACTTCTCTACTGGTTCGTTGGCGACGCAGGAATCGCCTAGTAGTATACGTATGTTACATCTTCGATATTAGGTTAATCAGACAGCTCTATTCCAATTTCGACGTGGGTTTGTCAACCACTACTAAGCGTAGTTGAAATAATTTTTCTGTTGTTACTTTTGAAGAATATCAGGTTTATTGTAGGTTTTTGGTTGATTTCTGATTAGTTAGATTAATCAACAGGCTGATCAAAGTTACTGCACTAAGATTTCTATAATGTTAGATACAATGGTTTTGAAAACACACGTAAACTCTTTAAGTTCTTGAAACGAGAGTTTTTGTTTAGATGTTGATTCTTGAAATCCTGAAGTAGTAAGTGTGGAGTTTGCTCTGTTTCTTAAAAAGGGAGGTTCGGATTCTGGAAAAAAGGAATGATCTTAGTTTGGCAGGATGCTGAAGGTGGTGATTTCATTGGTTGACTATTCTAGGGTTTTTTAGGATTCGTTTAGGATTTTTATGGTGCGAGTCGATTGGATGAAAGGTCCAACGACGAAGCAGTGAAGGTAGGTCTTAGGTTTTAGGGGATGGTTCTTCTCGTTTTGATGTGATAAAGATTTTTGTTTCCAGAACTTGCCGAGTTTAAGTTTACAAAGGGAATATTGTTATTTCTATATAAAAGTATGAAATTGATGAAAGAGTTGGAAAAAATTATGTCTACTGGTGAATTGGTTTCTTCTAATTACATATTTCATATTAATGGAAGTGATGGATCGGGTGTAGGTAAGGTAGACATTTGTTAGGATACTGTTGAATATGGGATGTAGGTATAGTAGAATGTATAGGCTAGTGGCAACCGCATGTCGGTAAATATGAACGTCTGTGGTTGCTGATTGGGATGTAACACGTATATAGTGAATTTCAGATATAGAATATTGTTTTTTTTCAGACAGATTTCCAAATCGGCCAGCGCGCTACTGCCTTCATGAAGAACATCAAACCTAAAATAGAATTTCTAACCTCTAAGATTCTGACGTAGTTCTCGCACTATTTTCGACGGGGGCGATCACTGAGATCAGCTGCTGATGGTAAATTGGGCGAAGGAAGCGTCCCAGCCGATTTCACTGAAAAATCTTCGAAACAAAAAAATACGTCAACATTGAAAAGCGAAAAACTAAAAGCAAAACGGCGTAAGTGCCGGAGAAAGGTTTCTAGCTGAAGAAAAAATTGAAAAAATCAGATAACTTGATGCCAAAAGGGCGTATTCGCCAGAATTTTTGTTTAATCGTAAATGCTCGGATAACTTATAAAACGCAAAGATTTATCGATATTGCAGTAAAAGACATTTTGGCGGATACGCCCTTTTGCCATTAAGTCGTCTGATTTTTTCAATTTTTTCTCCAGCTAGAAGCCTATCTCCGGCGCTACGTCATTTCGCTTTTCAATGTTGACGTATTTTTTCGTTTCGAATATTTTTTAGTGAAATGAGGAAAAAAATATACGCCGTTTTGCCTTTGAAAATTGCAAAAGCGCGTGAACATGTCGCTTACGCCCTTTTTCCATTAGTCGCGCGATATGACTTAGATTTGCGCGATTTCTATCGCCGCCGGTCTACTACGATACGTAACCCATCAGGAACTCGTTTCAAGAAACTTGCATTCGGTTCGAATTAAGAGACCGACGTTGGTGTGAAGCGTTTGCATGCGTCATGTTGTTTACGTGCGCTCTTATGTGTGTATGTGTGTCTGTGAGCGACTGTAGCGCACCACGTGCCGGGTCAGCGAAGCAGACCCAGCTAAGAGAAGAATATTCATTGAAAGTCGGAATTTTGTCGGCTTAGGGAAAAATATCATTTTTGAACACCCTTTTCTGACCTTGAGCTGCCATCACTTTCAAACTATTCATCCTGAAAAATTCGAATCGCTCTCATTTTGAAGGTCCATTCATTCTCTAAGAACGGAATGCGTTGGTACGGCATCGTGAGTGCAACCGTTTGCTCGTAATATTTGAATAAACAAACCTCCGTATCATCAACGTTAGTTTCCGGAAAAAATACTAATTTTTTAATTACGAAAACGATATGTTGTCAAACGGTATCACCAAAAGAAGACAAAAATAATTTTTTGAAATTTATTTAACAAGCCGTTGTTATTAATATTAAATAACAGATTGTTCTAAACAATTGTTCGAAAATTGTGTTCGTCGCATAAAATTCTCTTTATTGTTACAAATCCAGGACGGAAGTTATCGAACATTAGAAAATTCTCCTTCCTATTTGAAATTGAATTGTTTACTGACCAATTGTTAAAACCCAGTTGGAGGGAAAATGAGAATACGTTCTCGAATGGTTTTTTTGAGCTACACGATGGTATTTTTTCAAATTTTTATTCCACTTTTTTTATTTGTTTTTTTTAGTCGACATGCTGTAAAAAAATTCAGATTCCAATTACATTTCGTTCAGATTCCTTGATTATATCTGTGGTATCCTTCCTTCGGGGCACGAGGGGACATATACCACATACACGTGCTTGGTCATGATTGGCCCGCACCCAGCTAGAGCTAGCCACGATCCGCCCCGTTCGGGTGCTCGAATTGGAATGAATGCTTCCGCTCACCCGACCGACCGCGCACCGTCGCCCGCGCACCACGCCTGCGCACCTATTTATTATCACCACATCTCTCTCTCTTGACACGCTTTTAACATAATTATAAGTAGTCAATATTTTCCTGATCTCCATAAGTAACAAATAAAGAAAGTAATTGCTCGTGAATTTAAGTAATAAGTAAAGGAAATAATTGCTTGATTCAGCTCGTCTTCTTGTCATTTATCCCCCTCTTCGTTACATATTCGCCATTGCCCTTCCATCCTTTTGAGGTGAACTATGTTTCTCCGATACTCATGCCCAGTCTGGTCATTCCTGACTTGTACTTCGCTCCCTTTGCTGCTTACCACCGTATGCGGTGTAGGGTTGAATTCGGATGTTAGTTTGTTTTCTCTTACCATATTCTTTACGTAGACTTTTTCTCCTATTTCCATTTCTGCTTCCTTCGCCTTTCTTTTCTTATCTTCACTCTCCTTTCCTCTTTGTTTCATTGCTTTGTCTTTGTCGATTACCTCTGGGTCATTTGTAGAGTTTTCAATGTCGACTACTGATGGTATTTTGTCTCTCAATTGTTTTCTGTAGAACAATTCCGAGGGAGGTTTTCCCGTAGTGGAGTGAGGTGTACATACTATTATACATCATTAAATATTGGAGTAGGTCATCCTTCCAGTTGGATTTCAGATTTTTGCTTATTTTCAGTCTCTTTAGAATATCTCTGTTTTGCCTTTCGACTTCCCCATTTTGTTGTGGCCAGTAGGGGATACTGTTATATATCTTTATCCCGCGTTCGGAACAGAAGGTTCTAAAAGCCTCGCTCAGAAATTGCCTACCGTTGGCTACCGTCGTTCAATGCGTTAATCGTGCCGTGTGCTGTGATGGATTCTATTATTTTTATTTCTTTATATCGGCTGTAATAATCTACGATCACGAGAAGATGGTGTCCGCTCGGTAAGGGACCTAAGAAGTCGATGGCAGTGTCTATCCAGGCTTGCATTGGTAGTTCCCGCCTTTTCATAGGCGTAGGTGGGTTTGGGCCAGTCACTAAAGTACAACTTTTACAGCTCTTGACCATCTTTTCAGCATCCTTGTCAATCTTTGGCCGCCAGACTTTCGTGCGTAGTCTCGCTTTCATGGCGCTGATGCCTGGATGGCCTTCATGAGCTGCCTCTAGGACCTGTTGTCTTAGTTGGGACGGTATTACCATTTTGTTACCTCTCAATAGGACGTTTTCGTGTAGCCACAACTCCGTTTCGAATATTTTGTAATTGTTTATTTTGTCATCCCAGTTGTTATTCAGAAGGCCCTCTTTCATCATTTGATATTCACTATCCTGTTCATTCGCCTGGGTTATGTTCCGTAGGGGGACCGCTACCGGTCGCGCGACTACAAGGATTTGGGTTACATGGTATTCGTCGTTGAGAGGTTGTGTTTTTGTGTTTGTGCACAGCCGTGAAAAAGGCTCTGCTATGTTATTCTTCTCCGGGCGATATACGACGTTGTAATTGTAGGCTTGTAGCCGCAATATCCAACGTTCAATCCTAGCACAGGACTTAGAACGTGGTCCGCATATGATTTCGAGTGGTTTGTGATCCGTGACTAGTTCAAACTTTTTGCCGTAGAGGTACATATAGAAGTGTTCGACCGCCCAGACCAGGGCCAAAGCCTCTTTTTCGGTTTGGCAGTAGCGTTTTTCAGCATCCGTCAGACTCTTGTTCCCAAATGCTATGATACGCGGCTCATTATTATCGTACTGGATGAGGACTGCGCCTAGTCCTACTGGACTGGCATCGGCCATTACTTGAGTTTTATTTCCTGGGTCGTAATATCCCAAGGTACGGATGCTTGCCAGACTTTTTTTTAACTTGGTAAATGCACTCCTCTGTTTCTCAGTCCAATGGTTAGTGATCTTAGCTTTGTTTTGTAGTTTCAATTTCAATAGTTCCCGGATCGGTGCTGTTGACGTTGCTAGGTTTGGTATCCATTTGCCTACGAAATTTACGAGGCCCAGGAAGCTTTGAATCTCCTCCACAGTTGTTGGCTCTCTGAACGTCTCTATAACTTTCCATATTTGTCTAAGGGTTTGATGCCTGCGGAAGATAGGTCATGTCCTAAAAATTGTACCCTTTTCTGGTTAAAAATACATTTTTGTTCGTTCAAAAGTACGTTGTTTTCTTTGAGAATATCTAGAACATGTCTCAGTCTGGTACGATGTTTTGATTCGTTGTGTCCGAAGACAATAATGTCGTCAATGAAGTTGAGAACGCCATCGCACGGTGGTAACATTCTTTCTAGGATTTTTTGGAAGTGCTCTGGCGCACAAGAGATTCCAAACATTAGGCGTTTGTAGCGGAACAGTCCTCTGGCTGTGATAAATGTTGTTATGTATCTGCAGTCTTCCCTGATTTCAATCTGATGGAAAGCGGCCTTGATGTCCAATTTTGAGAATATTTTTGCTTTCCTCAATTTGGGTATGTGTTATTCCATTGTGGGTAACGGGTCGTTCTCCCTCATGATTGCCTTATTCGCGCATCGCATGTCGATGCATAATTCGAATATCGTCTTCACTTTTGAGGACTGGTGCTACGGCGGAGACCCAATCCGATGGTTTGTTAACTGGCTCAATAATGTCCATTCTGATCAGTTCGTCAATTTTCTTATTTATCTTTGTCTCCAGTGGTATCGGTACTCTGCGGTACGGTTGGCAAATTGGTTTAACTGATTTGTCGATTGCAATTCTTAACTCTACATCCTTGAACTTCGGAAACGTGGTCTGGCTGACCATGTTGATGTCTGCTCCGAGTTTCAAATTCATGTCAATTCCAATTAATATACATTATTTGCATTAAATCACAATGCCATTGACACGTCAACTTGACAAGTTATTCAGAGATAAGAATAGAAATAAACAAATACAGTTTTTTATATGCTGATATCGAAATGAGCATTTCAAAACTATTAATAAACATAATCTCGGTCTCCGTGGAACGATTGCATTGACGTTAGACTTAAATTGAAGCTTTAAATTTAAATTGAACTTGACCCCGCAGGAATATTTCACTTTCAGGAGAAGAGACTGGATGAGAGTCCCATGCTGAAATATTTGTTTTCTCATCGATTTTTAATGTACTTGGCGTGAGGCTCTAGAGTCTCTCGATATTGACAATTCATAGACAGTTCGGTGTACGAAATTGATGTGCATTACGATACAGGTAGTAGAAAATAGAAATCAGCTCACCGCAGCCAAAGCTTGAGACCCAGCAAGACCGCCAGGCAACACAACGACATCATAAATTTGATCTTTTACCGCCTCCATCGATGGTTCATCTGGACAGATTTTGACACCGCGACTGCATGTTACTACATTAGTGTTGTTAACACTTGCAATAGTAACAGTGATCTGAAACAAAACGTACTCCAATCAAATATTGGAATTCCACTCTAAAAGTAAATAAAAATGTGTGCGAAAATACATATTTCGTGGATTCGGTCTGAAGTGGATTACTTGCGTCGTTCATTTTTCGCAGTTTTGGGCTCACCGCCACTACAATGCTGCTTCGAGATAGACGTTAAAAGTTCACCCTGTACCAATACCGAGAGTTATTATGGAAACGGACTAGTCCGCTGCAAGTGGTTCGCCCAACAGCCACAGCTCGAATACCTGTGCCTCCAGTGGCTGCCAAATGAACTACCACTTCATGGCATGAAAAGAGCGCGAGTCGTTGGGCTGGTAGCCACTGGAGGCACAGGTACTCGAGCTGTAGATGTGTTGGATAAACTACCTGCGGCGGACTGGCCCGTTTCCTCGATAACTCCCGGTATATATTTGATTGCTCTGGACTTGTACCCGATATCCAGCATGCGAGATTTCAATAATTATTTCACAATTGGAATTATTTCTTATCAATCGCTCAAAATTATCATTTATCATCTAATGTATGCTTCGTTAATCAATTCATACACTAATTCTGTGAAATCTTCTGTCTAGTACGATGACTTTTGCTTTACATTGATCTAAGAGTGACTATTTGTTATTAATTCTTGAGAGACTGTTGAATTTGGTATTAATGTTCGAAACTGTGTCAATCAAGATTAATACGCGATACACCAATTCATCGAATACATAACGTGCTATTGAAAATGTTGTCCTACAAAGTTGCAATATTTCGCGGCCAGTCAGCTATTTATTCGACTTTTCGCGAACCCCTTCCTTCTTCGAGATCGTGTAATTCGGGGACAAATAAAGGTACATTTTGGGCTGTCGAAGGCGGAAAGCAATGGTCATGATGATGGTTTTCGATAATCAACTGATTATCGATCCACGTATTCAGATATTATTCACGATTCGCAATAGAACTTGCACTCAGCTCTATCAAACCTGAGACCCGACCCCACCTGTTTTTAGCTGCATCTACACTACAAACAAACATTTGTTGAATTTTACCAATCCGGTTCTGTTAAATCCATGGAAAAAGGGTCGTATAGGTATTTTGATAATTCGATGGGCCTATATTTTCCGAATAAGGTGTAATAATTTTTTTTTTTTAGCCCACAAATAATCGATTCCATTCAGATCCATTAAAATGTTTTTGATCCAATTAAATTATTTGTCAATTCATAGAAGTAACAACGAATTACGAATTTCATTGAGTAAATTTATAGTTCCATCGAATCGAATGAGATTCAGTTGAAAATCGAATATTATAATGAATTAAAGAAAACGGTTATTTTTTAGTTCCAGCTGATCCTAAATATTGCATAGCCACGAGGTGCTCAATTTCATATCATTTTTCTAATAAACAAAAAAACAAGAAAGAGGAGGGGTGATAATTACGTTGCTCTGCATTCGAAAAAGGGACCGGTACAAATTACGTCGCAAAACATGATACAATGTAATGATCGCACACCATAAAAAAATATGATCAGAAAATCAGATAACTTATAAGATACGGGAAGGAATAGCCCAATTTCGCTCAGAGAATTATTTTCTAGGTCTTAAAACTATTACATCTTATTTTTATTAAATTCTGTAATCACAGAATATTCCAAAAAAATATGCTGTGATTAATATTCTCGATAACAGTTTTTAATACGAAGAGAATCTTTCAATAAAATCTCACACGAACGCAATGACGCAAGACAGAGCAGGGGGGAGGGGGGAATTACCGGGGCTCAAATCGACCAGCGATCGAAAGGTAGGGGGGCGGTAGGGGAATCACTTTACTTTAAAAAATGCCAAATTAAATAATCAATTCAACCAAAACTCAGTAAAACTTATTTCCAAGACTTGACAATCAATTATGGCACCAAGATATAGTCCTTTATAAACTCAAAAACCCGTTAAAACAAGATAACGTTTCTTTGACCGTTATGACGCAATACTTTATAACAAGGAAAAATCTTGAAGTAACGGTATCAAGAGTAGTCAGATTCTACTAACGGTAGTTTTACTACTTTCGGTATTCGTCCCAATACGATAGAATTAGTATTGGCCTCGGCGTCGAGAGATTATACTTCAAATGTCACAAAATCACCTTCAAACTGTATTGCACACGGTAGTATGATTCTGCTGAAAATAATATTTTTTCGGTGTTGCCACTGGAAAGTCCCTTTTTGACGCCTGTTTTCGATCCGTAAAGTGACACTTCATATAGCTAACTCCAGGACTGCGGTATCAAGTCTTCATACCGCAGAAAGTTGCGGTATAAAGTCTTTAAGTTGCGGTATAAAGTCTTTGTACCGCAGCTCTTCGTTGTATCAAGTGCGAATCTCAACAGACGTCAAAGTGAATTTTCATGCCTGTACCGAAAAAATATTGTATGGCGTGCCCGTAAACCATTTTTGGCTTGAATCCTCGCCGAAAAATATCCTCGCCACATAAAGTTCTATTTTTGACGGGCAATCTGTAGATTTCAATAAATACGAAGGTGAGTGCTGATTGCCCAAACAACGCGCAATCGGTCAGTACACTCAGAACTTTTTACTTTTTGAAACTGTTCGCGTAATGCTGTATTCGAAAACTGAGTGCTATAATTCAGCACCCCCTCTTTATCTTCATTCTTCTGAAAAAAACACGTGTTTGCGCGAGTAAACTCCTATCATATTCTTGATATTTGATCGACGCGCAAACGTTTTAATACGGTTCGAGTCCATTATCTCGGATTGGGGAGCCATGAACTTTACAAACCTCACAGCAAAACAAAGCAAGAGCTTACGACTGTCTAGCACGCGAATTTTGCAATCGAGTTATTTTTTGTACCTTCCGTAAGCAATCCCGAACCCCGAGTCCAGGCAATTTTTTTCGATTATGGCACTTTTCTATTTTTCGCACATTACAGAGGTGAATAATAATGCTTGAGGTTGCTGTTGTCACCGAAAGAGCGGTTTTTTTACCATTTCTTCAATTAGCGAAAAATTGAAAAATGCCATCACCGCAAAAAATCGGCTAGATTGGGATTCAGGAATGCGTACGGAAACTAGAAAATAGACCTCATCTCACCATTTGCGTTCTGCATTGATTTCACTAATTGTAAGAGTCGACGACGACGCAGAAGAAGACGAAACATTCTACGCAGAACTGAGCGTTTCGGATTTATAATCAATGATGATTTCGATCTTCGTGCGCCGATTGCATTATGGTTGTGCCTAAAAGAATACTCTGTCAAACCACATTCTAAGTTATATCTTCTAATCACGTATTCATCGTCTTACGGAAGAAAATGCAGATATAAAACCATCGTACGGCCGGAGTCGATCCCATTCGGGTAAAGAGACTCGGTCCGAGTCTTGCGCTAAAAAATTTGTTTCCTCATGCACTTGGCCTGAGACTCCACCGAGATGGATAAAATTAAATGTATCTGTTTACTGGTTGAGAAAGACCTTCCGCTCATCTTTCAAGACTGCTTGCTTCAGAACTCATGTAAAACCTAAGGATGGCCAAGAATAATCGATTTTCGATTATATCGATTGATTTTTCTCGATTAATCGGGTATAATCGATTATTTTTCAGACTCGATTACTCAACCGACTCGATTATTTCTCCCTACAATCGAATATTTTCCACTACTGCAGTACATCATGCCTGGTCTTCACGCGCACTTTGAGATCAAGTATATTTAGAGTTCCAGCCAATCACTAGATTTCCACAACAAAAATGACCAATCAATTCACAGATTTCTTGAATATACTTGATCTTAAAGTGCGCGTGAAGACCAGGCATCAGCCCAGCGCAGATACCCTAAATTTGACTGCGCACGCCGCACAGCCAAGCGGCACGCATGTGGAATCACCAATTTAGACGGGAATTTAGAGCTGGGCGCGAATTTCCGCAGGTAAACGCGGTCAAAACGAAAACATAACCTGTATTTCAGCCGGTAGCCCGGCATTCTCGTTGGCCTAGTGAAATACTATATATATAATACTAATAAATAAATTATGGTTTGAAAAGCACCTACAGAAAAATTAATAATTTTCTGATGTTCGATCAATCGATTATTTTTCGCCGATTAAATCGAGTCATGGCCGATTATTTTTTAGGAATCGATTATTCGATTAATCGATTATTTTCAACCGAGTGGCCATCCTTAGACTAAAACCGGAAACTCAGGTTCTAGATGGTAGAAAAAAAAATTAAAATATTTATTCTATTTTTCAGCCCTCCTATGACACACAACTTCGAATTCACGCTGAAGATTTCCCATTCTGTCTGTATGTATTCGATTGCAGTTATAACAATTTTTGGGATTTTATTGACCACATTTTGAGCTTCAAGCGCGGCTGGTTTAACTCTGTGTGAAACTGAGGTTTTAGGCCAGAGCTTGCGGGGGTGGTTGTTCCGAACGAGGGGGTGGTTATAAAAAATTGACGATCGCGTGTATCGAGGGAAAATAAATAGCAAAAGAAATGTGTGCGCTACGTTTTCCTAAGTTCCCCCCAACGATCCGTTCCCTTCTGGCGAGCGATGAGTCGGATTCTGTGGGGTAGTTTTTTCGGATAAGGGGTGAGTTAGAAAATTGAAAGTCGGATATATATGAAGAGCAGATAAATAGCAAAAAAATATGCCGTGATAACTTTTTTTTTACTAGTCACAGTTTTCATTTTTTACGTATGGCGTTGCCAGCTGGCGAAAAGGCTGGCAACGCCAAAAGTTCTGGATTAAGGGATTAAGCATAAAAATCGCTAATTTGACAAAATAATAGCATATAAATATAGCAATTAAATTACATATAATTGAAAATAAATTTTGAGCAGGTGGTTGTGCTGACCTAATGAACCCATGAGAGCACATATATGTCACAACAGTGACAAATTCGCACGTTATGCATGCATCACGCAGGCATGATGCGGACATTTTGTTATCTGGGGCTGTTCAGTCGAAATAACTTGCCTTCCTTCGAAACAAATGGATCTTTAGCCCAATCTTCAAATCCTGCCAACTAAATTATTTGATCAAAATAACTGTACCGAAATTTCTAATGCGAACGTGTGTTATTTGAGTCAACTTAGAATACTTGATCCAAACAAATTTTCCCCAACAAAATCTGTTTTGTTGTCCCAACAAATCCTTCCTCGAGTGTACTGTGTACTTTTTTCATTTTTGATTGGTTGATTGAGTTTGAAAATGAAAATAACTGTTCTTCGTAATATACATATGCCATTTAATTTTGTTGAAAAAATTATGGAAAAAACCGTGACTGATAATTCCAGGAATTTTGAGCTCTGCGTTCTCTCGCAATTTCCAAATTAAGAATACAAATCAAATAAAATTACAATTATCTGTATGTTTATATTGCGGTTCTAAACTAGGGAATCCTCGTCTCGCATTAGAGTGACACTAATACAAGTTATGATCACACCGCTGGTCTGATGGGTTCATTCCGCTATATGGCAAATTGAATACAAAACTAATGGGATCCGCCATATTTGATAGCCGACTTGCGGCGATATCGCAACTTGAGCAGAGTTCTACTCATAGCAGAGTTCTACTCTTAGTAGAGTTCTACGATATCTCTTCTATATGAGATAAGGATCCCCTAGTTTAGAACCACAATATCACCATGCCGATGATTTTTCTTTTGTTTCTATTGTTTCTAGTTTGAACATTGCAGAAAAAAACACAGAGTCGAAAATCTATGAAATTAGTCGAAGTTTTTTCAATGAATTTTTTTCTAAAAACTTAAACGAGATATACATCACAAGAAACAGTAATTTTTACTTTCGAGCTCAATAAACCATTCAAAGAGGTACGCAATGATCAATAGCCTCAATATTTTTTTGAGAAATTCGTTACGAGACGAAAAAATCGATATACTCGAAAAAATTGATTTACTCAATATCATTCGTTATCTCAGAGTTATACGCGTTTAGAGTTTTGCGAATGTTGAATTTTAGCAATTTATCCAGCTTCATAACTCGAGACTAGATTGCGGCGAAAATCTGGCTCAAGCCACGAATATTATTTCATATGGATGGTATAAGATGACAAACAATTAGCCAAATTGGAAATGGTCAGGCTCAGCGGCCTGGTGACAAGGCACGTAGAATACCCGATACGTTGTCTACAATTTGGAATTAATAATCACTGAGTTCAAACGCAGTTTTGTGTATGAAATTGCAGGTTGCGATACGCATATGAATAATGGATCTTCCTATGACCGTAATTCGAAGTAATGAAATTTGGTTTAGAACTCTGAAACCCATAAGATACAAGGAATGTGTGGTTTTGATTTTTTTTTTAATACCCACGTGGGGACCATCACTCTGAAAAATCTGAAAGAAATTTAGGTCAAGTATCATGAAGAGGTACTGTTTTCAGAATATTTCGATGTTTGCGAAATGATAATGTTGTGAAAAAAGATCGCTTCGAAATATCTTCGATTTTTTAAAGACGAGATTCGGAGCGTAAATAAATTGAAAGAATATTTTCACCTGTATTCCGGAAGTCTTTTCGTATGCCCAATTTTTGTGTTACAAAGATATCTTCACGAAATATTGAGAAAAGAGATGAAATACATCATTCAATGTATACGAGTCCAAAATAGGGATGGAGCTGAAGCATATTGAACAATGAGGTCGGAGTGCGAATCAAGACGCTTTAGGGGGGCACCGGCTAGGCCTTTTGGAGTAAGTGCAACTGCGTTAGACTATTCATTATAGGAAAAATAATGTAATACGAAACAAATCCATGCTAAAACATTTGAAATTCAGTCGTCATAGTGGTGCACATGATTATAATTTGTTTTCTTCACACCGGCATTCTGATTTAGGTTATATTATAATAATATCGAAAATTTCATTACCCCAGCTCTTCGGAGAACATCCACAGAGATGACAGCTTCCATTTCCTCTGCCCCTTCGGCTAAAAGCAAAACTGCCGTTTTTTTTGACATCTTACCTCTGGATTTCAATTAGCGATCACGAAATCAAATAAACTAGTACTCTCGTTAAAGATCACGTATTTACGTTTTATTTATGGACGTAAAGGTGCCTTTACATAGTGTCGCTAGTCGCTGATTTTTAGCGGCAAACATATACGTAATCAAATATATCGCCGCGGCAAATTTGTTCTATGTAAATCCATGGTTCTATGAATAACGGTTTTACCCCTCGTTTCATGGGCGCATTGAACAATTAGTCTCTTTCTGAAAAAACATTGGAGTCTCTGCTAGTTGGCGCTTATAGTCCGGTAGGGAAACCAGTTTGTTAAAACCGCGGCCGTGGCGCATCTCCTTGCTTAGGTCTCTACCGTGCGCCCATCTATCTATCTGTCTATCTATTTATTTATTTATTTATTTACTCATAGGTATATTTGTTCTATAAAGTCTATCCAATTCTATCTCTAGTTCTATTTGCTTAGCTGTACTCTCTATTTCCTATTTTCTTTTGTGTACGCGCATTGTTACTCTGGCAGAGCCTACTCTTCTATTTTTCTATTTGTTTCTGTTGCGGTGCTATTAAAGATTCCCGGCATTCAACAATAGGGAACAATGCATTCAAAAGGTGCTATTGAAGACATATTTAGACCCATTGTTACTCATTCTTAAAACATTGTTGACCTACACCAAACAACCGATCGGAATTTGAAACTTTGGGGAGTGGGTGCAGTATTCCGGCAAGAAGTGGCTGAGTATTATATTTCTACGACATATTGAATCTTCTATCGAAAATTAAAATTTTTCCAATTTAACCTATAAACTAACCTAACCTAACTTTCAGAGAATCCCGAAGAACTTCGAATTCTCTTGAAATTTCAGCAAAATGAAATATTTAGCCACTTTCTGCCAAAATTCTGCTTTTAATCTTTGAAGTTTCGTTTTGATCGGTTGTGTGGTGTTGGAGTGGCGACGAATCGCGTTTCCGAAGTGATAACAATACTTTTAAGAATGAGTAACAATCGGTCTTTATGTCTGGTGAATATGTCTTTAAAGGGCATTTGGAGACCGATGAAATCGCCATTGTTACATATTGTTCAATGCATTGTCACCAATTATTGAACACAATGTGTCTCCAATGGCCCCTTAAGGTGCTATTAAAGCTCACGGCATTCAACAATGGGTAACAATGCATTCAACAATGTCTAATAATGGGAGGTTTCATGAGTCTTTAATAGCATCTTAATAGCACCTTACTTTCTTTCGCTGTATATTTTAATTTCAATTTTAATTATTTAATTTTGTATTTGTATTTGTAGTATGTACATTATGAGGCTTTCCCTAGTATAATAAACACCAGTTCTCTCTCTCTCAACAGATATCCGGAGGTGAAAAGATCGGCCATAATGCCATGACCAGTTTACAGCGCACGCGGAGCGGACCATTTTACTCCCCCCCACTTCCCGACGGATCAACCAGGCACACTGTTTTCAGTCAGTGAAAAAAGACGACGGTATCTGACGGTATCTATCGACATGCCAGTGCCATGCTCTTCAAAATGTGGCAAAAATGCCACCCTCAAAGTGAGTTTTGATCCGTCATTTACCCATTCAATTTCGTTAAATCGTTAACCACTCAGAGTTACATAAATGTAGTTTTTAACGTTAACGCAATGAAAATATAATTGAGAAATTCTATTTTTCTGAGTTCGCATGTTATCGAAATTTCAAAACACATGATAGAGACGTTTCTTGAATTGAGATAATTTGATATAATATTTTACCATAAGGTTTCTCCAATGGAATACCTTTAGGTTATGTCATTGCAACAATGCAAGCAAGTATTGTAATGTCAGTTTCATATGCCAATTTTAATTTCAGAGACCGAAAACCGGTGATGCTCTATGTAAAGAATGTTTTTTTTGGGCTTTCGAAATGGAAATTCACAATACGATTGTTAATGGCAAACTGTTCAAAAGGGGATACAAAGTTGCGGTGGCTGCTTCCGGTGGAAAGGATTCCACTGTACTCGCATACGTATTGAAGCTATTGAATGAACGATACGATTATGGTCTCGACCTTTTCTTACTTTCTGTCGATGAGGGTATTACAGGTAAAGTAGAAAATTCTTATACTCTATTATTTATGTAAATTTCCATCCATTTTTTCCTTTAGTCTGTATGTAGGGCGGTTTTTGATAGGAGTGTCAGTCAATTCTAATGATTACGCTCATCAGGTGAGTTCAAACGAAACTTCGAAAAATCTGTGCAAAGTCTTAGCCCTGTATTCTTAGTAGAAGACGTGCCTGTGAGCTCGTTGTGTATTTCATTTGAATACCATGGGGTTTTCCTACGTTTCCTATTGTAATTTTGTTACAGTGCTCTTAAATGTCTAACAAATAATTTATTTGTGATAATAATTCCAACCACTTGTCGTGCATTATTCAGATTCTGTATCCCTCGGGTTTAGAAGCTGCACTAAAAAACCAAAAATTTGATCTGCTTAAGAACATTATGATATTGTGATATATACATTAAATTCTTTCAAATTGAACTCTTTTTTTTCACACGCATAACAATCTTTTTGATACCCGTATGTGTAAAATACGCATTTTACAAACCATGCTGCGTGCGTAAAATGCGTTTTCACAAACCTGTGTTTGTAAAAGACAAATTGCCATATGAGCACAGTACACATGTAGTATTGTTCCATCGCACAGCAGCTCCCCACTCTGTCACATTCTACCACTGTCTTAGCTCCCCAATTCACAATACTACGAAAACTGTTATTCAGTGCTACTTATAGTCTCGGCGAGTTCACAATAACATAACCATGAGTGTCTGTGATAGTGACGATGCGTACGTTCCACCCTAACTGTTCGCCGCTGCGAAACATGCAACTAACGATTCACTGCAGGATAAATCTAAATTATTATATTAAAAAGCATACAATGCATTTTTGTCTTTCAAACCGTAAAAAAAACAAAATCATTCGATGAAACAATTTTGTTGCCATATTTTTTCCAGTTGTCATCTACTTTATGCTATGCCACCTTGTGGTCCCAATACTCAATGCTGCAAAGCATGCTGCCAGTGAAACATGATATAAACATTTCAACACACAGCAGTTTATTGAAATTCCTTAGAAAAACAACTTACTCATTACAATCCAAAGAAATCAAAAGTCTTTGCAATCGAACATGTGAGAAAATTTCTCACCACGGCTGATGACTACACATACTAGCTTTAAAGGTAAATATTTACGTTCCTTATTTGCGCGTTTGTATTCTCAATTATGAACTTACTTATATTATTGTGCCTTTTGTAATAGATCGCAATGATAATGGGTATCACTGGAGCTTGTCGACGAGAAAAACTGTACTATCTCAGGGTTACAGATATTAAAATCGTAAATGACCTTGGCATGATCAATATTCCTATTCCAAAGACACACATGTCAAGAACGTTCACCATCGAAAGAGATTATATGAATTACCTTAAAAAGTACTCGGATTCAAGACCGTCTTCAATCATCTTAGGCAATGTTTTTTTAACTTATAGAAACGAACAATGTTTCAACCAACCGATCGGAATAACCGCGATCGGTGAAATGCCACAGTCTATATCCGCATTTCTAAGGTATCGAAAATGACTGATTCTACACGTATTAAAGTCAGTCATATATTGGAATTATTAAATCCTCATCACTATCATCATCTATAACTGCAGTGATCTCTGTCTTGGAAAATATTTGACTCAACGTTTTAACTAGTCTCAAAATTTTTGACACATACCGAACATGTGATAAATAATATCACATTACCAATGCCATGAGACGTAAACATCGGAAGTACAATTTTATCCAGACAGTCATGGAATGTTCTTGTTTTTTTTTTCTCATTCGTCCGGGAATATGAAAATACATCCGGAGCATGGAAATCTGGGAACTGGCCGGCTAAAGCCAGAACGTCGTATTTTCTTGAGAGATGGAGATGTTTTGGTTATGTGAACTTTGTTTCCTTACTGATACAAATAAAGCGTATGATCTGCCAAATACATTTAAAAATCCTGAAATTACGAAATTGAAAACATGAAGGACGGAACACTGATATAATACTGGCGGATAAAAACATTTTATTTTAATTTTTCGTCAATAGACAAACCAACGCCATGAAGTTGTATGTATCAAACATTCTTTTTTGTTCTTCTCACTATTTGTATTATTATTTTCATAAACAATCTTGAGAACAATCAAGAGAAGCAAAACCAATGGATAAACTCAATTCTTTTGAATTCCATTGTTAGATTCGAAAAATGGGATTCGTCAGAATTAGAAATTTCAATTCTTGTTGAAAGTTTTTGCTGGCATCAGAAAGGGAAACAAAGTTCTTGAAACGAGACGGTCGTATCCGCCGAAGACATACGGCCATTTGGCATTAGCCACACAAAAATTCTTACAACTGAAAGGTCATATCCACCGTCACATACGACCATTTTCAAATTTCGATGTTGACATATTTCTATGTTTCTGGATGAATGATAGAAAACAAATTATTCAACTTCAAGCTTCAGAAATTCAAAAAATTCGTACAATTTCGCTTACGTCCTTTCGGTTTAGTAACGTGATACGTAAAAAAAGTTAGCATCAATTAAGAACAGTCAGAAAACCTCGGAAAATGGTAGAAATTATCGATCTCAATTTTTTTCCCTCGCCATGACGCACAATTGCTACGAATCCAATCAAAATATCATGAGATATTATGTCGAGATACAGTGTCTTGGAAGTTTGTTGAACGTTGTCAGTTGAAGGAGTCATCTCAAACTGGCGACTTATAAGCTGAATGCTTTTTTGGAAACTCGATTTTGTGGCCGGAAAAGTCTGAAAAGTTTATGGTATTGTACTTCCGAGGACAGAGCTCCCTAATTTGTTCACAATTTTTTGTCCGATAGAAGCTAGGAGTTGAATAAAAAGTAAAAATAACATTTCCGATTTGGTTCTAAGCTACTACTGAGGCTAAAAGATTACGGATGGGCAGAAATTGTTCCTTTAGGGAGAGCTTTTGATTGGCGTATCATAAGCTTGATTCAACTCGGAAACACTTGTCGCATACTCACCCGGCTATATACTTTATCGTCAACTTTATCAATCTACAGTAGTAACCGATATGAGGTGGTTACAGTCTTATAGCATTTTTGATAAATGATAACTTATACGCATGTGCAATAGATTTATACAAATTGAATATAATTCGAACGTCAAGAGCCTTACAAAAAAAATAATACCTCGAAGTGTGAGAAGACAGTGCGCTATTCAAATGGAAAATATAATGAGTTTACAGGCATGTCTCCTTTTAGAAAACAGACATTGCAGACAACAGGCTTTGCAGACATTTTTATATTCATTTTCAACCTAATAGGTTGTGATTGTCAGAATGGCCGACATTCCTACAAAGGACCGCTATTCCTATTCCATTCAACCATGCTTTCATTTTGTACTTATATCCCGTGTAGAAATTGCAAACGGGAACTGGCCAGTAACCGTCCAGTTTATCCGAATTCAATCCGGGCGCTGAACAGTCGAATCCCTGCCGGGAATGTAACGCTGCACTAGACAGTTCAACTATGCCAGTTCAACTATCCGGATACTGTTCAGTTTTCCCGTCTCATATTGTACATCAACCGGGACATATATCAATAATTAGACGTGTTCATGGATAAATTTATATTCAGCTCTAGATCTTCTTGAATGTTCATTGTGAATTTTAAACTATAGATGTAATTCACAAATTCACCATCGCCAAGTTGCTCTTTTATGTTAGTTCCAAATAGACATAATAAAATTCAGGACGTTATTGCGATTCAGACTCATGTTTGGAGCTATTCGATAATCATAGACTCGGCAGTCAGACACTTATCACGAAGCTGAGCGTTTTTAATCGCGAGAGAGTTCAGCGCCCGAATCACCTCTAGCGGAGAAGTCGCGCATCACTCTCTGAAAACCCTATGCGGGAGCTGCACAGTTGTGTTGAAGACGGGTTATCCTGTCCGGGAGCTGTACGGTTGCGCTAAAGACGGGATCGCCCGTTTACGGGCTAGCCGGTAATCGGGCAGCCCCAAGCAGATTTCCACACGGGATACGATGTCACTGTATACCTTTAAATTACTCCATAGTCGCAATTTCAATAGATGACTGTTGGTTCTATAGCAGAGTTTGACTCTGATTTTTTCGAGAATACTCATTAATCTCGTCCGACATATTGTTATATGTATTGTATACAGTTCGAAAATTTCTATGTATTCATTGCTGAATGATTCTTCTGTAGGGTATCGCGACGATAGTTTGCAGACCGTGGCACAAAATAAAATTGACTATCAAATACCCCTGAAGATCCTATCTTATGAAGAGTTGTACGGATGGACGATGGATGCAATTGTGGCACAGGTATATATTGAAATATTTCACGGAACTGGCTATAATATTACAAGGTTGCCAATCATTTTGATTAAATGAAGCTGAAGTTAGCAGAACATAGCCAGCAGAAAATATCGCGCACGGCGGTTCTTACGCGCTCGTACGAATTTGGTTGTTGAGATCGCTAAACGACAATCAAATTATTATTTGCAGCTTGAGCAAACAGTGGGGCTGTCTTTTGAAAACAATAACATTGTTCAACAATGTTTGTCGATTATTGTTGTAAAATTTTACAAGCAAACGATCATGTTTTATACAACGATTGACCGATCTCCCCTTAAGATTGCGTGTAACTTCTTTCAGAGGGGGTGCAAACGACCAAACTTCATATTTAGGATTCTTTTTTTAATGTCTCGCCAACTATGGTGATTGAAATTATTTAAACAATAGTGGGAGGGTACTTTGTTCTTGACCGGGCTATCTTCCGCTAACAGTTATTCGCGTGTAACTCTTCTTCACAGGGTGAGCAAACGCCTTCACTCGGTAGGATCGTTCAGGGAACTTCCCTGAATGCATCCTGTACCGTTTTGTCATTTGCTCATCCCCTGAAAAAAGCTAGGGGGTAGCGGAAGATAGAAATATCGGGTATTTTGCGATTATAGACGTTAAATCTTTTTCCCAAGAGTGAGCAGACAACGAAACGGTACGTGTTGTATTCAGGGAAGTTCCCTGAACGATCCTACCGAGTGACGTCGTTTGTTCGCCGTGAGAAGAAGAGTTACACGCGAATAACTGTTAGCGGAAGATAGCGCGGTCGAGAACAAAGTACCCTCCCACTTTTGTTTAAACAATTCCTATCGCCATAGTTGGTTAGATAATAAAATAAGATTACTGAATATGAAGTTTGGTCGTTTGCTCACCCTCTAAAAAAAAGTTACACGCAGTCTTAACGAGAGATCGTTCAACCGTTGTATAAAACAGGGTCGATTGCTCGTTAAATTTTACAACAATACTAGACAAACATTGCCAAACAATTTTATTGTTTCCCGAAGACAGCCCCAGTGTTTGCTCAGCCTTCAAATAATTTGATTATCGTTTAGCGATCTCAACAACCGAGTTCGTATGAACGTGTGAGAACCGCTGTGCGCGGGAACCGTGCTCCTGTTTTCTGCTGTCTATGTTCTGCTAACTTCAGCTTCATTTTGATTGAAATATATACCAAGCAAGTGATACAGTAACTTTGATAGACGCAGGGTACACAGTGGATCCCCTTTTCCCCTAAAAGCACCCTATTCTATTTCTTTCCCCTATAAGCACTCCAAAACTGCAGGCATCCCCTGAATGTACCCTGAAGCACACTTCTGCCCCCTAAAATCCATCTATTTTTAGCAGTTTATTGTGTTTTTTTTTCTATTTACGTTCTATCGATTTAATGGTATATTAGTTTGGCGAAATTTTTATGATCCCTGGAACTTCACCGGAATATTTGTTCCTATCAAAATTAAAAAGATTATTTCATAATGTAATGAACTTCTATTAGTTGTAAATCATATTTAATCATTTTGATTGCATCAAATTTCGTTGCTTTCTGCCTTTACTATTCAAAAAATTTTTAGCCCCCCCCCCCCCCCCCCCCCATTTTCACACAAGATTTCCCCCATTTCCCCTATAATTACCTGGCTTGACCACTGTAGAGAGTGTAGCTGGGTTACAAGTCTCAACATTCAACGGCATCAAAGCTATTGTTTCTATTTAAATTTGATTTTTTAAACTTCCGAAATTGTTAGGTAGGGCGGAAAAACAATTGTACATTTTGTGGGGTATTCAGACGACAAGCACTGGACAGAGGAGCTGCTCTACTGGGAGTTGACTGCGTCGTTACAGGGCACAACGCAGATGATATTGCTGAAACGGTCCTTATGAATGTTTTGAGAGGCGATATCGCTAGGTTACAGAGGTGTACGTCCATCATTACAGTAAGGAGAAAATGCTGATTGTAAATTGAATATGATTTCATATTTTCACAAGGAAACAATGATTAGTCTCAGTGTGCTTCACTTCGTTTCCCTGAAAAGGGGAGGATGCGGACTTGGGGTGAACAATTTCAATGGCCTTTAATTAAAATAAAGTACCTTCCAATAGTAATCTGAGGTATACAGGAGAGAGCACCACTCTCAGCTGTTTTCAAGAATCACGGCGCTACTCATACACCAGTTACATTGTAACTGGTAGCGTCAAAGCAATGTGTTTCACCGGCTAGGTGCCCAACTGCCACGCCAGCAACCCCTATTCCAACCCACTTTGAATATTTTTTCCTTCTTCTTATCCATGTGAAGTTAACACTCGAACTTATAAATTTTGGTGGAAAGGTCTTAATCAACCCAGTCGAGTCGATGGTTCATAACGTTCGTCTGACATTTCGGCAGTCATGTACTGCCCTCATCAGGGGCTCAATAAACTAGGCTACGATGCCACGAGCGAAACCCTGGTGTCTGTGGTTCACCATTCTAAAAGGGAGGAGATAAACAGCTCCTGTCCTCTTACGATTTGGTTCGTTATTCCGTAATAATAATCAATAAAGATTAACGAACTCAATCGCAAGAGGACAGAAGCTGTTTATCTCCTCCCTTTTAGAATGGTGAACCACAGACACCAGAGTTTCGCTCATGGCACTGTAGCCTAATCCATCAAGCCTCTGATGAGGGCAGTACATGACTGCCGAAACGTGAGGCGAACGTTATGAACCATTGACTTGACTGGACTGATTGGGACCTTTCCTCAGAAATTGTTTCTGTTCTTTTTTCTTTTCTCGCATTTATTCACGCCTAACCTGACAACACATGATTATTCATCTCAAATACAGGTGTTACAAAATGAATGCAATACTATCATCGATGACAAATTACTTTATCAATCAATTGTGGGAGGGTGTCGACATACCAGAGTTTGACAATGATTACGTATCACTATCACTTGCTGTGAAAATGGCTCCGCTTGAGGGTGATAATTATCATAAAAGCAAGAAAAACACAAATTCTGTTTGCACCACACGCATTTTATAAATGCAAGGGTGCTGCAAGAGCGATTTTTCTTCAATAGAGACAAAGAAACGTAGACTTTGCTTACATTTTAGAATGTGATT
Source organism: Phymatocera aterrima (assembly GCA_963170745.1). Taxonomy (NCBI): domain Eukaryota; kingdom Metazoa; phylum Arthropoda; class Insecta; order Hymenoptera; family Tenthredinidae; genus Phymatocera; species Phymatocera aterrima. The sequence continues at coordinate 974,439 of OY720669.1, read as the reverse complement.
TGCGGTTCTGTTTATCTTGCAGCATACCAAGCATATTTGAACATACTGGTGGACTTTGGCACGTTTAATTTCCTCTGTCTCTATTAAAGAAAAATTGCTTTTGCAGCACCGTTGCATTTATAAAATACACTGGTGAGAGCAGAATTTGTGTTCTTCTTACTTTTATGATAATTATCACCCGCAAGCGTGCGCCATCTTCGCAGCAAACGATAGTGATAGCGATTCATAATCAATGTCAAACTCTGGTATGTCGATGCGCTTCCATGATTGATTGATAAAGTATTTTGTCATAAATAATATCGTTGCACTCATTTTGTTTCACCTGTATTTGCGATCAATAATCATTTCTTGTCAGGTTAAGCATGAAAAAACGCGAGACAAGAAGAAAATGTTCAAAGTGGGATCGAACAGGGGTTATCGGCATGGCAGTCGGGCGCCAAGCTGGTGAGCGGCACAGCATTGACGCTACCGGTTACAACGTTACTGGTATATGAGTAGCGCCATGATTCTCGACCTGCTGTTTCTCGAAAATGGCTGAGAATGGTGCTCACTCCGGCATACCTTAGATTCCTATTGGAAGGTACTCTATTATACCAAGTGGGGCATTGAAATCAGTGACCCCAAGTCTGCGCCCTCTCCTTGAGATGATAATCATACACATTATATTCTATATACAGGATAAATTCCTAGCGTCTGTACACTTGCAACCTGCGTCATAAATTTGTTTATGTTTTTCACCAATCGAAGAATGTAAAATCAATGAAACAATTGCCGTTTTGGCCTCGTGGCCTCCTCAAAGCTGCTCCTAGTATACAGACGATTGGAATTTTTCCTGTATGAGGTGATTCTATCAGACATGAACCAGGATCGGGGTTGCATTAGCCCTGATTTCATTCTCACTTCTCAAATTCCAGCCACCAGGAACGTAACAACATTCTCTATCAGATTGATTTTACCCCGCGTAATGCGCTGTAATCATGATTTTCCTGGCTTCCCTGCAAATCATTCTATCACGGTCGAAAATCGATATAATCAACTTTTATCTAGCTATGTTTGGATGACAAATTTTTCCGCTCTTGTGAATGATCTTAATAATCGACTTCTATTGTGTGCCTTTGATTGTTGTCTTCAATTTCTATTTTTTCCTGATAAATCTGAGCTCAAACTACTCTATTTATCAGGTTATTCGGAAAAAAGACAAATTGACATGAAAATATGCTTCCATAGATTCTCATTTCCTCAATTGTCACCCTTCAAAACATGAAGGGAAATAGCAATTTGCAATAGATGCAGATTTTTTTTTACTTCATGCAAGTGAGATACAGGGCTCCAGAAGTTCAATTGGATCGGCGTCAGTAAGCCCTCAAACCTGCTTGATATTTGACAGAATCGCTCATATACAGTAGTGTGGTTTAAATGTTGTTTCCCTCAATAATACTCGGCATATAAATCATGCAATTGAAAAGGGCTATCATAATCGCTGATTCAGAGTTATGTTTTGAGTTTTTCTGTGTTTTGAGTAACAATGGCGTTTCAGAATTTATGAAACTGTATCGGTAAAGCATATTGGAACAAACTCAATCAAGTTTAACGGAGGAATGATTAGAGGCCCAAATTCAGCTCTGTTGAATAGTTTTCTGCTCAAAGATACTCCAGTACCATTTGAAGATAATCCTTTTTTTCTTAATACATTCAACTTGTAACATTGAGATAGCCTAATGTAGGGCTACTTCATCGAATCTAAAACTTTCTCTTATGTCTACTATTTTTTAAATGGCGATTCCTCACGGTGTAGTAGAAAGAATAACATTCCACTGAAATGTCTGAATAGGTTCAGTTTCAAATAGATCACGATATGCTGTCATAAGTGCTTTGAGCTTATTTTAACTTACCTTCAATGAGGGAAATAAACAGAAATTTGTATAATCAGAATTGGATAATTAAAAAGTTTTTCTAGGCTGGTGCAGATTCAATCATGAGATGTAAACCATTGAAATATACCTACGAAAAAGAAATAGTCATGTACGCTTACTTCAGGCGGCTAGTATACTTCTCAACAGAATGTGTATTTGCTCCCAACGCGTACCGAGGTCATGCTAGAATATTCCTCAAAGATCTCGAAAAAATTAGACCCTCTTCAGTCATGGATATTATTCATTCGGGTAAGTTTCATCATCCATCATCATTCAGGAGCCATTAGTTACAGTAGATTATATCTAAAATACACTGATTGAACTAAAAATTTTTTAGTTGAAATACAGTAGTATATTGTATGACGAGGGATAAAAGTTAGCAATTGCGACGTGTGTGAAGTTTGTCGCCTGATCAAAGCGAGGGCAGCAATCACACGAATCGCAATTGCCAATTCTGTCCCGTGTCACACACGATATTCTTTAAAACAAATGCATAAAGAGGATTTGCATGGCAGTTTTGCTGGATGAAAATGAACAAAATTCCTTCCAAGGGGCAAAAGTGAAGCAAATGTGGACTGCGCATACATGAACCAAACTGCCACGAAATTGGCCACTCTCGCCCCGCAAAGCTGTCATGCAAAGCCTCTGTTTTCATGCACGTGTTATAAAAATTGATTCCGAACTCTATAATTAACACACTTCTCACGAGGATTCAGGGGAGAGATTGTCTGTCAGAGAAGGAGTCAAGATGCCAGAGAGAAGGAATTGTACTCGTTGTGGTTTCATATCAAGCCAAGAAGTATGCAAAGCCTGTGTATTATTAGAAGGTTTGAATCGAGGCCTACCTAGACTTGGCATTGGGAAATCTAATAAGGCTAAAGCACTTTTAGCTGCCAATACAGAAGACAAAGAAAAAAAAAAATCCATAGATTTTTAACTGTACGTAATTGAAATTATAATAAAATGTATATCTTTCAAATGATGAAGTTGTATATATAAGTTTACATACATTTTAAATTCTTTTTTCTACAAACTTTTGATTTATCAATAGGGATACTAGAATGAAATTTGGAAACTGGCAGCTGGTAGATAATCCGCACTATGACAATGCCAATGCCTAATAAAATCTGGAAACTAAATTTGGAGCCAGAAAAATGATCCACTTCGTCGTTGGTCCGATACTTTTCAGTCTATATCAAGTATATTTATTTAATTATTTAAATTTCTTATCACCGAAATATGTCACTTGATATAGAGATAAGTTGAGGTCTATATAATATACGCCGGAGCTTTTTGTGAAATGACAGCTCTACAAACTGGGCAATGAGTAATGATGCCCTCTGCACAATCTTCACAAAGGCATACATGCCCACAAGACAGTAAAATGATTTCTCTTGGGTTTGTACGACATACGACGCATAATTGATCTTCTCGTAAATCTTTATCTCTGACCCTTTGTCTTCTTTCTTTACGTGACGCAGCCAGAGATTCGTGTAATGCCTTGGCTAATCTCTCTTCCTCTCTATCTTTCCAATATCTCCGGGCCACTATTCCACCGATTAGAAGTCCAATGCTACCAAATATTAAACACAACCACCTAGAAAATGAAGAATGGAAATAGTATCAACGGATACTGGTGAAATTTGTAGAACTAACCGGTATGTTTTCCTTCGATCATCCAATTTTCTTAATAGTGAAGTGATGGACATGCTGGTCAGATAAAACGGCGGACCCTCAAGCGGTGGTTGTAATCGAACACCACTCGAATGGGCAACGGGTTTCGACAACTCTCCTATGCCTGTGACTAGTGTCCCGTCTCGTAACATCTCCTCTGTTGACTGGAGGCCTCTTTGACGAACCCCTGAAGCATCTTGAACTATTAGACTGAATAGTCGTATACCAGGTTAGCTTCTTTTCACACTGGCAGAGCACAAACATTCGGCCAGTCGTTAACAATATGGATACTGATAATCATAGGGCTTTCAAGCGTAGGTACCTGTAAAAAATCCCCAAAGATGATCTGTGAGTGTTGGCACACTTGGTTCAAAATAATCTGATATTGTATCCATATCTAGTATTTCTGCGGCTAATGCATCGACCACTTCGACATCGTAACTTCCATCTTGCAGCACAAACGGTACGCTATTGTAGACCTCTTGTATCGTACGCTCTTGATCCGACCTGATCAAAATATACATTTTCTATTTTAATGTTGAAACTCATCACACAGATTCAATGATACAAAGGACTTACGGGATGGCCAAAAGAACACCGGCCCTATTTAGAAGCTTAATTAAATTCGAACGTGTTCATTAATTTACGAGTTTTTTTCCTGTGGTAAACAAGAAGAATAAACTTTTCATTTGACGTTTCGAAATCTACAAAAATCTTCATTCGCTGCAAAAGTACATGCCTGCAAAAAACGAGTTCTCAAGAAGCCACTTGTAGAGGAAAGGAAATCATAAATGATGAACTCAATTTTCACATGCAGTTACGAATCGAAAACTCGTTTATTTTGTTCCGAATAAATTTGTATAACGTGACTTCAAAATTTTCATATTATTCGTAATTTTGAGGAAAGACTACTGAGAAATTTTAATTTTCAAAATTCTTCAATTTGTCAACTGATTTTTAACTAGGTACACGTCTTGGTAGTGCTGTCTAAACGAACTAAATGACGCTCTGAGCTTGGAAATTGGATCAAAAATGTAGGGGCTATCCACCGTTACATGACAGAAAATCGAAAATTTCGTGATGCTCCTTGCCTCTTAATATTGGTTGCAAAGGATTCATCTATTAAGGTTATGTTCAAGATGGAAATATTGCAGAATGGAATTCAAAATTGAATACCTTATTCTCTCAAAAAATTCAAGAATTTCAATATCAACCAAAAATTGATTATCAAAATTGACAAAAAAATCGATTTTTATTATTTTTCTATCATACAAGAGACCTGACTTCCAAACCCATCGTATGATATTTTCGTCCTAGTGTTCTAAACACCACCCCAAAACATAAATTCCTTGCAATCACTATCAAGATGCAAAGAGTATTTTGAAATTTTCTACTTTTCCACATGTAACGGTGGATAGCTCCTTTATTTTTCATCCAATTTTCAATCTCAGGGAGTGATTTAGTTTGTTTTGAACATCACTTCCAAAATCGAGACCTAATTTCAAATAATTTCAAATTTTTCTTCACTTCAAATTTGTTCAATATTCGTATTTCAAGATAAAATAGTACAGTTTGATATTCGTGCAAAATGTCAGGCGATTATACGGAGTGTGATGTTCTAGATAACTCATTTTTTTAAGTGCATGTATCTTTGCAACAAATGAAGATTTTCTCGATTTCTGAACGCCAAATGGGCTCACTCTTTCAGTTTCCACAGAAAAAAAACTTGAAGATTGATGAATGTATCCAGATTTTATTCAGGTTTTAAATTGAGCTAGATTGTACTTTAGGCTATAACCTGTATATTGAGATTTGTTTGGCCTAACATGGCATCTTCAAACTTCAAATATCCCATTATCCTGGTAACATTGATTTTCCTATTGGAGTACATACTACACGATATTGTGAACCATAGGCATGATTTTTTCTCGCGAGACTCGGGCATGGGTATTGAATTATACCAGAAAATAGTTTATGTGACATATACTATTGTTCAGCCACACTTAATAAGTACTTTTACCAGGAGCTTCTGAAGAAAGCCCGAAAAATAAGTGAAAATCCTGTTAAAAATTTCCGTTCGAAACATTTTTATCGAATAGCATTGTAACTAGTGCTGTAACCATTTGGCTAGTTTAACCAGTTGAAATGATCAACTTGGTTAATTAGCTATTACTTTAGCTACAGTTGAAACAAGTTCAACTGGCCAAACCAGCTAAGTCGACAGCTAAATACCCAGGTTAAACATTGAAAAATGATACAAATTAACCAGTCAAACCGGCTAAATTATGCAGCACTCAGTTTTATCACATAGTTGGAGTTTCTTTGGAATTTTGTATTTTATTCTTGTGCATTTTCAAAATCTCTGGCGCCAAGAACTTTGGATCATAAGCTGAAATTATAGAACTCAAGATCTCAGGTGAAAGCACGCGATTTTATAGCAATAGATAAATGAAATTCAAACCAGAAACCAGTAGTCGTTCGTGCGACGACATGTTCTTTAACGGTTAGTTTTTGAATAACGCCTGTCAGATCCTTGTTGTTTATACTCCGGAGAGGCTCACCAAGAGGTTTAACAATTCCTCTGATTGCTACATAGTTCAACTTTCGATCAGGCGTCTCATCCAGAATCTTGTTCAGATCTGTGCCTACTTTGTAGAGCTCTGCGCCCTTTAGGAGGATCAACATGTTCAGCAGGGCAGGTAACAAAATATGCAAACAAAGAATGACACCGTGTTAACATCTTTATGCAAACGAAAAGACTGCAAATTAATATTACATATCACCTTAACCGCTGTAACTGCATTTCGACAGTGAAAATACTGCTTCAGGCAAATTCCAAAAATTATGCTATCGACTCCAAGGGCAATTATTTCTCCTAGATACTCCATGATCAGGTTATGTTTCTGTGTTTTTTGATTATGTTATGCATTTTCCGGATATTTGTACGCTAGTTAATTTAGTAGGGTTAGCTCAAGTAAATTAAACAAACTGAAACTCTTGGCCTCGATTCTGCGGACTGTTCTGGAAAACCATGAAGAACTATAACCCTACAATATTGAACTTATCATCTTTTTTTTCAATATAGTGGGTGGCCAGAGCCGGGATTCTGTACACGAAATTCGTTAGCCAACGATATCGTTAGCGAGCGATATCCTATGGGCACTGCGCGCTCCCGGTAGATCGTCCCTGCAATTGGCTGCATGTCGATAAACGATGGGTGCTTTCCAATTACGACGCACTGTGTCGCACAGTGCTGCACGATTCGGCACTGAGCTATGATCCTTGCTGAAACCAGCTGAAACAAATTTTGGTCCCTCAAACCGACGCTAGAGTGCGTGTGCTTGACTTCTGTGGCGAGAGCCATTAACATAGGTATAGTTGGCCGACCAACTCAATTGTTTTTCATTTTCAATATAACTAATCGCTGGGTGGTCGATTGGTGATCTTTGGTGGCCTAACGAAATTGTTTGGTGGTAATTAGTTTATTTAATAATTTTAAAACAAATTGAAGCACCAAGTCGGCCAAAGATTTTCAAATTCCGAACCGATTCAGCTCATGAGGGGCTTAATCGGTGCAAAATCGTTTGGTGGTCATGAAAAATTCAAAGCGGACGTTTGGTGGTATATCGTTTGGATAAAAAATCGAAACAACCAAATGCGCTTTTCGGATACCATAGGGAGCTTTCCATCTATAGCCAAAAATTTACACACTCAGACACACAGCTATATGATTGGTATTTTCCGTTCACTTCAGCCAATCATATTCCTGTGTGTTTGAGTGTGTCGATTTTTGTCTGGATGGAAAGCTCCCATAGATAGTGGGGAATTTCCCCAGATCTAGGGAATCTCCCGAGTCTGGGGAAGTTCGCCTGAAGTAGAGAGCATAGGGAGCTTACCAACAAGAGGCCAACCAGGCGACACAGATAGACACCCAGCGATATGATTGGCTGGATCTCACAGAAGCAACCAATCATATCGCTTTGTGTCCAACTGTGTCTGTAATTGGAAAGCTCCCATTGTCTTAGGTTCGGGAAGTTAGCACCCCAAGTCAAAATAATGAGTCGATACTTAGTTAAAACGTTTGCGCGTAGCTTAATTAAGAAGAAAATCGGCATCAAACGTTTGCACAATATCTCAATTCCGAGAAAATGGAAAATAAAAGTGGGGTGCTGAACTTCACTTTTTTTATTTTCCATTTTCTCGGAATTGAGATATTGTGCAAACGTTTGATGCCGATTTTCTTCTTAATTAAGCTACGCGCAAACGTTTTAACTAAGTATCGACTCATTATTTTGACAGGGTGCTAACTTCCCGAACCTTGAAATTGTCTTTGCCCAAAGGCTAACCCCTGTAGAGAATGGGAGCTTCCAATTACAGACACAGTTAGACACAAAGCGATATGATTGGTTGCTTCCGCTAGATCCAGTCACTCGTATCGCTGGGTGTCTATCCGTGTGTCAGCCGTCGGAAGCAACCAGTGTAGCGAAGAACAAACCTAATATTTTGTCATTATATGTGTACGTGATTATGGCATTCAATAACTTAGTTTATTGAAATGTATACTTTGTTGAATGGTTTTTATAAATATCTTGTACAGAAGGATGAATATTATATTTTAATATTGGGACTGGATAATGCTGGAAAGACGGTAAAAATAATTTTGATCGTTCTGTTATTATAGGTTATGTTTTCGTAGAAACTTTACCTCCGCTGAAATCGTTTAGGATATATTAAGAATATAATTGTGGGTCTAAGCGAAAGAATTGGAAGGTAAAGAAAAATATAATTGTTGCCCATTGCTGAATGCTTCGTTGCCACTGTGGGTCGCTGATATATCCTTCAACAAAATCTCGTTTTATTTATCAGACTTATCTGGAGGCAGCGAAAACTAAGTTTACACAGAACTACAAGGGCATGAATCCCAGCAAAATTACTACGACGGTTGGTCTTAACATTGGAAAAATCGATCACGCAGGTGTGCGGTTGAACTTCTGGGATCTCGGTGGTCAGGAAGAACTCCAGTCTCTATGGGATAAAGTATAACATCATTCCACAGTCCTCATTCATTTGAACCACCTAATCCTGTGCAGAATTTTTCTCTAATTCTAATGAGGCATTACCACGATGCAAAGCCAGCTCCTTTCCCTGACACCTCAGCAGTTGATATATGTTTTAATATATATCAACGTAACAACTTATTTTTTATCACGCATGCATGAAAAAGCCCATTTTCCATGCCCATGCAGCAGGGAGCCAAACGGCAGTTTACCAACCGAGGGCATCAAGAGACTTCGAGCAAAGAAACCGCTATTTCACTCCGTGCGATGGCTGCTTTTCAAAAATCTGGCTTGGAAAATCAGCATCCTTTCATGCATGCGCGATAAAAAAGATCATGTGTGACAAGGAAGAATAGGTGTTTTCGACCTTGTCTGAATTTTTTGCCCTTGGCTTTGTCTCGACCAGTAAATTCACACTCATCAGAGAACACCTATTCTTCGCCCTAATCACACAATATACTATTGTTCGAACATACTGCTTTTTATTCTCAACAACCATTTGTTTCTATTCCAATTGTGGAGCTCTAAAATTTTCTGAAATAATCTTGTTTGAAAAAGCTGAGATTTTTTCCTATAAAATCATACTCCCTCAGAGAGAGAAAAATTCAATGCCGCTTGACTTATGGCTGTTAAATATGATATTCTAATTGATTATCATTATATTTAGTACAATTACAGCGTTGCTCAATATAATTTTCGGGCAATGAACAAGATAGTTATTTCATGGATTTCCTTCAGTTTGATTTTAATTTCATTCCATTTTGATTTTACTCCATTTTTCATGTACGCAGTTTTTCCTTCTTATTCTGATTGTATTCAATTTTTTATTTTTCACTTTTAGGTTATCTATCTTTCGAATGAATAATGCTGATTCATTGCGCTTTCCAATACCAACAGTGTTTAAACTTACTGAAGATATTGTGATAACTGCAATCGGCATGTATTATTCATTGAAAGGGAGGAAAATCCCAAAGTAGAGAATAAAAAATTTGATAAAATGAGAATAAAACGAGGTTGAGGCTGAAGTTCTTAACATCAACGCAACAAATTCACGTAAATATCGGCTGTGATTTTTCTGCGTCGAAACATTTATGGCCGACGTTTTTAGCTGATATCAATTTAGGTGATTTCGTTATGATATCGTTACAAACTTCAGCATCATAAAATGAGAGTGGAGCAAAAACCAGTTGAAGACTAAAAAGTCAATATAGGAAAGCATAATTATCTATATGTTAGTTTGCAAATTACTTCATGCGTCATGATAATTTTTCTTCAGGATATAGATTTATTATGAGTGAACTGAAATGTGTTATTTGTGAGTTATTAGTAATCAAACATAAAATTCCTCCATCTGAAATAACAAATATGTTATCATAAAATCAAAGTCTCACCTTTTCACAATAAATTATCTCAAACATATTGAAAATGCCAAAAAGACCCCTCACACGGCTTATGGGAACTGGATTTCGGCTAACAACAAGTTGACTCCAACTTCGGTATTCTGTAGTTCCAACAAAGCCGATCAGAAGTTACCATTGCCACAAAAGAAAGCGTAAATGAATTGTTTACAAGTTACAAACTGTAAAGTATGAGGATTTTGAGTCATCAGAAAAGAATGCGCTCATTGCGTAAGATGGATACCTTTATTTTCCTATGCAGCTCTTAGGATTTCTTAGACTTGTTTACCTTTGCTATTATCATTTCGAATAATGCATGACAGATCATTTCAAAGAAAAATAATCACATAGGGAATTCTCCATGAAACTGGGGGTGTTCATGAGTGCTGCACAATTCAGTTAGCCAAACCGGTTGAGACAATTAACTTGATTAATCAGCTATCGAGTCATCGGTTAACAAGCTGATCATTCAGCTGATTACCAAGCTGACGAAGTTCACCGGCTGTGTCTGATTTCGCCTATGCTATACAAAATTTGATCCCGGTTTAAACTCAGAATTAACCAATCATCAGTGACTTTCACCGTCTCAAACGAAGATCGAATTTTGAACCATATCAGTGGAATCGCCCGTAATGAAGTTGCCCAACTCGTCAAGTTAACTGGCTAGGATAATAGCTGATTAACCAGGCTAACTGTTACGACAGGTTTGTCTAGAAAAATTGTACAGCAATAGTACCACATTGGAAAACTGATTAAAATTACGTTGCTAATAATAAGTCAAGTTGAATTCTTTCAATGACATACGATTTACAAAAAAATTTCACATACACAGTTTATTTTTTACAGTACTATGCAGAATCACATGCCGTCATCTACATAGTCGACTCCTCGGATCGAGATAGAATACCAGATTCTAAAGAGACTTTTGGTGAGAAAATATTATTACATATGCAAATATAGGGTGTATTCAATTGTATTCTGTTCAAGCTCATATCTCTTTTGTTGATTTTGAAATATCAATAGTATGAGGTTCCTGATTTTTAATATCGATAGTATGAGGTTCCTGATTTTTTGTTTTTTTCTTTGTTGCCTCAATTGCGATAAAAATGGAGATCGCTGAGTGAAATCAGAAAAAAGCACAGTATCTACCGAATCTTTCTGATCGAATTTTTTTCGAAAGATACGATTCTTCCCGAATAATTTCACATCATTTTTCCTAAACCGATTTGTAGAACCAAAGATACAAGCGTTTAAATATTTGATGGTAGCTGGTTGTCCAAAATCCTAAGTAGCCTGTAATACGAAAAGCACTCGAGCAAAAACCATTAAAGATCAGAGAAACCAAATTTTCAGTTGAATCAATATAATAACAAGCAGTCTTCGGCTGACTATGGGCCAGCCTTTGAACTTCCCGTCCTCACATTTGTTTTGATCTCGAATGAAAATGGGAAACTAAAAATCCGTTAAATCGTTTTCAAGATATTATCATTTGTGGAATTTTGTCTCCTAAAAAAAAAAATCCGAATATTTTCGGATTTTTGCTAGGACATTCGACTCGCCATTTTGAATTTAGCAAATCCAACTCTAGATTCGTGATCAGCGATCAAGAAAGCATCGGGTACCAATTTTATCCACATCCGTTATGAAGAAACCATCACTTTTAATTAATTTTTTTGAATTTTGATATTCAATTAATTCGGACACTACTGGACCGATCGAAGCCAAAATCTAATCAGTTCTAAGTTTGGAAAAGCCGCGTCAATTGAGCAGAAATTCATCAAAATCCAATCACTCGTTCTAGAGACATCGTCGGGCAAAAAATTGATCGCGCACACACACAGGCACACACGCCTGCGGGCGCGCATACATCATACACATATCCAGCGTCCATCTGAAAATAGTCAGAAATGATTTTCTACCCCTTAAAACGTGAACATCTGGTGAAAACTCAACTTTTCATTTTCGGGGTGATCACAAATAACTTTCCTTTTTCTCTGTAAACAGAGAGCGGAAAGTTGAACAATTGTAAGAAATATTGTAGGTCAAAGTCAGACGTTGTAAAAAATGATTTTTTACTTGAAAATTTTTGAACGAAAAAATGTCAGTTTTATTTATATGCACAGACAGAATGATATCTTCAGAGCATTTGATCGGCGTCCCTCTCCTAGTTCTTGCAAATAAACAGGATGTACCAGACTGTATGGGAGTTAGAGATGTGAAGCCAATTTTCAATCAAAATGCACACCTAATTGGCAGGAGAGATTGTATGGTAATGCCGGTCTCGGCACTTAATGGGTAAGATAAATCTTTGTCTTGTAGATACCAACAATATTAAGTTAAACCGTTCAGCAATTTTTGTTTGTTCCGTAGTTTCACCTATAAAACGACCACTAACTAATAGTTGACAAATAGACAAAAATGTTTCAAGTTACAATAAAAAGTTCTGAGTTACAATAAAAATAGTCGTTGAATGTATCTAAATTATTTATTCACAACAAGGTATCCGAGGTATGAAGCAGAAGTTGGCAGAGGATTTCTAGTAAAAAAATAAGCGTGTAGGCCCCTCTCACGTGCTAGAGAGATTTTGGTTCTTACGGTCATTGAATCAGGATGGGATATGTTTTCCAAAGGTGAGCACACGATGAATTTTTGCATTTCTTGTTATATTATGGTCAACTGAATCCTGAAATGATTATTTGTTTAAACAATGCTTATCGGGTATCTTGCTCTCGAGTGCAAATCTTCTGCTGGATCATAGTTCAAATGTAACATTTCTCTGTGGGTGATAGAATGACGAAACTTCTACTTTTACTTATATTATTTCCATCGAAGATGAAGCGTGTTACCACCATTTTTATTATCCAATTATATGTAACACGTTCAAGAAGCGCCAAAAATTTTAGCCACCATTTCTGCACAGAGATCTGCCGCTTAAAGCAAAATTGTATGGGGCTAATCTTGTAGAGGACGAAATTTGCCACAAAAAAGTCCGCAACGGCATATGACTATTGTGAACAGCGTGGGCATGAGAGGCGCTCAACATGGGCGTTAGAATATCGCGTTTTCCGCAATTTCAGCGCATTATGAAACAGGGCCTGGAGCAGTAACAAATCGAATACGCTATCATTTAATATAGAATCATAAAAAATTCATGGCCAATCTGAACACCGTATATGTAACTGACAGATTGAAAAAAGATGAGTGTATTAATAACTGCAATTTTGGCAGGTTGATGAAAATGTAATATTTTCGACCTACTTTTTCGATTTTAATCCGCGATATCTATCTTTGGAATTACACTTCGGAAAAACATAGATTTAAACTCACCTCGCAGCTGTATCAATTATCCACAAATTGTGTCGTTTGATACCCTGTGGTGAGTGCAACCATTTGTAGTAATGAAATGACCATTGGACAATACATGGGAGATGGAAGGTTCCTTCACTCCAAAAATTGAATACGTGTTTACGCAACACTGAGGAAAAATTAACATTTTTTCCTCGACAATAGTTACAATAAGTGTTGTTTTTTTTTGTTTCTTTGATTTAATAACAATTCGTTGAGGTGAGTATTATGCAAATTTTCATGACGGCGTGAAGTATAGAATTTGAAACTCCTGGCAAATTGTGTTTCCATGTTGTTTGGAATTGAATGTGTTGTTGAACAATTGTTGTACACTGTTGTTTCATTCGTTCAACAAATAGTGCACTTTATCTACTTGAAATGGAAAAATACTCACCCTCCTCAAGACATGTTGTTTAGGCACACAGCACTATGGTCTTTCAAATTTATAGTACCAGGAGATTTCCGCCCAAAAACTAAGCATTATTTGAACAATTAATTTTTTTTAGGATCTTGTTGACCGTAGCATTATAACAATAAATGTGAAGTTTCGTCGTTTGCTCAGCTCTCAAAAACCTATGCCAACCTGATTCATTAACCGTAAGAACCAAAATCTCCCTAGCGCGTTGGAGCTGTGCGTGAGCGCGCACTTATTTTCTGCTACAGGATCCTCTGCGAACTTCTGCTTCATATTTGGGTTAGGTATACCAAACGATGAACTGACTAGTTTGAGGAAATCCACAGGTCACATCAAACTTATTCTCATAATTTCAGTAAAAAATATGTAAACAATGCAATAGCAATACAAGGTTATTTACAAACTAGCATATTCTGTATATATTTAACACACAGCTTACAAGTGAGGCATTTTCTGCTGAAAGGTTTGCTCGATCAGTTTAAAGCCACAGGGCTCATAGTTCATCACTTTTCTAACTTTTGCTCACTTTTTTTTTCACAAAATCACCTTTTGGTCCCTTCTTGGCGACAATCATTTTTTTAAACTATTTTGAGATGATCTAGTCGAAATTCTTTGAATTCAATTATTCTGATGGATACATCGTGAGTCTCCACACCGACAATACAATTTTGCATGAGCTAAACTATACATTGTATATCACTGACTAAGTTTTCATGGTAGGGCAAGAGTTAGCTTGGGGTTGAATTTGAGCCTACGAGTGATAAGATTCGACGAGAAACTATTGTTTTCCTCTCTCATTTCAATTCTCATTGGCTCAAAGGGTCTATCCGGATAACTAGGGTCAAGCTGCCTCCATCGAATCTTGTGACGCCATTTTTCTCAAAGATTCGTAATCTAACAATAAAATTTTGTGCAAAGTTGCAGCTTTTCATATCGATTTTCGGCCGTTTCGTCACGAAAAAACGTGTTTTTGTCAGGTTTATCGATTTTTCATACCTAAAAGCCATCTGAAAATTTGAAAAAAATTTTGCAGATCAGGAACACAAGTTACATAACAAAAATTTTTGGAATTTTTTCATGTCAAATTCTATTTTTCATAAGCCAATCTTCTTTGAAAAGAATTATTTCAACATGTGTCGACTTTCCTACTATTATGGCGAAATTAGGTATAATTCCGCTCTCAATTCCCTACAAATTAGAAGGAAACCTCCAAATTCAACCTGCAACACATTGAAAAAAAACGATGAAATTTTACATTTTTCATTAAAAATCCATGTATAAATCATTCTTTGATTGTGAGTTTGATTTTTGGATAATTACGTCGGAGAACTCGTGGGACATGACAAACTGATGTAAACAATAGGAATTTTACATTGATTTTGGATTAGTTGAGAACTGTGTGATTTAGATACTGAAAATGGATTAAAATGGATTTTTCCGATTTTTTTAATCCAATATGCATGTCCGATGACTACTCCAGGCATAATCGCCCGATAATCAAACTCAGAGAATGATTTATATATAGATTTTCGATGAAAAATGTAGAATTTCATCGTTTTTTTTATTTATTTTTTTTTCAGTGTGCTGCAGGTCGAATTTCGAGCTTTTTTTCAATTTGCAGGGATAGAGAGTAGAATTAAAGCAAATTTTGCCATAATAGTAGAAAAATCGAGACATGTCGGAATAATTTTTTTCCGAGAAGACTGGCTTATAAAAAATAGTATTCAACATGAAAAATAAGTGAAAAAATCTTCCTAGTTAATTGAGGTGTTTATGGGTTTTAGGATTTTTCAAATTTTTAGATGACTCTTAGGTATGTCAAAACGATAATATTGACAAAAACACGTTTTTGCATCATAAAACGGCCAGAAATCAACATGGAACTTTGCACAAAATTTTCTTTTTAGATTACGGATGTTCGAAAAATTGGCGCCACAAATTTCAGTGGAGGCAGATACGGGTAGACCTTTTCACCCCAACCCGACTTCGACCCTATGATGGAAACTTAGTCATTGGGTTCCTGAATAAAACTTAATTTATGCGGTTGATTACTGTTGTATATCATTGCGATCTTCGTAATTTTGGTAATACCATACATCTGGGAGTTGCATTCATAAATTGTCCGGAATATATAATTTCTCAGTCACTTGTTGGTCACTAAATAGTCATTTTAGAACTTTTCACAGTCACTATTCACTTTTTTTGTTCAAGTTGACCGCTATGAGCCCTGCTGTTACAAATTTTATTTTAAGGATGTACTGGCTCTATAGCCAATACATTCTCAATGTCAAAAACCAATTCCTGAGAGGGATTGTGTAATAATTGTTCTGTTCTCTTTCGCTCCATTCCAATGAAATTGAGATTCTCAGTAACCTAAGCCAGACCTGTGACCTTCCCATTGTAACTTCTACATTCACAATTAGTAACAATATGATAGTAATTGTTCTTTGTTTCCACGATTCAGTTATACCAGGTGCTTAACCCAAGTATAAAAAAAAATGAGTCCAAAAATATGTATTATCTATATACAAATATTGAAGTTGAATTCCAATTCAGATTCTAGTAATCCAAATCAAAGCTACTAATATGTTTCATCTTTCCTTGCGACATATACCCAATGCGCGTCTTTTGTTCATGGGTCCCATATTTTTCAAAAAATTGAAAACCTCTTCATCAGTGACATAACTGTCGGTTTTGACCACGGATTGCGATTACTAATCTGACGGTTATGCCAGTTATGAAAAGGTTCTCAATTTTTCGATGAATACGGGACCCGTAAACGAAAGACACGCATTGCGCTTCCTCACTATCTCATGGTATATTATTGAATAGATAACCAATAATTGGGTTCTAGTTGAGTTCGATTCTTTTTTGTACATTGGGATGGACTTTATAAGTGAAACTGTGGTACTATAAGTATAGACATTCTAGCATGCTGTATACTTAAATAAGTCAAGTCTGCCTTAGCACTGCATGCATTCGCACTAGGGTGTTCCTTAATAGGGGAGTTGGCAAACGCTAACTATTACCCCCTCCCCCCGATAGGTTCAAAATAAATGAATACAAATCCTATGCAAAACCCTAACTCTGTATTCCCACTAGAAAACGTGCCTGTCAGCTCGTTTTGTTTTACATTTGAATACCATACGACTTTCTGAGCCATCTGGTTATTATTTTTTTTACTGTGCTCCGAGGCATCCGAAAAATATTTAATTCATCGATTCTATGTATGTGTAACTAACTGCAAAAAATGTTATCACACACCTCAAGCCTATATTGTCCGTGACAGTACACTGCTAAACGTTGAAATAAATGATCAATTTCATCAATCTACAGTGTTGCGTAATATGAGGTCAAACCTCTGTAGCATTTCCTATAATGACTTACACGCATGCACAATAGATTCATATGAAGGGAATATTTTCTAAACATTCGAGAACCTTGCAAAATAATAATAACTGCTAGTGTTGAAAAATTCTGTGTTATTGGAACAGAACACAAAACGAGCTGACAGGCACATCTTCTAAGAAGAATACAGACCTGGGTTCTGCGCAGATTTTTTATTCATTTACTTTGAACCTATCTGGGGGGGGGGGAGGGGGAGGGGGGGCGTAATCTTCAAGATCTGCCGATGCCCCTATTAATGAACAACCCTAATCTACACATGAATAATCTACGTGAAAACAATTTAAGCGACGGAGTAGACGAAGGAATTCACTGGCTGGTTGACTGTATCAAAAGAAACAATGAAGTTCGTCCACCTCGAAATCAGGATGACAACTGCCTGTCGTAACAAATACATTCCAGTTTGATTGTGATCCAACAAAGTTACATATTAAGCCTTTATATTTTGTATATTTCCAATAAATATATATCATTACTACAATAATTTATGTAATCAAAGTATTTGCATTGAAAAACCACCCATATCATCCAACGTTTACCTGTTTCGTCCTACGCAATACTGTTATTTACCGATAAGATAGTGATTAATGTGATTGGTTATCTGATGGGAAATATTGGGATGATAAATTGTTTGGATGAAGACTCATGCAAATGATTTTTGTCAATCATGTATTTCAGAAATAATGAACAGAGTGACAGCAAGTTTCTTCCAATTTTTGATCAATCAGTAATACTTCAGTTCAACTTATACTGGAGGATAGATAAATGAATCTGAATGGTGATTAGAACGAGAGTCTGCACTTGCGGGCTGATAGCGAGGTAGAGAGCCAGATAAGAGATAAAGGTAACACCTTGCTTTCAGTACTGTGTTATGTTAGTGATAAATATCGTTCTCTATACTGTAGCACCATACCGCATGATATACGACCAATGTACTAACAATCTTTCATTTATATTGTAAACTTCTACTGTTTGGCAAGATTATTGAAATATGTGGCCCTATTATGAGACTGAAGATTGGAGTGTTCTCCCACCTGAACTGAACAGAAGGTATTTGAATATGCTAAAATTGCCTATTGAGTAAGCTAACAGAACTCTATTTTGTCCGGCTGATATAGCTCAAAGAAAATAGAGTCTATCAATTTGTTCGGAAATTACAAAATTGAGAATCTAAATGCACACGGAAAACAGGTATGAAACATCACTTTCAAAATTGCCTTCCGCAGATGATATTTATGAATTATCACCACCTGTCACCCTTAAGGCCAAATGAAATTTAGTGATTCGTGGTATTGGCGTGGTATTGGCGAGTGTGATAAGGCTATTATCCAATACTCATATGTTATAAGACTATTACTAATTACTCATATGTGACGACTACGTAATTCGACGATTCACGACGAACTAAACAAATTCGTTGTGTCTCTGGAGGTATGCGTGAAAATGATTGCCACGCATTCAAAATTTGATTGATACAGTGATATATATTATATACCTATATTATGGTGAGAACTGTAGGTGTAAAAAAGATTGGCATAAGCTGGCATTTTGATCCGTATTATAATATACAATATGAATATCTGGATGCTTGAAACATTGCGATAAGGATCGATTCGTGATTTCCAAAACCAATCATTATTCACGATCATCTGCGTTAGCAGTCAATTATTCAACAAAGTATTTCCTAACAATAAGACCGAACTGATTCTGGATCTTCCAGACTGCTACATAGAGTATTCTTCAAACTAGACTGAACTAGACCATCACGTATATACTGAGCATGTAACTACGTTGTGCAATGACGCCTTTATTACCGTTCGCACTGGTGCTAAATGAAAGATTGTTCCCACACTTAGGTCCAGTCACATAAAATCGTCGTAACTATTATAGTGTGAGTAATCCTGTTAATTGTTACATGAATATACATATCGTTCAATAATTCGCAATATCGACTGCTAACGTCAATTGACAGCCTGCGGCCATCTTGGTTTTCTGTATGCAAGGGGAAGAGTTCGAGTTTTCAGCAGAGTGAAACAGTGGATCGGGAAGAAGTATTTGACGTTCGGTGGGTCAGTCAACCTTTCGCGTTTAATTATGCGCCTGAATAATTTGGAAGTACTACAATTGTGATTTTTCTTTCAATAAATATAGTGGTAGGTATTACGACTGTAAACATTCGAGTACATAGTGACTAGTGAGGAGTCAGAGCAGGTGCGGCATTGTCGACGTCGAGTGTTTCGGGAACCTCGGAGGTTTAGTTTAGCTTGTACGATTAAAGAGCTACGTAAGTAGTTGATAGTAGTATTCTGTGTCCGGTGTAAGGTGTTCGCGCTCGTCGCGTATTAAAAGGCGAGGCATTCTCTGCCGTATTTGTCACAGTCATACTTTGATACGTCCGCCCGGTAAAGGTAGGTGACATCGCGGCAATTGACACGTTTCATTTGACACCGTGCATTTGGACAAATGCCTTTTCGAAACTCTAACCAACGTTTGCCAAAACTTTCTGATCGAGATTACTTTTGACAGCTAACTAAAAGCTTAACTTTGCCCTAACGCCCTTAACTCCATCACGTCTGTATTATTTCAACTGGCGTTCGATTAAATCTTGCCATTAGAATACGTGATTTTTCAGCTGCACATTGCTTTAACATATTTTGTTCCTCCATATTCTATACATATGCTGTAGCCCCATATTGGCATGGACAATCTTATTCTTGGATTGTGCAATATTTCCATATAAATTCGACGGATATTTAGTGCTGGAATCAAATTACGCGATATTTGTTTCGGTCTTTGATATAAATTTGATTCTTTACCGTTTCACGTAATAAGACGTGAAGTATAGTTATGTAATATGCTATAGTAACTTAGGATTCCTGTACTTCTATTGTGCATTTTTTGTACCGGTGACATGTCTCATAGTACGTTGCCTGTTTTTATCAGCCTAACATTAGGATCCGATCCAAGACTCGAACCAAGATCAACATAACCATAAAACCGCTATGTCTAGCAGGATCGTAGCGGCGGAACGGAGTGAAGTGTGTCAAGTTCGCTAACCATCTGCCATAATCGATTTAGAGTAGAGCTGCCAGCCCCAAACATTCTGAAAACAGTGTTGAGAAATCATGAATGCCTCAGAACATGGGTAATTGGTTATCACTGTATAATAATCTGTACGAGATGAATAACCACAAATACAGCCTGACTTCGGCCTCTCTACATAAATGTTTCATTCGATCCCTGAAATTCAAAGTGATTACTCGCCTGGATTTACTCAATTTCTTATATAAGTGGCGCCGTTTCTCTTAATAACTGCTTTCCGAATGAGAGAATTTATATGATATATAGAGCTGAAAGTGATGAACAATATTCGGTAAAGCATCGCTCCGACGAATTCTTCAGATGTGAAACAATGAGGCTCCGGTAAAACACAGCCGACCTATGCGGTGCGCTGCTGAAGAATTACCAAATCAAGATTATCTTTATTAGCATGACATTTCATTATGTGCTAGCGATTCTACTGGACTCAAATTTTATTGATGAAAACAGAATTGATAATAGGTAATAATATATCTGAAAGATAATGCTGCTCAGAAGAGAGCTATCTTATGCTTTGCTTAGAACTATTATAGGACCTTGTCAAGTAATCACTTTTGGATTTCCAAGGGCAATGGAGCTTCTTTCTTAAGAGATTCAAATAGGACCCCTGTGGAAAATGATGTATAATCAGGCCGGTATGCACCTGAAAAATCAGAAAAGATCAGGGAATTTTGTAAAAAGGAGCAGACTTCTGTGACCTTAGCATAAAATGTCCATTTATTGTCAGCATTCTGATGCCTTTCTTTGAAGATCGAAAAGAAATGGGGATTTATCCAAATTCCCCAAAAGTTGATCGTCATGAGCATGTGCTCTATATTGTGAATTACCGGTCGAACAACAAATTGTCATTCGAGCAAAATAAAAATTCTAGGTTGCGCGCGATTTTGAAAATTTTTAATTAAAAAAGTCGTACCAACCCTGCATAAGATGGGAAAGATTATCAATTATATCTCGAAGCTCCTTCATGGACTGTAAAATCTGATTGTCAAATAAACAATTAATAGTTACTATTGCTTGCGAAGTTTGATTTCTTGTCAGTTTGTCTTTTCTTCTTTATTTCAACATCATTGGGTTTTTTATTTGTCAGTTGTATTTACATAGTCATGAATAAGCAATAACTCATTGCTAGAGAAACTGCTCTGCAATTATCAAGGCACAGTCAAGCGATTGGGTAGTAAAGGTGTCAATGCATGTTTGTGGATATTATTAAAATGAACCGAAGATTGCGAGTGCATTAACAAGCATGGTGTGACTTTTCCAGGTTTAACCCAGCCTTCAATATGGCCTCCATAAAACAGGCTATCAACGAAGCCGTTGAGAGAGGTGGGTACTCATGAATTCATGCCACTTTTTATAAACCCTAACTCCTGACTAGTGTTTTGACTTATAACAAGTAAACACAAGTGCTCACACCATCGTAATATTCAAACAAATCTTAATTATTCTGAATAGTTGCTTCATTTCTCTCGAGTATGGCTTCGATGCTACATGCTTGCAGTCAGCAGCAGAAAATGTGATTCCTTGTTCCTCTGCATCCATTTTCAAATTTGTTAATTGATATGATGTAGCAGATTAATTGAGATAATTCGGTTGGATGTTTCAATAAACTCGATATCTGTTTGAGTCTGTAGCTATTCCACAGTTCACAATAATATACAAATGTTGGCAAAATGTTACAATTTGTGTCATATTTATGTCTTTTGATTTGCCATATGACGTACTGTAGTAAGAATGTGTTGAACAAATTGCACAGCCTGCGGTGAGACTTGAAATCATTCAGACCTTATTTATGGGCATATTTGTCAAGGAACGTAACATGGCACATGAAGCAATTAAACCTTTGCTTTAGTAATAGATGTAACTTTAAATAGACTTAACAATCACCACACATGAAATATTCATAATCTTTCAATTAAAGAATACGCACGCCTTTCATGCCTATCAAAAACTGTCACAAAGCAATGCGATTATCAATCAATATTACTAGGCAGTGCTTAGCTTCTCATACTATCGCACCGCCGCTCAGCTAACATATTGCACTGATAACATAATGATAATTTGAAAGTCTCGACAGTGAGAATGCCAGCTCCTACTCGCCTGCGCGATCTGATCAGACAAATTCGAGCAGCTAGGACTGCAGCAGAAGAACGCACCGTTGTCAACAAAGAATGCGCCTATATTCGGTCAACGTTCAGGGAGGAAGATAGTGTTTGGAGGTGTCGTAACATTGCCAAACTGCTCTATATTCATATGTTAGGGTCAGTATGATGGACAGACTAATAAATACTTAGTCTTAAATTACCAGTGTCTTGTTGTAGTCTTCACTTCAGTACGTACTATCCGGTTTTAAGTTTCTGTATTAAAACACGACTGTAATGCATAAATTACTGTGAACATTGAAATTCGCATATAAGATAATTTTAACTTGAATGCACAGATATCCGGCACACTTTGGACAACTTGAGTGTTTAAAGTTGATAGCATCACCAAGGTTCACAGATAAAAGAATTGGCTACCTCGGGGCAATGTTACTTCTTGACGAGCGACAAGACGTTCACCTTCTGATTACCAACTGCTTAAAGAAGTGAGTACAATGATTCGGAGAGCGGTGGAAAACAACCGGCTTATTCCCAGTTCTGTTGAAGGGCTCAGCCAGGCAATCATGTCAAAGTTGCCCCAAGAATTTTTCGGCCAAAACTTGAATGAACATTTTCGTAATTGAAGAAGAAAGTTTCTCCCAAAGTTTTAAGCCCCCACCTCTATTATTTCACTCTCTATGCGGATGATTCTGTTTTTGGTTTCTAATTGTCTTCTTCATATCCGTCAAGAAGTTGGAAAAAAAATCTATCACGGGAAAAGAAGTCACTGAAATACATACAAAATTTTTTTTTGGTACTACTTGTTCGGAAAATTTGTTTATTAATGCCTGTGTAGCGTGCTCAAAGTACTTTCCACACCTGGGCGAGGTTTTCGGTGCATGCGCACATTGTCAATGGTCTACTTTTCGCACTAGAGCTTTCCTCGGACATCTACGCTCCAAAATAACTCAGTCAATCAGTGGCGCTATCAGGTATAAGCAATGTATAAGCTCTCCTCTTAGTGACGCCATCGGGCATGAGTGATGTATAATCTATATTATTACCTACTGCAGGCCATTTTCTCAGACGTGTCACTTGATTCTGCTTCTGAAATCAAACTTTCCAAAGAGGAGTTACAAAAAATATTTTTTATAATATGTATACTTACTGCGGTTGATTCGCGGACGGCTTCGTCCCGATTGTTTTTTGGTTGGGCAATATCAGACAATTTATTTCGACCACCACTGAACGCTGACGGCAGCGCCGGTTAAGTGCCAGCGAATGGAAGTAACTCCACGATCTTCTGCTGTCTAGTGTCCGATCTCCGAGTCTCCGACGACAGTTTGATACCAATACCTAACCTCGTAATCTATTTCGTAGCTGTATTTTCCTATACACCGAGTATTTATTATTCATTGAGCAACAAGTTTCTGAACGATTATCACTTTCAAATGGCAACTTTCAATTTGCCGAAATAGATTACGAGGTTAGGTATCGGTATTAAACTGTCATCGGGGATTCGGAGATCGGACACTAGACAGCAGAGGATCGTGCAGTTACTTCCATTTACTGGCACTTGACCGGCGCTGCCGTCAGCGTTCAGTGGTGGTCAAAATAAATTGTCTAATATTACTCAACCAGAAAATAATTGGGACGAAACCGTCCGCGAATCAACCGTAGTAACTATACAATCAAGCAATTTCTGACTCGTGTGGAGTTTGCAGAACATATCTCGGCTTGCGCTGCTAAGTCCACACTTGTCAGAAGTCACCTAATTTCCTGCCTTAGCCACGCAATATACTGTTTCACCCTTTCCGGCACCAAATACGTGTTTTCAACCAATGATTCAGATTTTGAACCGTGTTTTTCACGAGACAACTTATTGCTAGATGTACACTAGCTGCGGTTGATTTCGGGACGGTTTGTATTTTGGTTTAACCATTTAGATTGGTACTTCAAATCAAAGCAGCACTGCCGGTTTTGGTGAAGATGCAAGCTTTGTTTCTCTTAGCTGCACTCGAAACACTACAGCTGAAAATTTAAAATACTATTGGCCGGCGATTTGAACCAAACTGTAGGATTTCAGATTTTATGCACTGGTGTGGAGAGTGTAGCTTAGATGAACAAAGCTGAAGACAAGCTCTGTTACTGAAATCATACAATGACAGCTATCACTGTTCCTCAATTTCTGAACTTACTTTCGATTATCAATTTCTAACGGATGCATTCCTAATTCTCATGAACACCGGCTGTAGGTGATCCAGTGCCGTGAAACTTCCGAATACCGCACACATTAAAATTAGTTCCAGAGTGTCACGCATTGTCACCAATCTACTAGGGGCACTAGAGGTAGTGTTCCCGACACAATTGGGCCGCGACGGCCACAACATAAATATATGGAATAGTCATAGGACCTGCGACACTATTTGTATTAATGCAAATTGAAACGAATTAAGAATTCTGACACTCGAAGAAATAGGGGTTCACTGTTTTATTATTGTTATTCACTTTATTTTTTCCTGTCGTCAGGTCATGAATGTTCTTGATGGATCTAGTAATAACAAGAAAAATGTCAGACTCCCGGGAGGCGCTTTTGGGTCATACTGCTAGGGATGTTTGTTTGGGCGAAAGTACGCACCTCAGCAATTTCTGTTCTCTCATTAACTGATTTGAAATTTTCAAGGGAATAATACATAGGTCCCATGCAAAATATGATAGTTTATGTTTATACCGTTTTCGACACACAACCAGGAATGTGCCGGGAACATTACCTCCAGCGCACCTAGCGGAATGCCATCAATAAGAGGCTATCTGGAACTAGGGAGTGTTATGGGGCTCTGATGTGATCTAACATTCTTTTTAATTTCATAAGTGTATCCTGTAATTGGAATTTATGAATAGCAAGGCTAAATGCAAAAAATGTTTACAGTGATTTGAACAGTTCTACACAATTTGTGATTGGACTTGCTCTATGTACTCTCGGGGCGATTGCATCTCCAGAGATGGCGAGAGATCTGGCGGCTGAAGTGGAGAGACTTATGAAATCCCCCAATGCGTATATCAGGAAAAAAGCAGCTCTATGCGCATTTCGAATAATTAGACGCGTGCCTGAACTGATGGAAATGTTTCTGCCAGCCACTCGTAGCCTGCTGACGGAAAAAAATCACGGGGTTCTGATCACTGGCGTCACTCTTATTACAGAAATGTGTGAAAACAGTGTTGACACTTTGAATCATTTCAAAAAGGTAAGAAAATTATGCTTTCTCTGATTCAAGAGAGAAAGAGAAAATAAAAAGAGCTATCAAATATCTGTGTGAGAAACATTATAGGATAAATTCAAGTTATGACAAGAAATGCCTGAGATTGTGGATTGCGTTTGCTAATTTTTGAAGTGTATTGAGCGAAGCATGCGATAAACATTGTGTGATTTATGCTATTAAGAGATCAATGAAATCACAATCCATACTTTGATGATCCCTAAATTAAGTTTTGTTCCACTTAGGAATGCGGCCATCGAGAGGTAAATCATTTTCAAATCTACTGTGTTACTGCATGTTCGGCATGGCAGGCTTCTCTCTTTGGTTCATCTTCTTAAATTTTTTCAGTATTACAATTTTTTGAGCTCGACTGTAAGAATGATTTCTCAATCAATTTGATAATTGTTTCCATTACTTATTATAAGGGTTGATCGTTGATACTAATCACGGTGTCATAAGAGTAGGTGGTCCATCTGGCCTTGGGTGCTGTGATTATTTTAAGACATTTCCCCAATTCTCCACCAGATATGTTTCACGAGTCTAACAGGCCACGCCTGTGAAAGTTGAAAGTGCAGCAATAAAGCATCAGCTGAGGGTGCATTCCGAATAAACTCTCATATACGCCGGAGCGTAGTTGTTTCCTTTTCTATGCATTGAGTGAGACACGTAATAACTTCGCCCGGTCGCTCAATGTACATACCCCCGTTTTCATTACGGTTTACGTTGGCGTGCGAGACTTGTGAGACATCTGGTTGAGAACTGCGGAAATGCCCCACAATAACCACAGAGCCTTTATACAGGGAATATAGGCAATCGCACCACCTACTCTTATTTCACTGTGATACTAACCAGTAACTAATTAAAATTACAAGGCTGTTCCTCACACCTTTCACAACTAACCAATAAAAGTTTAACTCTCGTGATCTCGATCATTGAGTCTCAACAATATTTATCATTTTCAGACTCATCTATTACTCCTTGTCATAAACATATATTGATTTCAAAATGCTATAACTCATGGGCCTGCAGATAATCCATAAACCATGTTATGATACCATCCGAACAACTCCTATATAACAGTGTGGGTTGTTCGTTTTCCCAATCGTTCGGAGAAGAAAATTAGATGTACTACGGGTGTGTTGGGCGACGTATATATGTTGAAATAACTTGAATCACATTTACGTATAATCTGTCGAACAATATTTTGCTTGGTCTACTGCTTTACATCTGTTTATTCTATGATTATGGAAATACGGTTACCAGTGAATGCTTCGTCTTATTTCATGATTACTCTTTAATATTCGTGTATTTCGAAGTTTAGCGAGAATTTTAATTACAGATCGTTCCTAATCTTGTACGGATTCTCAAGAATTTGATCCTGGCCGGATATTCTCCAGAGCATGACGTGTCCGGCGTATCCGACCCTTTTCTTCAAGTCAAGATCTTGAGGCTTCTGAGAATTCTGGGACGTAACGACGTTGATGCATCGGAAGCCATGAATGATATTCTTGCCCAAGTGGCAACGAATACTGAAACAAGCAAAAATGTTGGAAATACAATTCTGTACGAAACTGTTCTATCGATTATGGATATCAAATCAGAGAGCGGCTTGAGAGTATTAGCTGTAAACATTCTTGGCCGATTTTTACTAAACAATGATAAAAATATTCGTTACGTTGCTTTGAATACACTGTTAAAAACCGTGTATGTTGACACGAGTGCCGTGCAGAGACATCGATCTACGATTTTGGTAAGTTCTTTATTCTATTTCATTTCTCCGTCTTCTCACGGAACAAAAATCAAATTTTTCTTCAGGAGTGCCTAAAGGATCCGGATGTGTCAATAAGGCGGCGGGCAATGGAGCTGAGTTTTGCATTAGTCAACTCAAACAATATCAGAACTATGATGAAAGAATTACTCCTGTTCCTGGAACGAGCTGATCCCGAATTCAAAGCCCAGTGCAGTAGTAATATTGTTATGTCAGCTGAAAGATTTGCACCTAACAAACGTTGGCATTTGGAAACACTTTTCAAAGTTCTCATTGCGGTAAGTTAATAAGATACGTGTAGAAAGGAAACTCGTTTCCGGAAAAATCGAGAAAAAAAGTTGGAGACACTGGGAACCTATTCATAAACATTACTGTACTATATTTTTGTGATTCCGTATGTTGCACGCCGAACCTTGATGCAATTTAATCGAGTAATTTTGTATATTGTAATTTGTCACATTCTTGGCTTATACATTTCAATATGTTTGCCTACGTGATATATCAACGGTAAAACCAAACTGCTGAATGAAGAGTTGGACACGAGCTATGAATTCAAGAAAAGTCCAGTATAAAGCGTTCGTTTAGCATTCGTGGCACACATGGCCATGTTTACACTGTGCCAATTTGATGCGAACCAATGCCGAAACAACCAATCATGCGCAGGGCTCCGATGGAAATTTTCTAGATAATCTCCGCGGATTGGTTGTTCTGGCATTTGGTTCACATCAAATCGATCTGCTGTAAACATGGTCTATGTTCCAACGTTTGTTCACCAAATGTATATACAAACCGAGGGGTTACCACTCCTGAAGTCAGTTGTGTGTACATGTTGCTGAAGAGTCACTCGAAATCATGTGAAATTATTTGGAGTCATGACATCACTTGAAGTCACCCGAAGTCACTTGAAGTCATGTACAGGCAATTGACTTCAGGGTTAGGATTCTACAACTGTTCACTAAAGGCCGAGACACACAAAACTCCATAAACCATAAGCAGAGAATGCAGAAGGCATAGCGCATGCGCACTACAGTGCTTTTCTTCATGAAACTACAGTGCGCATGCGCTATGCCTTCTGCATTCTCTGCTAAAGCTCTTCTCTGATTGGTTGGTTTTTCTGGCTAACATCTCAAAATAGGGGGCACAGAAGAGTTTTTTGAAAAGATTTGTAGTATTTTTCAATGGTGATTGCGCTGCTACTAATGCATTGCGCCATTTCAGGCTCACCTTGTACATTCCTCGTCTGTTAATTCTCAGGATATACTTTTTATCGACTCATATTATAAGGGACTTTTTTGATCATCCATGTGTCCAAAACGCATTTCAATTAGTTTTATATATTTTTTTTCATATTTTTGAAATTTCACTTTTGCTGTGATGAAATCTCCTTGTTCTAATAGCACTTAAAAATTTTGTTCATTTTATTCAATTTTTCAGAATTCTGTCAGATTTTAGAACAATGCGTTTGTTTTTCAATTTAAAGAATTCATATTACCGATCCGTCGGGTTAAAACAATCTGAAAAAAATTGGGTATGTATTTTCGACAAACACTTGTGTCCAATAAATCATGGAGCAGATCTGAAACATTACTTCAAGATCTTAATCGAGTTGTCATGGAATGCCTGATATATATTTATATATATTATTTTACATTTTTATGCTGTTTTGCTGGTATTCCAAGTTGTCGGCTCGATGATTTGTGATGCCCAGGTCTTCCACTTCGTAGTTACGTTCAACATTTTTACTCAAATTGACATTCCTTTGAAACACTTGCAAATCCGTCAATTGTCATTTAATTCATATAGTTTCCTATTTGTTCTATACTTTCTTGATTGTATCTGATGTTGAGCGTTGTTATGAAGGATTATTATAATTATGATAAAGTTGGTACAACGTCTCATTCATTTCAATATCATGAACATATGCAGCTATCCACACAAAGATGGTGTCTGCACATACATACACAGCATGCAACACTTTTGGCAGCAACAGGAATTAAGAACAGCAATACGTGTAATATTATTGTTATTCGATTGTATTTCCAGGCTGGAAATTACGTGCGAGATGATGTTGTCGCTTGCACAATTCAGCTAATCTCTGAGGCTCAGGCGCAACAAAACTATGCTGTATGTGCGCTGTGGCGTGCTTTGGAAAGAGATACCGCGGATAAGCAGCCGCTAGCTCAAGTCGCGACATGGTGTATCGGGGAATACGGTGACTTACTGCTTTATGCACCGCCTAGTGATGATATTGAGTCACCTGTAAATGTGAGTGAATTATTTTTTTTCGCCATTTTCAATATTGATGGAGCGTTGAATAAATAGTCCCGGATCGGAATGGATGTCTTTAATATTTCTGGTGAACGTTTATCCAATCTTTAGCTGACCGAGGATGAAGTTATCGACGTCTACCAACGGTTACTGTGGAGCCCACAGAACACTGTCGTCACCAAACAATACACGTTGCTCTCATTGACAAAGCTCAGTACTCGTTTTCAACAAGGCAACGAGTAAGTATAATTATTTACTATCTGGCGAAGATACGTGCATGGTTGTAAACTTGTTCGTGATAATATAAATATACCACGGATACTGCGAGATTGTTTACATCAGCATTATTTATGTTACCTTTTGTTTTGGTTTTACTATCAAAGTAACACGATGCAGTCTGCCACTTTCGTTTTACAGAAAAATTCGTCAAATTATTGATACTTTTGGGAGCAATCTGCACATTGAACTGCAGCAACGTGGAGTCGAATTCTCGCAGCTATTCAGAAAATATGAACATTTGAGGCCTGCGTTACTTGAAAGAATGCCTCCAATGGAAACTGCTAAACCGCAAGCAAATGGGATTATCGGATTAGTAAATGGGGAGCCTGAAGTTGAGGAGGAGAAACCATCTATTTTGGAACAGCCACCTGCTCCTGTTTCTTCAGATTCAGTGAGTTAAAATATTTAAAATCTTACGCCGTAGTTTTCCAATTGATGATTTATCGACTATTAGAATTTCGGCGTCATCTTACGAAATACTTGACCAGGGTTGGTACGTACAGGAAAAACCTGGAAAATCGGGAAGAGTCAGCGAGTTCCGTGTGGCAGGGAAAAGTCAGGGAGAGGTCTTCTCGTTGGGGAAAACTAGTTTATTTTTATACCAAATGCCCTACATTAATTTAAAAATTATTGAATCAGTCTGATAAAATTTTTACTCAGTAGAGCTATGTATATCGTTACGTTATTCAGAAATAGTACATTATGCTGCCAGGACGGAATTATTGACCAGGGTGAAGTAAGCTTCGCCCTCGCCTTCGTCTCGTGCAGCCCACTTCACTCGAGTCAATAATCACTGTCGATCTGTCTGCGCTGCGTACGATACTTTTTGTAACAAGTGCACAGAAAACGGCGAAGGGGGTTTGGGGGGTGAAGCCCACCGATAGCAACATAACCAAATTTCAAATGATTTTTTTTCGATTACGTTTAAAATGGAAATTAGGAATACTCTACAAAAAAGGTTCGTTAATTTATTAAATTTTTAGTAATAACTTGACCATATGAATTTTCAATTAGGATTCATTGCAGAAATAATCAATCTAAAAAATATTTTCTTCTTGCTACTCACGTTGTATTATTGCGGAAACAGATAATTTTTAATACATACATGACGGGCAAATTTCTTGATAAGTAACTGGAAGATACCTATGTCCAGACCAGAAAACCTGGAAAAGTCAGGGAATTTTAGATTTCCAAAACACCTACCAATCCTGCTTATATTAAGTTCTGTTGTTCTGTTGTGCAGAGTGCTCTGTTAGATCTACTCGGAGCTACAGACTTGGATGTCGAGACTCCGACCGCAATTGTCAATAATACCCCCATTGATGCAGCGCCAGTAATCAACAACAACGATCTTCTTGATCTACTGGGAGGATTGGATCTGGGATCTCCCGTTTCCGCCCTACCTCCTCTTTCTCAAATTCAACCAACTTTGCAAATTTTCAGCCCAACAAACACGTCCAATTTCCAAGTCGACGGTCTATTTAATTCATCTCTGGTCCAAAATGGTATGTACATGAAGCATGGATATTCTGCCGAGCACTTGGAGTCAAATTTATAATTGTCAAACTTGTTTCAGAAATTCCGGATCTGATTGTCTTTGACAAATTAGGCCTTAAAATAGTTTTCAAATTAGAGCGACCGCCGGACACTCCGGACTTGTTGGTGATCAACATGATGGCTCAAAATGTTGGATCTACACAATTAACAGAATTCCTGTTCCAAGCTGCAGTTCCGAAGGTAATAATTTCTTGCAAACGTATGACACAAATGGTAGAATAATTTTTTCAACTACTTTCAGACATTCCAATTACAAATGTTGTCACCTTCGAGCACCATTATACCTCCGCTTGGTCAAGTAACCCAAGTTTTGAAAGTAACAAATGCTAACAGAGTGAGTTTCTTGTATCATTTAAGCAGCTGGGGTATTTTTGCTCCTCTGGGATACTTTCCGGTGCATGGGTCACCGATTTTGATGCTCCACAAGATCCTGCTTCTTGATTAACACCCAATATCAGATCTAAAGTTATACGCCTAGATATCAAGTGGTTTCGAAGTTGATTGATTTGCTAAATATGAAAAATAGGATATTATGTGGCTAGTGCCGGAAGTAAATGATCTCTGATAAGTGTGAAGTTAGTAGCACAAGTCGAAGGTGATCGCTGTAAATATTTTAAGGTGAGTTTGGTATTACGATATCTGACCACGCCTCGGGCTCAGAGCTCGACCGTTTCAGTTTAATGGCTATGTGTGGAACAAAACGAGAAGAGCTCCCAGCGCTCGGAATTGTATTACTGAACTCAGCTATACGCGAATACTCGTGTCAATACAGTATGAGCCGAGATGAGTGCTGCTAACTTCACATGAGTACAAAATTGTCTATTCGCAAGTGTCACACCGGATATTTTTTGTAACTCCTCCTTGGGAAGGTCGATTTCCAAAGCAGACGCGTTTGACACATCTGAGAAAATGGCCAACTCGGCAATAAGCAATAACATAGATGATACATCACTCTCGCCTAATAGCAGCAGCATGGAGGCTAGAGACAGACGCACAAACTGATCACGATATGTGAAGTGGAATGTGTTCAGCAAAAACTGGCCACTTGATGGCGCTGGGGGACTCAAAAGGCCACAGTTCGAGCGCGTAGTCTAGATTCCCACAGCGAAACTTCTGCAGGTAGCTATGACACTGGACGCGCGAGACACCTCCCGCCTTATGCTGTGTGGCTGTTCACTGCCGCCCCACGCTCTAGCCTCACACAGTATTGGGCGAATTTTTGATTAATCACATTTAAATTAAATCAATTATAAATTACAATTGTATTTGATAGCTTTGTTCGAGTCAATTACAATTTCTAAACGGCATCTATGCATAATCCCATAAATGCATGGGTGAAAATGAGAATGTAGATTAGATTCGATTATAAATGGATGATTCTGAGTATGTGTAGACTCTACACACGACTCTACATATACGTCTATACATACTCGGCATCGTCCATTCATAATTGAATCTAATCGACATTCTCAACATCACCCATGCGTTATCGGAATTATGCATAGATACCGTTTAGAAATTGTAATTGACTTTAAAAAAAGCTATCAATTACATTTGTAATTTGTAATTGATTCGAAAAGAGCGGTCAATAACAGTTTCAATTTGTAATTGATTTGACTTTCAATCAGAAATTACAATTGTAATTCGTAATTTATTTACCTTTCAATTACAAATCAATTGTGATTTATAATTGATTTAACTTCCATAATTAATTGGGTGCTGCCCAACCCTGGCCTCACACTGCTCGAACTGGAGCCTGTTGTGCCCGGAGGAGAAAACTCAGCCAAACACCTTTTTGCGAATTCACAAGTTTCTTCAGCACATGGGAATACACCAGCAGTTTAGTTACGATCAAGAAAAGTTATGGCTTTTGGCCATTGCAATGAGAATTTCCGGAGAACCCGTTGTTTTCATATTTTACGAATCGAATAAGTTCCATACCACTTCATATCAGGACATATAACTTTAGAATGGTTGTTGAGTCTTGGCCCAGAAACAAAGTCGAGCGTGGCATAAAAGTCAGTGACCCTTGAGAGAGAATACCACAGCAAATATGATTTTTGATTATTCATTCTTGATGTCTTACGCTTGTAATCTGACAACAGGCCATGCTGAGAATGCGATTACGTATCTCATACACGGGAGAATTGGGACCCATTTTGGAACAAGCAGAGGTGAACAACTTCCCACCACTGGCATGGCAGTGACAGCACACGATACATAAACCACTTGTACATATGTCTGCCTAAATATTCAAGTCTGATTTGACCGAAACCCCCGTCTCAGCCCCACGATCACTTTTCAATGGTGCTAAACAAAACCGAAAAAGACTCCTAGTATACTTTATAAAATATAAACAAACTTTTGAACCATTGAATTGTGATATGAATTGAGTGAACGACATAATAACAAAGCCTGATGAGGAACGGGAAGTAACTTTTTCAATAACGAGAGGATATTTTCAGAATTGGTTGCCAATCGTTTGGCGCAAGAACCGCTGTGTATGTACTATAAACCAATAGATACAATTATTATTAATGAGTTAGAAATAATGTGTAAAGTTATATTACTGTGATGCCGTATTCATTCCCTTATGAATTACAAGCAATACAACGTGATTATGTGACATGCATATTATGATGAACGTCAAAGACCAATTGTGGAATCGTTAGGACTATTGAATTGTCAAATTTATATTCTTTGGACCGCACTCTTTACTGGTATGAGATAATGATGTAAAAAGAATTTTTCAGTACAATCAAGGACTCCTTAATTATAATATGCAAATTGCAAACAGGAAAGTTTCATTTCACTATAAACATGATGAGCGTGAACCAAAATCGTTGACTCGTTGCATTCACAAGTAAGGGAATAAAAATGGTAGAATATTCATAGAATCGTGATAGAAAAGTTTTCGGAGAAGAGCAAATTTCATGGCTCCCAAATAACTGATATTTTCGAACTTGCGGTCTACTTCATGAATTGATAATTTTCGACAATTTGGATTACGAAGTCACCGTGAAGAACCATAACAAAAATTGATGACACATATTTTTGCGAGGATTTGTCCACCTCTTTCTGGAAAATATCTGGTTTCCTCCAAACTTCCTGTGAAACTGTAAAATATACTCTCAACGTTTGATAACTCTGTTTTCTCAAGAGCCAGCCAGGGTTGGAAATCTTTTGAAACTTTTTAAAAATGAATTCAAATCTTCGAACATATCCCCCTCGGGAATTTACACGAAAAGGGTGCATACTTCTTTTAGGACGTGATACAACTACATCCGGGAAGTCAGGGAAAAGTCAGGGAATGTTTAATTGGTCAGGGAATTCTAGCAGTACTGGAGGAGAAAAAATAAAGCCTTCCCAATGAGACAGCAAAATTCGGAAAATATTTCTTGCATATTTCTGGATGTTTTTTCAATGAAAAAAAATGAATGCCCTAATTAATCTTTGTGATGTCAAAATTATCTTCTATAACGATTAAGTAGCTTATAAATGTGTTTTTTAATACCAACATGATTTCGGAGCTCCATTCATTGGGTACTTGAATTGGCAGTATTAGTTCGAATTCTAGTCAGGGGAAAATAATCGTTTGGTCAGGGAAAGTCGAGTAAAAGTCAAGGCATTTTCCAGAATATTTTTAGCATGAACTACAGATAAATTCTATCTCCAAATTTTGAGCCTCGAGAAAATCCGGATTATTCATTATTTTCCATTTGAGACCAGGACCAGTAAAACCACATGAATGAGTACTGACAAATATTGTGTGTGTATGAAGTTTTTTACAGACCAGTGCTTGAGAATACCATTTTCAAGCACCAGCGCTTGGAAAACTCCACAAAACCTCGTTTTTGATGGAGGTAGAGCAGAAAATCGAATGTATGGTGCGGGCGCAGATAGGGACTTTGTAGCCCGTGTGCGTCACTTTACACTCGTCAAAAAGTTCCTACTATTGGCGCTCTTGCCACACAAATAACCATTTCGTTGCAAGGGCAAGAAGAACACTGAAAAATGCGAAATTTTGTACATCACTAAGGTCCGATTCCTTCACCAATGAATCTCTGACGGACAATCTTATATACTAGATAACTTGAGTTATCGCCAATCAGAGGTCAGGATTAGAAACAGATCCGGGAGATATAATTCGACCAGAGGTCGAGAAATCGAGCATAAGTAGGGACGATTACGGAAATCTTTCATATCAGATTTCAGAGATATTAGAGGATTTCTATTAGCTAATACTTTTATGCTATCAGTCATAATTACAAAGATAGGTCACTTCATGCAAATCAATAGGTGTCAGGAGAATCTGTCGTGACGTGTCGCATTAAAAACCGGATTCCAAGATGGAATCCAATGTAGACCCGTAATTTTCTCTGAAGGTGGAAAACTAATTACTGAGAATTTTTTAACACATGCAAACCTGGCTGGCATCAGAGAAAAAAACCTTGATTAAAGTATTTGAAGTGTATTTTCATGCTTTTATGAAGAGTTTTGAAGAAAGGGATATTTTCAAAGCGAAAGAGTATGAAAAAACCCTTCAATAAATTCTCGTCTCAATCGTCCCACCTTGGCACAATTATTCCGAAATCCCAGTTGTTGAAAATGATCAATTTACAGAATAAAATGTAGTTCCGAGAATTTTCAACTTTTTACCTAAAAAGTGTCTGGTAACATATTATCTGGGAGCGCAAAGGGGAAGCTGCACTTATCGAAAAATTCAGAGAAGTTGATTTAAAAAAAGGTCCGCTTAAGATGGAATGTCGCATACATCATATTACAACTACCAAGATCTATTGTGTAACACAATTAAATCATATTCAGCCCAACGAAGAAGCCCCTGGTGTAGTGTTCATACATTTTCAGTATCTATACAATCCTCGATAGCATTGGAGGGCTGATGATTGGCTGTCAATGTGTATGCTAGATGTGACACAATTTCAGTATTTCATGTTCGTTTTTGTGCAATATTGTGTACAACAAACGATACGCTTTGGATCGATCGAAAATCATCAACATCAATCGTTCAGCAAAGTTTTATTTAATGACTGTACGAGCTGCGTTGTCACTGCTCACTCATTGACTGATAATATACGTCTTTTCTAATACTTTGTAAACACACCCATGTAGGCAATACGACGAGTAAAAATGTGTAAATATACAGAATTTGTTTAATCCAATGAAAAATTCAATTGCAACACAACACCGAAAACTCAACTTTAAAATGTTTGAACTTCGATTCTCCTGTTTGTTTATCAGGATATATATACTTATATATCTGCGCCTGTGTGTCCACAGCAAGCAAATTCATGTTACAACTAAAAAATTTAACGATATTTGAATGATATGTAGATATGGCCTAATCAATTGGCCAATTTTGAGAAGAAGTACCTACGTGGTTTGTTGTAACCTGTTAAACGTTACGCCATGGTGTCCAGTAAGATCACAGTATAAATATCCAGAGCATTTTCGGGATATTCCAAGGAATTAAGAGATTATTTTTGCACGATATTTTTCCCAATGATTTCAACGAGATTTTTCATAAATGACAAAATCAAATTGGAATCAGAAACGGAGTGGTTATTCCACATGCTTTCTATCCGCATACATAGTTACCAGGAAAGATCAAATATTTCAGCATGCAGATAAACACAAAAACATAGCTTATAAACTGTTCTAATAGCAACTGAGAAAAAAAAAAATCAACGTAGAGACACAGGCATGAGGAGAAATGAGGAAATTTTTCAGGATTCATCGAAAATTCTAGGATAATTGCATACTTCTTCAAAGAGACATTTAACTCTAGAACATTTACAGAATTGCTGGACACCATGTCGATACACGCCTAGGAATCAAATTTTGAAAGTTCATACTCGTGAATATCAGTTTTGTATGAACAGTTGACCAGATAGACCGATTGCCCTCGCCAACCACCGTTCATCTTACGATTGAAAGTTTGTGACTTAACATTTACAGCATTGTACTTAGAAATGATAACAAATGATTGATATAGTCTCGTGAAATGAACCAAATGCTTAGAAATTGAAAACTAAAGCATTGCTTTTGTACCGAGGCCAATAAAAGAAGCAGTGTTTCCACTTTGTCCCGATTCATCAGTTTCCGTTCACGATGCACAGATGCACCATTGTAATATTACATGTGACCTGAAACTGGGTTTGTACAGAGTATGTCGACAAAACTGTTCCAGCCCCCCCCCCCCCCCCCCGATAGGGATGAACCCTGCCTACTCGTTCTCAAAATGATTTTAATTTTATAAATACAATATGAGGTTTGTTCTTCTTAGCTACACTTTTGACACTTCTGTTACACCTTCTTACACTCGACCGATAGGAAGTGTAAAATCTTAGGGAAAAGTGTAAAAGTGTAGAAAGTGCAGCTAAGAGGAACAAAGATATGAATATATATATCAGTTATGATAATGAATATAATGATAAAGATGCTGTATATACTTTTTAGCGAGACAAGGTGTGAAAATAAAAAGTATTTTTATTCCACGATAAATTCTAGTTTATGTTTTAAACCAAATCATTTGTAACATCTACAGTCTGAAAGAAATGATAAAATGATCGAATGAACATATCACTGAATCTGTGTGGGAATCATTGCTTTGAATTTATTTTTCAAACGAAGAATATAAATGTTACGAACGTCTGCGCATTCGCAGACAAGAAAGATACATATTTTAAAGGAAATTATACCGATGTTGAACCAATTCTAATACGCATCAAGCTACGATATTCACCGTCCAGAGCATGTTTATTAGCACAGAACTGCAAATTGCAGTATAAATACCTAAATACGCAAAGTAGAATCCCACAAAAAGATATTTGTATTCAAGTGCCTTGCATTATAAATAAATACACAATTGTGAAGCAACAGCTGTTGTGTTAACAATCGTCTTACTGTGATCATTGTCAAACATTATGTACGTTTCTGAAACAATAATCGAAGAAATGCATAGAACCATATGTATAAGAGGATATGGGATGCAATGATCTAAGAGTCAGTACTTCCAATTCCAACTTGATTGAACAGCCTGTCTTTAATAACTTGTGCCATGAGGCCATGTATAACTTCAATGGTAGTTTTGCAGCTATCTCGTGTAGCCTTGACCAATTTATCTTCTGTTCGGCGATCGTGGGGATCTGTTCCTCCTAGTACGAATCCGCCTCGACCCAGCGCAACCTCGGATTGTTCCAATTTATCCGAAAGATCAAATATTTGTCCAGTTGTGTAGTCGGCATTAGTTAACAAACTAGATGAACTCAATGTATTCACCCAGTACTTGTTCCAAAGAGAATCGAGCAATCTACGATCCAGAGATGATTTGAAATACGTTACTTCCAAGGAATAATATTGTTTACAATGCACACCAAAGTCCTCAATTTTATTCAGGGGTATTGTTTGGTACTCGGATGGCTCTTCATTGGCTGGTTTGTAGCCCTGAAAATCAGATGAAATCGAAAGCAGTCGTGTCACGAGAATATAAGACACTTGTAAGGTTCGGTCGTCACCATTTTATATTTGGCATACAAACCTTAGGATATGTCCGGAATGCACCCAGGCAAACTTTTCCAGCTGAAATGGTTCTCACAGGGTCAATTACAATGGCAACGAAGGGTTCTTGAAAATTTTGATTGAGCATTTGTGTCGATACGTCGATCCCGGACAACCAACACCCATATCCTGGATGACTATGGTACCAACCAATAGCATTTTCTTGTCGTGCGACCTAAAGCAGTTATTTAAATGTCAATTGATTCATAACTCAGTTAGCAGTGTACACCTGAGATATTACTTGTCAAGCGGTCCCACTTCGAGTAATGTTTTTAGTAGTGCCAAATCGTAGAATTGGGAATTGAACTCTATGCTGGTGCCGCTTGGCGGCCAATATTTAAAGTGTCTTATTTAGGATAGAATATAAGCTGGGGGCATATTTTGTAGTGATATGTGTCATAAAGGGTTACGTCTTTTGTGATTGTCGATATTTTCGGTGTTAATAAGAGACAATCATAAGAGACGTAACACTTTGTGATACATATCACTGTTACAGAAAAATCCCCCTGACATACGTAAGTATATTCATAAATCTAATGAGTCACCCGTTTTCATATGAGAAATAATAATTATTGTGTACGTTTGAATAAGTAATTTGGGCAACAATTATATTCTTAGGATGGGCAAGAAGTCGTGGAAAGCGTTGGGTAGAGTAAAAACATCTAAAAGCAATGTATTTTTGTCAGTCTATAGGACGGTGTGAACCTACCACCATAAATTTCAAAAATCATAAATTAGAGCCAGTTCCCATAACACCCACGATAGTTCTACAGTTCCCAATACCTAAAAAGAATAGCTCCGTCGATTTCGATAAAAAAAACAGCTTTTGAAAATATGAGGTGCCAACTTCCTGTAGCACCGTAAAAGCTTCAAAATACATTAAATGGCACATGAATCGGAAGTTGTCGAAGAGTTTTACGGTTCCCAACCAGTATTAAAAATAATTCCAGCCCCGAAAGTTTTTTGACAATTATGTGATATTTCAAAATCTGCACCGTATCTCTTCAAAGGGCAGGCACCGGTACCAAATTTTGGTGACAGTTCTGAACAGTTCCCGCATGGTTCCATCCATTTTGATCTAAACGGAAAATATTTCCAGCTATCAATAGTGCCAGGTTCATACTGCCCCATAGACTGAGCAGAGGTAAAATTGCAGTATACGGCACCTTATTTAATTGTTTTTTGTTTTCAACGATTCATCACTAGTTTTCAAGATGTGGCCAACTTTCTATTAAATTCACTAAAAAAACTTTGAATACTTGATGCTACAAACTGCTATTTCGATAGAGGTGTCCTCAGTCAGATGAAGTGAATACCTCACTCATCGAATTGTGATACAACTGCAAAACTGATGGCAAAATCTAATTGAAAGAGTCATAATTTTGGGAAATGGGTGGGTGACTGATTGCAAAAAATACTATCTAGCCCCTGGCTACGTTTACAAGATGTTATAAGCTGATGCTGTAACTTTTAACTTAGTCTTTCTTTTCGTAGTCTTCGCAGTTCTCTACGGAGTTTTTGTATTCCAGATATTCCTCAACGTAGTTATTACCTGGATGGCATAAAACTTAGAAGGAAAAGATCCGGACGCTGATAACTACGGAAAGCGATACCTGGACGTCGAAAGCTATGGACAAAAAATACTGGACAACTAAAAACTACGAAGGAAAAGACCTGGACAGCGAAAACTACAGAGAAAAAGACCTGGATGACGAAAACTAAGGAGAAAAAGACTTGGACAACTGAAAACTACGAAGGAAAAGATCTTTAAAAATAAATGAAAAAAATATTTCATGAAAACAAAATTGCCAGATCTGCTAAAATGACTTGAGAAACACGTATTTTTACTTCTAAAACGGCTTGCCTATGCCATCATCTTGCTAACACTTCCGATAATGGGCCTTCACCATACCAACAATACTGTGACAACATCTGAATCCTCTGACAGAGGTTTCCTATCTCATATTGACAAAAACAGGAAATCTGAATGGTACTTTGGCCGCAGAAAAATCATAATCAAGTAAAACGAACATATTCACCGATTCACACTGACAGAGAGATGCGTTGTATGATATGATTTTGCTATTGTTTTTTATGTAAACGAATGCAGATCAACGGGCGTTGCAAAAATGCAAAGAACCGCTATCTCGGTGTCGTTGATAGTAGGGGAAAACATATCCACACGTACGGTAGTTCTGATAATTGACCTGCTGCCAACTTTGAGCAAAGAGCCATATACTGCAGTTTAGCCTAGAGGCCTAAAAGAGGCTTTTTAGTGACAAAAAAGTGACTGGATGTATTCCAAACAATTTATGAATGTCACTCCAAGATGCATGGTATTACCAAAATTATGATGGCGATAATATACAATAGTGATCAACCGCATGAATTGAGTTTTATTCAGGAACCAAATGAGTTTCCATCGCAGAGTCGGAGTCGGGTTGGTCTAGCCGTATCCGCGTCCACCGAATTTTGTGGCACCCTTTTTTCGAACATTCGTAATCTAAAAGTAAACTTTTGTGCAAGGTTACAGCTTTTCATATCGATTACCGGCCGTTTTGTGATACAAAAACGTGTTTTTGGCAATATTACCCAAGTCATCTAGAAATTTGAAAAATCCTGAAAACCATAAACACTTCAATTATTTAAGAAAAATTTTTTCTATTTTTTTCATGTTAGATTCCATTTTTTATGAGCCAATCTTCTTGGGAAAAAATTATTCCGACATGGTTCGATTTTTCTACTATGATGGCGAAATTCGCTTCAATCCCTACTCTCTATCCTTGCAAATTGAAAAAAAGCTCGAAATTTGACCTGCAGCAAACTAAAAAAATTTTAATGATAAAATTTTATATTTTTCATCGAAAGTCTATATAAAATCATTCTCTGAGTTTGATTACTGGGCGATCATGTTTGGAGTAATCGTTGGACATGGACATCTGATTAAAAAAATCGGAAAATCCAATTTAATCCACTTTCAGTATCTAAATCACGGAAATCTCAACTAATCTAAAATCAGTGTAATATTCCTATTGTTCACATCAGTTTGTCATGTCCCACAAGTTCTCTAGGCATAATTGTCCAAAAATCAAACTCACAGTCAAAGAATGATTCATATATGAATTTTCAATGAAAAAAGTAAAATTTCATGGTTTTTTTTTAATAGAAGAAAAATCGACACATTTTGAAATAATTCTTTTCAAAGAAGATTGGCTTATAAAAAATAGAAGTTAACATGAAAAAATTTCAACAATTTTTGTTATAAGACTCTAAGTGTTCCTGATCTCCGAAATTAATTCAAATTTTCAGATGACTCTTAGGTATGAAGAATCGATAAAATCGACAAAAACTGATTCTTTCATGGCGAAACAGGTGGGATCTATATGAAAAGCTGTAAATTTCCCAAAATTTGTTTATTAGATTATGAATATTTGGAAAAATTCGCGCCACAAGATCCAGTCGGGGCAGCTTGACCCTACTTATCCGGATAGACTTTTTGAGCCAATGAGAACTGAGATGAGAGAGCAAAACAATAGTTTCTCGTCGAATCTTATCACTCGTCGGCTCAAATTCAACTCCAACCCGACTCTTACTCACGATGTATCCGTCAGAATAATTAAATTCAAAGAATTTCAACTATATTATTCCAAAATAGTTGGAAAAAGTGACAAAAAAATGAGTCTTAAAAACAAGTGACGAACTATGAGCCCTGCAATGGTACACTTTCTTCTTTTCCATACTGAGAATATAATTGTTACCTGAATTACTTATTCAGACGTGCGCAATAATTATAATTTTTATTATAAAACTGGGTAACTCATTAAATCGTTTATGGATATATTTACATACATCAGTTGGTATTATATCCTAACTAGGACGTTTTGGATATTGGTCACCAGGGAGGGCCAGCATCAAGTTCAATCACCAAT
The DNA here is from genome assembly GCA_963170745.1 of Phymatocera aterrima. Taxonomy (NCBI): domain Eukaryota; kingdom Metazoa; phylum Arthropoda; class Insecta; order Hymenoptera; family Tenthredinidae; genus Phymatocera; species Phymatocera aterrima. The sequence goes on along the minus strand of OY720669.1, from coordinate 931,417 downwards.
ATGTGACAAGCCATACACTGATGGGCGCCCCTACTATAAACTGGGAAAAGTCGTATTACTCACTTTTATTCATTTGACTGCACATAACTTTGTTATGCTCATGCAAATAAAGTTTTCTTATGAGAACTTACACAAGCATTTTTTAAATCTAGGCTACCACAAACTGTGAAAAGATTATTTTTAATGTTATTAACATGAATTTCAGAAAGAATATTTACCAGAGGCTAAAAATCCATAAAAATGCTTTCAAAAGAAATCCGAAAAAAATTAGATTTGCTCAAGTGTGAAAACAGTTATGAGGAATTGAATAAATAAAACATAAGAAATGTAACTTCTCGTAGATTCATAACTGTGGTCTAATAAGGGATAATTTTGTCAAAAATCTAAAATAACTCGTTTCTGTAAAATTTCTGCAAGCAATTTCTCCTTTATGATACCTGTTTAGCTGCTTCGATATATGCTGTCATGTATTCATAGGCTTGGGCCTGAGCATTAACTCGAGTTTCTGTACCCTCTACAGGCAGTGCAAACGAATCCATGACGAGCATAGTGTTGGCGGTAACTTTACCCAAGAGTAATCCCATAACTTCCAGAGTTCCGCCTGACCTGGCATGCATTACCATTTTCAGTAATGCTAGTGCCGATATTTTGATATCCTTGAAGAAATGAGGGCTGAAAGGACGTGGAAAATTTTTAAAAGCGAAGCATGAAAAGCAACTGCCATGCCGATGTCGAAAGTATGAACTTGGTCAAATTTGGTCTTACTCTTTTTCCCATGGTTTGGCTGCAAGTATATCAAGTTGCTCCTGGCGATCGTATCTATAGATTTCATCTACGGTACTGATGGTTTCTATATTGTTAGTCATTTCCCATGTTTTCTGAGCAGTTGAACTCTGATCGGTCGAAGTGCTAGCCATTTTTTGTCAATTTCCAAAACGATTTGTATATGCTGAAATTAACAAATACTTTGAACAAAAAGCATCACATCCTTTCTCACATTCTTCTTTGTCCTTTGATCTGACAGTCCAAGTACTTTCTTGATTCTATAATTCCTTGCATCGAGTGGCTACTGGATCGCGGGCTTCAGGCAAAAAGATTGTAGTCGAGAGATTGCGGTCAATCAAAGACTTCATAACAAGAAATCAGAAAATCTTACTGTCAGCAGAATGCAACTGATTTAGATAATCCTCTGTTCGAACGGTTCAAGAGCTGGCAGACTGAATGGACCGTGGTACCAGAAGAGTGTGAAAACGAATAATTATGTCTTGCACGTTTGCTGGATTTCAGGGATCACAGCGACCCCAGTCACCAAGTTTAGGGAATAAAGGGAATTACCTCTAATAAAATAGGGGACTTTCAGGGGACACCAGAACCCTAGAATTTGATAACAGACTATAATACATAATGGACCGCAGTAACTTTTAAAGAACTTTTTTTTATGAATATTTATATATCTAATATAAGAAACATAATATGAAAATTGGTGCCGCTAGGAGTATTCAATTTTGAAGTTTTTCTTCTCGCTGACACTAGGCTAGACTTTTGTCCCCGGGATCATTGATCAGAGTGATTGTGATCGCTTCCTTCTCTTTTTTACACCATGTGCTGAACGAAGAAGGTAATAATTGGGATCGCTTTGATCAGTGATCATAGCGAACAGAAGAATACGCCTGATATTTACTAGTCTATCCTTTCTGTTATGATGAATATACTCAGAGAACAATCTTTCAGGTTCAAGAGATCAATATTTTTACAAAAACAGGATACTGTGTGATCTTACCACCAATGGCGCACATAGTCTGTCACAAAAACGTTTTTTTCTTACGTTTTTGGACCCGACGATAGCAGATTGTTGATGCCGGGTGCAGACACTTTTATTATTGTAAAGATTAAAAAAAAAAAGGTCGATTTATGTAGAGGAAATAGTTGACCTTCAGGGAATTAGGAGAATCGCTGTGAACCCTTGGATTTTACCAGGACTTTCAGTCATCGGTGAGATGTAAAATTCTCAAAATGCTTTCACAGGTTTCTGATTGTGAATACTTGATAAGATGAATTGGTAGACAGAAGTACTTACAGTTACAATCAATTATTGCTCTGAACGGTGGAAGTGATCCATGGGGATATGAGAAGCAGAAATAAAACACGGTAACTGCGTGGATTGATGTTTTACAATATTACGCATCACGTTATTTGTGATTGAAATGTCCACAACCAAATGCGTACGTCATTACAGATATTAAAACGTGGGCTTAACACAAAAGTAGAATTGCTAGATGTCAATACATACCTTGCGAATGATGGATCCCAAATTACAAAAACCTCGGTGACAATCGTAAACAAATCTAACCTAAAAAGTTTGTCCAACTTTGACGGTCGGAAACCTAAATCCTACTCGTACTACACTCAACGCTCGTATAAGCTGCACGGCATTGGACCGTTGAGTGTGGAAGGGTCAACGCTTCGACCAGCTACAGCGGTCAATCCACAGATACCGGCAGCCGGCAATGCCTGAAATTACTTACCCGTACTTACTTTCGCACAGCACTTTTACCGACGGAATTACATCTACGACTTGATTAGTACGCGAAACTAGTGACATCTAGGCTTGTCGAAATTTGCCCCTTTGCCCCGCTGTCCCGCTAGAACTAATTGACTCACACTCCGCTAGACGTCGCTAGCCAAAAAGTCGTACCGTTGAGTGTAGAAGGGTATAGAGGTGCGGACGGCGTGGTGGGGGTATGCTTATGTACTTTTCCTTATATACAAGAGCTTTGCCTCCCTACTCGGAGATGGCGCCCACAAATTTTGCTCCATTTTACGCACACATTAGAGACCGTCGTGTATATGAGACCCAACACATGCGACCGGCTCACCGATGAGCCGAGCTACCCTCCCAACCGCTTGGTGCGCCACCGGCGTGCTCAGTTGGCCGCCCGCCACATGGAGCGCCACGGTCGCTTACCAACACATGCAACAATTACGCGTAAACGCCATACAATACATCCAATCTTTTCACCGACGACGGTGCTTTAAATTCGTCACTGCTAACTGCTTGGAAAAATCTAATGTAAGACGATTCTACTCCGGCGCGGCGCGGCGGCCCGCGTTCAAAATTGGCATGCGGATCAATTGAAAAATCGATAACTCGGTTATTATTGATTCTGCAACTAAATTTCTTGTCTCATTTTACGCGGAAAAACTTCAAGTTTTTCATTGTAAAATGAAAAGACGCAAAAAATATTAACATTTTAATTGTTTATTCGCCAAAAACTGGAAAATTCCGAATTTCCGCTCCATAATATTGCAGCTGGAATTATCAAAAATTTCCCGCAGAGATGAATTGCGATAACGATGCAGATTGCAATAATTCGCACGACTCGCAGTCTCGCAGGTTCACTACCATGAATTGATGAAGAAAATGTAGTAGCATGCATTGTCGAATAATTCGTTCATAATGATTATCTTGAAGAATGATGTCGGGATGCTTGTATCACTTGAGCCCCCTCGCCTTTCACAATAGAATTATTATAAACAATAATAACTATTAATAGTACATGAGGGATTTCACGTGGAGCGGGTCACTATAATAGGGCTTCGCGTCACCTCTGATTTCACTTCTCTTTTAGTCATTTTTTGTGCGCAATTTTTTTTATGGTAAAATTTTACAGATTATTTTCAAAATTTCAATTTATCGTAAAATAAATCTTCAAAAATATAATTATTCTCGCGTATGCTACGGCCAATGAAAATCTAATTTGGACGTTACTATATACATATTGAAATCTAAATGTTTTTCGTTTTCATTCCGTTTCATTATTCAATATAAATACAATACTCGCAATCTGTGATGATAATCCTTTTGTATATCTGCAGCGTTCAAACAATGTATTGTGTTTTCGAGGATACTGAAATCAATGCAATTGGTAACAACATTGTAAGGGGATTGTGGATGGGTGGTATCGTCCCCCGTCCACCTACCGCGACGTTGCTCACACGCTTTCGTGACAATAATATGCTTGCACGATTGAACGCGAGACGTAGTCCAGCCGAGTAAGCATTGACTCCTATTATTTTTGAGAAGTTCGCCGATTTTTTTGAAGGTAGATTTGACCTCGACCAAGAAGCCCGTGATTTGGCCTGTATATAGAATTGACAGAACATTGTTTATAATAATGTTAGAGAAAAAAAAATCGCAATTTTTATTTTTTATTTTTTTGTTATGTGCGTGAGGAAAAAATGTTTAATATAAAAGTTGTAGGTCTCATCCTCATGTTTAAGAAAAAAAAAATGTTAATTCAAAAAATGTTTGTTAGTTTAGCCTCAGTCCAAAAATTATTCGATTATCTTGTATATTATGGCAACAAATAATGATTCTCGAAAAAAAACGTTGGGTACCAATAGAATCGGAGCCAATGGGGTTACAGCATAAAAAAGAATTCTCGTAGTAGTTACAGATATGGAGATAATTAATGCGATAAAAAAATAAAAATTTCCATCGACAAAGGTCGAGAAAAAAGTAAATAAAATTTTCTTACTCAACAAATACGATTAATGGTGAAATTGTTGACTTACGAAAAAAATTGTTTAATATTGTTATTCCTGTTTTTGGGACGGAAATTTGAAAAAAAACCTCTTCATCTTTATTAGAACCGGAGTTACACTTGTCTTACTAATTTGCGATTTATTATCAATGTTAATAATATTAAGGTTTGAAAAGAATACTATATCTCGTCCATACCTCAAGGGTCAACCATGAATTCTTTAATTCAGATTTGAGCTCTATTTTTGTCAAAATTAATTAGTGAATCAAGGCAAACGCGAGGCGTCGTATTCCAGCGGCGCTGCAACGTCAAACGATGGCGCGGCGACGCGGTGGGGGGCATACGAGAGCCGGCGGTCGAACGGCAGTCGTTAAAAGAATATCTCCGGCAAAAATTATCGTAGGATTTTTTTTTTAAACCTAATAATTTTTTTCTCAGCAATCGGAATATGTCATGAGTTTTTTATTTTCGTCAATTTTTTTTTCCGAAAACTGAGAAAAAATAATTTTATTTAAAAAATAATGTCAATTCTGTCAATTCTATATACAGGCCAAATCACGGGCTTCTTGGTCGAGGTCAAATCTACCTACAAAAAAATCGTCGAACCTGTTCTCAAAAATAATAGGAGTCAATGCTTACTCGGCTGGACTACGTCTTGCGTTCAATCGTGCAAGGATATCATTGTCACGAAAGCGTGTGAGCAACGTCGCGATAGGTGGACGGGGGACGACACCACCCATCCACAATCCCCATACAATGTTGTTCAGTATTTTCGTAAACACAATACATTGTTTGAACGCTGCAGATATAGAAAAGGATTATCATCACAGATTGCGAGTATTTTATTTATATTAAATAATGAAACGGAATGAAAAGCGAAAAACATTTAGATTTCAATATTTTCATAGTAACGTCCAAATTAGATTTTCATTGACCGTAGCATACGCGAGAATAATTATATTTTTGAAGATTTATTTAACGATAAATTGACATTTTGAAGATAATCTGTAAAATTTTACCATAAAAAAAATTGCGCACAAAAAATGACTAAAAGAGAAGTGAAATCAAAGGTGACGAAGCCCTATTATAGTGTCCCGCTCCACGTGAAATCCCTCATGTACTATTAACAGTTATTATTGTTTATAATAATTCTATTGTGAGAGGCGAGGGGGCTCAAGTGATACAAGCATCCCGACATCATTCTTCAAGATAATCATTATGAACGAATTATTCGACAATGCATGCTACTACATTTTCTTCATCAATTCATGGTAGTGAACCTGCGAGACTGCGAGTCGTGCGAATTATTGCAATCTGCATCGTTATCGCAATTCATCACTGCGGGGAATTTTTGATAATTCCAGCTGCAATATTATGGAGCGGAAATTCGGAATTTTCCAGTTTTTGGCGAATAAACAATTAAAATGTTAATATTTTTTGCGTCTTTTCATTTTACAATGAAAAACTTGAAGTTTTTCCGCGTAAAATGAGACAAGAAATTTAGTTGCAGAATCAATAATAACCGAGTTATCGATTTTTCAATTGATCCGGATGCCAATTTTGAACGCGGGCCGCCGCGCCGCGCCGGAGTAGAATCATCTTACATTAGATTTTTCCAAGCAGTTAGCAGTGACGAATTTAAAGCACCGTCGTCGGTGAAAAGATTGGGATGTATTGTATGGCGTTTACGCGTAATTGTTGCATGCGTTGGTAACCGACCGTGGCGCTCCATGTGGCGGGCGGCCAACTGAGCACGCCGGTAGCGCACCAAGCGGTTGGGAGGGAAGCTCGGCTCATCGGTGAGCCGGTCGCATGTGTCAGGTCTCATATACACGACGGTCTCTCATGTGTGCGTAAAATGGAGCAAAATTTGTGGGCGCCATCTCCGAGTAGGGAGGCAAAGCTCTTGTATATAAGGAAAAGTACATAAGCATACCCCCACCACGCCGTCCGCACCTCTATACCCTTCTACACTCAACGGTCGTACGCACGGACGTCCGTGGTCGTACGTATATTTTAACACGGCGTGAGCATCTCCCCCCCTCATCTCTGACTGGTTCTGTATCTGGTGCTGTCAAGTTCTCTGGTTGAGTTAGTTGGCTAGTGGAAGCTACGGGGTGCGTGTTAAAGAATCTGCAAGAGAGGTATAATTCAGAGACGGTTGAAGATAATTCCGAACCACGTGCAACCGACATAGCATTGCTTTTAGCAAAAATGAGTCCGGCAGTAACAGCTTTGTGTTCGGTGAAACTTGTGCCGTGGAGTATGGCGAGGATGGTAGCGAGAAAATTGTCGCGCACAAATAGCATGAATGGAATGAACATCAAGTGTACTGGGCTAAAGGGGTGTGGTGGCGGTACAGTAATTTTATGCTGCAAAACTCCGCAACGTGTGATTTTGACGGTACACGGGTCAACGGAGGTGCGACTGCAAGCGCGTATCATGACCTGGATTTCCCGTAAGGAGCCCCCAACCCCGGAGAATACAGAGACTCCCGTGATATTAACTAAACAGCAAGCACAAGAGCTCGCCATACGTCTCACGCCGGAGGAAAGAGATGTCCTCATCTCAGCCCTTCAAGAGTCCCAGTCGCAAAAAGCTAAAGCTGAATATGTAGGTAAGGTAATTAGATGCGATATTCGGAGTGACAATGAAAGAGATAGAGAGAGTGAGTGAAAGAGCGAGAGAGACAGAGAGAGAGAGAGAGAGAGATGCGCTATCGCGACCTGATTTTCCATTTATTGCTACATTTTACACCATACCTATACATACATTTAAGTGTGCAACGCGGCATTGATAAACAGTTAAAATATAATACGTATACGTTGCACCTGCTTCTAGTTATTTGAATCACGCGAGGAATTTTAAAACCGCTACGGCGCTCGATGGATCGCGACAGACGTGTTGGGACGTGCAGCATTTATATTTAACAGATAAACTTTGTGGATATTGGAATCGGTAATCTATAGTAGCTGTCTGACGTCATCGGCTTGTCATCGACGATTCCCGCGCAAGTGTAGAGCGTGCGTAATTTCAATCGATTGTGTCATTTCAAAATTCCTGAATATTATTGCGTGACGAATGCTTCAGTGAGAAACGGGAATCTCCGGATCAGAATAAGATCGAATGAGATGTGAAATAGTCAATATCCATACACAATGAATTCAATAGTAATTGACAATTGAGAAATTATGAGGATGACTTCTTTTTGAGCAGATTCTTATCTCTGAAATTGTATGAAGGCCATCATAATTGTTTCGTGAGATGTAAACTGGTTAATTTTGTACCATGTTACATAATTCGTCTCAAACCGGATAGTTGTAGTATTATACTATGTTATATCTTACGTGTTATATACTGGGTGGTCAAAAATGTGAAAAGAACGGACGGCCTAATTCTGCAGAACTTGAAACAATTCCAAACGCATGTATCGCTTTTCAAGATATTTTTTTTTTATTGCTGTGATCAAAAAGAATAGTGCTCACATCGGGGGTTGGAAAATGGAGAGGCCGAAAGGCTTGATTCCCGAATATGCGTAGAAGACCATTTACTCATCTGTATGGAAAGTTGACGGTACTCAGGTAACAGTATAGACAGGACAGACTCGTTTCGACTTCCCTGAAGGTAGCACCCTCATACCGACAAAATGATATTTTGATTCTCTGACAATTTAGTGCTACTTTGATGCCAATCTAAAACTAATTCGCCACTCCATTCTGAATTTTGTCGCTCCAGCCGTTTTTCCACAATTGGTGGGGTCGCTCGTCCAATTTGAAGCCAGCACCCCCATGCTACCGGAAGCAATAAGATGACGTCGTTCTTTGTTACCAATTTGATGCTCTTCGAATGAACATCGCAAAGCTTATATCTCTGAAGACGTGGGAAACCGAGCTTGTGTCCATGAAAATACAGGATTGGAAGGAAGTAGCTGTATATTTGCACACTGAGAATAAAATCGCGTTCAACCAGCTACAGCGGCGGTCACGGGCTGTCAATCGCACATTTAGTTAAAACAACAGAATATTAGATTTATTGAACAATCATTTTCCCAGATTGAACCTACCAGTTTTGAGCGGAATCAATATTTTGTCGTTTCAATTGAAGCGCGTTTGACAGTCCGTGGGCGCCGTTGTATAGTTGGTCCGAAGCAATTTTTTTCATACTATCGCATATGCTTGACTTCTTAAATTTGTCACTCTATATGTATGGTATTACAAATTTGACGCTCTGCGATTTCCAATCGAGGTACCGAATTCGTCGCTTCTCATTAACCTCGGCATCAACCAAACTCAATCTATCGGTTAGATGTAGGCGGAGAAAATAAATAACGACAACAAATATTCCCGTTGTGTTTATATAGGCAGGATAGTGTACATGTACCTTGAGACTTGAACTTCAGGTGAAAATGTTTGATCTACCTTCTGAAAATAATTTCGTACTCCTCGGTCCAAAAGGGCCGAGGCCTGTTTTAACGACTATCTCGTTCAGCAATACTTTTTCAACGGTTTGTGAACAAATTTTGTGCGCGGGAAACCCTGAGCAGTAGTATTTTAAGACATGCTATTTCGATCGAAATTTGTACGTTTCATTCGCGACAAGGATATAAATCAAAAGAATAAATAAAATAATTTCTAACATTTTTGGAGAGTAGCATTTTCATCTTTGTCTGGAGAATTATGGTTGTTACACAAACATCTTATATAGAGATGGGAAAATTTTCATACTGAAAGATATTAAAGAGGAATTCCATGTATGTTATCTTTTGAAACGTCATGATGAATGCGACGAATGCAATTTTACATGCCATAGGTACAATCAATTTTTAATAATTCCTCCTTATGTCTTACCACAACAATAGTATTTTCAGATTTGAGTTATTGTTTTCAGATTCTGAATAAAACTTTCATTTTAATGTCAATGGTAGAAGTTTTATCGTAAATAAGCCCCATAAGTTGAGTTTAACAGTAGAGCGTGAACCTTACGATGGATAACTGATTCTACTGAGAAATTGACCTAAATGATCAGCTGTTAGGGGCATTCTATGCCAACTCGACAAGGTCATGGCCATCTTCAATATGGTTGGTGGTTTCTAGTATGGTGGGTGAAAGTAAGGTAAATCATGCCACAAGGTAGATTGTACCGTTCTGCATTCCTCCCTCCAAAATACTTCCATTTTCGGATCCATACATGATTCCACATAATAACGGCTCCTTCCAGTTGAAGAAATTCAATTTCTTTCTATACCTTCCTTAAGTGAACACAATCATTTCCAGGCCTTCCACTAAGGCAGGGATCACAGCACCCCGACAAATTAATTTTAGGGAAAAAGGGGACTGCAGATTTCAGAATAGGGGAATTTTAGGGAAGATTTTTAGGGAAGACTGAACCGTAGAATACTCATCAAATTACGTCCGTAAAAAACACAGAAACTATTTATTTATGCATTTTTAAAGTTAAGTAGTATCCAGTCCATTATTAAAATTGAACGTAATTACACATTATGGAAATTGATGTAGTAACTCTACAATGATATACATATTGCCGCGGTTTATCCATTACATATGATAATAAAGCTTTTTTTCTATTGTACATTACATATTATTGATTAGACGTATTCCAATTGAAATGCGCAACTTTGCGATTAAACTTGTTTTCAAATAGCGCTACCTTTATAATCTATTCATCGATGAAATGGCAACATAGTTACTATGTTTTACTCTTTACATACGAATTACTAACAATTGGCAAATAATAACTAGTTTGCAGTTAGAATTAAATTATACACTAATTTTTACTTTTACAGTATAGGTATAAAGCAGTTTATTCATCACATAGTAAATCCTCTGTTTTTTATTCATACTGTTTATTATACTTGACTTTCATTTATGAAAATATCTTCTCATAATTTGTCCACATACTCTCTCTCTCGCGCCTTTCTTTCTCTCTTCGTTTTTCCAGACTCTTATGCATTTCTTGAACAATAGCAGTCTCATTTATATCTTTTTGTTTACCAGCATCTTCCAACACCTTCGTAATCTCTTCTTGCATAGATTCAGAAATTCTCAAAGCATTCTTATATATAATTCTTGAACAGTTGCTAACTTACTTTCTAACTTTACATAGTCTTATGCTCTTTATCGTTGTCTTCTAAGACAGCTTGCTCTTTGGCTCGACGCTCTGTTTCGATAATTTTCTTTTCCAAATTCTCCTGGGATATACGGTTTTGTTCTTCCAAGTATACATACACATACAATACGATCGATATCCGTTTCTGGCTAGTTTCAGTAGGTCTATAGATATAGGAACTTTGTGAACTTGTTTGATGTATTTCTTCAGTCCATCTATAACATAAAGATTAGAAGTTGAGTGTCCGTTCTTCCATGTTTGCTCGTTCTTCTGTAAGCAGACCTGCAGATGTCAAGAACCCACGTTCGACATCAGCATTCCTATGTGTTAATGATAATGCAGACTTCATCGCAACTTTTGTGATAGTCGGGTATCTTGTGTTTGATGAAGATTGTAGTGTAAAAATATTGCTCCAATAATCGTTAATTTTATTGTCATTTTCGAGTGAAAATTTCACGTTCTCGTGAAATTGAAGCAATCTCCACTCATACCTAAATGCGAGTGTATCTGAATCTACTTTGAGTGGTATGAGCTTGGCTAATTGTACATACGATAAAATTCAGACTTTCTGAATTCTTCATATTCCCAGGTAAAAGGCACCGGGAATATTCCAATATTTTAACATTCTTCACTTTATTTAAATAATATGTTTGGCACATGCAATGTAAAATTGTTTAACCTACTTTTTGTAGAACAATTCATCTTTTTCGGACAAAGCTGATTGGTGATTTGCTGACTGATTCACCACACATTATACTTCCTTCAGGTCAACTTACAGATGTTGCTCGAACTTATGAAGGTGTTTGCTTGTGCTCAAATATGGAGCCCGATGTGTGTCATTCCATCCAATGGGCTCTTTTTGTCTAATTAAAAAAAAAAGCAAAAAAAAAAGATTTTTTTATTTTTTTAGCACAAAACATTCTCAAAATTACAGAAAACTGTGGGAAAATCAGCAGAATGAAGGGGCAGCACATATGACTCAAAAAATTATGGACGAATTTGAAAAAACAATGAAAAAAATCGAAAAATAGAAAATAAATTCTGAATCGACGGGTTAATAGAATTTCACCAGCTGACAATTCGTTGGGAATCAGTTGTAAAACATTCATCTGTTCTTCGAATAATCATTTCTCCTCATTCTTTTTTTTGTTAGATAATAATTATCTGCTTGCCAGTCGCTACTCGCAACCAACGCCTACGGAGCATTATTACTCGATCCTGGCTCCTGTAAATAATCACAAAGCATTAATTTCTTTGCAACATCATTAAATACGAACACTTACGTTATAAACCGAGTTACAAACATTCATATTTCAAATGGGACTTTTCTTTTTTCCTTTTCGATAATCAATATTCCGAAAAAGTTATACTCATCTCATGGAATGGTGTTGATCGGGTGAGGTCAGGTTAGGCTTCGCTCAGATATCGCAATCGGATGTTCAAATGCCACATTTTAATAAAGAATTCGAAAACTGCCATGAGATAAACATTATAGTGACGAGTAACAATTCTTAATAATCATTTTCCGCTGTTTCTATTCGATTTGAAATATAATTGGCAGACCCCCCGATGGATACATTACCGCTACAATCGCCTGTGTTGGTAAGGGCGCCGTGTCGTGTCGATGGGGGCCTTTTTTTGTTTTTTTTCCGAATTTGTGTCTAGTCTTTTTTGCCATACCTGCTATTCCTCCATTCTAGTGATTAGCCCACAGTTTTCTGTAATTTCGAGGATATTTGGAAGAGAAAAAATAAATAAATTCATTTTTTTATGAAAAATTATGCAAAAAGGGCCCATTAGATGGAATGACACACATTGGGCTTCATGTTTGGGCATAAGTGAACACGTCTATAAGTTTGAGCAAGATCTGTGATCCGGCGAAGTATCGATGTATCAACGTCTATAGTGTCAAACGTGTTTCCGTTCAAAACGGATGGTCGAAGTATGTTACTCAATAACATCGAAACTAATTTCCGCAAATGAACGTATGAAACATGTACGAGTGGCTCATCTTTTTGCACAATCAAAGTGAATTCAGTTGTTAATATTTTAGCCGTATGAACAAACAAATTGCAGAGAGACTTTTAAATGCACGTATTTTTCTATACTTTTTTCTATATATTTTTACTCATATGTTGATCAAATTTATGGAGCGACAAATTCAGTTGCGATTGAATTTTTTCATAGTCTTCACATCTCGCATCGCGTTTGAGAAAAAAGTAATGAAATTTAACTATGAAATCAGAGATATCTAGGCACGGTTAAACATCCAGGCCTTTCAGTAAAGCATTGTGTGCATTGTGCAGTTGGCATGAACCTATGTCGACGAGAGGTTTGTAATATAGTCTCTTCAATTGCTCCTGAAATAATCTCATTACCTTTTTTTTATTAACATTGGGCCAATCACGCCCTAAAGTGAGCACTCGATTCAATGGCAAGTTGTGAGAATCTAAGGCTTTGATTAAATGATCACACAGGATTTCACCAGTTGCGTGTCCTGAGAAATAAGTAACTGTGTTTACACACAACGCGATGATCAACATTTGACCAAAAACTTACTCGAATTTGTAATTCCTTATTACTAGTAGTAGTAATTAAAATAACGAAAAATTACGTCATTCGTGGAAAAGGGTATGTATTTACATTCCGGAAGTTACGTCGAACATAGAGGATTTTTAGGGGACTACTGAATAAAGGGGGACTTTTAGGGAAATGGGGGATAGGCTGTGGTCTCTGCTAAGATAATTTTTAGTGATTTGAGTCACTTTCCCAGACAACAGTCGCTAAAAGTCACTTTTCGGGGAAACTTGTCACTTTTATCAGATTAGTCCCATATTTATGTGGGTGTTATTTTATTCATTGTTTTCGGTTGTATACTCACAAAAATGAGCAACGAGTTTTCTCCGCACACAAAAATAGTCGTTGGAAATCAAAATGCGGTGCATAGGTTCATTTAAATTTTTAGGCGCTGCAAAATCTCAATTAATGTTGCTAGGCTTACAATAGATTTCACCTATAGGTGGTATATATCACGATTTCGAGTGGTATCATTGACTTCAAATACTTTTATATTACTATATACTTTCTACTAGTATACTTTCAGTTCGCGGACTTACGCCCACCCTGTGGTCCGAATTTGCGAAGAAAAAAAATTGCATGTCAGCGACATTTCGATGGATGAATGGATAGAATCATGAAACAATGAATGGATTTTGCCTAATTGACCAATTGGATTAGGTCACTAATAGTCACTTTGTTTTATTTCGATTGGGTCACTAATGGTCACTATTTCAATTGTGATTAGATCACCCGATGGCTTTTTCAACTCCATAAATCAGTGGAACGCCTGATTTTCCCAAAATCAATTTTTGATTAGATGTGATTTAATTGCTATTTTTTATTTTTTTTTGGCGTACTAACGATTTTTCTGTCGAATCCTTCAATCCAGATTCTTTGGCCTTTCCAACTTTGTCGTGAGCCATCAACGCTGTAAGTACAAGATGTGAACGGCTGATGATAATTAAAATATTATCAGTAAATACTTTTTCGCTATTTATTCGCCCTTCATATAAGTAAATAGAAAAACATACGGATATGAAAAAGGAGGGGTGCAGAATAAGAGACTTGGAAAAACGGGAGGCACCCGTTTTGTTTTTGTTGTTTATTTGCTCTTCATGTAAATGAATAATAAAAAATACGGGTGCCTCCCGTTTCTCCGAGTTTCTGAACCTGCGACTCGTATCTTGGCGGCCGATACGTCGGAGTCCGCGGAGGTGGATTTTCCGGGTGAGGGATGAGTTGAAAAATTTAAATCGATACATATGAAGAACAAATAAACAGCAGGGAAATATGCGCCGTTAATATTTATGTTATTTGCAGTTACCATTTACATTTCTTAAGTATGGCGTTGCTAGCTCACGAAAAAGTTGGAAAGGCCAAGCATTTCGGATTACGGATTTAACAGTCCAGATTTGCTCCGGCTACATCAAAATTTTATATTTCATCATCAACGACTTCGAGTTGAGTCGCAATGGTTCATGTCTTAGACCTGATGTAGAAAGAGCAAATTTAGTATCTAAATGCCGTGGAATGTCTCTATAGGGATTTAATTGTGTGATGTGCTTACGTCGCACACTACTTCGCGGCGCGTACGCACTACCGGATTACCTCACGTATCCTCATGCGAATGTGTATTTGTGGGGGGGGGGGGGGGGGGGGGGGGGGGGTAAGGGTAACTGGCAGTCTAAATTTTGTTTTGCGTGGTACTCGATCCGTTGCGTCATCCGCCATCTTGAATTTGAGGGTAAATTTTTGTTTATTGAATAACTCGTTTATATTCAATTTTACACGAAAAATGGTAATTACAAAAGTTGTTGAGAATTGAATTTTCTACAATTTTGGTTCTCATCAGTTTTTTCGTCGGATCGATATTTTTCGATTTATACCCGAGAAGCGGTGGGGGTAAAATCTTATCATTGCATTATCACATTTATTTTCAATTTTGCACGAAAAATTGTTACAACCAAAGTTGTTTGAAATTAAATTTCCTACAATATTGGTTCTTATGTATACTATTAATAGTTATTATTGTTTATAATAATTCTATTGTGAGAGGTGAGGGGGCTCAAGTGATACAAGCATCCCGACATCATTCTTTAAGATAATCATTATGAATGAATTATTCAACAACGCATGTTACTACATTTTCTTTATCAATTCATGGTAGTAAACCTGCGAGACTGCGAGTCGTGCGAATTATTGCAATCTGCATTGTTATCGCAATTCATCACTGCGGGGAATTTTTGATAATTCCAGCTGCAATATTATGGAGCGGAAATTCTGAATTCTCCAGTTTTTGGCGAATAAACAATTAAAATGTTAATATTTTTTGCGTCTCTTCATTTTACAATGAAAAACTTGAAGTTTTTCCGCGTAAAATGAGACAAGAAATTTTGTTGCAGGATCAATAATAACCGAGTTATCGATTTTTCAATTGATCCGCATGCCAATTTTCAACGCGGGCCGCCGCGCCGCGCCGGAGTAGAATCATCTTACATTAGATTTTTTCAAGCAGTTAGCAGTGAAGAATTCAAAGCACCGTCGTCGGTGAAAAGATTGGATGTATTGTATGGCGTTTACGCGTAATTGTTGCATGTATTGGTAAGCGACCGTGGCGCTCCATGTAACGGGCGGTCTAACTGAGCACGCCGGTGGCACACCAAGTGGTTGGGCGGGTAGCTCGGCTCATCGGTGAGCCGGTCGCATGCGTCGCGTCTCATATACACGACGGTCTCTCATGTGTGCGTAAAATGGAGCTAAATTTGTCAGCGCCATCTCCGAGTAGGGCGGCAAAGTTCTCGTATATATAAGGAAAAGTAAATAAGCATACCCCCACCACGCCGTTAGCACCTCTATACCTTTCTACACTCAGCGTGAAGACATCATTCTCTAGTATCATACTTGAGTGTAAAAGGGTTATGGGTGCGCACAGCGTGGTGGGGGATGCTTATGTATGTACTTTTCCCTATATACAAGAGCTTTACCGCCCTACTCGGAGATGGCGCTTACAAATTTCGCTCCATCTTACGCACACGTGAAAGACTGTCGTGTATATGAGACGCAACACATGCGACCGGCTCACCGACAGCCGAGCTTCGCCGCCCCGCTACGTGGTGCGCCACCGTCGATCACTAATCACAGTAATTACGAGTAAATGATTTGTGACACGCACAATCGCTTCACACGCGCGCAATTTGAATCCCTGCCTTTTCGTATGATGTTTTCAATTTTGACACGTGGATCGTAATGTATACATAAATAATAAAAAATAGTTAATACAAAATAATCAATATTGATACTGATGTATACTAGATGTATTATATGTCATACAATTATCGGGAATTTATATTTTCTCGACTGTCGACCTCCGAGCATATTCCCATAATGACGGATCTTCGAATCATACCGTTCGACATACGACAAGCAAGATAACTTGCGGTTGTATATTTAATTATTCTGTGTCACGCGACTCGCTGTTTCTCGAATCGGCTACGAGGTACAGCGATGGATTCGTTCCCCATTATTTTACATGGCGGGATCCCCGGTTGACCACGACCATCAAGAATGTACCTGTATAAAATATTAGAATACCAAATTCGATTTTCTGACGAAAATATCTTGCCCTTCCTATATACTTGGTTAAACTATACCGATTTCTAATCAACTCTGAACTTTTTAACAGCCGAACTATGACACCCCAATTCTTCGCTGCTAGAAAGCTTACGTTTCCGAGATTCGCGAGCTTCAATCGATGACCACTACAACCCTCTAACTAAACGTGATATTAATAGCGTACGGAGCAAAAATATTTGATGTTCACGGCATTCGTTACTGAACCATCCCTTCTATTTTGAATCCTGATCCAGTATACTATCTACCAAAAACCTAACATCGTTGGATTCGTGACATATCCCAAGGAAAACTTTTTGAAAAATACGCAAGTGACGAAACGCTTGCCAATACTTTTCGGACGATGCGATAAGATTATCTAACGGCACCTGATTTTTTGTAGGATACGCTTCAAAAAACTGAAGTATCTGTTCGCGAGCTACACTTTCCCGAAGCCTATCAGTAAGTGTTTCCCGACATCTATCACAATCAAATTCTTTTGTAGTTTTTTTAACGGAGAAGCCGGAGAAATAATATATTGCGTTCTCTTCTAAACTAATCACCTGGTTTGAGTTTACCCCGTCACCTACTTGTATATTAATGTTTGCAACTTCTACTTCGGCTGTTTCGTCCGGTTCGTCTTCGTTCGTAGGTGCGTCTGAAGTATTCGTTTTCTGAGTTTCGTCAGTCGGTGCGGAAAGTAGGCTAATTTCAACAACTATGTCGGCGTCATCTTCGCAATTCGCTGTTTGGGGGGGAATGAGTAAACGTCCCGATCACGTGTTGCAAGTTCTGTCGGAGTTGAGTCGCAGTCGGTTTGCTCCCGTATGAAACCCGTTGTCTCATAATAGAAAACAAATTCTCTATTGGGTCCTGATGCACTCGTGACGTCGAGAGGTAGGTACTTCACACCCTCGGATTGCATGTCTTCCCACAGTTTCAAAACTGAAGTTATAATCAGTATCAGGTTGTCAAAAGTTGGTGGATCTTCAACCGCGGTATCTAACAAATGCAAATGGGGTAACCATTGTAGTGCGTCTTGTAAAATTTCCGTCGATCGTGTATTATTTATGTTCAAAGGTTGGCGATTGGGATTTCGGTCGAATAATGCTCTACTCCTCATTGCATCAAATATAGGTATGATCAATTTTACCAATAAAATCACCTAGTGCAGTCAATTCGTTTTGAGTCTTGCTGTCTGAGGTTGTCGATGCCAATGTCAAAGGTGCCGCGTGGACCGAATGACTAAAAACTTGAGTCGCGAGTTTAACGTTCATCTTATCAAACGGACCGGGGTTCACATGCCTAAATGAGAGATTTGGAGCTGATCGCGCTACACCCTTCGAATCTACCTCGTACAACAATTGCAATGCCCTGCAAGAAATTACTTCATCTCCTATCGTGAAATCATGCTTCAATAAATTATTCCGCAAAGATTTTATTAAATGAGGAAAGTCGAAGAGCGCATATATTTTTCTATCACCTACAGAAATGAAAGGCTCATCTATGCCAATTCCCAACAAACGAAATAATTTTTAATTTGGACCACCTTGATCACACGCGAACGCCCCGACTTGCAGCCCTATCTCGGTCAACGATTCGATAACGCGATGAAAGAGCTCCAGTAGTTTTATCCCGGTTACCGGACCTGCGACTAGATAATAAGCGACCGGCATTTTCCATTTGTAAGTTGAACCGCGAGTCATGAAAACTAACGCATGCAAAGCTAATTTGTCGCTCCTACCTCAGTCTCCAAGATCCTCGAAACCCTCAACACAATCGAACTTCCTATTATAATTTAACCATGTTTTTATCTTCACTTCGTCGATAAGTAAAACGCATTGTTTCTCCCGCCTATCCATCATCTTTACTACGCCTCCAAATTTACTAATCAATTCGGTCGATATCCCCGGCATAATATTCAACAAATGTAGGTACTCACTCCCTTTTAGTACGCACGCTAGGTAATTTGAATACCATTCTCGACATTGCTTTGTACAATTTCGCCGATCTATAGAACATCGCGAGACCTAACTCTTTTTCTTCTTCCGTCCATTTGCTAAATTTTTTTACAACGCGGAGTTGCGATTTACAAATGTTAAAGGGACGCCGCTAAGGCGCCTGTTTATTTCGGGAAATATATCTCTACCTATCCTCGCCTCCCCCCTGCCTTCCCTGCCGTCTGTCACCTGTGAACGAGCCCTACGTAAAAGTTTCAATTTCAGATTACGAATATTTTTTTTTATCTTACAGTCGGACTATCGAGTCAAAACACAATTTAAACGATAATTATTTGAATATGTTATATGAAAAACTTGTAATATAGTTTATTTATGAAGTTAATCGACAAATGAGAAATTAGTGTATAATAGCAAATAATCGTGAACGAAAAATATTTGGTGAAACAGATCAGAGACCAATGTGTTACAACTGTGACGAGTTTGCTGTGACTGCGAGTAGTGCGAGTGCGACAAAATTGCATCCAGTAACTGATGCATACCAATGGGTATATATTTTGGCGAATTGTTGATGCAAGAGATAGCACAATCGTAACGCCGCTAATTCAAATTGATTTTGCACTAGACGTAGCTATTCGGATCGGGTAGAACAATGATTTTGCAGTTAGCCACATTTCATGATCTTCGCAGAAAAATGAAAAGAATTAAGTAATGTAGGAAATGGAATTGACACGAATTAGGTAGAGTGAAAAAAAAAATGTGTGACAATTCTTGTTGATCAATTTTTATCGCATCGAATTAACACACAGGTTTTTCAAATTATATCCAATTCGTGCTAATTCCATTTTTCACATACTCAATTCATTTCAGTTTTTTTTGTTTAACTGGGATAGGTCTACCGGGGATCCCGCCATGTAAAATAATGGGAAACGAATCTATCGCTGTACCTCGTAGGTGATTTGGGAAACAGCGAGTCGCGGGGCACACGATAATTAAATACATATACGAGTACAACCGCAAGTTATCTTGATTGTTGTATGTCGAACGGTATGATTCGAAGATCCCTCATTATGGGAATATGCTCGGAGGTCGACAGTCGAGAAAATATAAATTCCCGATAGTTGTATATCTACATATATGGGGTATTTCACGTGAATCGGGCCCGATTTTGGCCGGGGGTCACCGAATTCGACGCCATTGCAGATCTAGGTTCTTTATCATCATATGGAGTACGCCTAACAATTATAAGTCTCTCAAAAAATTGCTACCGGAAATATAGCTTCCCAAATTGAGATGAAAAATCAATTTTTCACATTTTCAATTCCACATAACTCAGTTACGCATGGATGGAAATAGAACTGTGAATAGTGCATTTTGCGCTGAAAAAGGAGCTCTTTCTGAATACGCGATACACGAATCATTTCCGGAACTATAAAGTATGAAAAACGAAGGAAATGTGTGATTTAAATTTTTATCGGACCTTAGGGTCTACTCGATTCGTCTGAAAATTTTACCGAACATAGTTCGAGATATCAGTAAAGTATGGTAAAATTTTCAGACGAATCGAGTAGACCCTAAGGTCCGATAAAAATTAAAATCACACGTTTCCTTCCTAAAACTGCGGATAGTCTATTAGCGAGTTCGAAATGCGTTTGAACGTGTAATTCCAACAATCCTATCACGTTAGGGTGAACGAGTTAGTGAATATAGTCTCGACTAGCAATTATAGTAACATCATTACAAATACAAAAATGATTTGAATCCCCCATATGGAACTTGTATAAGTTTGGTATAGCTATGAAACTTCATCCGTGCGGAGAAATACTTATTCAAAATGGTTCGTCATACAATTTAGTTTGTATATACATACATGTATATAGTCAGGGATTTTGTTCTTACCGTTCAAAGTTGATGAATTCAGAAAGAATGCTAAAAATATGAAGCAATACGGATGCCGTTGTGGTCCACGAGGTCAAAATACTATGTACATTACGCAACAAGGTAATCACGTGGAAATTATTCCCCGAGAGTGTGTTTACTGCCCGATGGAAATTCCTGAGGGCGTGTTTACTATAAGTTTACTGCCTCCGCTCGGGCAGTAAACCCGCCCTCAGGAATTTCGATCGTGCAGTAAGCACACTCTCGGGGAATAATTTTCGAACTATTATTGCCCGCTTCTTTGCTGGTCAGAAAAAGGTCACTTTGGGGCCGCTTAATAGGTCTAAAAAACGCAAAAATCGTACATGTGTTACAAAAAGTATATTAAGGAATCATATGCCACTTTTGTCGCACTTTTAAGGTCAATGAAGTGGTCATTACGGTTGAGTCGGGAATAAACAAGATTTTGGTTTAAGGCCATTCCCTAGTCGCCCACCTCTTTTTGGTCGAAAAAAGTGGGCGTGTCACACACTTGGATTATTATCCGAGCCCAGGCGTCGGGAACGAAAAAAAAATCGCAGCGCAAATTCAAACTCAGTTCCGAACACATACATCCAAAAACATGTTCGTTCCATGCGAAAATAGAGAACATATTTGGTTTTTACGAACTTCGAATGTCAATTTCCTCGGCGGCCATTATTATTCGAGGTGTCCGCCGAGTTCCGCCGACCCAAGAAACGTGGCGCACGAATAGGGATGGCGACTGCCAAACTCTGCCGCAAGGAGCGCTAGCGAGCTTTCGGTCACATCTGCCAAGCCGCTTCGTGTGTTAGATGCAATTTAACGTGTTCCAATCATTCTAATTTTCTAATAATTGTGTAAAAATATGCCTACTATGTGCGTCGCAGTCGCTTGTAGAAACAAAGGTGGACACAATATTTCCAAAAAACTTGGAAATTCCTAAATTCACACGCTAAACTGTATAATATAAGGAATTGAAGAAATTCCTATCAAAGAAAACACGTATTGTGTAGCTATACCTAATCTCGATCTTCTTTACTTGCCTTTCAATCAAGTCAGCCTTTTTTCCACATAAGGGCGCACTCCTTTTTCTCAATTCGTTTTTCAATTCTTTGACGGTCATAATATTCATATTTTCATTTCACTCCAATACAATACTAAACTACTAACTTTGATGAGCACGTGCCGCGAGTCTCTTTGCCGCGAGCGAGGTGAGTCGTGACCGAAAACTCAGTGCTGCCCTCTACGCTTAGCTTTACGTGTCGCCTTCCTTTGCGCTCGATACAGCACCGCGCTACACGATGCGTGATCTCTCCGACGCAACGATCGAAATTGTCAGCTGTCAGTGGTAAAGTCACACGGAAAGCCTGCCCAAGTACGTGAAAATGGTTACGGAATGTTGTGATAGCGATCAAGAAGCGCAGAAGACTGATAGAACCGGAAATTTTATCGGTCAGTGCATAAACTGTAATAACTTGGGTTGGGCGGCTAATAAATATTCAGAACACGACCAGTATTATGATATAAAGATATATTATGAGAACTTGTCTACACGTGTTCCTTACTTGGCAGCCACAGAGGAAGTAACCGACTTCTCTAGAATATTGACTCACCTGCTCTTTCGATCACCGCTAGTGCTGCCCTCTATCTAGTCTATTACATAAACAAAATACAGTTGTAGTGTAAATCACCTTCTTTAGGTTAGGTTTTCTGCGTTCCTTTAGGATAAATTATTTCGCTAACAAGTCGTTGAGGACGCATGCATAGTATCATACACACGCAAACTGAGTAGTATATGGAAAGAGTACTTGTGACATCGAGTATTTTTCATTTTTATGCAGGTTTGCAATTCAGCCAAACCTACCCCAATCATGGTTCAAGAACAGATAATATTTCCAACTCCTGAAAATCATGAGGTTGCGCCCCGGCCAATTTCAACAAGGATGCGGAGCGCATCCAGTTGTTCTTGGTAAATCATTCCGAAGAATAAACATGTAAACCTTCATGGATCGTGCTTCTAGACACAACAGGTAGGCAACAGTGCCTACGAGCCGAACATGTATGTATATACATACTTATGAAGCATGCTTGCTTTCGGATCTTTTCACAGGTGATTGAAAAAAAGATGACGAGCCCAGTATGAACCGCCAACTTTGTTATGATCGCTTCCGAGGGACCAGTTTTCCATCTTCAAGCCACGGAGTCTCTTGAGAAAAGACTTCGGTGGAATTTAGAAAAGGGCTACAAAGAGTCAAATCAAAAGATCCTTTCAGCAAATTTTAGATTATGTTATCATACGTGCATTGAAACCAATTTTCAAACTTCTGTGATAGAAATGCATGCGCGAGGAACCTTTCACAGTGCTTCGCAGCATCTTCTGCGAAAGGTTCCTTGTGCGTACACTTTCATCACAGGGGATTGGAATTTTTCTTCAAGACATGCACGAGCACAATCAAAAAATTGCTGGTAAGATTTTTCATATGTCTCTTCTTGTGATTGAGAAAAAAACGAAAATCGATTTTAAGCAAAAATTTCACCAAAGTCTCCCAGTCTCAGTAATAGTGTGGTCATGACAATACTTCTGTCTGTGACAGATGCAAGTAAGGAGTAATTTTGTTTTCTTATTGTGTTCGAGCTTGACTCTCTCTCCGCTGAACTGTTCAATAACCAAATCCGTTACAGGAATGTCTGCGGTGACAAGATACCGGATTTGTGATGCATCTATGGAATTACTGTCTCGAGAGACGATAAGGCTAAAGGAAACTTGTACTATCCAGAAGGAAAATTCAAACATTGCAGCAGGAAGACGTTGTTCGCTAAAAATAGATCAGTCGACCGTAGAATAAAATTTCTCATCCAATTAGTTTACAAATGAATTTATTTAATTAATCTACAAGATCTGAACACATCGATAGTTTTCAAACGTTCCCTCTTTTAAATTTTGCGTACATTTGTCAAGTTCAAGGAATTGGGATGAATTCATTTATGAAAGTTTTTGATGCTGTTAGAAATGGTAAAATAGATACTTAATTTTTTATTATTCATGTAACAAACTGAAAAGCGTATTTAATACAGACAAGGGGTTTATATAAATTTGAAAACAAAGTTTTAGAAAGATTTGAAAATAATTGAAACCAAAGTTTTATAACAGACTGGAATAAGAAAAAAAACTAACTATCAATGATTCATGTATTCATTTCATCTATCGAATAATAAAATCACCCAGTATTTCAACCACCCTTTGATCATCTAGACCGTAAACAAAAAATGGAAGAGAATGACTGTACTAAATCCGTGAGCGGTAGTGGCTGAACGTCCTCTGCGGCACAAGGCTCATGTGTTCCATTCGTACCTCTGGCATTATTTCGTCCATTTGAGTTCATTAAAAAGAAAACAAACATCATCAATGTCAATTATTCTGATCAGCGGACTAGATAATATGTAAGAATCATGCATTGATTTAAATAAATAACTATGAAAATTTACACCAAAACTGTATTTTGTTTATGCACTTAACGATGAAATTTTCTGGTTCTAATTATTCTTCTGCGCTTCTTGATTGTAATCAAAACATTTAGTAACCATTTTCAAGTACTTGGGCAGTTTTCCCGCGTGTCTTTATCGCTGCTAGCTGACTATTTCGATCGATGTGTCGGAGAGATCACGCATCGTGAATGCGGTGCTGTTTTACCCTTTCGTTGGCATATTCGTGCGCTATGTTATATCTCAGGCCAGCTGAACCGTTGGCTGAACTCGGCGGACAGCCTGAATAATAATGGCCGTCGAGGAAATTGGTATTCGAAGCTGGTAAAAACCAAATATGTTCTTTATTTTCGCATGGAATGAACATGTTTTTGGACATATGTGTTCGGAACTGAATTTGAATTTGCGCTGCGCATTTTTTTCCTTCGTTTCCGAAGTCGGGCTCGGATAATAATCCAAATGTGTGACACGCCCACTTTTTTCGACCAAAAAAGGTGGGCGACTAGGTACTATGGCCTTGAAGTGAAAATCTTATAGGTATATTTATTAGATACTTTGTTCTGAATATAGGGAAGGCGACACGTAAAGCTAAGCGCAGAGGGCAGCACTGAGTTTTCGGTCACAACTCACCTCACTCGCGGCAAAGAGACTCGCGGCACGTGCTCATTAAAGTTAGTAGTTTAGTATTGTATTGGAGTAAAATGAAAATATGAATATTATGACCGTCAAAGAATTGAAAAACGAACTGAGAAAAAGGAGTGCGCCCTTATGTGGAAAAAAGGCTGACTTGATTGAAAGGCAAGTAAAGAAGATCGAGGTTAGGTATAGCTCCACAATACGTGTTATCTTTGATACGAATTTCTTCAATTCCTTATATTATATAGTTTAGCACGTGAATTTACGAATTTCCAAGTTTTTTGGAAATATGTGTCCACCTTTGTTTCTACAAGCGACTGCGACGCACATAGTAGGCATATTTTTACACAATTATTAAAAAATTAGAATGATTGGAACACACGTTAAATTGCATCTAACACACGAAGCGGCTTGGCAGATGTGACCGAAAGCTCGCTAGCGCTCCTTGCGGCAGAGTTTGGCAGTTGCCATCCCTATAATGTAGAGATGAGAAGTGTTCGTCTGTGAGATCGGAAATTAGATGTGTTTGCCTTGACGTCGGAAATATAATGACTCGCTTTGAAATTGAATAATAGTATGTGTTCGTTTTGAATTCGGGTACTGAAATGAATCGTTTGGAAGTTGAAGGATTTTGGGTTCGAGGTGAGAGTGGGAAGTAGGTGCCGGGAGGCATGGGTGGATTATAGCGAATAGGAGGGCCAACAATAAGGATACACAGAAAATTGGGAGTTTTGGTAGGTAGAAATGGAACAATATAAAAGATAATTACTCGAGCGATATTGCAAATGGAACGGAAGATGGTTATAAAAGTAGGGTAGGCTTATATGAGGAAATTAGAAATAGGAGTTCAGGACCGTTCTATGATGGGGCTTAGAAAGGTTGGGTGGGCCTATTGTTGTGAGGATTAGGATAGGAAGATACATTTTCATATTATTTCATACTTTATGTCTACTGTCGAGTCAAAACGGTTCGGCGGTTCAGTTTGAGTGATCATAACTTCTGAAAAAAAATGTTAGAGAGTAAATTCAAAAAACGTGCGTAAAGCGTAGAGTTTTCTGCGTTCAACGATTAATTACGGGTTTCGGTGCAAAAATCGTGCGAACCGATATGATCTCCGAAGGGTTAAAAACGTAGTTTTTTCGGGGTACGTTGCCGTAAGTCAACTTTATATCGTCACTGTTCGTCTAAAACAAGCGTTAAAAATCTGAGAAAATTCATAGTTATTCCCGGAACTTTATCAAACGTCATGGCTTTTGAAATTTTGAAAAATATTTAAAAACCTGGACGCCAGGTGCAAAAAAGTCCAATGTCGCGATTTCGGTAACGACTGGGAACAGGTGACACCGAGCTAGCTTAAAATTTTCGTTAAAATATGTACACTATTTAATTCTGTAATCACTTTTTGATTCGCAATACTGAGCCTCCCGTAATAGACGTCGATAATTTTATGAATTTGCTACGGGCAATGTATGTGCGGGCCGCGATATTCGTCACTGCATTTTCCCCTCCACGCCTCCGCCGCCTCAATTGTTGCTCGCGGTCGACGTAGAAGACAATTGAAAAACAAAACAAATTTGTATGCGATTAGAACCGAATGAATGAAATAGATATAAATTGTATTTTATGAAAATTAAATGGCATTTAAATGGCATTCTAGCGAATCTCTGGTGTAAGTAATGAAGATTACGGGAATTAACAAATATTTTATATAATTATGAAAAGAAAATTCATTCTATTAGTCAAAAGAAAAAATCACTTTGTTAAATATTAGAAAAGTATACATTTTTTTAACTTCCAGCTTTACCAAAAGGGAAGTTTTGGAAAGAGTACCGCCCTGCGTCGCACGCAAGTCGTGGATGTGATATTCTCACAATAGAGATTCGTGTTTTGCGTTTTCTGTTTTCTGTTGGGAACTGAGAAAAGAAATACTGTTATTTTCTTCAAAATTATTGTCCCAAAAAGTGTAACTGTTGGAGCAAAATGTGACATCGTTTCCGACTCTTAATAAAATTTTGTATACTATAAACCAACATTCACATCCCATATTACAGGAGAAATAGTTTATGTTGGCTTAGCTTTTACCATTCAGTCGGATATATACAAATGTTATCTGTCTCATATCTCCCTGGTTTCCGACAAAATTGTGACTACATGCGAATGAGCAAAATTTTGATTTCAATACAAAAATGTCTGCAATATTAAATTACTGCCACTTTCGTTATCATCATTTGAATGTTCAACCGTTTGTGATTTGATGCAGGTCAGCTGGCAGCATTTCGTTGGAGGAGCAAATTTGGACGACCAAGCCGAGTGCCGAGCCTTGGAGAGGTTGATCCGACGGGCACGTACTGTGCTGTGCCAGAGGGTTGGCTGTTCCGAAAGTATGGTACGCGCATGACGAGATGTGGCCAATATACACATTTATAGAACCCAGCAAGGAGCAGGACATGTATATCTATGATACCAATACATATATATCTCCACCCTTCTATTCTAGTCTCACCCTTAAGCCTAGCCGTCATTGTAAGATACAACTCGTTTCCAATACAAGCTCAAGAGAGTGGTAGAAGAAACTCATATAACAAATTCTAGCTTGGGAATTAATTGGTTCAGCTGCGTGATCAATTCCAGATTCAAAAGATGCTTGTGGTTACTCTTGAGTTTAATTTATAGCCTGCAATATCGCATGTGGAATTACAACATACGGAGAAGTTGTTTCAATTTCGAGGCGCGGTCTTCGTCTCTTTTCTATGCTGAGTGATCGATTTTGTCGATTCACACTTCGCTATTTGCATACACGCCATTGCTAGCTTTACCAGCTTACGCTATACGCTGGTCGTCGGCGTATGCTTCATATCGCGCCGCGCTATACATATGTGGGATTTTACCTCAATTAACATGTCTGAAACTTGCATGCTCCAAATCAAGCTAAGCTTTTTATATGAATTATTTGGAAATACAACCACCTATATTTTCTTAGTTTACCGACATGTTTGGAAGTAATGACATATTAAAAGAAATTAGTTCCGATTCCCGCATCATGCCAAATACGTGACAAGGTGAGAAAATGGTTTAACAAATGTTCACATAATATTCTCCAAACATAGCTGAAGATTCAAAGACCATGGTTGATCCTCAACTTGGGGGATTCGGCCAATATACGAACAGCTAGCCCATGAAATTCAAAGATGTACCCAAGAAAAGATTTAGCCCTGAAAGTTCAGGGATAGCCTCGATAAGATGACCAGGGTCAATCTCGTAAAGTTGGTGGTTCAACTCTGAATATTAGGGGTTGCCTACCTGGCTTAAGAGTTAGCCCAAACTGTAAGAGATTATTCAGAAGATGGGTGAAATAAAACTTTCTTGAAAATACCCGTAGAGAAAATGATAATTCAGTCACTTATACTGGTGAGTGACTATCGTCTTTACGGAATTTATTTCTATATGCGTCGTTTCTACAGAATTTGTTTTTACATGCGTCGTTTCTACAGAATTCGTTTCTACAGAGAAATTATGCTGGTTATCGTGGTTCGTTTCTACAGAACAATTATCATTCTTACATTACATTCAACAGAACCATTTTTGATACTGTGATCTTATTTGCCGACTATTCAGACTTTTTCAACTAGTGTTGCATCGCCTTACGTTAGAATATCTTTCGAATGAGTTTATTACACAGCAAAAGAACGTTATACATTATAGTTACATACCGGGTGTTTCCTCCCTCGCGTCACAGTTTGTTGCGTTGCCTGCAATAATTTTTCTACAGTTTCTACTTTCCTAGCGCTCGACCGGTAGAGGAATAGTAAAAACAAACGAATAGTAGAGAAAACAAGCCATGTTCAGAAAATCTATTCGAGTGAGCTCAGCGCCAACTCAAGTAATTTTTGGAGCGCAGGCCTTCCGTTTTATGGTTTCTGATGCCCAGGTTGACCGCTGTACAGATTTGGCTATCCAGGTCGACTGCTGTGTAGTTTTTGTCCGTCAGATCGACTGCTTGGTAATTTTTGGGATTCAGGTCGACCGCTCCGTAATCGCGTGCAAAGTCGTAGTCACATATATTTCAAATCCTCGTAGCATTCTGCGTCCGGGTCGACCGCTTTGTAGATTTTATCGTCCAAGCTGACTGCTTCGTAGCATTTTTCTCTTTTATGAGATACGTGTATAAGACAGAACATGGTCGAATTGACTCTAGTATTGAAACTTCACGAAGATGCAATAAAAACTTACGAGAATTGAATCAGTTCACATACGACTCATATCATAATTAATAGATAGTTTTCACCAGGGAGGCCTGCTCGGTTGATTTACAATAAAAACAAGTATTCGCACCCAGAAAACTGAATTTATTGCAGCCTGAATTTGAAACATTTTCTGGAAATTCAGCGCATTTCTTAAAACTCTAAAATACTTGATTCAAACTCAATTTCGCAGCTTATTCTGACTTAATATGGACTGATTGACAGTAAAAACAAGTTTTCGCACCCTCAAGTCTGTACTTGTTGCAAGTGCGATCGTCAAAACTCATGATTTGAGGCAGAGAATTTATAAATTCAGCGTTCTTTCCTGAGTCGGGCTGGAGAAGTCCCAGAAATTCTGTATTATGTCCACCTGTAGTAATATATTCATGTAATATACAGTACGTCCATTTAAATACTGTTTGAGACTCATGCATAATGAATACCTGTGAAGCGTCGGAAGTCACAGTTGATCCTGGCAAAGGATCAATATTAGACATCGATGGAAATATCCTATGAATATCATCTCCAAGCCTGCACAAAGCATCAAACTCCATGAGGTTATAGTTGAAATTTATGAAACATTTGTACTTATCTGATATTGGTATATTCTGGAGTGAAAGGGCCGCATTCAGAGACAGTTCTTATTTTCAAGACCATCTCAGGATTATACATGTCCTCATTGGCTGACACGGAGAGGCTTACCTCTCTGGATCACAGATCTTGTTCAAACTTATAGTGGTGTTTGCTTGTGCCCAAATATGAAGCCCAATGTGTGTCATTCCATCTAATGGGCCCTTTTTATATCATTTTTCCTAGTGATTATTTGAAGAGCAGACGCATGTTTTACAACTGATTCCCAACGAATTGTCAGCTGGTGAAATTCTCTTAACCCAGGGATCCAGGATTTATTTCCTATTTTTCGATTTGTTTCCATGTTTTTGCGAATTTGTTCATAATTTTTTGGGTCATATGTGCTTTCTTTCCATTCTGGTGGTTTTCCCAGGGTGTTCTGTAATTTTGAGGATTCTTTGAGCTAAAAAACAACAAATTTCGTTTCTTTAGGAAAAATTAAGCAAACACCACTATAAGTTTGAGCAGGATCTGTGGTCCAGAGATGTGAGCCTCACCGCGTCAGCCAATGAGGGGACATATAACGCTATCCTAAGATGGTCTAGAAAATAAGAACTGTCCCTGAATGCCGTCCTTTCACTCCAAAATATACAAATATCAGATAAGTACAAATATTTCATAAATTTCAACTATAACATCATGGAGTTTGATGCTTTGTGCAGGCTTGGAGATGCTATTCATAGAATGATATTTCAATCGATGTTTAATATTGATCCTTTGCCAGGATCAGCTGTACCCTCCGACGCTTCGCAGGTATTTATTATGCATGCATCTCAAATAGTATTTAAATGGACTTACTGTATATTACATGAATATAATACTACAGGTGGACATAATATAGGATATCTGGGAATCCTTCAGCCCTACGCAGGAAAGAACGCTGAATTTATAAATTCTCTGCCTCAAATCATGAGTTTTGACGATCGCACTTGCAACATGTATAGTTTTTAAAGTGCAAATACTTGTTTTTACTGTCAATCAGTCTATATTAGGTCAAGATAAGTTATGAAATTAAGTTTGAATTAAATATTTTAGAGTTTTGAGAAAGCTGCGGAATTTCCAGAAAATGTTTCAAATTCAGGCTGCAATAAATTTAGTTTTCAGAGTGCAGATTCTTGTTTTTAGTGTATATCAACCAAGCAGGGCTTCCCGGTGAAAACTATTTATTAATCATGATATGAATCGTATGTGAACTGATTCAATTCTCATAAGTTTTTATCGAATCTTCGTGAAGTTTCAATCACGTCTCACGTGGAAACACCTACTATACAGAAACATTCGAACCAATTCGAACACGAGAGATCTTTAGTAACTTTGATACCGTCACAAACATACTGTGCAATCTTATGGGTTTTCCGGCTATTTCACGGCATCGCCTATGTCATGTGGACTCCGTGGGCGAGCGACCAGAATAAGGCCCGAGACTCTGACACTTGTAATATGCAGTCATACTAAATCACTATGCCGGGTATAAGAGACTGAGCCATAATTTTTACTCCGTGTACAATAATTAGTTTATATTTCAACGTGATATCCTGGCCCGATTAATATATCGACAGCCTCGTTAGATAACCGGCTATACCGAACACTTTTTGAGTGATCGGCGAAGACTGAATTTCCACCTAGGGTCTGCTCTGCGGTGAAAACTGAGTCTATCTCGACGACCTTTTTGAGAATGGGCTTTATTTGGTTTGGTAGCACTGAGCAGCGTCAACTGAAATACTCTATACTATACGTTATCTAGATAACTGGTTTTTCAACTTGAAAATTTGTATTCAAATGATAAATATAAGGAACAAATATTTTTTTGGTGCCTGCTTTCGGTCGGTAAAGTGGCACTCTATACAGCTAAACTCAGAACCGCCGTATAAAGACTTTATACGGCAGTTTCAAATGACCCATGCGCAGTAATACTAACCTATATACTCAAAATTTCTGTGCCTTGCCATACAAATCCGCAATAATATATTGTATGTGGCATGCTTCTTAACTGCACTTTTCGGCTCAGATGACTTTTTGTTGGAAAATTGTTCGAAAATATGATTCTCGACTAAAAATA
The DNA here is from genome assembly GCA_963170745.1 of Phymatocera aterrima. Lineage (NCBI taxonomy): Eukaryota > Metazoa > Arthropoda > Insecta > Hymenoptera > Tenthredinidae > Phymatocera > Phymatocera aterrima. The sequence continues at coordinate 899,673 of OY720669.1, read as the reverse complement.
GTATATCTTCAAGCATATGCCACAGAAATAGCTATTAGAGGCATAAAGTAGGTTAATTATGTGCAGTATTCATGCGCCATTTCGCAAAAGGGCTTATTGTGTTTATAATGAGGTTTCAATAAATGGTTGTCAACAGATTTGGTTATATTTGGATTATTGCAACACCTCAAACTACCTCTTCGAGAACAAATTTTCCGACTTTTTCATGCAAATATATTTCCACATTGTGGTGCTACACGAAATTAAATTTGATGCAATAAGTATCTTTTGATATGGAGTAGCATTGGGTCTGAAATATCTCATTAAATTATGGAAAATTACGTGAAATCGTCACATGGGACTTTTTCGTTCGTACAATAGATCTGGTATTATGAACATGAATAAATTTTTAACCAATAGTGCCTGAAAATGGCACACAATTCAATTTATTTTATAACTTAACAATATTGTTTTCATATCTATATTTCCCAGTTAAAAACAATTGAATGAGTATTTCAGTTGATGCTGGTTATCGTTAGTAACCCCCAACTTCTTTCACGGTAAAACAATATCACGCGTAAAAGTCGATTCTTGAAACGGCCATCGAAATATCCAGTTTTTATTCAAGCGACATCCGAAATAGCCGGTTACTGAAGCGATTCTCATGATTGCTGGTTACTCAAAAGATTCTTCAGGGTAATTAGTTATTCTACGCCCCCGCAATTAGTGCTTTTCAACTTCGACGATGATTTCATATCTTCGTATTGAGGAATAATCTCCAACTGGAGTGGTACACCTCGAACTTGAGAGACCATTGAAGTCGCCGATGGCAATCTAACATAGCTAAGATAGAGAATATTGATTTTTCATCAAATCCGATCGATGTTTTGAAATGTGAAATAGCCACCTTCGGCCATCATACTTAATGGATTCTCGATGTTAAATTACATCAAAATCGATCGAGTCGCTTGCTAAAAATTCAACATATTAAGATATTGAAATTTCAGATTCATAGCTATTTGACCAGTTAAGTTGGAGTGCGCCCCATCATTTGATGATCTGAAATCAGGTCGCATTACGATGTCTAGATGGTTGTATTCCCAAATAAGTTAAGTTTGTGAGTCTGTTCCATACATCCCTTCACACGAACAAGAGGTTGATACAATCGCTTAATCCCTACGCTGCATATGACAAGAAAACTTGTCGATAAATATCTTCTCTTGTTAATAGCAGGTGATAAATATCTTCTCTTGTTAATAGCAGGTAATATTTGCCTGAAAACCAATTTCCATACAAATCGGGTAAGGTGTTACATCGCGTGCTCTTGTTGCAATAGTTGTTTTCAAATCTACATTGGGCCCACTATAGAATGAGGAAAGTATTTCGGTGAATGAAATATATATTTTTTTTATCCACCGCATAAATTTTCAATTGGACATATTTGTTGGTTGCTTCAGCCAAAAATTTTCTCAACTGTGAGACAAACAAAGCTTCGTTTGATTCAATGAAACATTTGTTTGAGTATACCTACATATACCTATACGACTATATGTTGTTCCGCCATCTTCAAAGCTGGGTTCTTGATCATTGCATGCCACGAGGTTATGGTAAAAGTTAGCATTTAAATGCGCGTGCTTAAAGTTTTTCGTCTGTGAATTGCTTCTTTCAATTTGGAATAACCACATGAAAAATTTCAACTCGTCTGTTAATTCGAGCTGGCCATCCCCTATTTACGCTTGAACATGAGCTATGAAACATCAAATACGAGAACGGCGGTCGGCTATATGCAAATAAGTTCATAGATTAGCTACTTTGTCTGGCGGCCGACAATTTTGGATCGGTGAAATCTTGATAACCAATCAAATTCAATTATTCGCTGTATGCGCAAGTAGACTGCTAACTTTTACTTATATAATTTCACGGTATAAGTACACTGCGCGCCAAAATTAGCGGGTCACCTTATTTCTTCCACTTAAAATCGTCTGAACTCAGTGTTATAACTCAGCTAAAAATTCGAATAGAGAGTTTGCCATAGACTCTTTCGAAAGGTCGGACCTTTCCCTTTTGAATGCGCTTAAGCTATGCAGCTTACGACTCGTTGTTCACAGGTTATGCATCCTCGGAACACCTTGCACCGAATCTGGTAAGGAAACTTTCAACTTGGGAGACATCCACGGGGTGTCCAAGAAGGGAGAATAAACTTTTGTGGTAGCCATTTTGAAACTTAAAGTGTCGTATCAAAATTTTTGAAAGACGAAGTCGAAGCTGAAACCCCAATCTCTAAGACACCTCATTTTAATTTTTCATTTTTCGAATTGGAGGGACGTGATCACTTTCTGAATGGATCTTCCAGATTCAAGAGTAAGAGTTAGAATTTCAACCTTATACAGCTCGCCCAAAAATGGTGGCACGGATGGCCCATGATACTGTTTTCAAGTTTGAAGTGTCCCCTTCAAAACGCTAACGTGCGCTTGCTGCGTCGTCTTTTTTACCGCGAGATATTCAGCTTCGAGGGCGAACGAAAGAATATAATGTTACCTCAGGCATTAGGTTTACTCAAAATGTACGACACGGAGGTTACTCGGTAGGATTTACACCATGTGTAATTTAAAAACATAAATAAATAAATAAATCTTGAGCGAATTTCAAAACGTGGGTTCAAAGCTACCACTCTAAGCTTCAATATCACGAAAGTTTATTCTCCCTTCTTGGACACCCCGTGGATGTCTCCAGAGTTGAAAATTTCCTTACTAGATGCCGTGCACGGTGTTCCGAGGATGCATAACCTGTGAACAACGAGTCGTAAGCTGAATAGCTTGAGCGCATTCAAAAGGTAAAGGTACGACCTTTCGAAAACTTCTATGGCAAACTAATTCTATTTGAATTTTTAGCTGAGTTATAAGACTTTGAATCCAGACGATTTTGAGTGAAAAAATAAGGCGACCCGCTAATTTTTGCGCGCAGTGTATATTATCAGCATTTGAATCTTTCTTACTATCAATACTTCGCTCTTAATTCTGTGTGTGTTTTCTCTGTAACGCTTTCCTCCTCTCACGGAAAATAATCTGTAAGTTTTCAAATTGTTATTATTGCATGCCGAATGCGTAATATTGATTTCAAATTATCTCGTAATTTGCAGTTATATTAAACAGTCAATTACATACCGAATTATTGTGATTTGAGTATAATTCTACTTTTCTACAAGTTGAATTTATTTGAAACTTCGTATTTGAAAAATGCTCATCATTACAGTGTTCATTTAAGATCTTTGAATGTGATAAACTTTTCAGTTTATATGGAGTAATAACGAAAATGCTCACAGATATTCAATAATGCACAAGGACTCTAAAAATACTTGTGCGCTAAGGAAATTCACAAAAAAGTTAGGCCTCTCTTATGAGACTACTCAAGAAAAAATCGGCGAGAAAAAAAATATTAAACTATGAGATTAGCGAAAATCAAGCTAGAAAAGCTGAACTTTTCTCGTTACGTTATGCCAAATAACTTCAGCAATTCTGTATTGATAATCGCAAGTTTGAGATTTTTTAAAGCAGATCAAATTCTGGACAATTAGCTAATAATAATCTTTGAAATCGGTTTTCTCATTCGAAAGTTAAGAAAATGACAAAATCATGCGTCCGGGCAATTTCGAATGAGCGTATCTTCTGATCTATCTAACGTACAAAGCCCCTCGGTTTCATCTTGGAGCTCTTCTCTCGACCTTTATTCTGATGTCTGTGACTCGTTGCTCTGAGCCAAGATTCAAGTAATAATACCAGAATTACCTTCTGGATGTGTAATTTGTGGCCAAACCATCAATCTACAATTTTGTAATATTCATGCCAACGCAGGTTCAGCTACTTCACTTCTGCCATGAAATCTTCAAGTTGGAATTACATTGAGTTCTAGAATAAATTCAGTTTACGTATTGAGTTTGGGCTTACCGGCCAGCTCGGCCAATTCATACTTACGTAGAAATTATTGCTGACTTGAACGGGGATTCGGGACAAATAACACTCAAATTTCAACCTACAGTGAACGGGATGTAATTATGAAATCATGAACCCGAACAGCTTTTGATTTGATGAATGTGTGAAACAATTACAGTACATTCATTTGGATTGCTTTATCGTCGGAGTATTATTCGATAGAAGGCACTGTGTACTTGGAAAAACGGATCAATCTAGATGGATCCGTTCGTACAGAGTCGTTATATGCAAAGGACTTTTGAGCGCGGCGATATCGGGACGACAATTTTGTGTGTTGTAGCCGTGAATATGCGGTCAAGCTGGACTACATCTCCATAAAAGTTCCAATAATTTTGAGGTTGAATATGAACCTCCCTTGAGGTATCATGAATTGCGCTTTGGCGTTAATTGAACACACGAATGTGGCTAGAATAAATAATTATACATATTTATTTATCTGTGGCTCTCACTGACGTACACTCATGCAATCGCCTCAGCCGCAGAACAAGTTTATTGTTCACTGAAGTGCATTGGCCAAAATTACGGTAATGGCCAACTCGAGCGCACTTCCCAGTAAGAGTACGATTTTTTTAATCACTTGAGTAGTATAGGGAGGCATCACTCCAATGGCGCATAGCTCGAATAGTGATCTCAGTTTTTCACTCTGCTAAAGCGGTTTTACCGATTCCGATTGGGGCGCCCTGGTAGTAAAAAGCCGCAACTAAGAACTTTCACAAGTTTTAATCTTTGTGCTTCGCGGATGTTTATCATTTTGTCATTCACAAAGTACCAAAACCCGCGCGTGGTGTTAGCTATCTCGTATCGTAAGAGGGAGGGTACCAATCAAGCACCAGAAATGAAAAACCGAGTTGCAGCTTTTTTACTGCTCGTATAGTATATGACTATACCTTCGGATACTTACTCAGATAACTATTATCGGGCCGTTAAATCAGAAGCCCGTTTTTGAAAAAAGTTCATTATAACATATTTTCTAAGAATGATCATTTGAAGCTACCCTACTGAACAGGATTCACGATGCAATTACTACAATAATGTTGTATCAAGCCAAAAATAGGCCTATATTCGTAGTAATTCTATCACGAAACATAATAAAATAGATTCTATATCTTAGAAATTGTGAGCATAAGCACATGCTCCACTCTTTTCATGTCACCCATTGTACGTTCAACATATATATGGTTATTAAAAAGTTCACTCACTGCATATAAGACTGGCCCAGCGAATTGTGAAGATATATTTATACATTTTTTGTCGCCAAAAGTTGTAAAATTCTCTGAACAACTCCGTCAGATTTATCATCAAAATTCCGCGCTCGTTCAATAAGTATAAGGTTTGCAGAGAAATTTTAATAGTTTCGCCATGGGGAACTGTGTCTCAAACGATATAACCCAATGAACACCAAAGTGAACAAGCGTATAAAATCGGGAAAAATGTCCGCCTGAAATAACGTTTATCAAATGGATTCAACCAAATTTATACGTTTATGCGTATACCTAATAAACGTTGTTATAGGCGGGCATTCTTCCCGCCCACACAGCGCAAGGTCATTCACAGGATGCCCTACCGTTGAGTGTTACACTCAACGGCCCTACGAAGATATTTTATGTATTACATGGCAATGACGCTCGCCCGAATTGGCCGCGCTCGCTTCGTCCCTAATGAAATTGTCGCCACTATTGTTGTCACTCTACTTTCCCTGTAGACGCTCAAAAGTCTTTACAGCAATGATAGTTCCTTTCTTCGAAAAGAACTATCAGAAAGGCCGCTTGTTTTTAAAGATGTTGTAACCATCGATGACGGTTTTAGATTGGAAGTGCCTCGTGGAACTGTGAACGTTTTCACGGCTGTGAAGATTTGTTCTTAATTCGAAATAAAGATTTCAAACGTTATGACTCATTTATTATCTGAATCTTGACTCACCGACATGTCAGAGAGAAAAATAAACGTCCGATACTTTCATACATCTATCGAATCATGAGCTGTTCGATTTCATAATTTCATATCTTCATCCTGTTAAGGCCGTAGGCTGGTCTAGAGGGAGATTTTTGACGTCATTTTTGGGTTGGAATAACTTTTAAACCGTTGAAGTTGTCTTGATGAAATTTTACATACGTATTTATTGTTCCTTTGAGAATGTTTTTACATAAAAAAAAAATTATTTTGAATATTTTCATGTGGTTTTTCATTTTCTTACAACATGGTCCGCCGAAAACCGCCGCGATCGGCGCCCACTCTGGGTGATGCTGTATGCATCTGAAACAAAAAATCGATATATTCTCAATTTGCAGTACGTGCCTTAACTGTAGATTGAATTTGAGGTATGATTTATGTCAATTCTCCGTTTTAGTTACGAAGAATTTCTCTGTGTGTATGAACCGAGCGAAAACGTGGTCCAAACTGAATGAACTCCATTAACTCTGGAATCCATTGTGTTCCCGATTTTGAATTTCTGGCGCGAAGGGGGGTGGGGGGGGGGCGGAGCTGCGAATTCATGAATTTTTGAAATTTTGAACTTTGTGTTTTGATGGTGAATTGCATATCGAAAAGTCCGTTTTGGTATTAGCACTTGAATCTTGACTCATAGTAACAAGTCGTATACATAAAAAACCGGCCACGGAATAAGCTTTAAACCGAGTGGTCGATGAGCTCTGAAGCATTTGAAGCTGTCCAGACCGATTCTGTCATTTTTTCGAAAATTGGCGTTGACTGTAACTTTTGAACTGACGGAGATATGGAGCTCCGTGAACTGGATTTTCTACTGCCGATCAATACGGTAGCCATATAAAAACAAAATTAGAAAATATAAAAATCTGATTGAAATTTTTCCTCCATTTTTTACCACCCGACGTGGAAAGCCCTGTATATTTCATTGGCAAGTGACATGAATTTTCCCCCCTTGATTGGATTGAAACGAAATCGACCTATACATATATTTCACCTAACCTGATAATATTAAACCTAACACGCTCAAGACCGTAGCACATAAAACTCCACAAGACATCAACAAGATGCAGAAGGCATGTGCATGCGCTGTTGTTCCTGTATTCTGCCACATTTCACATTCTATTTATTCGAACCTACAAAATTTGGTGAGCCGCGTCTTTGTTAGCATAACAATCAATAGCAATATAGAATTGGTAATTTGCTTTATCATTAATATGAACTACAATGTAGAATACTAATATCCACATGAATTTGTCATTCCATTAATTATTTTATCATTAACAATGTGATTCTTCCTTCCGCCTGCGATCTGTGACACGCGTACGGTACACACATTACGCTTTTATGCATCATGCCTATAGATATTTTTGTGTATGGGAACTTCAGGAGCCATAAGCACTGTGCTCTGCACTCTTACAACGGCGCATGCGCTATGACTTTTGCGTTCTGCATATGCCTTCTGGAGTTTTATGTGTTCTGGCCTTTAAGCTGACTGGTATAAACCTATGCACATTTAATGTGCTATTAAGGGGCATTTGGAGACCCATGAAATCTCCATTGTTACATATTGTTCAATGCATTGTCACCAATTATTGAACACAATGTGTCTCCAATGGCCCCTTAAAGACATATTCACCAGACATAAAGACCGATTATTACTCATTCTTAGAAGCATTGTTATCACTACGGAAACGCGATTCGTCGCCACTCCTACACCACACAACCGATCAAAACGAAACTTCAAAGATTAGATGCAGAATTTTGACAGAAAGTGGCTAAATATTTCATTTTGCTGAAATTCCAAGAAAATTCCAAGTTTTTCGGGATTCTCTGAAAGTTAGGTTAGGTTCGTTTATAGGTTAGATTGGAAAAATTTTAATTCTCGGTAGAAGATTCAATATTCCGTAGAAATAAAATACTCAGCCACTTCTTGCCGAAGTACTGCATCCACTCCCCGAAGTTTCATTCCGATCGGTTGTTTGGTGTAGGTTTAGCAACAAATTCCATTTCCGAAGTGATAACAATGTTTTTAAGAATGAGTAACAATGGGTCTAAATATGTCTTTAATAGCACCTCAAGTGTTTTCAGTGTTCACAGTATGATCACACACAGTTCACAGTTCACAGTTCACAGTCAAGGTGTACCTGTATGCCTAACTGCACGGAAATTAATTAATATTTCCTTTTATGTCTGATACCCTTGATTTTATTCTTCAAGATGTGTGAATATTGTACAATGTATATTAAATCGTAATTTTCTCGGAACACGGTACTCATGGCGGCAAATGTGAATGGGATAACAGTGGTCAAATGCTTGACTTCAACTGCAACTGCAGCCAGCTCCACAGTTCTGAAATATATCTACATCCCTAAACCCGAGTGGTTCAAATTCATAAGTGACTCATTCTATCTGGCAATTGACGTGAGGTCATGGTCTAGTCTACACGGTTACGTGGAGAAACGAATATTTAAAAAAAATCGGCTAACTTATAGCACATTTCAAACAAACTAAAATATTTCCAACGTCAGATACAAAATCAATTAGGTTGTGTTAGAAAAATGAAAAATTCTTCGGTTACGTGTTTAACAGTTCCACAACCCTTTGTCGTCTTTTTCAGAAACACGTAGGCGATCCCGCACACGATTTTTATCACTCCCAAACTAATTACGAAAGGGCGTAACCGAACCAATTTTCCCTTGTAGATTAGATCATGAACGGAACAATGGGAACTGATAGGCCAATGAAAATTATCACATTTGATAAAAAATGACTTTTTAGTATCGTAAAAAGTGGGCGTGTCACACATTTCGATTTATATCTGAGCCTAGGCATCGAAAACGAGCAAACGGGGAAAAGAGCGCCATTCCGTATTCAATTCTAAACACATACTGCCAAAATATTCTCGGTTCCTGCTAGAATAAAATTGAAAATCCGAAACTACGGAATACATTATAATTGGCGATTGACAATCGCCCGTCGGCCATGCTTATCACAGTCATTCAGGGTTCTCCGCCGAGCTTAGCCAGCTCAATGTACATTCTTACCAGCGAATTTTTGACGCGTATCCCGGCGACATAAACTTTTCGTGTCACCTACATGGTGAGCGATCGCGGCGCTTGTAGGTGAGGCGAACACTGTACACCGATAAGTTTGGTCGCCTACATTGCCGACGCGTCAAAAATTCGCTGGAAAACTTATCCATGTGCCGACTAAGCTCGGTGGAGAACACCGAATGACTCTGATAAGCATAGCCGCCGAGTGATTGTCAATCGCCAATTATTATGTATTCCGTACATTCGGTTTTTCGGCCTTGTTCTAGCATAGATCGAGGATGTTTTGACGGTATCTGTTCAGATTAAATGCGGAATGGCACTCTTTTCCTATTTTGCTCGCTTTTGATGTCTAAGCTCAGATATAAATCCAAATGTGTGACACGCTCACTTTTTACGGCACTAGAAAGTCATGTTTTATCGATAGTGATCATTTTTATGGGCCGATCAGTTCCCATTGTTCCGTTTATGATCTAATCTATAAGGGAAAATTGGTTGAGTTGCGCCTTTTCGCAATCAGTTTTGGGGTGATAAAAACTGAGTACGGGATCGCCTTAAGGTGGTTCTTTCGCTAAGGAGCAGTGATGTGGAAGGGCCCCAGTTTGTTTACACATCAATTTTGCTTGAATTAATCAATTGTCAGATAATAGCTGACAAATCTATTTATTTCTGTGAATAGCAAAACTTGTTTTCACATTTTTGTTTATCATCCGGCACATTTACGGCTCTACTCAAGTTTGAAATCTGGACACTCTAACCTGTCTGACATGAAAACTCGCTCCGAAATCTCACGTATCTCTTTACTGAATTCGATGACCCACTACTTGCATAGAATATTTCAAATTTTCAAAGTCTTCACTATATAAGTTGGTTTTTCGTGTAAGTGGTTGGTAACTCGCTCAAGGTATCAATTATCTCATTGAAATAGTCGTGAGCGTGCTTGGTCGTATCCTCATAAACTACGTAATGACATTTTCATGGATTTTCAAGATCGTTTATTTTACTTATATCCCCGATAACCGATTTCGAAATTTCATATACATGAACAGATATACTTTTTCTTCATGTTCTCGAAATATCAGAAATTTCCGAAGTCAGTCGCTTAACGAAAAAACCACCTTAAGGCGATGTAGTACGCGGGTGTGAGTCGGAATTATAGTTTTCCGAATAAACTCAATTATCTCATGATTTTCACGTTTCTAACAGTAGAAGACAATACCTGACGTGATAATATATTAATATATCGTGAGATATATGAGATAATTGAGATGATTTCCAAAACTGCAATTTCGATGCGTGTGTAAACTGTTAGAGGTTACTTGTTACGAGTACATTCGTCAAAGCCGTGGATTTGAACAGAAGATTTCAATTTGTTGTTGATTATTTCATTGAAAATGAATTTACAAATTTTGTTTCAATATTATTATTCTCACGGTTATTCCATCACTTATAAGACTAGGACTAGGGCTAGGTCGAATTTGCAAAGCACGGGGTTTTTATTTAGAGTTCAGAAAGCCTATTTACGCACGTAGGATGGTCTGAAACATTCGACGTGAGCCTCAAAATTATGATTTCGGTCAAAGAATAAGTGTAAAAGTACAGGTTAATTGGGGTCTTGTCTGTAATATGAGCTCATTATGAGACTCCGTATAGAGTCTCGCGCCAAGAACGTTAAAACGTAGCTTGGGCTCGACCGAGACTTTTAGACCGGAGCGGTAGCGTTCTGGCCGAGTGTGGATATGACTAGGTTTTTCTTGATCGTATTTGACCCTATAGAGTTTACTAGAAAAAAATTCAAGATCTTTCTATGAGAAATGGTTCATAGAGCTGTCATTTAAGCGCAGGCGCAGCTTATTTGGTCTCCGAATAGCAGAGTTATGTTTTTTTTTTTTAAATTTTCGACTATTGATATTCGTTGATTTCATTTCAATTCGTCATCCAGCAAATTGGGCTGAAAATAGATTTTGTCGATCAAGGGAGAAAAGAATGTGTATGACGCTATTGGTCGGAATAGTAGTGACATGATGTTATTCTTAGGTCATTGAGCACGAGCCCGATGCACGTCGTACGAGCGCAAGCATACGTTGAATTTGGCACAAAGACCTAACCTAAAGTATCATGTGTGAGAGAGAATAGAGGTTCATGAGGTTGGCAGCCGGATCAAACAAAATCGTCTGAAACCACGTTAGATCGGTTGCGCGTGTCTCAATTGAAAAAAACATTGCAATAAAACGTTCATTCGGTTTCTGGAAAATCAAATTTAAAAGTGGGTTGCTGAATTTCAGTACCTCAATTTCCAATATGATGTTACACGAATAAACTATTTGGAATTACATTGGAAATCGCGATGCCGATCGTTTGCGCGTCGTCTGCGCTATCAGCACCCACTTTCATTTAAAATAAAATCATAAAAATACCTCGAAAAAATGATTATTCTCCAAATTGACCACAGTTGGCACCAGAATTCTCTACTGCGCATGCGCAACTAGCGGGTGTTCCATAATTCAAAAATATAAAGGTTGATCTATGCAGGTTACCGCGTTTGCGCGTGCCTAAAAAAATTAACGGGGACTGACAGAACTCCAGTATCCGCCCGTTGAATCATGATAAAACTCTGACAGTGTTGGGGGTGCGATGCATGTCATCATGCCAAACGTTTGCGTGTCCCTTGAATGCGTAGAATGTCGCGATATCCTTTGCATCCGAGGGGCGCGCAAACGTTTCGCATGATGATATTCATCATACCCCCAACACTGTCGTAGTTTTATCATAATTGACGGGCGGGAGCTGGAGTCTCGGCATCCTCCCGTTCATTTTCACGGGCACGCGCAAGTGCGCAAAGAAATTATCACGATATTCTTTGCATTTGAAGGCTTTTGTAGAAAAATATCGAAAATATGCGTCGACCATGCATGTCAATATTCGCATGCTAATCCAAACGTTCGCCCGCCAAGTGCCACGTACTTTAATTTTTTTATAATTTTTGTATTTCTATGCAAAGGTTTCATATTAGTTTCTAAACATGTAGGTATAATATACATAGATAAAAAAATGGTAAAGCTCTCGTGCAATTCAATGATTAATAGTATATAACGACATAATGCACAAGGCTACATGAATTGATCTGAATATTTTTCTAGATGGCAATTGTGAAAATGCCAGTAGATTTTTGTCGGAGAAAATGATTTTTCTAGTGATTGACAGTATCCTTTTCTGACTTTAGTACTTATTTTGGTTAGTATATCATGTAGAATATTCCAAAGTATCCTATCATTGTACCCATACCTATGGGCTCTTCAACTCGAAACCCAGTGCCATACTAAAGGAGTTCTGTAACTGATGGCGGAAGTATGATAGAATTCATGATGTTGAAACAAAATTTGTATGCATATTTATTTTCAGTCGATCAATTGCTGAGCAGGTAATTTTTTTAATACATTTCACGTATTTTCACACATTTTCTTTGTGATGAATTTTCTTTGAAGTTGAAGCCATCACCATCATCACTGCTTATAGTTATTTGAATGTGTTGAAAGTTGTCGATAAAAGTTATCAAGTTATTTGATCAAGCTTACAAGTATTTTGAATCATTCGTGTTTCCGAATAATGATTCAATTCGATTGGCCTACCCGCACAGATCTGCTGCAGTTCCTGCATAAAAAAATGACCGGGTGATTTGAACTAGTCGGTGGTTTACCGATTCTTGAGTTGTTACGTTACGAGAGATACGCGTGGTCAGACTTGAGCTATCTCTCCTTGCGGAATCCTCACCACTTCAGGGATCATTTTAGTTATATGAGGTTTGTTATTCTCGGCTTCACTTTCTACACTTTTATTATACCTTCTTAGACTCGACCAACAGGAGTTGTAAGATCCTAGGAAAAAGTGCAAAAGTGTGAAAAGTGTAGCTAAGAAGGGCGCAGTTATATTCCAGTGAGTGTACCGTACCACGAGAATTTCACGGTATAAGCTTGGAGTAGAAGGAGGCGTATCTTTAAAATAAAATGTGGCACACGGCATAGGTGGCACTGTCATCGGCGCGGTACCGCAATCTCCTGCACGTGCGCCGGCGCGTGCAGCATAAGCGCATCATGTATACATAATAAATCATTAAGGACGTTGCCTATCCCCGGCGCAGCTAGCGCTTGCAGACGTTCGCGGAATGCAGGTTTTCTCTGTCATTTATAAAGGTATCGATGTTTTTTTGGGATCAATTTGAAGATAAAAGAGTGATCTGTGCTTTGTATTTTTCCGAATTTTGAAATTTTATTTTGCACCTCGTAAAAACCGGCTCTGAAAGGAGGTATAATTCCCACAGCGATAAAATGGAAACTAATTTTTTTGTCGAAATTCGAAAAAATACAAAGCACAGATCCATCCTTCATCTTCCATTTAAGACCAAACCGAAAGAAATCGTACATAAGGCCTGCGAGAAAACTTGCATGAGCCGAAGCACTAAACAGCGGATTTTTCCCGCGAAAAGCGACCGCTTGCTAGCACCACCTCGGGCCTAGGCCGCCTGTGGTGCAAACTAACGGCTCTAGTAGATGTTCTGAAGTAAACACGTGATCTGGCACGCGGGCCTTTCGCTGTTTCTAATTTCTTTGCACCAGTTTGATCATATCACAGAGTTTTGGAAAAGTCTTTTCTTATTTATTCACCATGGGTAACACGAGACAGGACGTAAGGAAGACGAGAAAAAAGAGCAAGGGTGGTACAAATTTGGCTATTTATCGGCACGAGAGGTTGAGGTAATTGAAATTGCATGCAGTTTACGTATATATATTTGATTGCTCTGAACTTGTACCCGATATCTAACGTGCATGCTTTTATTAATTATTTGATAATTGAAATGATTTCTTATCAATCTTTTAAAATTATCATTTGACATCTGCTTTTTAATGTGTGTTTCGATAATCAATTCTTACACTAATCCTGTAGAACTTTCCGTCTAGTACGATGACTTTTGCCTTACATTGATCTAAGAGTGACTATTTGGTAATAATTTTTGAGAATTTGTTAAATTTGGTATTAATGTTTGAGACTGTGTTTATCAAGATGAACACGCGATACACCAATGCATCGAAAACACAACGTGCTATTAGAATGTTGTCTTACAAAGTTGCAATAATCCGCGGCCAGTCAGCTATTTATTCGACTTTTCACGAACCCTTCCTTCGAGATCGTGTAATTCCGGGACAAATAGAGGTATATTTTGGACTGTCGAAGGCGGAAAGCAATGGTAATTCTGATGAATTTCAATACTGAACTAATTATTGATCCACGCATTCAGATATTATTCACAATTCGAAATAGAACTTGCAATCAGCGCTATCAAACCTGAGGCCTGACCCCACCTGTTTAGGTGCATCTGCACTGCGAACAAAAATTTGTTGAATTTAACCAATCCGGTTCTGTTTAATCCATAAAAGAAGGGTTGTACACGTATTTCAATAATCAGACGGGCCGATATTTTCCGAATAAGGTGTGCCTAATAAATGTTTTTTTGGAATCCCACAAGTGATCGATTCTGCTTAAATCGATTGAAACGTTTTCCATGCAATTGAATTACTTGTTATTTCATAGAAGTAATAACGGATAACGAATTTCATCGAGTCAATTATAGTTTCATCGAATTTCAGTTGGAAATCGAATATTATAATGAAGAAAAACATTTTTATTTTTTAGTTCCAGCTGATCCTAAATATTGCATAGCCACGGGGTGGTTAATTTCATATCATTTTTCTAGTGCGATATTCATCAACATAACCTATTGTTTAAATCGATTCAGTTCGTGTGATCATTATTTCGTTTCAATCATACGTTTTACAATAGAAAAAAATAATACGCGATCAAATCTTCATATTCATTCACTTATCACTATTTTTTATTATATTCTGTGGTATAGGTTTCGCTGGTTCTCAGGTATATGTAATTCATAACTTCTAAACATACTGTTGTTTGTCTTAGCTTCTGTTACGTGCTCATTTGTTACTTATTTTCTTATGCTATATTACGAATTTTGCCCGGCATGGTTGGGGGTTAGGACGGGATAGGGTAGGTCTTTTTATTGCAGCGACCTCCACGTGGTGAGACTTGGTTGGTTGATGACAACACAATCAGTGTGTCGTGAATCAACCGATGCTTGTATCGCGTAAGTTCCGTAAAAATGATCATCCACCAATATGATCAGTGGTACAACAAACATACTAACACGTTATGCAATCAGCTAACGCAATAACGCCCTACTTCAATCTGCCTGAAAAATTACCCATTTTCAGAATGCTGGCATTCAGTGGAATGTTATGACAAAACATATGAACAAACTATTTCATCTAATTCGTTTATCATCATTCTTTGCGGCATGTTTTGTGATTGGAGGTGACTTTGTAAAATGCACGAAAAGACCTAAACTTATTTTGGAGTTCTCTGTTGTCTTAGAAAATGAAATTTTTGGTTGAACAAGCATTTTTTCAAACGAACTAGAATCTTGAAAGTGCTTCTGTTGATGACGTTATGAAAAATACAATTTCTCTACAAAATTTCGAATGGATAGTCAATTTTTTGGCACATAATGTTATTATATTATGTGAGTAATTAATTAATGATTCGCCAAAACAAATAAGAATACATATACGTGCCAACCTCCGCTCAATACATGCATTTTAATCTCGTAAACCCACGTAAAACTCTGGGACTTGTGGCTACTTTGTCCGCATGCTTGACTTCAGAACACGAAACTTCAAACGGCCTGCTGGCGGCCTAGTCGCTACAGAGTAGGGGGCCTTGGCGTGCGAGGAGCATTGACTTAAGTCCCGCCCACTTTTCTCCTCCGCCGCCTGGCTCCAGTCGCGCGTGAAGCCAGAGTTCCCGCGCGAGCTCACTAGGCAACGCTCTTAAGGTGCTATTAAGGTGCTATTAAAGACATATTTACCAGACATAAAGACCGATTGTTACTCATTCTTAGAAGCATTATTGTCACTACGGAAACGCGATTCGTTGCCACTCCTACACCACACAACCGATCAAAACGAAACTTCAAAGATTAGATGCAGAATTTTGGCAGAAAGTGGCTAAATATTTCATTTTGCTGAAATTCCAAGAGAATTCAAAGTTTTCCGGGATTCTCTGGAAGTTAGGTTAGGTTCGTTTATAGGTTAGATTGTAAAAATTTTAATTCTCGATAGAAGATTCAATATTTCGTAGAAATAAAATACTCAGCCATTTCTTGCCGAAATACTGCATCCACTCCCCAAAGTTTCATTCCGATCGGTTGTTTGGTGTAGGTTTAGCGAATTCCATTTCCGAAGTGATAACAATGTTTTTAAGAATGAGTAACAATGGGTTTAAATATGTCTTTAATAGCACCTCAAAGCACGACGTCGTGAAGAGAGGGGAATTTATTGAACCCCGGGACACTTTTTCGAATTTTGGTGATAAAGCGAAAAGTTTCCAACATTTTGTAATTAAATTAATTCCATCTCAAAGAGCAAAACACTAGCTTTCATTTTTTTTTTTTATAACGCATGCATAAGAAAGTTGCTTTATTGCGGCTACGGGGCCACCCATATTCTGGTACTTCTTCGACATTTCGGTAGGCCGTGTGAACATGTACCAATATCGCACGTCAAACGTGCGTACAACGTTCTACGCATATCTAGCATCAATATAGGTATACCAGATTCCAACCGATCCTGTTTTACCGAAGCTAACGCGTGTTTTTGGTATGAATCGAATACTATACGAATCTCCACGCTCCACTTCAGTCAGCCCGTTCGCAACCTATTTTCCCAAATTGTCACTTGTACGTAACTTTTTCAAGCATTTGTTATGAAAAATACTGTTCGATATCTGTGCACAATGAGGCGATCAGATTTTTGTGATGTTTTCAGCACTCATCTCTGTCTCGGCTTCGGCAATGCTCGGCGTTTACGGCCGACACCTCGACGGACTATGGTTCGTGCTGAAAACATCGCACTCGCCTATACCGCCTGACACTTCGCATTTGTATCGAAATGTACTATTCAGCACTGTCATTTTTCAGTCACAAAATGAAAACATTCTTTTGACATCTGTTCCAAGGTACATACAACAGCCGAGAGTAACTTGAAACATAACCTCATGTACATGCATACCTTGGGACACTACACATCGAGTACCATTTTGCCGCCTTTCTGTTTGTTTGCCCTACGACCATTTTGTAACAACCTCGAATTTTAATCAATAACTTCGAAATTATAATTCAAATTGTTAAATTCAAACTGAAAATCTATTGCCAGAATACACAGCTTTGGCAAAAATTATGATTGCTATTGAAAATGTAGTAAAAAGAAGTAAAAAGTTTGACTGAAATCTGAATAATTTTCAAAACGCAATACATGTCGATTTGAAGGAGGCGAATGAAGCGAATTTTGGTTATTAGTTCATTATACACGACTAATAACAACAGACTACCGCGTTGTTTTTTCATAAATGTCACTACATCCCCTGAATCGGCGAAGTGTTCTAAGGTGCACTATGGTCAAGGTACAACAGTTTCCCCTATAACTGAAAACGTTAATTGCTTTGTGCTAATGATCACAATCAGTGATGAAGATGAGGAAGACGCGCGTCAAAAATTATAGATTTTTCACTAATTTTGCCGCTCAGCGGATCTTGACGGATACTCGTTGTCAACAGCGCCACCTATCCCATGCAAATTTCGAACCACTTTTCTGCACGGCGGGCATATGTTCCCTTCTGCTCCATGGGTATAAGATTACATGTATTCCTCACTAAGTGATCATGGATCTAACTTGAAATGATTGAAGTGATCCATGAAATAACTATACTTTCAGAGAGGATTCCCATGTGGGCACGGAACGGAAAAACGAAACGAAACGTGTATTGATGTATACATGCATGAAATACGAATCGAAAGTCACTAAAATTCGTCTGCTTTCCGTTACGTTCTCCGATTCCGTGCCCACATGGGGATCCTCCCTCACCCGGATCAGTAGCAGAATTTCAGACTTCAAATGTCATCTTTTACCAGAGTCCCTCTAATCAGAGTTGATCAAACGCACGTCCATTTTATGATTGGATAGTTAAAACTCGCTTGAACATGGCCGCCGATCTGGTGACAATCTATGAAGTAACGAGCTATAAATGAACGATTTGAGAGCATGCTATGTCCATATTTCACGCTACATCACAAATCCACCCTAACCTCGGGTCACGTCACTTATTTCGTTGATATCGAAGCCCACGC
Source organism: Phymatocera aterrima (assembly GCA_963170745.1). Lineage (NCBI taxonomy): Eukaryota > Metazoa > Arthropoda > Insecta > Hymenoptera > Tenthredinidae > Phymatocera > Phymatocera aterrima. The sequence goes on along the minus strand of OY720669.1, from coordinate 881,461 downwards.
ATCACGGATGCGAAACCGCTTTAGCAAGCGCCATTTTACATGCTATGATGTACACGAATAACCTAAAATTGGATTTTCTTTCATGATCTACTAACTATAAAAAATGACAAACTGTGATCAGAAATGATTAGCTCCCGTTAAAAGTAACGGTGAGCCATATGATCTTAAGTTTCACGGCGACTACAGATGGCTTTGCGCGTGAAAAAGCTTGCTGTCTTACTCGTAAGTATTCATCTGGAATAAATATAAATCGCATTAAAGGTGTAATATTCATTACGGTGGATGAGGTTAGATTACCGATTACACTCGCATCATAAGTTTTTGTTTTTTCACTTTTTTCAAATCATTGTCGGATGATTGTTGAGAACAGCTCACCCTGGGCAAAAATTTGTGCCGGCAAAGTGGTCTTTAGTGGGCTTCAATCGTCGGTAAAGTAGACTCAAATGACATACAATGTATATCTATAGATATAGTGCAATGGTAATAGGGTCGGCAAATTACCGACAAAACTTACACAAATAACCCCATAAGGTTAGCCGTCTTCAAATATTCTTCAGTCAACGCGTTGGTAGTACATACACTCTATTTGAACGGTCAAAAATGAGTCGAAACATATAATATGGCCATGTATACACCGGACGCTTGATACGCGTACGAAGTACCAACTTGGTCTGATACGTCTCGTTTAGCGTACGGAACCAAGCTGATGCACAAGTGATTACACCTTAGGTATTCAGACCAAGCTGGTACTTCGTACGCGCATGAAGCGTCCAGTGTATACATGGCCTATGAGTTTAGCCGTTGACTGAAGAATGTTTGAAGACAGCTAGCTTGATGGGTTTGATGTGCCCGTAAAGTGGGCTTTTTACGTCGACAATGTAGACGGAAATACATACGTTGTACATACGTGATGAATTCCTATAGCGTTTGTATATTCGGAGCGGCGTTGAGGTGGCCGCCAAGCTCTTTGGTGGCCGCGATATCTGCGGCGTCGATCTGTTGGCGTTTTTAGTCTGTCCAAAAATCAGAAACCACTGAAACAATTGCCGTTTTCTGCCCGCGGCTGCCTCAACGCTGCTCCGAGTGTACAGACGTTAGAAATTCTCCCAGTATATTCGCTAGTTATAGATATACCTGAGTCTCAAATAGTATTTGAATAGACTTACCATCTATGATATGGATATCTTACAATAGGTAGGCCTGATTACAAATGTAGAAGTCGTTTAATGAATTTTTCAGCCTCACTTAGGAAAGAACATTGAATTTATTAATTTTTGGCCTCGAATCATGAAATTCGATGATCGGACTTGCAAAAAGTATAGTTTTCAGGGTGCGGATACTTGTTTTTATTCCAAGACACCCTATCTTCAGTCGATATATGTTATGTAATTATTCTGGAGTATTAAGAAAATCGTTGAACTTTCGGAAATTGTTGTAATTTGGGCGGCGCCAAGGCTCTCAGGACCTATTCGATTGAACGAAGCATGGTTAGCCTTATATTTTGGCCCCAATAAACACCCCTAGTGCAGTTGACTAAAAGTCTCACCCGTAGTTCTGATACTCTCCTTGTAAGTCCAAAAATGTCACTAGTTTTTCCGTATTAGCTCTAGTTTTGGAGATACAGTATAATTACCTTAAGAACAAATAAGAGAATTTGTATTTTCAACTAATAATTGCATTCCGATATCTCTGTTTTCTTTCTTAAATATTGTTCTTGAAATCCTCACTCTACAAAATCTTATGTTGGAATTTTTTTATGTACTAAATAAATGGATTGCCGGAATTATTAAAGAAAAAAATGAACGTATTTAACGCTCCCGTGGTTGCTTTCAATGATAATTTCATTCTTTTTACCTTTCATTTCCGTGATTTAAATACCTGCTTATCCTGATGTCAAGCAAAACTTACAAAATCGTATAAATTGATAATATTCTGATACCCACCAGGAGACATACACGTGTAAAAGGCACTAAGCCGTAAAATGTGCAATATTTAAAAAACACAAGCTTTTGGAGCGAATCTACGTCAATTTTTGGAATCAGTGACCAAAAATAGGTAAAACATTTCAGGCCCCAAATTACGTCGTGTTAGCTAGTATTTCATAATAAGATCATATTAATTTAGACAGTAAAAAATGCTGACCTCGATGGATAGTTTATATCGAAATTTTATCGAAGTTCGATGAATAACTTGTGCCTTGATGAAATTTTTAATATATGTAGAAGGTTGAATTTTTTCAATGTTTTCTACGTGGTCAATCTCCTATAAATTTTGACCAATTTCTTTGTTATAGATGGTCGTGAGCCGCTTATTTTAATGGCTTGGAAACCACTTGTTATGTAATCATATCTGTAGTCGTGCTAAATCATTATTAAAATGCATTTCCATCTTATTTAGACATCTGGCTAACAAATAAGCAGCTATTACTACTGAACAGTCTGTAATAACTTGGCCATTTGACCGCTGCGAGCGCAAGCGTCGGAAATCTAATCTCATGCCGGTTCTCTATGCTCATAATATTACTCATTGAGTTTTTCAAGGTAAGTATGACCAATACTATAGAAGCGGGTGTGTTTATTTATTGGCCTAATATTAGTAAAATAGAAGAAGGAGTTGGGCGCCAGTTCGTTAGAACAAATGTAGAAAGACTCTGGAGACTCAGGGCGTTGATGGAACTCTGGGTTTGGTCGAGAGTACTAATGGAAGGAGCACGAAAGATCGATGAACGATCGATGATCGCAAATGTTTTTATTTTATAATATAGATAATTATTCGTAAGGGAAGGGAAATCGGACATAACTTAAGAGTTGTTTTCGCCTATGAAAAGATATTCATCTTTTTCATTTAACATAAAACGGTATTATGAATAGAAAAATGGTGAATTGTGCGAATACGATTAATTGTGAAAAGATGATAAAGGTTTGATTAAAACTAGGAGTGTGTCAATTGCAAAACAATATATAGGTTCAAAATTATTAATTCTTGACATTACAAGTGATGTGTTCAATAAGAATTTTACTCATTTACGTAAAACGCGAAATTCGTTCTGGCTACGAAATATGATTATGGATAAAGATTCTATTTAGTCAAACGTGCAAATGTGTTGATCGGAAAAAGAGTAGAGTCAAATTGAGCTAATGAATGCTGAAAACCGGGCAGGCAGATAGCCTGAAGTGAACCCCGCGATGCCGGATAGAGTGTAGACAGTGCAAAATGGACAGCACCGAAACTAGGCAGAAGAAGAGCAGAGACAGGCAGAAAACCCGAGGAGAACTTCGTGATGCCTCAGAACTTCTTCCCCATAAAAATGTTTAAAATATAATAAAAAAGCGTGTTTCTACGGCAAAATTGTCGGAAGGGTAAATATGCTTGGCTAAAAATTATCTGTGAGTAGGGCGATTTTATCGCCATCTATTAACGAAAATAAAAAGTTACCTATAAACTAACAATCGACAACAATTAAAATGCTTGTGTGAGTTTGTTTGCGCTGCTTTGTTGGTTGCTACGCGAATGATTCGAATAGAAGCGCATCTATATAGGCTTTTTTTATAGGATGCATTCAATTGAATCACGTTCATTCCTAATACCACGTTACAATATTTGCATTCATAATCCAGTTTCCCATGATTTTTCCATTCATTTTCATCACCCGGTATTTTTGGTCAACAAATTAAATATTGTATCGAATAAAATTTATGACAGAGAACATGAATACGCAATGGAAATATGGTGTAAGGACATTATTATTCATTGTTTTCCTTTATTCATTTTTTTGAAATTTTGAATACAAATTTTCTTCTACAATCACATACACTATGATTATATCACGTTTGATATAATTATAATAATATATGACGCTGAGATTCATTGGGGTACTTATATTTCTTCGATTTCTTCACGTTCATATTTGTGAATCCTGTCAAGACAAATTAATAATCGGAAATCTCCACAGAATTTCAGCTTCCGTCTCAACAATTTTCGCAAATAACGTTGGTTCTTCGAATATAAATAATTGTTATTCGTTTGCAAATAGAAAAAATATAAGAAACTGAATTATGAATGGGAATATTGCTAGTTGTACTTGCCTTGAGAACAGCAACGAGTCATTACATCATTATAACTACAAATTTTTGTATGTTTCGAATTATTTTCAACCGGTTGAGTAAAGTGTAGCAACGCAACAACAGCCAACAAGCATTTTCACGCGCGGAGCCATCTGTGAGCGTCATGGGAACTAAGATCATATGGCTCGCCGTTACCGTTGACGAGAGCTAATCATTTCTGATTGCAGTTTGTACTTTTTTATAGTTAGTATATCATGAAAGGAAATCAAATTTTGGGTTATTCGTGTACGTCATAGCATGTAAAATGGCGCTTGCTGAAGCTTTTTCGCGTTAGTGATGCCTGGACTATGATATCAATGGAAAGGAGTGACGTGACTCCAGGTTAGAGTGGATTTGAGACGTAACGCCAAATCATATGAGTATAGTACAGGTACTCATAGTACTCTTAAGGTGATTCCCTAGTCACCCATCTCGTTTGGGTCGAAGAAAGTGGGCGCGTCACACATTTCGATCTATATCCGAGCCCAGGCGTAAAAAAAAAAAAAAAATGCGCAGTGCAAGTTCAAATTCGGTTCAGTCTCGGATACATCGATCGAAGTAGGCTAGTCTTCTGCGCGTTTTGATCACAATAACAACATTCCGTAACCATGTTCGAGTACTTGGGCAGGCTTCCCGCGTGTCTTTATCACTGACAGCTAACTATTTTGATCGATGTGTCGGAGAGATCACGCATCGTGTAACGTCATCTTCGCGTCGGCATATTCGTGCGCCTCGTTATGTCTCGGCCCGGCTGAACTCGGTGAACAACTCTAATAAAACCATGTATGTTCGTTATTTTAGCATGGAACGCACATGTTTTTGGACGTATGTGTTCGGAACTGAATTTGATTTTACGCTGCACATTTTTTTTCGTTTCCAACGCCTGGGGGCCGGATAATAATCGGAATGTGGGACACACACACTTGTTTCGACCCAATAGCGGTGGGCGACTAGGGAATCACCTTAATCTGAATTCGAGTATACCTTGTAATTGGTTAGTGTTGGAATTGGATGTCCAAATGCTGTGTTCACTACTCTGCTTGTCAAAAATCTATTGCCATCTAGAATGTACTAACAATCAGTGAAATGGTTACGAGAATAATATTTTATGCTATAAGGGAGTGGCTTACGGTATAGCGTTGATATTTTTAGAAATATTATCTATGTTCGTTCATGTTGGTTTCACATTTTTCGTCTGCTTTTCGACGTACGCTCGTCAGTCATCAACCAATCATGGTATAGGCCGAAGCACATAAAACGCCAGAAGGCATAAAGCAGAATACAGAAGCCATAGCGCATGCGCCGTTGCGAATGCATGTACCGTGTGCGTATCAGATCGCAAGCGGAAAAACAATGGCATTTTGAATGATAAAATAATTCATCAAATGACGAGCTCTTGTGGATATTGGTATTTTGCACACCAGGTCTGATTGATAATAAAACAAATTACCAATTCTACATTGATATTGATTGTTATGATAATAACGACGCGGTTCACCAATTTTTGTAGGTTAAATAGGATACGAAATACGGCAAATTACAGGAACAGCAGCCCATGCGCAGCATTTACTGGATTTTTGAAACAGCGCATGCGCTATCGCTTCTGCATTCCGCTCATGTCTCCTGGAGTTTTATGTGCTCCGACCTTGATAGTTCAGAGTAGCATTGACAGCCCTGGTGCAGCACCAGGGCATTCCGAATGGGGTGAACGAACAAAGTTATTGCGATGGCAGGATGCTTCAATTTTTGCTCGAACATGACGTCGCATTCAATGGACTTTGATCGAAGAGACTCTACTCCGTACTAGCCCTGATGGAAATATATTTCTGTCAATTTTGTTTGAAAATTTCTGAATAAATCTGTAAACCGGAAGACGTGAATACTGTAAAAAGATCTGAATAACTTCAATTATGATTGAAAGGACTCTTCACAGCCACATACATTTTTTCTACTCATATTCAACGCTATTTGCTTTTCCCCCCCCCCCCTTATCGTACCATAACCACTCCAAACCTGCGGGTCATTTCAATGCTTTTTCGTGTTAATGGTGCGAAGGCCTTGATATTTTGGTCGAAATGAGTGAAATGACCCCAGGTTAGGGTGGTTATGGTAGGAGCAGAGGAGAGAAGAGCGCGTGGTTTTGGATATGAATATAGTATACCCTCTCGAGATAACTGCAAAAAAATTGAAGAAAAAGAATTCATCACGGGGTTTAGCTTGTATCCGAAACTGTTGAAAAATTCATTGGCAAAATAATTTGAATGCTACCGTGTTTCGTGCGTAAAAAATATACCGATATAAAATGATCAAATGATATCTGTGATCAGTTGAACGTGATCGCATCATCGTCGGAGTAGAAAAAATTGATCTGGTTTAAAAGAGTCAACACGTCTACGGCATTTTCAGTTTGACCACTGGTCACGACTGAAGAAGAATACACTTTATATGTAACCTTCTCATTTGATTTTGTATTACAGTTGAAACAGTTCCACCACCGACGAGAAACGACTTAGTCCGGGGTAATTATAGCAAGTTGGCTTCTATGTTTTAAATTTAATTATGGGTTGCACAAACGTGGGATAAATTTACCCCAAGGGTAACATTCAATTATTGCATACACATTGAGAAATTGGATGAAAAGTTTCATATTTAAGGTGCTAATACGTTCGAAACAATTGAACGTTACGTTTGGGGTAAATTTATCCCACGTTTATGTGATCGGGCATTAGTGTAACATCAATTTATCCAGTCGAGTGATTTTGTATAAAATACCTTGCATCGGTCGAACATCAATTATGTTCCTGAAATCATGTTCGGACTTCAAAATTTAGCGTATACAAATGAATTTTATTTATCCTCGAACTCGAAAAATTATGTACACGGAGAAAAAATGTTCGTTGATGTAGTAATAGTTTTCGCTAATTCAGCAATAGTAAAGTATCAGCGAAGAGGGTTTTGTTGATACAGCAAAGGTACCGTTGAATCAATAATACACTCGGCTGTATAGACAAGAGGTATTACAGTTTGGCTGTATTAAAGAACGTTTCGTTGAATTAGTAATATATTCGGTTGTATCAGCAAAACCCGATGAATCGCCTGTGGCAATACTTCCTTTTGGCCCAATAGCGAAGAATTTTCCCGTGTATTTGTATCAAGATTTCTGGGTGATTGGAATCAACGAATAAATATTCAATCGAGTGAATCACTTGTTCAGCGGCGTATGATACCACATTTCAGAAAATATCTAATAATTCGCTTGGCTGTTTCCTCCATCTAGCATTTCGTATATTCATAGTATATATAATTCTAGTGCTGTGCGGGTTACCGAATGTCTGGGAACTCCAGTGTGGGTTCGGGTCAGGTATGCTTCGGGCCGAGTTTTCTAACGAACCCGAGATGTGTGAGAATCCCGAAATTTTCGGAAAACCCAAACTATCGGGGAACCCGAAGTTTCGGAAAACCTAACGTACTGGGAAACTCAAAGTTTCGGAAATCTCAAATTCATATTAAATATTCAGGGAAAACAATTTTTAACGGTATTGATAATCCCGGTTACAGTACTGAAACACGATTGGGTATGAAACGACTCACATTCTTTCAGAGTAGGTAATATTTTACCATTGAAAAATTGAAAGCAGAAACGATTCAATTATCGGTGAGAAATTTTCATAAAATCCGATACAGTTTTGGGAAACCCAAAGTTTTGGGAATTCCGAAATTTCCGAAAAATTTACAGAAGTTCGAAAATTTCAATTTTTTAGTAGGGTCTTCTCTGAATAATATGTAGGTTTTGATATTCATCAAAATAGACGATATCTCCACATTCTAGATGAAAATGTGGTAAAGTCGGTCTAGAGCATCGTTTTAAGGAGTTTAGAACACGGGGTCACGTGACCGATTTTCGAATTTTCTAAATTTCTGTCTCATTTTTTCACAAAACTTCGAATCGATTTGGATTTTATGCAAAATATTTGTACAGGTTCCAGGAAATGCGCTCTGGTCAACTAGATTCGAAAAATCATCATATTAATTATCGATCGAAGAATTTTTCACCTCAAATCCCGTCACGCAGAGGAATAAGTACGTGCATTAAAAATTCATACGATATTTTTTTTGCCCTAGCTGATCAAAGGGCACTTGCTGACACTTGCATAATTATTTGGCAAAAGAATCCAAACCAATTCGAAATTTGGTGACAAAGTGAAATAAAAACTCGTTAAATGGGAAATCTTGAGCCGCGTTACCGTACGTTCGTCTGATTTGGTCGGATGAAACCTGCTCTCATTTTGGTTTCAGTTTTGAATAGCGAATCCACCGGTGAATTTCTGTACGATATTCACCTCAGAAAAAGAGGGTTTTGATTGCTGAGGGTAATCAGTCGTTCGAACCCTGTGATTTGCTTTGGCACAGAATCAGACGGTGAGACAAAAAAGAACAACAAATTTCTATTTGTCAACCGATTTTCGACGGAAGCGCAGCTAGGCATTGGTGAAATGACTTTACGAGAGGCTATGAGAGGTTTTATAGTTGATATCCAATTATAAAAAACTATTCTATGATGTGAATTTGTTTCCTCATGTGTGATCTCAATTCACCTCTTTATTTTTTATGTAAAGTATTGGTTGTCAATACGCTGCTGAACAAGTGGTTGATAAAATGAAAATATGAAAAAATTCTGTGCTCTGGTTGAGCAAGTAACTTCAATTATTGACAGTAATTGACTCCATTAGTATCTGATTCCGTCACTATATTTCATCTTCATACGATGTAATAACTGGCTCATAATTGATGATAATTCTTTTTCAGTATCGCTTACAAATGCAATTCCGTTCATCGGTTTCGGTTTTCTTGACAACTTCTTCATGATCATCGCTGTACGTATTGCACTCATTTCTGTTTCTGTTCCGATCTGTAATGTTAAAATTACAGGGAGATCAAATTGAGACATCACTGGGTGCTGTCATATCTTTATCAACTATGGCGGCTGCAGCGTTTGGAAATACGATTTCCGATATTCTTGGAATCGGTTCGGCATTTTACGTTGAACGTCTTGTCCAAAAGATTGGATTTAAGGCACCGAAATTGACCCCGATTCAGATGGATCTACCTGCATCAAGAAGAGCTGCAAATTTGGTAAATCTATACTTAATCCGAAGAGAAAATAGAAAAAACGGGTAATTCGGCTGACGAATAATAATTTCAAATTCCCTTTTTACTACGAGGCGGAAACTACTGAACCAAACAAATTGCATCCGCGTCGTTTGATCTTAGATTGAAACTTAAAATCCGCGTTTCCATGGGCGAGATGCTGCCTCACAAAATTTTCATGTTGCGCACCCACGCATACACGCGTGCACGCACGCACATACATTCACACCCAGGACATTTATCTAAAAATGGTTGAAGATGCTGTTCCAGACCATAAAACGTGGATATTTAGTGAAAACTGAACTTTTCATTGTGATTCCAGGGACGGGTCCTCGGTGTGACGATCGGTTGCCTGTTGGGAATGACCCCTCTACTCGTCCTACACAAAGGTGGAAAGGACAAAGAAATCAAGGAGATAGAAGGAGCAGTTGAGGTACACGCTTAAAAATCGACGAATTTCTTCTTCCATTTGCACAATTTGATTGTACAAACTAAACCATTTCAGATAATGCCAGACTTTTTATTATGTGTTATAATATACCAATTATTATAAGTGAACCTAAACTCCGATGCTACTATTATATTATGTCTGTATGTATGTGATGTATGTATACTTACTGCGGTTGATTCGCGGACGGTTTCGTCCCAATTGTTTTCCGGTTGGGCAATTTCAGACAATTTATTTTGACCACCACTGAACGCTGACGGCAGCGCCGGTTAAGTGCCAGGTAATGGAAGTAACTGCGCGATCTTCTGCTGTCCAGTGTCCGATCTCCGAGTCTTCGATGACAGTTTAATATCGATACCTAACCTCGTAATCTATATCGTAGTTGTATTTTCCTATACAACGAGTATTTATTATTCATTGAGCAACAATTTTCCGAACGATTATCACTTTCGAATGACAACTTTCAATTTGCTGAAATAGATTACGAGGTTAGGTGTCGGTATTAAACTGTCATAGGAGACTCGGAGATCGGATACTAGACAGCAGAAGATCGTGCAGTTACTTCCATTCACTGTCACTTAACCGGCGCTGCCGGCAGCGTTCAGTGGTGGTCAAAATAAATTGTCCGATATTGCCCAAGCAGAAAATAATTGGGACGAAACCGTCCGCGAATCAACCGCAGTAAGTATACATACATACTATACCGCGTATTCGCAAAATGTAGATAAATGTAATTTTGGAAAAGTAGGGGTACCTAATTACGTACCGCCACCTATCACAATACAATTTGTTAACAAATAAATTGGCTTTGTAGCCTAAAGATGGCTGGCTGGGCCCAGCTGAAACCTCGTCGTCACAAAAATATTTCTTCGTTTTTCTTCTTTCTTGACCTCATTCAACGAATCCATCGATCGTGTATGTACAGTTACACATACCGAGCGTTATCGTGGAAACGGGTCAGTCCGCCCTAGGTAGTTTACCCCACGCATTCACAGCTCGAGTACGTGTGCCTCCAGTGGCTGCCAACTCAACTACTTGCGCTCTTTTCATGCTATGAAGTCTTAGTTCATTTGGCAGCCACTGGAGTAGTACTACACTGGAGGCACACGTACTCGAGCTGTGGATGTGTTCGGTAAACTACTTTGGGCGGACTGGCCCGTTTCCACGATAACGCTCGGCATATGTAGATAACATGACTATTGATACTGAACAGATTATTGATGCGAATCTGATAGTGCTTCTTCCATTCCTTAGATATAGGTATATAAAGGGATGAAGAGTTTATGGAGCATTCTGAATATAAAGCAACGTGAAGAGAAGCAAAATAATAACGTAATTAAAACAGCATGTTGCGAGAATTGGGGACTTGCTCAAGGCCGAGAGGCGGTCACGTAGTCGCAGACTAAAATGAAGAACAGCGAAACCTACTTTAGCTCAATTTGGACTCCGATGGGTGATCAGGACCACCGCCTCTTCTTTTTGACGTGATATATGTATAGAACATCGGAGCGAGTGATCATAGAGCTTGAAGAATTTAACTTCTGCGTACTCAGGTAGGTTATTCGATAGGTATTGAGGGGGGACTTCGGTGGAATTCTGGCCGACAATGGCCAAGAAGTCGATATTTGGTTTATTACGGAAAAATGTGCGTGGGACTTTCCTACACCTTCGAATTTAATTGGAGACTCCTAGGATTTCTTTACACATGATTTCCAGCCGAATGAAAAAAGTCACGCTATACCGTATCATGTTTATTTCAAATCGAGATTATACTTGTAATATGCAATCTACGAATTAGTACATTTCGATACGAGTGCAACATGTTGGGCGTTTATGGTGAGTGCTGAAAACTCGCACGACCCTAAACGCCACATGTTGCACAAGTATCGAACACTGTTTTTTTATAACAAATGCATGGAAAAGTTATAGAATAATGTGAATGATCGTTGGGATGATGTACATTATGGATATCAAAAATGAATTGCACTTATAGGTTTAGTCGAAAAGTCTGAAAAACGCAAGCAAAAGCCCGAAAACGAGATGTATACCGAGAGAGTTTCTTGAAACCTCACGGTCGAAGCGCGCGAATTTCGACTTGCTATTTTCTGATTGGCTGACAAAATGCCAGTCAACGCGCACTAACGTACGTTAACTCCCTAGAACCGGCTGATAGGTGTCAGTTCACGAGAGGGTATGTTCGTTGCTTTGTAACGGACGTGAGACGCATGAGCTGGAGTTAGTTAAAATCAGCGTTGCTCAAATATTAAACTTGAAATGTTTATTAAAAATAAAACAATGCACATCTTTCAAGTTGTGAACGGTGCTAATTATCTCTATCTGCGAAAGATTGTGTTTCCTAACTTTTTCAAGTCAACTCATGGACTTTGAATACCTGACACACAGACCTGACTGAGATTTTTTATTTATTCGACTTAAGACGATTGTGACAAAAAAATCTATCGTTGTCGAACTTTCAGTGACTAGATTTCTCGATCGACGGAATTTAGTTCATTTTCATTTTCAACATACTCGAAATAACAAAAATAATCATTCTCGTTTAAACAAAAATAGCAGAGGTCACTGATTAATCGCTTCCAATTATTCGATTAATTCGTAATAACCATCAGTAGCACAATTTTCAAGGGCTGCTACTTACGCTACGGCAAACGTAACATAACCTCTCGACATTTCATAGCCAGCTGTCTGCAATAGCAGACGCGATTCGCAATTCAATCATCCTAGTAAGATTTTGACGAAGTTGGCCGCCTGTACAGACTCGGCGCCGGCGCAGTCTGAGCGGGAGGTATCAATTAAGAAACTCTCTCGGTATGTATGTACATACGTGCAGGGGGTCCGGGGGGCGAAGTCCCTGTTGGGGCCCAGGGGCGAAGCCCCCCGCGACCTCATAAAACAAAATTCAATATTGAAAAAAAACCAGCCCTATGACAACACGAATTTCACTTTCATTAAATAAAATATGAAAAATCTGATACTATCGTTTTCATCCTTAGTCTATAATTATCAATGAAAAAATACTAAGGTGAAAATAGTACATTAAATTACGTTACACTTCGTTCGCTACCTTAGGTTATGCTGTCAAAATCAAAATGGCTGATAATTACGCGATGAATCGAGATGTACGGTTCGTGTGAAAAACGTTAGAATACATTCGTAGATTAGCTGAAATCGGCTTGTTTGCACGCCGTGCTCAACAAGAATCTTGTTTGCACGCTAAATATGCGCAGAACGTTGCGCGTACATGTGGCGTGTGATATTGTTTCATGTTGTCATCGCCTACGGAAACGTCAGAAAAGTGCCACAATATGACCGCTGCGGAGCCCCAAACAAGCAACTTTTTCATGCATGCGTTATAAAAATTATAATATAATGTAAAGCTTCTTTCTATTACTTTTGGCCACTCAATGCGTTCCATAATATATTGGTCATTCGTATCCCCCTCTTCTCAGTGGCGGATCCTTATAACTACCTTATGCAAATTTTTTCTGAGGACAGAGTTTCTCGCTGCCCTAATACGAAATCCCGTGCCATGAGTCCCGGGGATCATGATCCCGTAAGCCGTCAGCCGCCAATAATATGCGCCTTGTTGTTTTCGAAACAAAAATCTCCCAGAACCTAACCTCAACATCACGGCAACAGTCATGTCGGGTATGGAAGTTGAACCAGCGGCTGGACCATCTGGAGCAAAAAGAAGACGAGTTCAAGAGCCACAGATACCTAGTCCTGGATGCCCTTCTGCTTTATTCGCCTCAGAAAGCTTTGGCAAATTAACAATGAGTTAAACGTACCTAGAGAGAGTTGTAGAGTGTTGTTCAGAGAGAATGGAAGTTGCTGAGACTATTCTTGACCACCAGCTGTAACAAAGGAAATAACAAAAAGAAAGAAATTAAAATCGTGAACGGCGTTTGTCAGAAATTGACAGTACTTTGCTCATATTTCTCTCTCTATTGACAAATGGTGCCACCGCATGGGGCACATTTGAACACTCATATGCTCACGCTTTGTATCGTGATATATCGTCACCACTCTCCACTTCGCTGTACAGTGTCCTAGAGTGCACACGCGTTGCTGCTGAGAATATAGAAGTTATACTCTACTTACACATCGTGTATTTATTTGTTTTCACCCGGCCGTCCTTCTTACCTTCAAACTACGCAATATCAAATAGCGTTTAATAAGAAAAGACATTATTTCAAGTAGACTACCCAAAACGCTACACTGTGGCTGTGCTGGGTAAACTACGTGCGATGGACTGACCTGTTTCCACGATAACTCTCGGTATAAAGTATCGTGTGTACCATGGAGACTCGGTCTTTCAGTGCCTCGCGTATTTACAATGTAACAAACTCGGACTATTAACGAATTTATTTTTCACCCAGTACCTAAAAAAACTGTATAAATTTTTGCTCATCTTTGGAATAATTAAAACCCATAAGGAAATCATACACTTAGTATGTATTTGTTTATTCAAAACCATACATTTGTGTCTGTTTTTGGTTGCACATGTGTCTGTAGTACTCTTGTAACTATATATAATATAAATTTAAATCTAAAGTTTAAATGCTGACCTGCTTATTACTAATAACTACATTTTACTTATAACCAATATCTTTTTACCAGCCTCTAATTATTTTACTTATAATGCCTTTCACTTTTACCTAATACCTTCACTTTCTATTCTATGAATTAAGTTTCCTTATCCTTTTCTCGAACTGTCTGCTGTATTCGCAAGCTCCTTGCCTCAGTTCCCCCTTCAACATATCTTCTGTCGTGTTTACCAAGTCTGATTCGTTCTTTATCTGTTCTATCCAAGTGTTCAACTCCTGCGACAAGTCTTCCTTCATCCCCTCACACACCCAGATGTGATACAGGTTTTCTTCACCCGCTTTGCAAAGTCTGCATGCTTTGCGTGTTTCTTCGTTGTACCATTTCTTTCCAACGTTCCTACACCTCAGTCTAGCCAATTGCTCTTTATCTTTGCCTTCTACATTCCGTTGGTTCCAATAGCTTTCTTGTCCGTAACTTCTCTTTCTTTCTTTGTATTTGTCACAGTACGTCGATTTGTCTATCCTAGACCAGTCCAATTGGATGTTTTGGTCCATCTTCTTACCCAAATTCGTTTCCATGTTGTCAGCGATCCTGTCCGAGTCGCTTCCTGTCCTCAAGAATTGTAGTGCCTCGCCATTCCCCACCCCACTGTGTGCTTCCTTCAATAGTTTCCCCCACTTCGTTGGATTATTATTACTGATGTTTCTCAACTCCTCTTTCAGGCAAATCTTCGGCCATCTCTCCTCGCCCATTCTCCATATGTCTAATAGGTACATCCCTGCTCGTTTTCTTGTTTGTATTTCAAGCTTATGTCTACCGGTCTCCATTCTCCATATGTAAGCCGTTGTCTTCTTGTCTAAACCTAGCATCATCTTCATTTATCTGTTTTGGACTTTTTCTATCTCCTCCCATTCTTGCCACCCCCACAATTCCACTCCATATAGCAGGGCTGAAGTGACTAGCATGTCCATCAGGTAGTACGTCCTCCTTTTTAATGCCCCAATCTTCGCCCGTTTCATTATCCCCCAATCTGAATTTATTGTTTTTTGGACTTTGCTTGCCTGTGCTCTGACCTGTTCTTTGAGGGTGTTCTTCGTCGTGAGCCAAAATCCTAAGTATTTGTACTTGTTTACTATTTCTAGTTCTCTATCGTTGAATTTCCATTTGACTTTTTCCAGCCCCCCCCCCCCCCCCCCCCCCTTCTGAAAATCATTATTTTGGTTTTATGGGTGTTCACTTCTAATCCGTTCTCCTCTGTGTATTTTTCCAAATTCCTTAGCATCTCGCTTAGCCCTTCATTATCATCTGCTACTATTGCGACGTCGTCTGCAAACTTGAGGCAAAAAATTTTTTCTCTTCCAATTACCGTGCCCCCTGTATTTTTCTTTTTCCAATTTTCTTCTAGATCTTCAATAAAGATGTTAAAGAGGGTAGGGCTGAGCGGGCAGCCCTGTCTAACCCCCCTATGCGTCTCAAAATTTCCCGAAGTTCCCTCCTTGGTGATTACACAGTTCCTGGTCTTCTTGTATATTGCTCTTATCATTCGATACATCCTCCCCTTGATCCCTATCCTTTCTAATTTCTCTAGTAGCCTTTTCCTGTTAATACTGTCAAAAACCGCCTTAAAATCCACGAAAGCCACGTATAGTTTACCTTTCTTTTTCTTCAATTTATTGTTGATTAGTGTATTCAGGACAAATAGGTGGTCTCTTGTCGATCTGCCTGGCCTGAAACCCGCCTGACTTTCGCCGAGTTTTTCCTGCCTTTCCATCCATTTGCCTAGCCTCTCTGCCATTATATTCGTTAGGATCTTATATCCTGTATTTAGCAGTGCGATGCCACTATAGTTTGCCGTGTCATCTTCGTTTCCCGGTTTGAAGATTGGAAAAATCTTAGCTATTTCCCAATTCTCACATATTGCCCCTTGTTTCCGTAGTTCGTTCAGCGTTTGCGTCCATTCTTTAAGTAGTTCTTTCGGCAACCCTTTGTGGAATTCTATTATCGAACCATCTTCTCCCGGCGCTTTGCAACTTTTCATCTTTCCAACTGCCCTCTTCACTTCTGCTTCGGTTAGATCCCCATTCAGCGGGTCCTCCTTCTGATCTACAATATATATCTTCTTCTTCTTCCGCTGCTTCCCTTTCCATCTCTTCTTCGTCGCGATGCCTCCCCAGTAGTTGCTTGAAGTGGTTTAGCATCCTATCTTTTTCTATGTTGTCTCCTACCGTTTTCATTTTCGGTCTGAATGTCCTGATTGCCTTCCAACAACTCGATATGTCCTTGCTCTGTTCTACCTTGCCCCACATCTTGACTCTCCATTCCTGTTTCTTTTCCCTATAGGTTTTCTTTAAGTGTTTTCTGGCCTCTATCAATGCCCTTCTGTCCTCAGCTTTCCTTGTTTTCAGGTACTTTTTCAACCATCCTAGAACTTTCCTTCTTTCTTCCTTACAGCCCTTTGTGAACCAAGAGTTCGTTGGGGTCCCCTCTCTCATTCCTGTTTTTTCTGCCGCTGTGTTTATGTCCCTGGTGAATTTTCCTATTCTGTCTTGCGTGGAGCTTTCTCCCTCCTGCTTATTCCATTCTTCTAGTAGCATTTTTTTGAATTCTTCCCCCCGTTCTGGGTTCCATCTCCACCTCGTATCGTTATGTCTTCCGCCTTGTGTATCGTTTCTCCGTTTATCTCGAAGCTGTAGTATTACTGGTAAATGATCAGACTCGCCTCTTTCCTCGATCACGATGGTTTCAACTGGGCTTATTTCGTTATCCTCTTCTACTGTAACATAATAAATTACAGATGCCCCTCTTGCTCCAATAAAGGTTACTTTTCCGTCTTCATCTCCCTTCGCTCATCCGTTCATCACTGTCAGACCAAACTCTCTACACCATTCTATCAACTTTCTCCCTTCACTATTCAATAGTTTGTCCTCCGAATTCCTTAGCCACTCTTCTTCCTGTTCTAGTTGCGTTCTTGCTTGGTCTTCGCCTATTTTTGCGTTCCAGTCTCCCACTATTATCAATTCTGCGTCGTCTCTAAGCGCTTCTTCCATACAATTTTCTATTGCACAGGTAACTTCTCTGTACCCCTACGTTATCATATACTGTTATTATTTTCATTTTCATGTTGCATTCTCTTTCTATTATCATGCCGTACTCCCTTCCGTTTACCTTAAGGTTTTTTATCTATTTTCTTATGCCAATCAGCTGCCCTCCCTTTGCTCTCCCTTTTGCTGCCTCCCTGATTGCTCCTTTCAACCACCACTTATACTTTTTATCTAGTTTGTTAATTGTGTTCCTTGCATTTTTTTCCTCTACCCAAGTCTCTTGTAATACCAGGATATCCTGTTCTTCCAGGAGGTCCCATGCTTCTAAAATGCTGTTGCTCCCCCCTGCTATATTCCAAGAGAGCATCTTCACCGGCCTTATCCCCCTCCCTCCTCCTCTCTGAAAATTTTGGCCCTCTGGTCTTTTGGCCCCCGCGTTCTATTTTTTCCATTCCCCATCCACTTCCATCTTCTGGTATCCCACTCTTGTTTTGTGTCCTTGTCCCTCCAGCTCCTTTGCGATCTGACGCCCCGGCATAACTTTTCTCTAAAATTTTGGTATTGATGAATTTTTCATTATTTCATTACTTCACTGGGCCTTCCCATATATGCATTTTTGTTCTAACTGAGAAGTGAAAGAAATACAATACTGCAGCTGCGGTACAGTATTTTTTTCAACAACAAGCCACGTGGTCTTTTTGCTAAATAATTTCTATTCGAAAGTCACGTCCAGAGCGATAGCGACTCGCTCGCACCACCCTTTTTGGAAGACGGCGGTTTTCCGCTGACCGTGCACTAGACTCTATTCTAGACTCGCGCACTAGACTCTATTCGCAATAACTCCATTAGGAAAATTCAAAAATTAGGTAGAGTAAACTGAACAGACCCTTACGCCAAAGGGAAATTAAACATTATGTAGAGATTAATTGATCCAGGACAAGGAAATGACAATCTGTATCGCACTGATTAGAGAGTTGACACTATCAAAAGTTCAGTCGAATAGACTATGGGATGTTGGTGCGCCGCAGAACGCCGGACCCAAAGGTCTTGCGCGCTGGAGTCACGCGGTCCCAATTGCTCTAGGAACGGGCCGCTAATTGGCTAATCCGTACGCGTAGTAATACACTGAGTTCAAATCGAGGGTACCTCAGGCGTTGCTCGCAATTAACCACAACATTCATCCGGCAAATCGCGTGTAGCGTAGACGTTTGTTCCGAGTTTTCATCTAATGAGCTAGAGTTGGTGTTCAAAGATCTTTGACTAGTGACGGCCCAGAGACTCAGACTTCTCGTAAAACAAGAGTGCAAAGACGCTTCTCGCAACTTCAAGCACTTTTAATCAATCATAAAACAAATTCAGTATCTTTATTCTTGCTTAATTAATATCAACAGAAATTATTCAGATCATTCCGAGATCGGTATACTAAACAAAGTTCGTTAATAACCTAAACCTAAACCACTAAATATCGTGCCCCAAGGGCCAGCTAACAAGGAGGTGAGGCCCTGCAACGGTTGACTCCGCATTTCGGATTCACTCCCACCAACATTTCATAATCTCATCGTCAGGCTGAGTTAATTTCATTTCATTCATCAGCATCTTTCCGGGTCATTATTCTCCGCCCCTTCACATGTTGTTTCACATTCATTATTTGTATTTTGTACCCGTACTCCCATAAATATCGGTTCACCAGAGATCCTAGGTTCCTAGGATCGTGAAGATTTTACCCCCTATCTTTTCACCCGGTAGGAGTCCGTACGGATAATCCCTCTCGCCTTCATTTGGCATTTATCTATTATACATAGAAATAATCACTTCTCTGTTTATATGTTAATTGTAGGAGGTGTATGATCACTACTGACGATGAGAGACTCCCGTGAATAGATCTTGAGGCGTCCAGATCGTGAGGGTTTTCTTTTCCCAATATTCTGAAAACGTGGGAGTGTCTCAGTAGTAACCTGTTATCTTACTAACTAAGCGCGGTTGGGCGAGGGGTAACGACATCCGACGAGCCCGCGCAAACTTGTTTCGAGAAATCGGAACATTGAGGGTAACCCTAAATTTGCGCGAGGACGACGGCTGACCGTTGATCCCAGATCGCGCCCATACGTTACAATAATGAGCAATAGATATAAGGAAACTAGACAGAGAGTTTTATAAGTTCATGTTCTTTGATTTTCAACCATTTCAATCCCAAGAATATATCATAACTTTAGTTGTCTCAACGAATCCTTTTATTTTTCTTCCTTCCATGATTTATTTTGACCCTGACCTATTATAATAGATCTCTAAGCTTGGTACTTTGAACGGTCCTGTATAGGGCTTTGAGAAGACGAATCCTATAAGGTAGGGTTATCTGGGAGATAAGCCTATCAAATAAATATAAAGAATAATTCGGTTTCGAGCTATTCAGAATTTTCCACGCTCTTGTTGATCAATTGCCCATTACCGCTCGGGATAATAATTTAAACGTAACACATCCATGACTGCGAATATCAAACTGACTTCGTGGAATTACATGCTATCCTTATATAGGTCCAACTGGTCACAGAGAAACTTGAGACATAAGTGACCACAGTCAACCGTGTCATAGTCTTGATAGCTTTCATGGTTATATTTGACGCTACCAGCACCAAGGTATCTGACAAGATCCGATGGTGGTCGAAGATTGCCGAAACTATCAAAGTAAACGACGTCGTCACCAATTTTTTTGTATGCAACCCAATGTGTGCCGGGGCCATCTTTATCATCTAGATTGATGATTGCCGATTCACGTTTGCGTGGTCCGCTCCGTGGTAATTCATTTCGCATAAAGACGCCACGGAAATGTGGAATTTTCAAAGTTTTTGCATACTTCAACAGATCCGCATCAGTTAACGCTCGTTGCGGTAGCGTCACTTCCAGTTTTTTGGTGGATTGTATTTTTAGGTGAAAACTCAAGCCTTTTCTATAGGGTTTCAAGTGAAGTCCTTTGCCCAACGCGATAGCTTCTATAGTTTTATTATGACGCTGACTTTCTTCTAGCTGCCGCTTGGCAGAGCTGGCATCGTTCACCGCCTCCGCGATGCCCGCTGCACCACCAGCTCACGCACCGGTAGCACTGAGCCCGGCAAAAAGGGGGATGAGAAACGGTAAAAAACCCCCCACTTAGGTTGGTAGCGGAAGGATTCGAGGAGAGCGCACATCGCGTTTACCGCCTGCCTTTCTAACGGCTCCTCGCGCACCCTTCAATGCTGACTTGATGGCAACTTTGGCGGTTTGACCCGGTGCTATAGACCGTTCAGCTTCATCGATAACCTTTCTTAATGCAGTCTTTGGTCTCCGAATTCCCATACCAAGCTTCACTTTGGCTTTCATTGCATTCGTTACAGCCCAGGCGGCCGCTTGTTCACCAAAATTTGCGTCTTTAGCGGAAACCCGTTGCCAAGCTTTCTCTGCTGAAATCTTATCTGCCATGCTTCTGGCCTCGAGATGTTCATGATTCTGGGAATAGGCAATATCGTGTTCCTTGCAAGCCGCGTCAAGGGGGTTGATTCCAAGATCACCGCGCGCGAGTCTTTTCGCTAATTTAGCTCCAGGCCCGCAGTATTGATACCCGGGTAAGTGCAACTCTACTGGAAGATTGTTAATGATCCGATTGAGTAAGCCTTTTCCGCAGCGTCCCTTCTTCTTCACATATCGCTTGTGACTGGATGCTTTTGACTTGTGCACGATCATTTCAACGTTCTGTGCGCGACTGAGGAAAAATATTTATCAAAGTGGCATTTATAACGTTTCACGTTAGTCTAAGTCAATATGAGGTTCAAGACACAGTCGACCAAGCTACCTGTAGTGAATTTCGATCAATTCATGCAGCGGAGTGTGACGAATGAAAAACGACACGGAGATTTGTTACCGAACAGCGTACGTGCTGTATTTTGTGGACCATCCAACTGCGGCAAAACTAATGCGTTGCTGACTCTCATAACACATCCAAATGGATTAAGATTTGAAAACGTCTACATCTACTCAAAGTAGTTGAATCAACCAAAGTACAGGTTCCCGGAGCAATTACTCAAAAATATAGATGGCGTTGAGTATTTTCCATTCAACGAGCATGACGAAGTAGCTGAACCAGATAATGCGCTACCCAACTCGATCATAGTTTTCGATGATGTGGCGTGTGAGAAGCAGGATAATATCAGGGCCTTCTTCTGCATGGGACGACACAAGAATGTGGGTTGCTTCTATCTCTGTCAGACGTACGCATGCATCCCCAAACATCTCGTTCGTGACAATACCAATCTACTAGTTTTGTTCAAGCAGGACGAAATGAATTTGAGGCACATATACAACGATCATGTGAATACCGATATGACTTACACACAATTCAAAGATCTGTGTTCTGCATGCTGGAACAGCGATAAGTACGGGCTCGTGGTGATTGACAAGGACAGTGAGATGAATGAGGGCCGATATAGGAAGGGATTTGACAGTTTCGTGAACCTGAACAAGTAATAAATGCTAAATATCCGTTGGAATGGAGTTAGTAGAGTTTCTAACACAGCTGCGTCAATATGCAAGGCACGGAAATTCGCGAACAAAAAGAGGTTTTGCATCACATTGCCAAAGCAAGTGCTGCAATTCGGTAAAAACACAAAATGATAAAATCGGGTAGAGAGGTTGCCGAGCAGGCAATAAACGATGTTTTCAAACCGGTCATTGCGCCACTGGAAGAATTGGTAAAGGTTTTCAACGCTGCCAATCCTATCAAGGAAGAAGTGAAACCTATGAAGAAAGAAGAAGAAGAAGTGGAACCAACTGAAGATGAAACTATTCGACCGAAAGAAGATGAAGATGCTTATTTAAAGTCTGACGAGGAAGATGAGGATAAAGTGAATGCAACTATTGTACCAAGTGCTGCAAAGCCCTCTGCAGAATTCCCGAACGTATATCTCGATATGTTACGAGATGAGAGTAGAAAGCATGATCTTGATAATGACTGTATGGTGTACGCAAACTTGCTGGAGATAAGTTGATGATTGGCGATTCACCGATAGACTTTGAGAGTGATCATATTCGTATAGGTGATGCTAGTTACTCTAATACCAAGGGCTTATTTGAATTGTTATTCCAAAAAATGCCTGATGAGACTTACGTAACTTTGAATGATATCGAAAATTATAAAAAAATTGTCATTGCAACGAATGCGCATCGAAAGTATTATAGCGCTGATGAATCTATCCGCGATAACAAGAACCACAAGTACAAAAATGTCATTGCGCAAATGTTCTCAATTTCACCTCCAAAAGCTAAAAAAAGTAAAGGCAGCGGTATTCTACCCGAGTATATAGTTGATCAGGGAGACCAAAGAACAGATTACGTTCACTGGGATGACCCCAATGAGCTGGTGGATCGTCTTCGTTTGCTCCTAGCTTCACAGGCAGCTGGAAACTCGAATCATTCGAATGAAATCATATCCATCATCGAAGAATTACGCGAAGCTGGAATTATTTATTAGGCTGCGTCTCATCGTCATCACGTCATTTTCAAAATGAGCGTGGATGTGTTTGGACGTCAGTTGGAGAAGAGCGCGACTGCTGCAAGCAATCGCGGCCCGCCCGGAATTGGATTTAAATTTACCGCTGATGGAAATTATAACATTGAAAATAAAAGACTTTGCAGTATTGCCAATCCTGTTCTGCAAAATGACGCTGTCACTCTGAATTTCATGCTACAAGAAAGTGATGCTTTGCAAAACGAAATCCATAGTGACAATTCAATGATACGCGCATTAGAGACCACAATAATGGAATCTCTGCAAAACCTTGGTGTTGATATCAAAACTGGACAAGACTTGGCGATTCGCAATTCTCAGGCCATTTTTGAGTTGGAGGGCAGAGTGAGAACACTGGAAGATGGACGAGAAGAAACTGGAGCTCGTGGAGGAGCTGCATAAACCAGCGAGGAAAAATTATCAACGTCGGCGCGTGGACGTTCGTGGTATAGACGAGACCTGGCAAGCCGATCTCGTTGATATGACGTCATACGCGGGGGTAAATAAGGGTCACAAGTGCATGCTTACTATCATCGATATCTTTTCAAAGTATGCGTGGGTCGTGCCAATAAAGAGTAAAACAGGCAAAGATGTGACAGCTGCGATAGAATTTGTACTCAGCCAGGGCCGTGTACCAAAAAATCTCCACGTTGACAGAGGTCCCGAGTTTTACAATTTCATCTTTGAATCTTTCATGAAGCGATGTGGCATTAAACTATACTCAACCTATAGTAATTTGGAGGCATCCATCTGCAAGCGATTCAATCGTACGCTAAAAAATAAGATGTGGAAGCAGTTTAGTCTGCAAGGGAATTACAAGTGGTTCGGCATCTTATCTGATTTGGTATCGGATTACAATAACACCAAGCATCATACCATACGCATGAAACCAAAGGACGTTTCCACTCATTGTCAGAACGAGAAGGAGTTATTGCGGACAGTATATCAGAAAGTTCGAGTAAAACTTGCTAAAACTCCAAAAATCAAAGTTGGGGACAGAGTTCGAATCAGCAAGTATAGAAACGTTTTTGAGAAAGGTTATACACCAAATTGGACAACTGAAATATTCACAATATACCAAGTTGTGAATACCGATCCTGTGACGTACAAGCTCAAAGACTATTTGGACCAACCCATCGCTGGTGGTTTTTATGAACAGGAGCTTCTCATAGTGAAAAATCATGACATTTGCCTGGTGGAG
The DNA here is from genome assembly GCA_963170745.1 of Phymatocera aterrima. Lineage (NCBI taxonomy): Eukaryota > Metazoa > Arthropoda > Insecta > Hymenoptera > Tenthredinidae > Phymatocera > Phymatocera aterrima. Next base: position 857,421 of record OY720669.1, on the reverse strand, counting down.
AAGGTGCTTAAAAGACGTGGAAGAAGATTTTAAAATTTTGCCGTTACAGATTTCGAAATAACAATAGTTGTTAAAATTCGTGTTTTTTGTCGAACCGCTGAAGCACTTTTTCTCAATATTTTGTTCAGTAACCTGATGTTCCATCTTCCGAATGTGATCCACTTCTCAATCTCGGTTGGTGAAGATCCGTCTCCAAGAAGTTTGTAAGCTTTCTCCATAATGTTTATAAGTTTGAGACAATGGTTGGAATCCATTGTTACTTTTCTCTTGATGACTGAATAGTAGCACGGTCAAATAATGAGTGATTGTTATGCGCTGGTTGAGACCCTTTTATAAAGCAAGCTACCGAATAATTCCTAAAATCATACCAGGGAAATTATTGGGTTCTCATATTTCGGTGTGTGGCAAACCCTCCTTTTGCAGAATATTCTAGATGCAATAACTATAGTGAGTGAAATTTCGATATAATGCATACTATAAAATGGAATATTCCAGAAGCTGTAGTCCTGCTTACGATCTAATTCCTGAGAGAAGTTTCTAGCACCGCACGCTTATCGTATTCGTTACATTCGTAAGCAAGGTGGGCGGTTGAAAATTGTAGGCTACAGTATTTGATTACAATTATAAATACCATTCGTTTCTTAGACCTAGATCGTTCGCGAACTTTCTCATGCCCAGCATTACCTTAATTACGATTTGAACCCTAAACACAAGGGTATATAACGGAGTTTGATCCTATACCAGTCAGCCAGTCAGTCGATGCAAGTGGATGAAGTCTAGTGTTAAAGTGAACAGTACAGGTGAGTGTAATACATTGAGCTTAAAATTGTCTTTTTTCTTAAGTATATTTCAGAACATTAGAATATGGATAATTTTTTTAATCCAAATAATAATTAATTCGCCTGAGGAGACCGGTTTTTTTTCTCTTTGAAAACTGCTCATGTAGTTCCAATAATTTGATGAAAATTCTGTGACAGAATTCGTGACGCAACAAGATTTTTTTGTTATAATCTTTAAAAAATTTCATATAATTGTTACGTCGGCCACAATGCCGACCTCACCGTTCCCAGGCGCCATTAGATCCCTCACATCCGTACCCAACATGACACCCAGATAAACTCTTTACCTCTCCCCGTCCAAATCCACACCTTGCAATTTCTACTACTCTCTACTTAGACGCTTACACGATAGCAACAAGCATGAAACTAAATAACTGAACTGCACTCAAACACTTTGCACCGCTCAATAAACATATATATATTAAAGGAAATCTCAAGTGGTAATCACCATCTATCCTTGCTTTCCTCCTATCACCTCTCGATTAGAACGTGGGCAGAACCCTTATTATAACACTTTTTTGAAATTTTTCATAAAGGTAATGGTTGAAAAAATTTATAGATAGAGTATATATAGCAAACTATTGACACACTTTATGTATATGAAATTAGTTCATTATCAAAAGTATTTATTCAAATTCACGAGTAGATCAAATTTATAGTTAATCATTAACATATTCAGAATGAATAACATCAATTTAAGGTGAAAATCTTTATTTAGATTCATATGTAGAGTAAATATAGCAAATTATTAACATATTTGGTTGAATGAAATTAGTTCATTGTTGAAAATCATAATTTTTTTCTTGAATAAAAAAATAGGGTACAATAGTATGATAATTAAATGTATGATAACATATTTTCATGTATAGATTTAGTTACACATAATTGAATTCGATCTGATTAAATTGGCCACCGAGGTAGCGCATCTGAAGTCTATTCTCTTCGCATGCTTCAGTCATCTTCTTTAATAGATCACTGTCATCGTTCAAGATCTTAGCCATCCGGGCAGGTAGAAATACCGAAAAGCTTTCTTCCACGTTACCCCATACTGACGCTTATTTCCATTGCTCACCAGACCCCGACTACAGATAGACGGACACTCTAATAGACTCGACCCAAAACATGCATCGAACTATCGGATATTTGATTCCAATGACAATATAAAACAACCAAATAACAAAATACCCGCCTTATGCCACAGTAAGCGACCATACCAATCAATACAAGGGAAAGCCATAGGGAGGAAAATGCTCGCATGAAGCATTCTTGTACTCGCCGCGATCACGCAGCTACCATCGCCTAGGAGTACTACCAGAAATGCGGACTGCGTCATAGAACCAATCGAATCAAACCCAGGCCTATACTTCGAGAAGATGTACGACATAAGACTGAACCGGGCGGAATGGAGAGCGGCATTATTTATAGACATTGAAAAAAATAGCACAACAATTTCCCGAGGAACTAACGCAGTACAAGAATATATATGAAACCTGTACGATAAACGAAAGTGCGGGAGCAAATTGCGCATATGTATTTGGCCGCTATTCTATAGAACCAAAGATTCAAGAAGCAGAGGATATACGCCAACAGATCCTGGAACTGGCTAATGAACTCCGACATCCTGACGCTGAACACCTACCTAAAACAATAACAAAAAGATCAGTGCCACTGGGATTTGTGAGATCTATAAGTCATTATCTCTTTGGAACCTTAACGACGGAAGATGCAGATAACATAAACAAAGAAATAGATAAGCTCTACAATAGCCAGAATAATCCAACACGGATCATCTCCAAGCAAACCCACATAGTCACCAGTGAACTTCATACTCTGCATCAGCTTATAATAAACAAAAACAGGAACAAAATAAATGAAATAGCTGAACGAATAAATACACTAGACGATGAGACGAATCGGATGAACTACAGCTACAGCGCAATGAAATATGCACGCGACGTACAGGATGCGCGCAGCCACTATATAAGCGCTGGCAATAACTTTTTAGATACCATCCAAACAGCTCTGGAGGAGAGGATACCACGAAAATTATTAAAACAACAGACAACTCCGGAAGATTCTGCCTGATGTACGGGAATCAGTACAGGAGTATGAATTACCGACACCAGAGAGTCATTACAGAATAGATGAAATCAGGAAGATCTCTGCCATAGGTATTGGCTATCATCAAGAAAAAATTTAGATTGTGCTACACATCCCTTTAGTAGAGAGAATTACTCATCACTTGTACCACATGCGTCCATTGCCAACTGCACAGAGACTCGGCAATGATTCCGAAACCACCGTATTCACTCAAATATCACCACCGACTATGTATTTGGGACTCAGCGACGATCAAAGAATCTTTTTTATGACAGATTTTCCATTTATAAGTCAATGGATAAGAACTACATACTGCCATCTCTGCAATACGGAACTACCATTGAGAGAAACCACGACATGAAAAACCTGCGAGATACAACTACTACTGAAACCAGACCAGCAGTTACTACGACAATGTGACACACGAATAATAAAAACTGGTGAAGCGTTCTGGACACAACTAAGTTCAGTAGGAGCATGGTTATTCTCTGTAGTAAAACCGGAAACCATGCAGCTCAGCTGTAAGGGAACCAAAGATCAACTCATCACACTGGCGGGGACGGGAATACTACATTTAGATCCCGGACGTACAGCAAAATTACACGATGTAACGCTACAAGGATTAGAAATTGTGGTCACTGGAACTGAGTACTTATATCAACCAAAACTGATACTCAATCTTACTACGGTATCACCAATAATATACACGCCGCATGCAATTCAATATTTGCAAAACCTTAAACCAACGGAGAAACCCGGCACTCACGAAGGAACGTCCCTATTCCAAATAGAAGATGACTTAAACGAAATGGCAAATCAACACCGAGATAGACAAAGCCACTCGCACTTAATTTACGGAGGCTATTTCGCACAGATGTTGATAGTAACACTCATGCTACTCTGCTGCTGCAGGAAGTCGTTTCGAACTCACTCTAACTCGATCCTACCTACGATCCAGAGAAAGGAAGGTATACCGACACAACCAACGCCGGAAGCAAGACCAACGAAGCATGGAACACTGATTGAAGAACAGATCCCCGAAAGATCCCCACCCCAGGAACAAACTGCCCCAACAAACTAAAGTCACCCCTCTCCATAGCACCATTTACAATTAGACAAAATATGTTGCATGTTTTCACGCAACTACAGACAAAAAATTCCCCCAAATCTGCCCGAAAATACAGAAAACATATTATCCTAGACACGAGTGGCTGATAATCCAAGGCGCCTAGCATCATAAATCGATACCACGCGATGCCGTACTTTGAGGATCTCCCTAGCCCTGAGAATCTGCACGAATAATACCCTTGAACTATCACCCCAGTCAGATGCATATTTAGTCCTTATCATTTCAATTATAACTTTTATCAGAAAAAAAATACAAATAAAAAAATAAAAAAATTTCATATAATCATATCTATGGTAATTAGACGAGACTAGAATTGGAATAATTTGGGAATTCATGGAACCCTTGGGAACATTATGCGTTTAGGCAAAATAAACGAAACTATTAGCGGAAAACAAATATGGCATATATTGTTATATAACTGAACCACATTAATGTGTTTTCTTTTAGTTTTTTGTTTTGTTCTTCCACTTTGTGTCTTTCCCCCTCTATCGGGTGTGGCTGCGGATTTTCTCCGCCACTACATGAACGAGCTGTTTAATCCACCCGCAGACGGCACACGCATCAGGCGCATTGACGGTCACCAAGAGCCTGTGGCAATACAAGCAAGACATTTGAGGTAACACAAACAGCGGCTAGGCGCTGGTTCTATGGATGGGCGCAGGGCCTATCAACTGCCGTTCTGGTACCCTGCGGAGATGGAAAATTGAAATTTCAAGTGTTACGAACGGCCCTTTTTTTTCCGGATTGCGTAATTAAACGGCGCACGGTCATCGCATTCCTCCACGCGCTCGCTCGAAAGCAGAGCAGGATGAAGCAACGGAGTTGCGCTAGTAGCCAAATTTGCTGATCGGCGGCATGCACCTTCAGTGCATTGCGAAAACCCTGGGAGTGCAGAAAATCCCACCCTAGAGCAAAACCGAGGTTTCCTTCGGACTGCCGGAGCGATCACTACGGAGTTGATTTTTCCACCTTTACCTGTAGCGGGCTGGACAAAGCGTCCACCCACCCGAGAAACCGACGTAACCGGGAAGCTCGGACTCTGAGGACGGGAGCCTGAAGCAGTCCAGGTCGGGAAGAAGAGCGAAGGTCCGGCAAGCGGCCAATCCAGACGGTGGACCCTTCACCAGGCCGCACCGTACAACTGACCTTTCTTTTTCAACCGACCGGCGGAAGCTGGGCTGCCGTGCCGCGGATACGACGACCCGGAACCCCGTCGGTCACTCGGGTAAAACTCCTTTGGCTCATCCTGCCATTCTACCCCCGTATATTCTTGTTCTCTTTAGCTATCCAACGTTGAGTATTCCGCCTCACTACAATAGTGTTAGAGTATTGTTTATTCTATCCTATGTACCTCATTTTCATACAGCATATCTATTTTAATACACATCCAATACATTACCGTCAATCCGCGGCTGTTTGTCGAGTTTAAGCGCTCATTGGCCATCCTAAACCTGAACTGCATCCTGCACAGGTGTCCTCAGGACTCGAGCAAGCCCACCGGAGATATCTCTAGCCATTCGGGGATATCTAAAAAAAAAATCAAGACCACGGCACCCGGAGCCTTCAGCATCCGGGTGGCACGTAACAAATGGTGCTAAGTGTGGGGTAGCTTAGACTGTGCATTTGTGTGTTTTGGTTTGGTGACCTACAGTGAGAACTTGAGCCGCCGCCATCAACGGCCTTTGCAACGTCGCGCGGCGGCGGATCTGCTGACGTGTGCATTCCAGCCACGCGATACGCAATCGGCGTACGGTGACACTTTGGAACCGAATTCATTTGCGCTACTGCTTACCTCTCGATTTTTACCATTCTGATTTTCCTTTTTCGACTGCATTCGTATCAATCCCATATGCCCCATCCCGATTCACTAAATCCCCCCATCCGAAGTTGAACATAAACGGACTACCTTGGAGTTTGCCCTACTTCCGTGCACGCAAACGCTACCGCCGAGCGCAAGGACGCCGTTCAATCATTCAACATTAAGTAGAGAACTGAAGACTCGGGCCACCACGGTATCATGGCTACCACAGACCAGCTGCTGACAACCCTGATTGAATACACTAGGAGCTCCAGAAACCGGGATACCCTGTTCAAGGCCGTGGACAGGATTCACGAGTTCGATGGAGAGCAGCCACCACAGCGCGAAGTCACCCGTAAAATAAGCGATGGGTACGCTCTTATCGATGAGGGCGAGGAGCCGGAGTACGTGAAACTGGTGATCACCAGACTGGCCGGTCCGGCCCGCAGCAGCGTCGAGGGCAAGTCCTTCGAGACGGTGGATGTTCTACTCGCACACCTGAAGAAGAGATACGCTCCGGACGGGACCCTGCTTCATTTCTCGCTGAATTGGGACGCCTGCCAATCCAGGATCGGGAGAGTTTGGCCAACTACATTGGTAGGACCTCCAGCCTCGACGAGAATCGGACGATGGCCGTATTCGTTAAACCGAGCCACCCGTACCTCGCACTCACGACGGACGGGGACTGGTATGCCACCCCCACCTACGAATACATCCGGCGGTGTAAGGCGCACCACGGGAGTACCTGTGTAAGCAGACGCTGCCGCTGCACAACACCGCCAAAAGACCGAGCTGCGAAACCCTTCTAATGACGAACCCGAAGAGCGTATCCTGGGACTCCTGCGACGTCCGGGTGCTACCAACTGAGGACACCTACTGGGCAAGCCTCGAGGACACGAACAGCTGGCTGTACTCCGTTGCTAAGCCTACGGAGGTGTTACGCCCCGGTTCACACCTTCATTCGCTCCTATTTGTTCCGTTAGGCTTATATATATATATAATACATAAAACATTACTTATATTATATTAATTACATTCATATTCACTCACTCTAAACTATCTCACATCGTCTCTTGGCAACGGTCGCCACATGCGCATTCGGCTAAAAACAAGCACTGATGCTTGTACTACCGAATCTGATACCAAGCATCTATACTCTGTACGGCGTAGTTCTTTCGTTCAACCCATAAGCATTGCTAATAATAAGGCCGAATTACCATATCTAATCAATTGTCAAATTAAGTACCAAAGAGAAAATATTTCGAGCAATTATGTAAAATCCAATAGCAAGGCGCATGTGTCTCCTTGCCTGAATTCCAAAGCAATAGGTAGAATAAGAGTTAGCGCGGTTAGACTGTGGCGTAGGCGAGCGCCACGGAACGCAAAGCCGTACATAGAAAAATAGCAAAAGTCAGCAGAAATCCTTATTCAACGCGGAATATGACCAGTCGTCTAATCTCGCGTAAGAATACATAAATCGTAGAGTGCCTCCACTTCGCACGACTTCACCTTTTCGCTAGAGCATTCGTCTAGCAAATCGCAATGCGCGTGGATGTGTGTTCCGTATGTTCGTTAATGAGAAAAGAGTTGGAAGTTGAAAATCTTATTTAAGTGACGACCCAAAGACTCAGATCATCCGTTAATAAAAACCGAGAGTGCATTGACACTGAATAGATATTAACGTCAAGCCAATTCTTAGAATTGTATCATTATAAGCTAGAATCATAAGTGTACATAATTATATAGTATTAAATCTAATATCTTCAAGGAAACCAAATCTGAACCTAAATGTGACGTGACCTTTCCTCCTCAAAATTGTGATCTGTTGAGGTGAGGATTGATTGCATAACCGATCTCTGATTGTACATCCGACCAGCCGACTGCGCCGCAGTCTCACCGCCAGTTAAGTCCTAGTGTTTAATTGATACTTAGCAACCTTCATTATCAAATCCAGAGTACCAAATCCGAATTTTATTATTTATTTTATGCAGCCGTACATGTTCACGCACACATTTCATGCGCACTTGCGCGTCATTGTTAACACAGAATTTAGGAGAGAGTGAGTGATTACTTATAGCTTGTAGTCCTGATAAGTATATTCCTCTGTGTGTTTAAAACCCTTAATTGTCAGAATATACTTATCCTTTTGCCAGTTAATTTTAACCATACAGATTTCATTTATTCCTGACCTATTCCCTTAAATTGAATTCTGGAAACAAAGGTAAATTTTGATAAAGTTGTGCAGTCCCGTATAGGACTTACAAGGACGAATCCAAAATAAGGTCTATCGCAAGGTGGACCGTTTTAAAATTGATTAACTCTTTAGTCAATTCGTTTTTTTTCTCTTGTGCTACTACCTATACGACCCTACCGCTCGGGTTAATTACGTCCGTCCGTAACAGAGGTAAAGATTACGTGCCGGTCGCGGTTCGCCGGAAGGGAAGTCCTTCGCGGAGCCGGACGACTACACCTGAAGGGAGGGTGCATGGCCGCCACTGACCAAACCAAGCTGGTGTTGGATTTCACCACACTAACGTGTGAGTGGATATATACAAAAAGCCTCGCTTATCTTATAGACTAAATAGATAGATGGTGAGCCGCACCAATACAGTTTATATAAACTGTTTATATTAGAGTAATAAGGATAAGTCTAAGGGATGCATTCTGTATACAGAATGCATACCAGACTCTATTGAAAGAGTCAGTCCTGTTGCAGAAGTAAAGCATAGTAGACGTACCTTCCGCGTGCTAGCTTAAATAAAGTCTTCATGAACTTTCTAAAACATCTATATGCGTATTCTTATTCCACACCTCAAAAACCAATAGCTGGTCGCCCAACGTACGGTCATCACGAAGGAAGCACACCGCTACGAACTGACCGTCCCTCTCAACTGGTCCACTGTTGCCCCCGACTGGCATGCGCCCGATATGGCACACATCAGTAGTGGATGACAGCCATGGCCAGTCATAACAAATGACGTCATCACCTGTGCCAGTCTAGTCTCCGCTAGTCCCTCAGCCTTCCCCCCTCCCCTCAGCCTCTGTGAATTCCGCGGCTCTCAATCGAGGGTCCAAGGTGGCCGCTATATTTGAAAACCAAGATGGCCGACCCATTTTTTCAAAAAACCAAGATGGCCGACCTATTTTATTTATATTATATTATATTAATTAATTTGTCCAAACTATTTTCAAAACCAAGATTTCCGAGCTATTTTTAAAAACCAAGACGTCCGACCTATTTACAAAACCAAGAGAACTTTGAGAAATTAAAAATCGAAAAATTAATCTTATTCGTTGGAACGGTGTGAACAATTATTCTCTTATACGGACCAGGCGAGCGAGGCGAGCTCTGCCTCCGCTGACCCCGACCCCCGTGGTATTATACTTATCAGCGCAGCCGCCAAGATGGCTACTCCGGTTAATTCTGCACAGCTCTGAAGAGTCGCTCTTTCTGAAAGTAAAACTTATGCTAGCTGAAATCGGGTTGGGGTAAAATTTTGAAAGCAATCACACGATATAAATATATATGATTATAAAAATCCGTCTTTATTCATTATTTTTAATCCTAACGGTACATAAAATATACATGCTTAATTACGGAAGCCGTAATTTTAGACGCTCGTGGTATCAGAGCGGTGCATAACCCATACTCGACACACGCACACGCACGAAGAATTATACCGTGAATACACACGGTTCGCACTGGAATTGTTGAATACGCTTTTCACGTATTCCTGAACACAGGACAATGCAAAATCACCCCGTCGATTCGGTCACAATATTCTGACGGATATCGGCTATGATGTACGATAGAACTTGCTGGCTACTATCGAAGGTTTATTCCTAATTACGCCGGACGAACCAGACCAATGACCAGTCTACTCAAGAGAAATGCAATTTTCGTATGAAGAGAAGAACAGCAGAAAAGCTTCGATCAACTACGCGATGCTCTTTGCCGAGAGCCCGTCTTAAGATACCCTGATTTTGACAAACCGTTTACCCTGACTACTGACGCCTCAGATTACGCTTTGGGTGCAGTGCTCAGCCAAGGGGAAAACGGGGATGAAAGGCCTGTGAGCTATGCTTCCAGAACCTTGCTCGAAGCAGAAACGAATTATTCTACATCCGAAAAGGAATGTCTGGCCGTAATCTTTGCAATAAATTATTTCAGACCTTACTTGTACGGCAGAGAATTCACCCTCTACACGGACCATCACGTGCCCTTGTCTGGCTACACAACGTCAAGGACCCAACCTCGAGGCTAACTCGCTGGAGGTTGAGATTAGCCGAGTACAATTACCGAATTGTCTATAAGAAGGGGGCATTGAATGTCAACGCCGATGTACTATCAAGGAACCCGGTTGCCCAATGCTTACCGCTGAAAGCAAAGGGGAAAAGCAAGGATCCAGATTACATACCCCCACCTACTAAAATCCCGATTTCAGACACGAGTACGATTGCGAGTCGCTTACGCGGTGCCCGTAGAGCGCCCCCGATGACGTATACTGGCGACAACACCACCATCGATACATCTGCGAATCACTCGATTAGCATTTCGGACGCCCAGTCATTGACGCGGCACGATTTTTCTCCTCGAGGCAGTCCCGAAAGAAAAAGCAGCAGTGGGAGCGAGGACGAGGGATCCTTAAATGCAACCATAGGTACGGACGAGTCACGTACACACACTTGGAAACAAAACAGCCACTGAACCTAGCGAGCTAACGACCGATCAGCTGCAGTTCCAAGAGATGCTCCAAGAAATGGATCCTGTTACTGGCCAGGTTATTCAAAATCTTTTACGTCGAGAATTTCCTTGCCTTACAGATACGTCAGACACCGAGGCATCCCCGACAGAGAACGAAGGAGGAGATGACTCCAGACCCCATGCACTCCTGCCCAGACTGAATACATCCGACCTCTAACCCGCAGAGAAGACGGAGCAACGAGAAAACGCTGATGAGGCAAACCTCTTCACCGAGATCGACCCATTAACTCTCAATGAGGCGAAACAACGGATTCTGGAACTCTCGGAATCACTTGCTAAATCGAGGGATAGCGCGAGGTCAGATATTTTCCAACCTGCACTGCAGCCGGAAAGATCCCCCAGGCCTTCACGAGTTCCAGCTGCTAGACAAACTAACCCAGTAAGAAGAACTAGGGTCTCTTTTCTGCCAACTCCGCGGAAGTCATTGCTGCCTAGCTGGCGATCTACTCCATATACGTCACCGCAGACGTCGGATGAATCATCGGAAACCGAACCTGAATCTGCGAACCGCCAACTCCGCAGTGTGCCTCTACCACAAGAGACTTACGTTGTTGATAGCGAAACGGAAGACGATGACGTAAGCTATCGCAAGGTAAACTCGCGGCAGTCACGACAACCGATACCCACAAGGTGCCAGGCGGATAACGAGCGACGATTCAAGGTCACCATAATACCCGAAACGCTGACATGAAAAGAGAAGATAATGCAAGGGAAAGGACACGCAGTCATCTCACAGCGTAAAAGGGAAAACGTTTTCACTGTCATCAACATGGATCGTTACTACCACAAAATGACTCCGGAAGATCTCTCAAACGGATTGGACTCGTTAAAAGCAGCCACGGAAGAAGCCGGAACAACCGAGATGAGATTAGCCACAAAAGACGATGCAGTCGATTTTCTCCAACCTGCCGTCCTGAAATCACTCCTCGAAGCCACCTTCCGTGAGTACCCATGTCAGATTTACATCTGCACATGAGAGATTGAGATGCCAGATCCAAAAGACCGACCAACAATCGTGAAGAGATGGCACGAAGGGAGGACAGGAGGTCATAAGGGAGTGACCAAGACTTATCAACGCCTTCGTCAGCGGTATTATTGGCCCGGAATGCGGAACGAGGTACAGAACGTCATTCGATGCTGCGAGAACTGTCAAAGACAGAAGATAACACGGATTAAAACCAGGGAACCGATGTTGATCACCGACACCGCTACCGAAGCATGGGAAAAGATAGCCGTAGACTTAGTAGGTCCTTTACCGACAACCAAAAACGGTAACAAATACATTCTGACTATTTTGGATCTACTGACGAAATTGGGACACGCTATCCCTCTACCCGATCAGACAGCACTCACCGTAATTCGTGCGCTAAATCAGAACTATTTCAAGCCCTACAGCGTGCCCCTGATTCTGCTCAGCGATCGCGGGAAATGCTTCACCAGCGAAAACATGAGAGAATTCCTTAAGATCAACAAGGTGAACCACCTATTGACATCCGGATACCACCCCCAGACAAATGGATCTCTCGAAAGAAGCCACACAGGACTCGTCGACTACCTGAGGCACTACACGGACGACTATACGAATTGGGATGACCTGCTGCCGGACGCTAGGCGATGTTACAACTCAGCAATCCATGAAGGTACTAAGTTCACCCCCCACGAGATGGCTTTCGGGAAGCCTAAGAGAACTCCCGAATCTCTACCATTGGCTAAGCACCAGCCAACAACAACGAAATATATGGAAAACCTTGTCACCCGTTTGAACGAGCTGGCCGAAGTTCAACCACCTGAACGATGCCAAACGACGCTCCAAGGAAAGGTATGACTTGAAGGTTAATCCGGTAAGATTTCAGGTCGGAGATCGTGTGTACGCTAAGATCGAGTCGAGAACCAAGCTGGACCCCTATTACGATGGACCTCACCAGATCGTAGAACTACTCGATCTGAACACGGCGATCATTGAAGATAAACGGGGGAAACGAAAACTAAAACACCTGGATAAGCTCAAACTGGAGAATGTTGGACCAAAGGGATGATAACAGAGTTTGGAGCCAGCGACTCACCTATAAACATATTTAATACTTAGATTTAGAATTACCTGATGTAGATAAATGACATCAAAATAGAGTTAAGCTAGCGTTTACCCGACAGGATGCCCCAGCCAAGAAGGCGCACTGAATAGGCGGCTCGTTCTAGATGATCAGTCCCTCGATCTCGCTAAAACCGAGATCAGCGACTTGGGGGAGGGTGTTACGAACGGCCTTCAACCCGTTGCAATAGACCTCGCGGTGCAGGTATTGCGCCAGCCTGCTTATTCGGCGCATTCTTGCAAGTGGCATCCGGACGCGTAAAGTGCGGTGAACCAAGGAGTGCAACCAAATCGAAGGGGGTGTCGCAATGCTACCTCAGCGATTAGCCCCCCTTACCACCGAAAAGCCGAACTGTAATTAAACCTGACCAATCTACCCAAAAGCAGTCTTACATACCTGGAGTGAAGAGAGCAAAGTGTTCCCTACCTGGAGGACAGTTGGAAGTGCACCTAACCACCGGAGCTAACTGCTGGAAAAGACCACCCTGTTCCTGATGAGGCCCCATTGGATAAGGAAGCCCCGAAGATTCCATTAAACCAAACTCCACGCAACTCCTGGCGACCCTCGCGAACTGTAGGCAAAGGGTCAGTTCGGTAGAGTTCGGCAAACCGGTGGTAGGTCCTCAAAGACATTTCTTATCCATCCATGGGAAAAGCTCCTGGGCTCACCTTTCCTATTCTTATTTGATCTAAAGATCTATTTAATCCCAAATCTGAAATATTGTATCTCACTCCTAACACTCTCTCTATTAATTCTTACGTTTCACGGCAACACTTTATCATCTGAATATGTTCATTTAATTACTTTACTTTTACTTTATTCCATTTCTGTTCATTCATTTATTGTAAACTAGTCGAGAGCTAATATATATATTGTTAAAACCGAATTCCTGTATCTTTATAAACTACCGTCACCCATAGCAGTGTCGTATCAGCATAGCAGGTGTGCTTTCGCATTTTAATAAAGCTAAACCCTAGAAGATCTATCTTTAACCGCTCAAGGGTAGGTCCAAATACGGATTACGCTGGACGAAATCTCTCGATCTTCGTCTGCACGTAACAATACTATAAAATATGTTTAAATCTACAAATTGTAATCATTTTTTATTCAACAAACAAACAAAAAACTATTGTTTGATCCATGACATATTATTTACTCCATAAAATATATTCCAAGAAAAAATAAAAACGTACAGTGTCTTCTAATGATTTATCAAACCTGTACCCTTACCCGCGAGAGAGAAAGCGAAAGAGAGTGAGAAGAGAGAGCGAAAGAGAGGGAGAGATAAAGAGAGAGAGACGGTATTTTATCGCTGCTCTCCCGTTCCCCATCCCGCTAGCACACGTAGGCTGACGTACCGCGGTTTGCATCACGTAGGTCTTATAACACCAAGTCTCTCATTAAACGGGAAAGTATGTTTGCATGTAGCGCAGATTTCGACTTATCAAGCTGACATTTAAAGTCAGAAATCAGAAATCAGAAAAACTAGGCCTGCGGTCGCGCGACGGTGCCGTTAGACCCGCGAAAACGCATAGGTGCACCGATGACGTGGCGGATCACTTTATCATATATAGGTTAATGCTGCTCGCGCTGGCCAAACCTGCAGCAACGTGCTCTGGCAATACCACGTGGGCAGTTTTAGGCTCGGACATCGTTACGTGACCTCAGAGTCCTCGTACAACCTCAGACGGTGGTGGTAGGGTCGGAGTCCCGTTAAAAACGATAGTGCCCCTGTTGAAATAGTAAACATCTAACTAGTAGTCTAACTAGTTTGTAACTAGATGTTAGTAATATCTACATCAGGCAGTTGGCCAACCTGCTCCTTCTCTCTTCTAAATAAACTGTGATCAATAGTAACATGTGCTCTGTTCATTCTCTCCGTATTCAATCAATACCTAAACTATTCCTGGTAGTAGTATCGATTCTCATCTCAACAGGTTATGGGCCCAGGACGGTGTAATAGTCGTTAGAATTGTAATAAGAGAAAAAGCACAACGAGTCAATAATCTAAGCCGGTCAAAATCACGCATTCAAGATGGCGACAACAAATTTCAGTGCGTCGATAGAGAAGCTATCAGGACGCGACAATTTCAACACATGGCAGTTCGCTGTTCAAACGTATCTGGAACATGAAGAATTGTGGGATTGTGTAACGGGTACGGAAATTGATGCTAGGAAAGGCACCAAAGCTAAGTCGAAAATAATTCTACTGATCGAACCTGTTAACTACGTACACATACAAAACGCGACGACAGCCAAGGAAGTGTGGGACAAACTGAAAGCCGCATTCGAGGATTCTGGACTCACAAGAAGAGTAGGACTATTGAGGATGTTAACAACAACTCATTTAGAAAGCTGCGACACTGTGGAAGAATATGTCAACAAAATAGTCAGTACTGCTCATAAACTGACAGGCATCGGATTTGAGGTTAGCGACGAATGGATTGGCACGTTTTTATTAGCTGGCTTACCGGACGAATATAAGCCAATGATCATGGGCATAGAGAGCTCGGGCACCAGGATCACAGGTGATGCTATAAAAACTAAATTGCTACAAGATATCAAATCAACCAAGTCAAGCACCGAGAGCGCCTTTTATAGTAAGAACTTTAAGAAGAAGTATACTCCGAACAAAGGGCCGCGCTGTTTTAAGTGCAACAAATATGGACACAAATCCTCTGATTGTCAGCAGCAGGAAAACAAACAAGCTGACGACCAGAAGTCGGACAGTAAGAAGTCAGACAACAAACAATTGGATAAGAAATCGAAAAAATCTCCAGTTGGCTGGTTCTGCGCTGGATTCTCTGCTGGCAAAGCCTCTTCTGAAGATTGGTACGTCGACTCAGGTGCATCCGTGCATATGACTACGAGAGGCGATTGGCTGAAGAACACAGGCAATTCTGAGATCAAAGAAATAGTAGTTGCAAATAATTCCAAATTGCAAGTAACTGAAGTAGGTAACATTAATGTTCAAGTAAGTCTAAATGGAGAAGTTGAAACAGTACAGATCAAGGAAGTTCTACATGTACCGAACTTGTCTACTAATTTATTGTCAGTTAGTCGAATTGTACAGAATGGCTACAATGTGGAGTTCGACGCAAAGGGCTGTCGTATACTCTACGGAGAAGACTTAGTGGCAACCGCGACACTGGTAGACAACATGTACAAGCTGGATGTCCCTAGGAGTTTTGGTTTGTTAGCAACCGCTACAGAAGGTGCTGAACTCTGGCATCGCCGTTTGGGACATATCAATTACAAGGACTTGAAGAAAATGAAAAATGGTCTAGTTACAGGAGTGGAGTTCAACGATAACGAAAAAGAACGTACCTGCATTGCCTGCATAAAAGGTAAACACTCAAGATTGCCGTTTAAAAACTCTAATACGCACACCAAGGAAATCCTGGAGCTGGTGCATTCGGATGTATGCGGACCCATGGAGATCAAGTCAATGGGCGGAGCCAAGTACTTCCTTACAATGATTGATGATTTTTCACGAAAGGTGTGGGTATACTTCTTAGATAGCAAGACTCAAGTACCAAAGTTCTTTCTGGAATTTAAAATCTTAGTAGAAAATCAAACAGGAAAAACAATAAAAATCTTGCGAACTGACAATGGCACAGAGTATACCAGCAACGAATTCACAGAAATTGTGAAGAAGGCTGGAATCCGACATCAAACAACAACTCCTTATACTCCCGAGCAAAATGGAGTAGCTGAGAGGATGAACAGGACTCTGGAAGAAAGGGCGAAATGCATGATGTTCAACGCGGGATTAGCTAAAGACTTCTGGGCAGAAGCAGTCTCCGCAGCAGCGTATATCATCAATCGGTCGCCAAGCAGAGGACTCAAGGGTCTACAAAAAACTCCGGAAGAGGTATGGTCAGGGCACAAGCCTAATTTGAGCCATTTGAGAATTTTTGGCAGTAAAGCTATGGTGCACATACCAAAACAAAAGAGTAGTAAGTGGGATGCCAAGTCAGAGGAAATGATTTATGTTGGTTATTGTGAAGAGACGAAGGGTTACCGACTAATTCGACCGAACTCAAACAAACTTTACAAGAGCCGAGATGTTGTTTTCATAGAGAACTTGGAAGAAACAAGGACAACATCGCCTGAAGAAGGTCAATCTGCTCAAGTACCACTTACCTTCGATTATTCAGACTCGGAAGACTCTACAGAAGACGAGGAAGAAGACAGCGAAGAAGGAGAAGTGGGGACTGAGTCCAATTTTGACACAGCATCGACAACTGAAGACTCCGTAGTGGATGATACTTTACCATCCGAAGACTCTACAGAGGTAGAGGAAAAGTCAATTCCAAGAGAAACTACCTCATCAGATACCGGTGGGGATTTGAGAAGATCGCAACGAGAGAGAAAGCCTCCCCGAATGGATGATTACGTCCTATATCTGACACAAGCAAGTGAAGCAACTGATCCCTTAACAGTAGAAGAAGCTTTGAGTGGTCACAACAGTCAATCCTGGAAAAAGGCCATGCAAGAAGAATATCAGTCCTTAATCGAAAATGATACTTGGGAACTAGTAGACTTACCTCCGAATAGAAAGCCTATTAACAGTAAGTGGGTTTTCAAGACAAAAACAAATGATAAAGGTAATGTTCTCCGACGCAAAGCGCGGCTAGTGATTAAGGGATGTGCCCAGCAAAAGTATATAGAGTATGGAGAAACATTCTCACCTGTCGTCAGGTATAGCTCAATTAGATATCTGATGGCACTGGCAGCGAGGTACGACTTAGAAATTGAGCAAATGGATGCTGTAACCGCATTTCTACAAGGAGATCTTAACGAGGAAGTGTACATGGTACCACCCAAGAAATTCTACGATGGAGACAAAGTATGGCGCTTAAAAAAGGCCATATACGGGTTAAAGCAAGCGAGTCGGCAGTGGAACATCAAACTGGATGCAGAGTTGAAGAAAGCTGGTTTGCAGAAGTCTAAGGTAGACCCGTGTATCTATCATAAAAGATCGAACGGAAAGATGTTGTTTCTGGCAGTATATGTCGATGATTTGTTAATTTTCACAAATGATCAAGTCGGCAAAGAAAATCTGAAGAAGAAGTTGATGAAAAGCTTCAAAATGAAAGAAATGGGAGAAGCGCATCACTGTGTAGGACTACGAATCACACGTGATCGTCAACAAGGAAAGATTTGCTTGGATCAAGAAAAATATATCAAGGAAATTTTGACGAAGTTCAATATGGGCGATTGCAAGCCTGCCGTTACACCAACCGATCCAAACCAAAAGCTGACAAAAGACATGTCACCAAAGAGTGAGGAAGAAATTCAAGGAATGAGCCGAATACCGTACCAAGAAGCTATAGGAAGTATTCTGTACGTGACTCAAGGAACAAGGCCAGACCTGGCCTATGCAATCAACACAGTGAGCAAGTTGAACAACAATCCTGGAAAAGCTCATTGGTCTGCAGTTAAAAGGATCTTCCGCTATCTGCAAGGGACATCCAAGATGAGATTAGAATTCTCAGCTGAAGGTAACGCAGACTTGATTGGGTATTGTGATGCTGATTGGGCCAGTGACATCGACGAAAGACGATCCTGCACTGGGTACGTGTTCATGCTACAAGGTGGAGCGATATCATGGAACTGCAAGAGACAGCCCACCGTTGCATTGTCTACTACGGAAGCAGAGTACATGGCGCTCAGCTCAGCAACTCAGGAAGCGATGTGGCTGAAGCAATTCAAGGAGGAACTCTGGCCAAATTATAAAGCCAAAGAAATCACAATTTATTGTGATAATCAAAGTGCAATTAGTTTAGCTCAAACAGATGGCTATCATGCTAGAACAAAGCACATAGATGTTAGACACCACTTCATTCGCCAAAGAGTCTCTCAAAAATGTATTAAAATAGATCATATTGGTACAGAAAAAATGACAGCAGACATTTTAACGAAACAATTGTTTAGTAGCAAGCAAAACTTTTGTAATAAACAAATGGGATTACAGCATTAAAGTAGTACATGTTTAAGTGGGGATGTTGAAATAGTAAACATCTAACTAGTAGTCTAACTAGTTTGTAACTAGATGTTAGTAATATCTACATCAGGCAGTTGGCCAACCTGCTCCTTCTCTCTTCTAAATAAACTGTGATCAATAGTAACATGTGCTCTGTTCATTCTCTCCGTATTCAATCAATACCTAAACTATTCCTGGTAGTAGTATCGATTCTCATCTCAACAGCCCCGAGTCACGTCGATGACGAGGATGATCTGAGTCCCGTTAATGATCAAGATGACCTGAATAACGGCAATGGCAATGGAACCTCGTTAATAACGGTGATGGTGGGGTGTGATCGAGATTGCTCATAGGGGTGGCTGCTAACGGTATCAGCCAAGGTGGGGGGATCAGACAACCGCCATTTTGTAATTCACGGCCGCCATCTTGAGGAGCCATGGCCGCCATCTTGGATTTTGGTCTAAAACCCGACTTGTTTATCTACTCCGAAGCCTCTCTTACAGTCACATCGATACCGATAACGGTTCTGCATAGTGATACTTTGTAATCCAAGTGGTGCAAGGAGAGGTAATTCGCGAAACTCTAGCTTTTGCTGACCCTCACTACCACATATACGCCAACCTATAAGTATATTTATGCTCTCTCTCTAAAAACTTATCGAAACTCTCTAAATTAGGCTAATGAGCCGATATTTTAATATAGTAAGTATAAGACATATTATCAAAATTTATGAATGAACGAATGTGTGTGAAAGTAGCATTAAATTCGGTATAGTATTGTCAATCAAGAATAATTGGCCTAAGCTAGTGTGAGTTAACTATGGGTGAGAACTGGGACCGGCGAACGCCTCGAGGGTCTGACCGCTTCCGCAGGGCCTAGTTGACACATCATCCAATCAGAGCAACTAAGTAGCGGCCGAGTACGGCGCTAATTGGTTGATCCCTGCGCGTAATAATACATGCACAATTGCAAGAGCGGGCAGCTGGACCCTGCTGAACTTGAACTAGCGTCAGTAGTGGATGACAGCCATGGCCAGTCATAACAAATGACGTCATCACCGGTGCCAGTCTAGTCTCCGCTAGTCCCTCAGCCTTCCCCCCTCCCCTCAGCCTCTGTGAATTCCGTGGCTCTTGATCGAGGATCCAAGATGGCCGACCCATTTTTCAAAAAACAAGATGCCCGACCCATTTTTCAAAAACCGAGATGTCCGACCTATTTTATAATACAGGCTCGTACCGTCAAAGCTGTGTTACCTAGGCATAAGCAAGCTGTGATTGGCTGCGTTATAATGATGCGTTGAGGGATATCGGCGCTCAGCAAGAACAACAACGGCAAAACGTCATATCAAATATTATACAGCTGCGCAGTAGCGATAACCGCAGTTTGAAGCTACGCTCGTTGCGACGAATACGGTGCTTCACACTTTCAGTTGAAAACAAAATTATTGCTTCTATCTTTTCATTACGCTATGTCGGAAAACAGGGAAATTAGAGACGTTATTCGCAGAGTCATGCGCTCCGCGAGAGAGGTGAACCCCCGAGCTGTGCGCTCGTACAACGATCGCTGGTTTCGACAGCTACCAAATTTAACAACCTCGGAGCTGTTACATCGCCTGAAAATCATCCTAGCGGCGTGCAACGAAAGAGCGATCGGCAGAATGTACGACGTAGGCGCATTTTGCGGCTTGTGGCCGTGCATACGCGTGGCTCTAAAAGTATTGCGCGAACGGGGAACCACGAGCTACGCATTTGTGTACAAGCTGATACGTGAGTACAGGCGGTATTCGGGTAAGTGAATTTCCTAGTTTTTCATTTTTCACGGCTGACTCGATGGTTGTCGTGTCATCACGTAGATTGAATGATCGATTGATTGCTTAGCATATGAGCCCCTGGCCCCCGAAAGGATGGGTACGGAATCGGAGGACGAGCTTCCGTGCCAGGCAGCCGAGCGGTGCGAGAGGCTCGAAGAGGCTCGGCAGCTGCGTGCAGCAGCGGGGTACTGCGAGCGAGCAGACGAATTCGCGAGGGGTGGTGAACGTGTCGACCCCGAGCATCCCGATACAACTCGTAGCGGTGAAGTTATACCCGAATCTTCCGGTAAGTAACAGTCACCAACGCTCACGCGCGCGTGTATTTTGTGTGTGTGTGCGTGTGTGTGTTCGTCTAGGGAGTCGACAACCACGCATATAATTAATTGTCGGTGGTATCAGGGTACACAGCCGAAGCGTTCGAACACCCCGAAACCCAGGGCGTCAGCGGGGTCACAGGTACATCGGGGTTGCAACAAGGCCGCGAAAAGAAGCGGGAAAGAGCTGGGAACATGGAGGGAGACGCTCGCACACAATCATACAGTTCAAAGTTTATCATTACCGACGAGACGCGGAAATATTACCGTAGATTTAAATGCACGGGGCACGTGATGACTTTGAAAATTATAACACCTCCAGAGACCCGATCGGTCGATCCGATAACTTGGCTCGAGGAAGCGATCGGCGGTATCTACGATTATTGCACGCGAGACATTTCAGACTCCTCAGAATACATAGGTTTCAGGTTCGACGCCCTCTCGTTTGCACACGGACCCCCGGGATTGTCGCTTCGGCCGATCCGCGATTGCCATGTGGAGGATATCTGGAATCTGTTGTTCGGCGTGGCGCAGAGCGCGACGGGCTTCGCTATCCAGACCACGCCTTTCGAGCCAGCGTGACGCGTGTCAGCAATATTGTCGGCGCCGGCAGGAAAAGTAAACCTCTTACAAACGAGGAGGTGCGAAAACGGTCGCTTCCAGAAATACCGCGGGATAATCTGTGCTTACCGCGTGCGTTAATAGCATCGCGCGCATATATCCGGAAAGATAAAGCTCCGGGGAATGCTGCAGAGCTGAGCTGGTCGGCTGTGAGACGCGCAGGTTCCGTGCTTCGAAGGCAGGCGGCTCAGGCGTTGTGCGAGGAGGAGCTGGTGTCCAAGCACCCGAAGAAGGTTGCGGCATGCGCGAGATCTCGGCATTTCAAGACCGCCTTGCGAAGGAGGGTTTAGCTATTTTGGTGTATGATTTCGATACTTTCGGTCGCGGCGGAGATCTTATCTACAACGGTGAACGGGTGGTGACCGAGCGGGGTAGGTGCATCGACGGTCGGTTGCCTATTTTGTATTATATCCGCGGGAATCATTACAAGCCCATACTGAACCTCACGTGGCGGCAGCGGCTAACAGATGGTTTTGCGCACCGTGTAACGTCGCATACCGCCATGCCGGGGACCACAAATGCGCGTACAGGTGTTCCGGTTGCGTCGGCATACCGCGATGCGACCCTACGGCCGATCGTTCGCGGTCCGTAGACTGCGGTCGTTGGTTTTCCGGTGGAAAATGCCTGCAAAGACACCGACTCACGAAATCGTTTAACACCCGTAAAAGCGTGTGCGCTGTTTTGCAGATGTGCGGTGGGTGCGACCGATTCGTCGATCGCACAAAACGCGCACACTACTGCGGCAAATCGTACTGTCGGCCGTGTGGATCCGTACAACCCGTCAACCATCAGTGTTACATGCGCAGAGTGGAACGAGATTGCGAAAACGCGAAATATATGTGTTTGTATTTTACGTTTTTGAAACGCAGCAATGTGACACGCTCGGTGGTAACGGGGATGCGAGCCTGCGTGTACCGAGCTTGTGCGTAGCCCATCAAACGTGCAGCGCGTGCATACAGGAGTCGGACATACGCACACCCTGCCCAAGCTGCGGTCTCGTGCGGGAGTTTATTTTCAAAGAGTGAGACAGCTGGTCGACTTCGTCACGAGGGACGTAAAAGCGTTCAAGAAAATTATATGCGTAGCGCATAATGCCGGAGGGTTCGATTCACAATTTTTATAACGTCACCTGGTGGAGCAGAACCGCGATCCCCCACGAATCATCCTGAACGGTAGCAAGATCGTGTTGATGGATTCGGGTCATACGCGGTTTTTAGACTCTTTAGCGTACATGCCCATGGCTCTTGCCGCCTTACCGAAGGCCTTTGGACTCACCGTGGATTTACGCAGGGGTTACTTTCCACACCTTTTCAACACACCGAAAAATCAAAATTACAGAGGTCCGTTACCACCCGCGGAGTTTTATTCCCCCGATAGCATGAACACAGCAGGGCGAACGACTTTTTACACCTGGTACAAAGAGCCTGTGAACAGAGCCCACGTGTACGATTTTGAAACCGAGATCGTGGATTATTGCCGCCGAGCGACGTCGACATTCTCCGGAGGGCCTGCGTAGCTTTTAGAAATATTTTTCTAGATTGCGGTGACGTCTGCCCGTTCACGCGCAGTACCATGATAGCGTCGGCATGTTCGGTCGTGCTTCGGCAGAATTAGTTACAAGATCACACGATAGGTGTACTACCGGCTGCAGGAGGCTACAGAATGGCTCATGACCAGTCTACACGCGCGATCGAATGGCTCGTGTGGAAGGAGCGCGAGTTGGGTACCGAGCTGATCCACGCCGCCCGCGGTCGCAAATACGGAATCCCGGAAACGGGTCGTCTCGTGGACGGTTATCACGTGGACGGGGTCGGTGAACGCAGGGTGTTCGGATTCCATGGTTGCTATTGGCACGGATGCCCGCGATGTCACTCGATCCAATCCGATACGTTGTTATCAAACGGCGGTACGATGCGAGCTCGATTCAAAGAGACCGAAGCGAAGACCACGCGAATGACCGAACTCGGCTACAGGGTTGAGGAGATGTGGGGGTGCGATTTCAACAGGATTCTCGAGGTCGATCCGGAAATACGGGGGTATCTAAAACAACATCCTTTGATCGAGGCCGGCACCCGCGACTGTTTGAATCCTCGCGACGCGTTTTTCGGGGGCCGAACGGGTAACACCATAAGGTATCACGAGACTGGCGTATGGGAGGAAATACGTTATGTCGACGTATGCTCCTTGTACCCGTGGGTATGCAAGAACGGTCGCTATCCGATCGGACACCCGAAAGTCTACGTGGGCAGGGAATGCGCGTCATTGACCGGTGCCGAAAATCGCTCGACAACGTCGAGGGTCTTGTAAAATGCGTCGTTCTGCCACCGAGAAACCTCTATCACCCCGTATTACCCGTCCGGATGCACGGCAAGCTAATATGTTCCCTCTGTGTCGCTCGTGCTGCGAGAACCTTCTGCAGACCGAGTGTCCGCACGATGACGACGAGGCGGTGCGACAACTTACCGGCGGTGGGTCTCGGATGAGTTGAAAAAAGCTGTAGCTATGGGGTATAAAATTCTAGCTATTCTCGAGATCTGGCAGTACCCGGTCACCGCGTACGATCCGATCACCAGGCGCGGCGGTCTCTTCACCGCGTACATAGATACTTTTTTGAAAATAAAACAAGAAGCCAGCGGCTGGCCGAGCGAGTGCGTCGACGAGACAGCTCGAGAACGTTATCTCACGGAATATGAGCAGGTCGAGGGTATACGCTTACAACGCGAGAAAATAACAAAGAACGCCGGTCTTCGCTCCGTTTCAAAACTTTGCCTCAACTCTTTCGGGGTAAATTCGGCCAACGTGAAAACTTAAATTCGGCCAACGTGAAAACTTACCGCGGACCGAGGTGATACGAAGTCGTCAACGGTTGTCGGAGTTGTTGGCGAGCCCCGATACGGAGGTCTACGACGTTTTACCGGTCACCGACGATGTACTTTACGCTAGTTGGGGTTATAAGGAGGAAATCCTCACACCGTCACCGCTAGCCAACGTTGTCTTGGCTGCGTACACCACGGCTCAAGCGCGCCTTAAATTGTACTCGTATCTCGAGAAGCTGGATCGTCGCGTGTTATATTACGACACAGCTATTCCGTTATTTACACACGATAAAAAGAGAGCGAAAACGAGTACGAGCCACCGAAGGGCAACTTTTTGGGTGATTTAACGGACGAACTTTCGGAATATGGCGAGGGTAGCTACATAAAAACGTTCGTTTCCGGTGGCCCGAAGTTTTACGCATTTTTCGTGCAGTGTGCAAATGGGGAGGTCTCCGAAGTGTGCAAAGTCAAGGGTATCACCCTGAATTACCAGACGCGTTTGAAAATGAATTTCAATTCGATCCGAAGCATGGTCGTCGATGCGTCCGAGCCGATATACGTTGAGCGTCGAGAAATCCAGAGAACACCGCTCCACCACGCTGGCGATATGTGCGATGCGAAATTCTCGCGAGTCGTTTGGCACTACGCCGAGCGGCAGCCGTTGTACAGCTCGGAGCCGAACGACGGTATCGAATACCGCGAGGGTCTGCCGCAACCCGCCGACTACGACGCCGGGGACTCGCGACCTAAATTACTCGTCATCGACGATCTGATGCGCGAATCCTCCAACGGCGTTGTCATCGATCTTTTCACCAAGGGGTGTCATCACAAGAACATGAGCGTGTTTCTCATCACGCAAAATCTATTTCATCAGGGGCGCGGTCAACGCGATATTTCGCTAAACGCCAACTACATCGTCTTTTTTGAA
Source organism: Phymatocera aterrima (assembly GCA_963170745.1). Lineage (NCBI taxonomy): Eukaryota > Metazoa > Arthropoda > Insecta > Hymenoptera > Tenthredinidae > Phymatocera > Phymatocera aterrima. The sequence goes on along the minus strand of OY720669.1, from coordinate 832,222 downwards.
AATCCGCGCGATCGAGGTCAGATACAACACCTGGCGAGGCAGGTTTATCCCGAGGATCCACGCTTCCTGCAGGAAGCATACCACGATGCCACGGGGCGCCCCCACGGTTATCTGCTCCTGGATCCGAAGCAATCTACGCCCGAAGATTGCCGATTCCGGACCGACATATTCCCCGCGGACGAATATCACCTGGTGTACGTCCCGAAGAAGGATATAAAGGGTTGCGGTTTGCACGGGGTACCAGTCTTTCACCTGTCATGCCGTCGTCGAGAACGAGGCGAAACGTGATCGGTCGCGGTACAGGTGGAGGAGGTCTTGCGCGATTCGGGTCCTCCAGCACGGCGGCTCTGCACGCCCTTTGCAAATTGGACGCGCCGCGGAGATTGGCTTTATTGCGCGCGGCGGACGATTCCCTCGTCAGGAATATATGCGAGTGTGCGCTGAACACGTTGAGGGGTAACGTGAGGCTGAACCGGTAGCAGAAAACGAGGTTGAGCAAGCATCGGAATACCCTGAGGCGTTTGGCCTATAACAGCGGTAGCTGGAAAAGCAAAAAACGCTTGCTGGGTCAACGAGGCGGGTTTCTACCGCTGTTACTGGGCCTCATTATCGAGGGTCTGATCGGCGGTCTTGTTGTCAGGCTGATTTCCAGGTGATACATACGAACCTATGGAGCGGGCAAAGAAAATGGTGCGATACCGCAGGAGACGGTCGAGCGTCTTCAACAACGTGAAAATTGCGAATCGCCGGCCCGCGAAACGGTTTCGGTCGGCAGACTGGATCGGGAAATGAATGCTATACTGTGCATCTACCAGGGAAGACCGATCGTGAAAAATGGAATATGTATAATATGTACGATTCGCAGGAAATTTCATCGTGCCAGCTACAACGTGCAAAATATCGACGATGTGTGGGAGGCTGATCTGGCCGACCTGAGATCCATCAAGGGGTGCAATGACGGATTCGGATATCTTCTGGTGATTATAGATGTGCTCAGCAAATTTGCGAGGGTCCAACCGATACCCGACAAGTCGGCTGCCACCGTAGCCAAGGCTTTCGACAGCGTGTTGTCCTCGACCGATCGATCGACTGCCTGTTTACCTACAGACCGACAAAGGCAAGGAGTTTGTAGGCGCCCCGTTCCAGAAACTGTTGAAATCCCGAGGCGTGCGTTATCGCGTCACCCGAAACCCCGACGTCAAGGCGGCTGTGGTCGACCGTTTCAACCGCACTCTCAAGGAAAGAATGTAGCGTTACTTCACACACGAGAACACGCATCGCTACCTGGATATTCTACCTCAACTGGTCGGAGCCTACAACAATACCGTGCACTCGACCATAAAAGTGCTTCCGGCTACGGTAACGCTGCAAAACGCCGCCGCGGCAAGGGCCAATATGGAAAAGTGGCGCGGTGGTTTGAAAAAACCGGCGCATCCGCGTTTCGGGGTTGGTGATCGCGTGCGTATCAGCAAGGTCAAGGGGGCCTTCCGGAAGGGTTACGAGGCCAACTGGACCGAGGAGGTATTCAAAATTCGCCGCGTTCTTCGCCGTATACCTCTCGTCTACGAGTTGGAGGAATTAGTCGGCGAGGAAATAGACGGCCTCCTCTACGATGCCGAGCTGCGGCGCGTGCTCAAGGATGACGCGGATAAAATCGTGAATAAAATCATCCGGACAGGGGGGAAGGGTCCCAGTAAGAAGCTGTTTGTCAGCTGGCGCGGATATCCCGAAAAATTCAGCTCCTGGATCGCCACGAGCGACGCACGCGCGCGGGTATGACGAATGATCAGTTTTACATCACGCTCCCGAGCGAATTGGAATTTGGTCAGGCACGGTAGCGTGCGAATCGAGGTGCAATTCGGAGCTACGCTCGCAGCCACGATAAATTGTATCGTCTACGCAGAATTTGACAACGTGCTGGAGATTGATTCCGCTCGCCAAGTAATCGTTTGAGCTTCGGATCGTGGAAGGCAGGGGGAAGAAAAGAAGGGTGGCGAGCAGTCGCCGGTGCGGGCGTTCTCTCTCGATGCACCGTATGTTAGTCGGTCGTCTGTCGCTCGGTAAGGTGCCCGCTGCTTGCTCTCGCAATGGACTACACGTGATCGACTTGCAAGGTTTCCGCGACGCCTCCTCGCAGTTTATCATCAAGGAGGCTACCGTGCTAGCCCTACGGTACGACCACGTCGGTCATTGGATAGCCACACCGGCGTGCTCCTTCACCGAGCTTCCTGCGGCTGTTCGGGTCACGAACAACTATCTCTCGAGCCATCACCACGGCATCGAGTGGTTCGACGGCGATATAGCCCAGAAGCAGATCCTCGGAAAATTACGAGCCGTCGCCCGTACGGGCCGCGTGATCTATACGCGCGGTTCTGAAAAGGCACGGCTACTGCAGAACGTCTTGGCGAGGCAGATCACAAATCTGGAGGACGAAAAGTGCCCGCCGTTCAAGAATCTCCAATCTGCGGATACTCTGTGCACGTGTTTCACGCCCTGCACAACCGGGCTCTCGGTTTCGCCTGCTCGTTGAACCGGGCTGCGCAAATGAAGCAGTGGCTGCGAGCAAAAACCGATGCCACGGTGGACCGGTGGATACAACTCAATAATGAAAAACCCCGTCGTTGTCGACCAGCGCAACATCGGCTCTGAGCAGTTTGGAGATTCAGCGGGTTCTACGTGCGATCCCTTCAAAAACTTGTGGAGTGTATTCGGCTGATCGGATTCCTGTTCGGTGGTCTCGTCCGGTCGCCATTGTCGCTAATACCGATGACCACACGCAACCCTGAACCCACTGGGTGGCCTTCTACAGCGATGCCTCTGGAAGCGGCATCTATTTCGACAGTTACGGAATTCCGACTTTTATCCCACACCATTTGCGTCGTCTGCGCAGAAACTGTCCTTGATACCGGTGGAACACGCGCCAGCTGCAGAGTGCCTTCTCGGACGTTTGCGCCCTGCAGTTTCGTGTTATTTTTCTGTCTTATATGCACTGTGGCTACACTCTCAATCAGTTTTGCGGCCTTTTTTCGAGTGACTATGTAAAAAACGATCTCATGGCCGCCTCGTTTCACAAGTATTTAATCGATAAACCGTTGGTGAAGGGGCGTGTTACGCCCCGGCATAACTTTTCTCTAAAATTTTGGTATTGATGAATTTTTCATTATTTCATTACTTCATTGGGCCTTCCCATATATGCATTTTTGTTCTAACTGAGAAGTGAAAGAAATACAATACTGCAGCTGCGGTACAGTATTTCTTTCAACAACAAGCCACGTGGCCTTTTTTCTAAATAATTTCTATTCGAAAGTCACGTCCAGAGCGATAGCGACTCGCTCGCACCACCCTTTTTGGAAGACGGCGGTTTTCCACTGACCGCGCACTAGACTCTATTCGCAATAACTCCATTAGGAAAATTCAAAAATTAGGTAGAGTAAACTGAACAGACCCTTACGCCAAAGGGAAATTAAACATTATGTAGAGATTAATTGATCCAGGACAAGGAAATGACAATCTGTATCGCACTGATTAGAGAGATTGACACTATTGAAAGTTCAGTCGAATAGACTATGGGATGTTGGTGCGCCGCAGAACGCCGGACCCAAAGGTCTTGCGCGCAGGAGTCACGCGGTCCCAATTGCTCTAGGAACGGGCCGCTAATTGGCTAATCCGTACGCGTAGGAATACACCGAGACTAAGTTCAAATCGAGGGTACCTCAGGCGTTGCTCGCAATTAACCACAACATTCATCCGGCAAATCGCGTGTAGCGTAGACGTTTGTTCCGACTTTTCATCTAATGAGCTAGAGTTGGTGTTCAAAGATCTTTGACTAGTGACGGCCCAAAGACTCAGACTTCTCGTAAAACAAGAGTGCAAGGACGCTTCTCGCAACTTCAAGCACTTTTAATCAATCATACAACAAATTCAGTATCTTTATTCTCGCTTAATTAATATCAACAGAAATTCTTCGGATCATTCCGAGATCGGTATACTAAACAAAGTTCGTTCATAACCTAAACCTAAACCACTAAATATCGTGCGCCAAGGGCCAGCTAACAAGGAGGTGAGGCCCTGCAACGGTTGACTCCGCATTTCGCATTCACTCCCACCAGAATCTCATAATCTCATCGTCAGGCTGAGTTAATTTCATTTCATTCATCAGCATCTTTCCGGGTCATTATTCTCCGCCCCTTCACATGTTGTTTCACATTCATTATTTGTATTTTGTACCCGTACTCCCATAAATATCGGTTCACGAGAGATCCTAGGTTCCTAGGATCGTGAGGATTTTACCCCCTATCTTTTCACCCGGTAGGAGTCCGTATGGATAATCCCTCTCGCCGTCATTTGGCATTTATCTATTATCCATAGAAATAATCACTTCTCTGTTCATATGTTAATTGTAGGAGGTGTATGATCACTACTGAGAGACTCCCGTGAATAGATCTTGAGGCGTCCAGATCGTGAGGGTTTTCTTTTCCCAATATTCTGAAAACGTGGGAGTGTGTCGGTAGTAACCTGTTATCTTACTAACTAAGCGCGGTTGGGCGAGGGGTAACGACATCCGACGAGCCCGCGCAAACTTGTTTCGAGAAATCGGAAAATTGAGGGTAACCCTAAATTTGCGCGAGGACGACGGCTGACCGTTGATCCCAGATCGCGCCTATACGTTACAATAATAAGCAATAGATATAAGGAAACTAGAGAGAGAGTTGTATAAGTTCATGTTCTTCGATTTTCAATCATTTCAATCCCAAGAATATATCATAACTTTAGTTGTCTCAACGAATCCTTTTATTTTTCTTCCTTCCATGATTTATTTTGACCCTGACCGATCATAATAGATCTCTAAGCTTGGTACTCTGAACGGTCCTGTACCTATAGGGCTTTAAGAAGACGAATCCTATGAGGTAGGGTTATCTGGGAGATAAGCCTATCAAATAAATATAAAGAATAATTCGGTTTCGAGCTATTCAGAATTTTCCACGCTCTTGTTGATCAATTGCCCATCACCGCTCGGGATAAGAATTTAAACGTAACAGGCGGAACGACCCCGGCCCCCTGTGTGTGTCGTGCGTGCAAAAATGTAGAAAAAGACGTTGACGACAAACTAGCGATAATCGTAAAAACCTTGGCGTAATTTATATATATATATATAATCACTCGTGTATCATTAGATTTAACAATAATAATAAATGCATTTATATTCAACAATGTCGAGTATGGGTTATGCACCGCTCCGATACCGCGAGCGTCTAAAATTACAGCTTCCGTAATTAAGCATGTATATTTTATGTACCGTTAGGATTAAAAATATTGAATAAAGACGGATTTTTATAATCATATACATACTATATATTTATATCGTGCGATTGCTTTCAAAAATTTTACCCCAACCCGATTTCAGCTAGCATAAGTTTTACTTTCGGAAAAGAGCTGTGCAGAATTAACCGAAGTAGCCATCTTGGCGGCTGCGCTGATAAGTATAATACCACGGGGGTCGGGGTCAGCGGAGGCAGACCTCGCCTCGCTCGCCTGGTCCGCATAGGAGAATAATTGTTCACACCGTTCCAACGAATAAAATTAATTTTTTGATTTTTAATTTCTAAAAGTTCTCTTGGTTTTGTAAATAGGTCGGACATCAGTAGATAAACAAGGCGGGTTCTGGACCAATCTAGGTCAAATATGTTGGTCCAGGATCCCCCCTATGCCTGATTGGTCGAAATGTAGGTCACTCTCTCCACTCCACCGTGTAATGGTGACGTTAACCCCACCCACGGAATGTAGCGTGTGTGCAAGCCCAGTCTTGAAGTTTTTGGAATCAAGTGATACGTGACACTCCCGTCAAGAATTCTCAAAATTTCACCGTTAACTCCACCCACGACATGTGCATGCCTACTTTCCCGTTGGATATGACGTCATCACGACGCGTTGCTGCAGGTTTAGCCGACGGGGGGTACCGTTAGCCTATTGCTGTAGAAGTGAAACGTTACGTCTCTGATGTTGCGCAAAATTTCACCGTCAACTCCACCTACGAAATATAAGACATATGCAAGCCTACTTCCACCGTTGGATATGATGTCATCACAGCGTGTTCCTCTGTAGGCTTAACCGACGGGAGCATCGTTAGCCTATTGCCGTAGAAGTGAAACGCCACGTCTCTTTCGCGGCTGACGGTAGATTCCCAATTTCTGATATCAAATTGCAGCCTGATGAGTCAGAATGGCAGATGTGTGTAAGCTACTTTTTCCCCATAAAACGCTTGTTCATCTTTTTCGTTGCGCATTCAAGTTTCAACGTAGCGAGGAAACATTTGAATTCAAATACAAATTGTATTCATATTGAATCGTTCTCGAGTTGAGCGCATCAGAAAAAATGGACTGCGAAAAGATAAATAAAGTCTGTCGCATGGATGACTTCTTACCTACGAGAAAAATATCGGAGCTGGATACTGGCAAAGATTATAAAGTTACATCGTTCAAATCTGTCACTACTAAATTCGGACCCAGAACTATGGTTGTAACTGAGGATACTTTCACAGTATTCCTACCAGCCAGAATATCGAAAGCATTTAATGATGATAAGGATCAATTGAAACTATACGAGTCTGCTGCTAACGAAAACCGATTGAACTTGCGATACCTTGGTGGAAAATACAATCAGTGCGAATTTCTTTATAAATAAGAAGCTACTGTTATTACGGAACAAAAAAAAAAAAAAAAAATTATACCTTCGTTGAACTGTTAGAGAGATTGTACTATGTCAATTCGTATGATTATCAAGATATTGTGCTACTGTACATTTCTCTGATTAGAACATTCAATGCTTATTTCAATTATTCCGGAAAAATAATTATTGTATATAATTATTAAACATAAATTATTTCATTCGAAAAAATAAAAATGATTTAATTTTTTTAATAATTTTTTTCCTTTTTCTCCCTTTCCCATAATGTTTATGGTTTTACTAAGATATTGGTAAACAGGATTATTGAGAGTCTTCTATGACTCATTGTCGATTCCTCTCCGTAGTTATCAACGATTTCACACACGAAAGGTTCCGACTACGTTCAACATGATCAATCTGACTTATCTCTAGAGTCTCTCTTTATAGAATAGGATTGGAGGAATAAAATCAAGTCGCTTTATTTTCAAAATATATATCAAAGACGTATGAATTTATTTTTATCAAATTTTTCATAAGAAATTTTCAAAATAGATATTAGACAAAAAATGTTAAAATTATATAATTTTTATGAGTGTACATTTTCCAAAAATAGATATTAAGAAAAGTATGATTTAATTTAATTTTTATAAGAATATATGTAAGGTTGATCGGGGTTTAAAGGAGAAAAAACTAAACGGAACACACGATCGACTCAGAAAAATGCTTTTATCGAATAAACGGTCCTACAGCGCTGCTCGGCTAACTTAGTCCTTGCTGCTCGACGACTGAATTGATAATGATTGCCTTCTCCCGAGTTGTAAGTCGGCCTTTTTTCCCTGATAGGCTTAACCGGCAGATTGTTGACAAGCGGGTTAGCTCAGTGCGGATTGGGGTGTTGGCGTGATTTTCCTATGATGAGGTTGTCCTTCATCTTACATATATATTTCAATTTTTTCTTTGTTTCACATACGGCTTCATCAGTTTGATTCTGAATCTTGAGGGCGAGAGACTATGATTGATGCTTTTTCTGAAGAAATCGAGCGAGTTCAACGTTATTCTTCCTTTTTTTTCTTGATTACAGGTTTTGCGGCATCTGCATCGTTTGTCGAAGCATTTGCGTCGTTTATCGGAGCAGCAGCTGCAGGTTCATCTACAGATGATCCTGCGATTGCTCGTAGAAAGAAAAAATAAGTAACGAATGTTTGATATAAATGGAAGAAATGTTAGTCAGATTAGTTGAGAATCTCTACCTTCTAAACATTCGAAGATCTCAGCCACCTCATTTGATGTAGGAGATACATTCTTTTTTTTTTTAATGATTATTCTCGCCGTAATTGAAGACTCGGTCCGAATTAAGATAAGCTTGTAATTGCGATTTGCACCCAGAACATTTGTCCCATCTAATTCTAACTAGGGCTATTCCACAATCTTCGCAAAACCATATCGTAGGTATTGCGGGATTGGCATATAGATGATGTGCAGCTTCAACGCTCCATGGACCGCATCGCCTTTTAACGCATGATTCGCAGAATATTTGAGCACCTGTGGAATCACGCAAAAAGACCGTTGAATAGCACTGAGCTTGTAAGCTGAAGGCGGTCCGTAGAGCGTTCTCCCGAGCAGTCCATTCATAGTCGTATGGTATATTCCATTTCTCAATCATTGGTATGATCATCTTCATTATTAGCGTCAAAAAATGTTCGGTAAAGCTGAAAAACGAGGAAAAAAAAAAAAACATTCGAAACCACAATAATCCATATAGTCACTCTCGCCAAATCACAAAAATTCACAATACTTACACATATTATAAAATTTTAATGATAGATACTATTAGTCTTTCACTCTCAAGATTCAGAATCAAACTGATGGTATGTCAATCCACTGCTCAGTATTCGAACCTCCGTGAAGTCATATGCAAAACAAAGAGAAAAATAGGTGTAATAGATACTTACCCTAATAGCCTTCTCTAGCCTAAACATCTAATGCATGAGCGACATCACCCGCGCTTGAGCATTCCAATACATCGAATATAAAGAAGAGTTCGAATGTAAAGAACGTACGTAGTAGGTTTTGCTCGTTGCTAGTTAGATAAACCTACCGCGCGAACTACAGCCTGGGTGTACAAACACCATATTTCGATTATATTCAAAATTCTTTCACCATCACAGAAAATTCACAGTCACCACCGCTCCTTATTACCTAAAGACACAGAGTGTTCGATATAAAATGCTGTAGAAATCATTTCATCAATATTTAAAACCTTTGATTTTAGGAGAATGATCACACACGAGTCAAATGCATTATCCGATTTGTTTCTATGTAACGGTATCTGGATACAAATCAGTCACTGTTCCACAATAATTTTACAGTACGAATAATTAGAGAAAGGATATTAGCTTTTACCAAATAGCGTGCGCGCAGTGATTTGTGGACCATCTAATTGTGGGAAGACCAACGCTCTTCTATCTCTAATAACGCATTCCAACGGACTACGATTTGAAAATATCTACGTTTATTCAAAATCGCTCAATCAACCCAAGTATAAATTTTTCAAAGGGCTGCTCGATTCGATCAAGGATGTTGGATATTTTCCGTTCGACGAACATGTGCAACTGATCGCTCCTGAAAATGCACGACCCAACTCTCTTATGATTTTGGATGATGTAGCTTGTGAAAAACAAGACAACATCCGAGCCTTCTTTTGTATGGGGAGACACAACGAAGTCGACTCCTTCTATCTCTGTCAAACTTATGCTCGTATTCCTAAGCACGTTGTACGTGACAATACCGATCTACTGATACTTTTTCGACAAGATGAAATGAATTTGAAGCATATATACGATGATCATGTGAATACCGACATGCCCTACCCGCAGTTCAGAGATTTATGCACAGCCTGTTGGAATAATAATAAATACGGTTTCGTTGTGATCGATTTGGATACTGATCTTCACGAAGGCAGATATCGGAGAGGTTTTGACTGCTTCATATCAATAAAAAGACGATAAATGTTATGATGAGAGCAGTATTATTTTGAACTTACAAGCATCAACATGCGGAGTGTTGAATTGCGACAGCAGAGAGATGTGCTACATCAGATTGCAAAGGCTAGTGATGCGATACGGGGTAAACATAAAATGCTAAAGTTGGGGCGGGATACGAAGGAAAAGGTTATGAATGAAGTTTTCAAACCTGTGGTGATACCTCTCCAGAAGCTGTTGGATCAATCGATCAAATCGGAGTCTATCAAGAAAGAAATTCCTGAGTCCCTTGTGAAAGAAGAACTCAAGCGAACGAGCGGGAATGAGTCTGACAATTCTTTCGCAACAGCTGATGAAGATTCGACTGATAAGAATGATACTATTACAGTCAGCGACGAAGATTCTTCTCTGAAACATGCATCTTCTTCCAAGGAAGCTTCTACTGCTAACGATTATTCGTTTCAATCTTACATTCGAATGTTCGGGACAAAAGACGCAAAACAGTTGGATACTTCGTACGGTGTTCGTAAGTTCAAGGACAACACTTTGAAGATCGGTAACTCTACGGTGACTTTCGATGATGATGCGATTCATATTGGAAATACGAGTTATCAACCAACTCACGGCTTACTCGAACTGTTGGTCACAAAGTCACCGAGTGCCAGCTCCGTGAGTCAGACTGATTTGCAGAATTATGGTGGTATCGTTACCACCACAAACGCACATCGAAAATACTATCGCAGTAACGAATCGATTCGTAAAGAAAATAATGATAAGTTCGGAAATATTATTTCGAAAATCATTGATCTTACCGAACCAAAGACGGGCAAAGCCTCACCACGCTACAAGATCGCCAGAGGCAAGAAGAATCGAATGGATTACGTGTATTGGGACGATCCTAATGAGCTGATTGATCGACTTCGATTGCTCTACGCATCTCAGGCGGCAGGTAACACGAGCCATTCCAATGAAATTATTTCAATTATTGAAGAATTGCGCGAAGCTGATATTATGTATTAGATTTCTTCAACAATTGTTAGAGCTCAGTTCTAAAATGAGCGTTGACGTGTTCGGTCGACAATTGGCAAGGGTCAAAGGTAGCAGTTTTCCAGATATCAGCATAAGGATCCAATCTCTTGAAAATCGAATTCAATGTATTGCGCGAAATCAGCATGCAGATAGCGAAACGACACGAGGTCTCGTGTCTCGCACTTTTGAGCTCGTCGCGAATCTAGAAGAAAAACTCAGAACAACCGAGAAAATCAATGACAGTGAAAATAATTTTATGATCACAAGCCTCGAATCAAGCGTGAAGGAGGAGCTGAAACGTCTTGAGAAAGATAGCAAAACTGGACAAGAGTTGCTGTTTCGAAATTCTGAACTAATCGCGCAATTGGAGGGGTGGTTAACTAGACTGGAACATGGAGGATAAAAAAGCGGCATTGGTGGAGGAACTTCATAAACCTGCACGGAAGAATTATCCTCGACGTCGCGTTGATATGCGTGGATTGGATGAGACCTGGCAGGCTGATCTCGTGGATATGAATGCTCACGCAAAATATAACAATGACTACAAATACCTACTAACAGTCATAGATATTTTTCGAAATTTGCCTGGGCAGTACCGATCAAGACCAAGAGTGGTAAGGATGTCACGAATGCTATGAGTAACATCTTCAAGAAGGGTCGCGTACCGAAGAAATTGCACGTCGATCGTGGCAAAGAATTTTACAACACCGACTTCAAGACTCTAATGCGACGACACGGTATCGTACTGTACTCAACTTCCAGCAATCTAAAAGCCTCAATCTGCGAACGCTTCAATCGCACGCTGAAAAGTAAAATGTGGAAACGGTTTTCTCTTCGAGGAAATCACAAGTGGACAGATATTGTACCTGACCTGGTGCTGACTTACAACAACACGAAGCATCGCACCATCAAAATGAAACCGAAAGAGGTTACAGCTCAGAATGAGAAAACTCTCCTCCGGAATGTTTATGGTAAATTCCAAGTTAATCGAACACAGATGGAAACAAAGTTTAAAGTCGGTGAAAAAGTTCGAGCTAGCAAGAATAAACATATATTTGAAAAAGGTTACACACCCAATAGGACAACTGAAATATTTACCATACGTGAGATAGAGAATACTGATCCGGTGACATACAAATTGACGGACTATCAAGATCAACCGATCGAAGGATGCTTCTACGAAGAGGAACTATCCAAAGTCCAGCACCCAGATATTTACCTGATCGAAAAAGTACTGCGGAAACGTGGTAGTAAGCTGCTTGTGAAATGGTTAGGTTTTGATAATTCACACAATAGTTGGGTGCTTAAATCTGATATGTAATATGTTTATTCAATAAAGTTACAAAAATATTCAATATACTCGTTTATTTATTTACAATAACCCCATGGTACAGTATCAGTTGTGCCGGGGAGAATGATCCTCTTATCATCACACCAACTGAGTGCTATTTTTTTTTGTAATACAGTATGGACTTCATGCTTTTTACTCTGAATCAAATATTGAGTTTTTACCAGATCTTGATGTTGCAGAAGACACTTTTTATAATCATCAAACGTAATTGTTCTTAATGTCGCCGCCTTGACACTTTTTGCTCGCTTTTTTTCATTATTTTCACCAAAAATCCTAGAAGTGTACAATTTTGCTCGCGGTCCTACGAATTCCTCCATAATCTTTCCATTACATTCATCTTTCATTAGACCGACTACTTTTTGATTTGCTTGCGGAATTCCATAGATATTATCAATTTCATAATCAGAGGTATCAAATTTGTGTAAATCACGTTTAATGTATTCATATATATCAGGAACACTGAAATAGTATAGAAGACTATCGGTGTCGGTGTACAATAACTTTGATTGATCACCGAACGTATCCTTTATATAGTTGTAATGAAAATCATAAATGTAGATCTTCGATGTATCGAGAATCGAAAATTCGACATAAATAGGTTTATTGAAGTGTATCCTAACGCGATTCAGTTCAACAATTACCATGTTAGCATCAAATACAGTACAACTATGAAAATTCGGTTTTGCGATGAGTGCTTTGACTCCATACCTCCCCTCCCATTTTGTTACCAATTTAACATCTTTTTGCTTTCTCACGTTCTCCATAGTCTTACCGAATACAGCGTTATTCATCAATTTGAAGACATTTTTTTCGAACTCGTTGTTAGATTTTTTTCTTAATTCGGTATTCAAATCGATGTACAATTTAAGCCATGGAGTTTGATGAAATCTCAAGATTCTATGAATTTTAACTAATTTCATTCCCAGACTTGGATATTGCTTCAAATTCCGGTAGTGAATAACATACTTATTTTTGGGAAAAAGAGTCGTCATTAATTTACAATTTCTACTGTTTGGGGGTACATGATGCTCAGGGCATAAGGGTAGATCTTTATGAGTCTCATGAAGATCTACAGGATACTCCAAGTCCACTTCAAGCATGTACCCTGTTGGAGAATCATCGGGAACGTTGCAAACATCGATTAGCTCATGTTCCCACTCGAAAGATCCACGTGGTAGATACTGACTCATCGCTCCACCGTATAGGTTGTTTACATCAAAATACATCAAATAAGATTCCTCTTTGTTCGGATCAAAATCTTTCCCCATATACCTATTGTTACATTTGGCATATCGGTTTGAACATTGAGCTACACCACCGCGAATACCTTTCTCAATAAACAAAAGCATCTCCACATCGGTGAGCAGCTCAAGCTCAACACCCGTACACTTAAGCATCGCATCGAAGGCGAGACCGGGTGCGGTGTAATAGTGCGAGGGATCCAGATTATACGTCGAGCGGCAGTTTTGACGGAAATTTTCAAAAATATCCGCTAATAGTAAAACGTCCGTTTTTAAATATAAATCTGAATATTCGCCTAACGTACGTTTTAGTATTGAACGTTTCCCAAACTTTTATCGCGTGCTGGTAATCCTCCTGCGAAACGTGTGCATTGTTTAATTTAGAATAGAATTTTTCTATGGGAGGTAACTCTTTTTCATCGAGCTTTGTCCAGCTATCTACATATTCGTACGGAAATACTCCCTTCCGCGTGAGCAACTTGAATTCCTCTGCACTATTACAGTACTTGCGTGTAATTGTTTTATCATCACCATTCAGATATGACGCTAGTTTCTCCAAGCTGCTTGCCACAAACCGGAATGAATCTATAAATCGTAAGCTTACATTTGTACCTATGATTTCTTTCGTAAAAGAAATGTAGCGTTCTTTGTTAACTGGGAGGATACTCAATTTGCCGTGTAATGACGTTGCCAGAGTTTTGATCAAAAAGTGTGAATCATAACCAGAAAGATTATGAAAGACTACTGGAATAATGTGAGAATTTTTATAATTTAAATTACAACCTGAATGTGCTGCGCCACGATATTTGCCTGTGAAATGGCAATGATCACGATGTTTCTCATCCGTCGGTATCAACGGTTTTTCACATATATGACATATTTTAGCTTCATGAAAATCTCGTTCCTGCTCGCCGGTGAGCTCCATTGATACGTTTCGTTTCAGATAGAAATTTACTGCTTCAGCCAATTTTTGTAATTCATTAGTAAACCAATGGATGCAATCGGAACCGCGATTGATTTCAAATTTTGAAAGAGAGTTGTCAAAGGTGCAATGTAAGTAATACGCTGCACTATATGGAACATGCTTTTCACACAAGGTTTCATTCCCCGTTGGTACAAGGATAGATTCTAGATCGGCGTATACGACAAACGGTACAGGCTCTTTGAATCTGTGACTCTAAAACTTAAAATTTTATCCTGTTCTTCGGGTAGTATCATTTTACATTTATTCATAGTCGCACAGTCTTGTTTATGCTTTTCGAATGGAGCTTGAATTTGAAAATGACATAAACATCTATCACAAATTAATATAGCACCTTCATGTCTCGATACTTGTGAACGTAATAACCTAGAGAGACTTTTGATCCAAACAAAGTGAAAAACGAACTGACGATTGATCTCAACATCACTTTGTATCGCGAGAAGGTGAATAGTAGGTTTATCTGATTTATTCTTACTTAAATAAACAGGTACTACTTCATCAGGTTTATTCCGCACAGATTCTAAACCATAAACATTAATTGATAGACGGTTAAGTTTTTCAAATTTCGATACGTCTTTGAAGGCAATAGGAAAATTGATACCCTTATATTCGAGTACTGAACTGTAATGCGGATAAGAACTTGTCCGATCAACGTGTGTATCCGCAGAGTGAAGAGCTGCAGTGACGGCCCACAGAAAGCAAAATTCATCGTTATCTTTAACGTTCACCACAGCTTTCTTCCTCAGTATATCCTCAGATAGTTGTATGTAAGTTGACACACCTCCACGTAACCGCTCGTAACGATTGATGTTGATCAGCAGATTGATAATCTCAATCAACGACCACCCTGAGTCTCGTTCTTCGAAATCCTCGATTTTCACTAACAGGGGATCTATCATATATTCATCAAACCACTGTCTGATATTCGTTTCAGGTAGGATGATTTCATTCCTTGTGTTGAAGAATTTCGTTTCTTCGATCGCTTCACCATTTTTCAGGTTGGAAAACTTGCAAGCCAGTACACCGTTCACTTTCAAATTCTCACCTTTCTGTACAGAATTCTTTAATCGTGACACAGTCACTCTTTTCGAATCCTGCAGAAAAGATCTGAGATCTTTGTGACGAAGATTTACGATAACACCGGTGCGTATTCGATTTTTGAATACAGACTCTAGATCCTGTTGGATTTCACCACACTAACGTGTGAGTGGATATATACAAAAAGCCTCGCTTATCTTATAGACTAAATAGGTAGATGGTGAGCCGCACCAATACAGTTTATATAAACTGTTTATATTAGAGTAATAAGGATAAGTCTAAGGGATGCATTCTGTATACAGAATGCATACCAGACTCTATTGAAAGAGTCAGTCCTGTTGCAGGAGTAAAGCATAGTAGACGTACCTTCCGCGTGCTAGCTTAAATAAAGTCTTCATGAACTTTCTAAAACATCTATATGCGTATTCTTATTCCACACCTCAAAAACCAATAGATCCTTCCACTGAACTCTATCCCTTATCCTTTTCCTCGATGTTCCAATACCTTTGCCGCATCGTCGTTGATTTTTGAATTTTTCACCGAACGATTGCAGTATGGAGACTGTTGTGACAATTCTGTGTCTTTCCCCCACGGAAAGAGCAGCCGTTCTCAAGATTTTATTCAAGAGTCTAATATTTCGATTACACAAGTTTTTCCACCGTTCAACTCGACGACTTGATGCATTGTCCAGTAATTTGTAAGCACTCTCTACGAGGTTTATTAACTTCAAACACGTTTCATTATCCATTTCTCTATCTGTAGTCTTTACACACGAAAGATGCAATTTTTACACATAATATTTCTAATGTACGTGCGTATGACTGGAACTCGAATGTGCGACGAAATGGTGAACACAACGTTATATATATATATTAGACTACTCTCACCATGACCAGAGACTTTACATATCTAAAAGCTAATATTCTTTCTCTAATTATTCGTACTGTAAAATTATTGTGGAGCAGTGACTCATTTGTATCCAGATACCGTTACATAGAAGCAAATCGGATAATGCATTTGACTCGTGTGTGATCATTCTCCTAAAATCAAAGGTTTTAAATATTGATGAAATGATTTCTACAGCATTTTATATCGAACACTCTGTGTCTTTAGGTAATAAGGAGCGGTGGTGACTGTGAATTTTCTGTGATGGTGAAAGAATTTTGAATATAATCGAAATATGGTGTTTGTACACCCAGGCTGTGTGACGTCGGTAGATCCTACGGTCTCCGGCTCGCACTGTCATACAGAAACATATATATAGATAACCCTTAGAAAATAAGATTCTATTATGTAATCACCCATATACATGTAAACCTATTTGACGCTCCTGTCCTAGAATATGTACAGGACAAGGAGCGCTGCATCGCATAGCGAACGGCGACTGCCTGCTTGGTGAGAACTGCAATCCAGCAGTTTCGAGTTCTCAGGCAGCCGTCGTTTGCCTAAGAAATGGAGAAGTCAGATAGCAAAAGGCATAAAAGACTTGGGCGACCAAAGGGCAGTGCTCACTTCGCTACCAACCAGTCGTGTATTATTCATTTTAATTAAGACAATAAGTCATTTACTAGTTTTTGATAAATCTGTCTTCTCTTCGCGATCCAATTATAATAAACTTTACGCATATAATTAATATTCGAGTATTGCACCCTTTCAATCTTGCGAACGTGCCCTTCTTGGCATTCGCAATATCCAGTCCCGGTCCTCAAATCCCGCGAGCGTGCCCCTTTCTTGGCATTCGCACTATTTTCCAACATCCTTATAGACGAGCGTGCCGTGTCTTGGCACTCGTCGTCTCCAAATCCTACCTACGCAATTCATGCCCCGCCGTACCGGCAGACGGCAGCGCGGACACCGCGGTGGAAAGGAAGTGCGTGAAAGGAGGTGCCGAGCCATAATACAACAACTAATTAAAACCTGTGAGTTCATCCCCGAACCCCGGTGTAGTGCATCGACAACACACCACTCACTGGAATATCAAGGCGCTACCCAAATCATCACCCACATTAACGATCTAGCCGAGGGGTCTTCACATGGACCACCTACCCGCTCGCCCGAAGAAAATCCGCTCCAATAAGGTAAGAGAATAAATATACAATTAAAAGGTGACAGCAGTGCCAACCACCACCGTCGGGTTATCGTTCAACTCCCGACGTCACATAAAAGTGGTGACAGCGGTGGGATACGAAAAACATCGGAATCTAGATCATAATTGAATACCAAATCGAAAATGGCAGATCGAGCCTTGCGTTCAAACAAATTAAACAGAAATACCGGTCCGCTTACCGAAGCAGAAATAGAGTGTGCGACCGAACAATTAGATAAACGCGCAAAACAATTAGAACTAGAAAGGGCTCAATTCGTAAAACAGAGTGAAGAACACGTTAAAACAATATCAAAACTCCAGAATCACATTAAAGAGCTAGAAGGTATGGTTATATTAAGTAAGGATAATGAAACCGACGAAACAGAAAGAAATAAACTAACCCAAAAGAATGCAATACTCGAAAATCATAATTTACAATTACGCGAAAAATTATCACTCGATCAAATCGAATTCAACGCGTTGAGAGACAAAGCCACGCGACTATGCGAAGAAAGAGACGAACTCCGACAAATAGTGAAAAATTTAGAAGAACGCATTCAGAAAACAATAGGTGCGGAACCGTCCACAGATAAAGAAGAGATACAAAAGAATGAAATCGCTTCGCTTAAAAGACGAATCGAACTACTGGACCGCGATCAGAGTAGGGTAACGTTGCGATACGAAAAGGAAAGACTAGACCTCGAATCAGAAATCCAGAAAGAACGCGACATCAATTTACGACTCAATAAGCGAATACAAGATTTAGAAAATCAGCTTAGTAACACGAGGCGAACTAGCGAAACGCCACTGTACACAGCGGAACGAGAACCCGGATCTTCGAACATTCGCGACGAATTAGCAGAGCTTAGGGAGCAGATACGTGCTCTCGAAAACCTTGACCGATCCCACACCTCGCGAAATACGCAGAGAACCTTCACGAGCGATTCAGAATCAATGGGCACCATACGAGACGCTGTTAAGGTAGTACCAGCTTACAACGGAAAAGACATCCCGGTATTGCAATTCGTTAAAGCTTGCAAACGCGCTAAAGAAATGTCACCCCCTGGGTCCGAGCAACAGCTTACCAGATTAATAAAAGGAAAATTAGAAGGGCGTGCTTACGACGTAATCGAAAACGAAAGCTTTACGTCACTTGCGCCTTTATTGGACCGATTAACAGAAATATTTGGACCCTCTAATTCAGCCAATTGGCACCGCGGTGAACTAGGTAGACTATATAAGGCGCCAGACGAGCACATAATAGACTTCGCTAGGAGAACAAAAGATATTCAAACCGCTATCTTGGAATGCGAACGCCGTACACGTGGGTATACGGACCACACGATAGGAGACGATATAGAAGTCGAAATTATTGACGGTTTTCTAGCAGGACTAGGTTCGGAATATAGAATGGGGCTCCAATTAGAAGGTTACAAATCACTGAATGAAGCATTTAACAAGGCGATAGAACTCGGGAAAACGTTTGACAAGGAAAAGGAAAGGGCGCGACTTAGCAAATCAGGTAACCAAGCGATGGGGGCCCGAGATGGCTCACGCGTAGCGAGCCAAGGAGTAAAGAGGTGCTCATTCTGTCAACTACTAGGACATGTAACCGAAGACTGCTATAGAAGGTCAGCGCGAAATCTTGATAGCGATTCCAACCGTAACCGCGATGAAAGAAATGTGAATACGGTGACAGGGGACCGACAAAACCGTGGGAACCAACAGGGGTACAGGCCGAATGATCGCCAAAACCCATGGGCCAACCGCGTCAATAACTCCCAGAGAAATTGCGATCGCAATTACCGCCCGTACAATAACAATAACCGATCGAACGACCAACGACCTAGGTGCACTTACTACCAAATCCCGGGGCATACCGTAGATCAGTGCAGGAAACGCCAATACGAAAAACGTGATCAACCCTTGCCAAACGTGAAACCGAACCCTTTACAAAATCAGGGAAACGATCAGGGGCCGTCCGGAACGAGGAACGATCCGCGAAAGTCCGGCCAGACGCGTTCCGCCCTCCCGATCCAAGTGGAAGAGAACGAGGAATCGCCACGGTCAGAGTAAATGTCCAAGAACGAGCCCCCACAATAAAAATAGAGTCACGCGAATTAAAAGGGGAAACCGAAATAATGATCGATACAGGATCCGAACTTAATTTGCTAAAAATCGGAGCATTAGCAACGTTAGAGAATATCGACGAACGAGAAGTTTTCAATTTAACGGGCATGACCGATAAGCAGGTCTCAACGCTGGGTAGAATTAATGTATACATATCCGACATACCAGTCTCATTTCATTTGGTAAGCGACGATTTTCCGATAATCCAGAATGGAATCCTCGGGTCAAGTTTCTTCCGTGCTTATAGGGCAACAATTGACTACGCGGGGGAGTTCGTAGAAATAAACGGGTTGAAACTCTTTTTCACAAGCCGGGAAACGCTGGTTGTTCCCGCCCGTACAAATAGCAGCTTCTTCGTGAAAATAAAAAATAAGGAGTGCAACGAAGGGTACGTCCCCAGACTCCAAGCCGGTAAAGGCATATATTTAGGTGAAGCTCTGGTAAAAAACATTTGTGGGAAAGCCCATATGCGAAAAATAAACACTACACCGGAAGACGTAGAATTGATAGTACCGACTATCGAGTTATTGTGTTACAGTCAAGACGCACAACCGCTGCTAATTTCGACCTTAGGGACCGAAAACGCAGCACACAGCGCTAACGAAACCGCGAACGCGAGTAACGAAACCACCAAGAGAGTAAATGCAGTAATAGGAGAGGATAGATATGAGAAGGTAATAGAGCTGTTGAGATTTGAACGAAGAAGAATAAAGAAACGTCAAAAATCTGATAAAAAAGAATCAGGACAGATTCCATGTGCCGGGGGAAATTTTAGGAGCTACTACAGCGATAGAACACGGGATAACCACGACCGATGACATACCAATAAATACACGGCAATACCGTTTTCCACCCGTGCATAAAGATGAAATTGATAAACAAGTTAGCGAACTGTTCGAAAATGGTATTATCAAACGTTCGGCATCACCATACAATTCCCCAGTATGGATAGTGCCTAAAAAAGCGGACTCGAGAGGCAATAAGCGATGGCGTATGGTAATAGATTATAGGCGGTTGAACGATAAGACAGTAGGAGACGCTTACCCCCTCCCAAATATCACCGAAATTTTGGATCAGTTGGGAAGCGCTAAGTATTTTTCAGTGTTTGACTTGGCGTCAGGGTTCCACCAAATTAAAACGAAAAGGGATGATGCTCATAAGACCGCGTTTTCAACCCCTCACGGGCATTGGCAATTCGACCGAATGCCTTTCGGTTTAAAGAATGCGCCAGCGACCTTCCAGAGGTTAATGGACCAAGTGCTTCTCGGATTGCAAGGTACAGAGCTATTCGTATACCTCGACGATATAGTCATATACGCCAGTTCGCTACGAGACCACGAGATAAAATTTAATACGTTGATGAAAAGACTTAGGGAAGCGAACCTTAAACTCCAGCCGGACAAGTGCGAGTTTTTGAGACGGGAAGTAACATATTTGGGCCATGTGATCAGCGAACAAGGCCTCAAACCAGATCCAGCAAAATTAGAAGCAGTTAAAGAATTCCCGAGACCTAAATCAGCAAAGAATATAAAACAATTTTTGGGACTTGCAGGATACTATAGGCGGTTCATACCGAACTTTTCAAAAATAGCTGAACCTTTGACTAGATTACTAAAAAAGGAGGCAAAATTCGAATGGGGAAAAGCGCACGAAACAGCCTTCGTCGAACTGCGAACTAAATTGTGTAACAAGCCAATACTTCAGTACCCCGATTTTACGAAACCCTTCGTCATAACGACGGATGCATCCGGTTATGCAATAGGAGGGGTTCTCAGTCAAGGAGTCATAGGACAAGATTTGCCCATAGCGTACACGTCACGGCTACTCAACTCAGCCGAACAAAACTATTCTACGACTGAGAAGGAGCTCCTCGCGATAGTTCATGCCGTCAATTATTTTAGACCTTACATCTACGGGAGTCAATTCACCCTAGTTACAGATCACAGGCCCTTGGTTTGGTTGAACTCCGTTAAAGACCCAACATCGCGCCTTATGAGGTGGAGGTTAAAACTCGCTGAATATGAATACACAGTAGTTTATAAAGCTGGCAGGGTTAATTCTAACGCCGACGCACTTTCGAGAAATCCCCCGATACGGCAAGTGTTAATGACAACCAGGAACGCTGGTAACATCGCTGACAAAAATTCTCAAAGAATAGAAGAAGTACTCGGGGACTTATTTTCTGTAAACTTAGCCTATTCATTAGCACACTGCGTAGCAGCGGACTTTGAAAGCTATAGAATTTAAAAATAGGTTCGGAAGAGTAAAGAGCCTTAGGAAACAAAAAAAACAACCGGGGGAAGTAGCCTGGTTGACGCACAAAGACAGGTATATTTTCTACTTGGTCACTAAACAGAGAAGTAACGACAAGCCAACATACGCAGCCTTAGAACAGTCCCTAAACTCACTAAAATCACTATGCAATAAATTAGGAAGTTATAAACTAGCCATGCCTAAGATAGGTTGCGGATTAGATGGTTTAGATTGGAATAAAGTCAAAGGTCTCATAACGACGACATTCACGGCCCCATTCAAGGTTAAAATTTTCTCCCTGCACGACGCTCAGCCGAAAGGCTCGACAGCTGACGGCAACGGGACACCTGGCGACACGAACGATACTGACGACGGGTCATCCACCAGATACAACCCAGATACGGACGACGATTACGTCATGCCAGGCGATAAGCAGAGGCCTCGCAGTAACGAAACTCGCCCGACGTACGTATACGGTAAAAACAACACTCATAAGAGTATCGCAGAACCAGCTGCCAACGATACAGAGATCGGCGACGACATGTTACAGGACGTAGAGACGCATAACAATAATACTCCGGACACCTCGCGAGCGCAGAACGACACCAAAACAAATGACGTAACAGACTCGACGACTGAAAACTACAATACAGACTCAGCCGACGAAGACGAGGCAGGCGTAGATAATAGCGAAAATGAGATCAATCTCGAACAACCGGGACAAATTACAGAAACAAGGGACAGGCTTTCCATGCAAAAAGGAAATTGTGCATTTTTTATCACCTGTAGGGGGGATCCCTGTGACGAAGGAGCGATAGACCTGCGAGACGCAACGAAATTACCGAATATTACTGACGCAACTCTAGGGAGGGCAAAGGTTACGAAAATAGGAACCAAATACTACATAGGTCTACCTATCAAAGAAACAATTAACACTGCTCTGGATAGAGAAATATTTACTGATACACTTAGATCACTATCAGACGTCGTTTACGAACTACAACTAGATAAGGTGGCGTTAGCAGAAACAGCTAACATCGGTAACATGAATTGGGACGAGATTAAGACCCTCATCGAGAACACCTTCA
This sequence comes from Phymatocera aterrima, assembly GCA_963170745.1. NCBI lineage: Eukaryota > Metazoa > Arthropoda > Insecta > Hymenoptera > Tenthredinidae > Phymatocera > Phymatocera aterrima. The sequence continues at coordinate 809,380 of OY720669.1, read as the reverse complement.
GTGACGTTCCTTGTTCAATATTAATTTGCAAAAATTTAGTAAGGGTACCCCAACCACCTGAAAGAACACAAATCATTGAAGAATATCACAGGTCCGCACTAGGTGGACACAAGGGCATAACCAAAACGTTTGATCGGATAAGACATAGTTTTTTTGGGAAAATATGAAAACCCACATACAAGAATATATAGCCGGATGTAGGGAATGCCAATTAAACAAACTCACGAGGATAAAGACGAGACAACCCATGGTAATAACCGACACACCCGAATCGGGATTCGACAAGGTCTCGATCGACATAGTAGGGCCATTGCCTATGACCCAATCAGGGAATGAATACATTTTAACTATACAAGATCTATTGACCAAATATTCCATTGCAGTTCCGTTGTGCCAGACCAACTCCACTCGAATTGCTGACGCACTCGTAAAACAACTCATTTGTAAACACGGGGCCCCGAGGCAAATTCTAACAGATCAGGGCACCAATCTCACTAGCTCAATTATGAGAATGATAGCAAAAAAATTCAAGATCAAGCAATGTAGAACTAGCGCGTTTCGACCCCAGTCTAACGGGTCACTCGAAAGGTCTCACCACGTGCTCACGGAATATTTGAAACAATACGTTAGTAAGGATGACGACTGGGATGAATGGGTAGATCTGGCAATGTTTTCATATAATACTAGTATCCACGAGAGTACCAAACATACTCCATTCGAGCTAATATATGGTAGACAAGCCAGGCTGCCCTCCAGTCACGAGGTAATGGATAAACAACAGAATAAAACCTATCAATCCTACCTCACCGAACTATGTAATAAGATACGGGATATCCAAGACCTCGCGAGAGCTAACCTAATACAATCAAAAACCAGATCTAAACGCTACTACGATAGGCATATTAACCCGCTCGAACTTAAACCCGGGGATGAAGTATTTTTGCTTAACGAAAGGCCAAAAGGAGGTAAACTAGGAACCCAGTACACAGGGCCACACGAAGTCTTGGAAATTCTAGGCAATTATAACGTAGAAATTAAGATAGGAAATAAGAGTAAAGTAGTACACAGAAATAAATTAAAGATCTCAAGGGTGAACGATCCGTTGAGATGTCAACACTAAGTACATAAATAATAAATAATAAATAATAAGTTATGGTTGAGGACCTGAAGCCCGAAAATACGGACTCGCGCTTTACAACTTATGCAACACAGGGTTCTCAACCGTAACCTATAACGATTAGAAATAAAACTACTCGGTACCATTTCAACTTAACAATAGAATATAAGAAATCGAGCTACTTTAACCCTGAGTCTCCACACAGCAAACTCCTGTTCCAGAAGACGCCATGCTAAGCCTAATTCTATTGACACTTGGTCTGTGCTCAACAACGAGGGGGCTGGTTGGGTACGATTGTGGCGGTAGCACACTTAACATGACTACTATTAGTCTACTGGACATCGAGGACTGTAACATCACCAGAGCGCAACCAATTGTAGAAGAAAGATATATACAACTCCTACAAACGGCAGAGTTTCGAGAGACGGAAGTGATCCAGTGCAAGGTAGAGATTGACCGAACCGTATACCACTGTGGAATGCATTCGCATTCTTCTGTAACTAGACGAGGACGAAGGGCATATATAAACGCAATGAGTCGCGAAGCCTGCAAGGATCTACAGTACAAAGGGATTGTTACCATCGGAAATCTGGTACTGAACAACGTGCCACGGAACTATACTACCAAACGTGACGTACTCCTAGCTGGGGAGCTGACCGAAGCGGGGGCTTGCGAAGGAACCTTCTACGACGACGGATTCGGATCATGGAAGAACGTCGTAGTCCAAGGGATCGCGACGATCACCGTGAAGAATTACCCAGCTAATATCAAGCTTGACGATGATAAGATAATATTAAGCAGCGGAACAACCTGTACCTTCTCGGACGAAAATTGCTTCGATGACGAGGGAGGTTACACATACTGGACCTCTACCCCAAGAGATGGTTGCAGGTTTGACTCTTACGACCTACTCTATGAGGGAATGGCGTCGAAAATAACAGAAAATCATGACGAATCAAGCCCAAATGTTTATTCCCTGTCGACGGAAGACGTTACTTTCGCCTTAATGGAAAGATCAAAATTCACAATCTGCGGGTATACCTTAATCAAAACCGAACACCCTAAGTTGTTTATATTCGAAACGGGAAAGGGAAAAACGTTCAAGGAAAGCACCGGTCTACAAGTCGCGAACGTCGATATCTTCGCATATATGAATTCAAAATTCATATATGTCGAAAAACATATGAAGACGCAGATCACACAACTATACCTGGACATCGTCACCCAACGCTGCGCATTAGAAAAACAAGTACTGAAGAACGCTTTGACCCTAGCAACTACGAAACCAGAAGAATTCGCATACAACCTAATGAAGGGACCCGGATACATCGCAACGCCAGCAGGAGAAGTTGTCTATATCATTAAATGCTTGCCCGTCGAATGTAAGGTACGGCACACGGACGAATGTTACGTGGACCTACCGGTGACCACTGGAAATGCATCGTACTTCCTAACACCCAAATCACACATACTAATCGACAGATCTAGTACCAGGGAATGCAACGCACTAGCACCAACAATGTACAAGGTGGACGACCTCTGGTACCGATTCACACCAAGACCCATCGAAGTAACCGCTCCGCCGAAGATCAAACCCGCCACCACGTTAACTTGGAATTACGTTAACCCCAGTTCACTCGCCACGAATGGAATCTACAGCGAAGACGACCTCAAGGATCTACGAGATCACATGATGTTTCCATCAGAAAAGGCTGCTGTCCTAAATACGATTACAAGAGGAATGACCGGACATGAAATCCCACAAGGGAGCATATCATTGTCCGGGCTGTTGGATGAGAACTCTCTCCAAAGAATCGCGGATTCTACAGCGAAGAAAATTTGGTCAGGATTTACCTTGTTTGGAAACATCAGCGCCGGAGTATTCGGGATAATACTGACACTACAGTTAGCCAAAACCGCATTTAGCACTGTTATTCGAGGCTACACGCTGCATAAAACGTATGGATGGAGCATTCGTTTGTTAGGAGCCTTATTCAGTTCAGTCACAAGCTTGTTGATGTATCTAGTACCAAGGGATACAGCAGAAACCACCACCACTCCAAACATGGAGCCCCCGCCACGCACAGATCAACAGGTACCATTTAGAAACTCACCCTCAGAAATAATAACAGTAGAGCCTACACGCGTAATACCAGAATTTGAATTAGAGAGACGTATGAAGATACGAGATATGATAAACAAAAGTATAATCCAGATAGAGTAGACGCTAAAGGGCAGGTCAGAATACTGCATTCAAATGATCACTACCATATAATACTATAATAATCAAATAGTCGCTATATATATATATCAGAGGGTACTAACAATTTAGACATAAAACATAGGGTCAAGGATAGTATACGTAGAAAGTAAATGTAGGACATGGTCCAACATTTAAAATAAGGGGGGAGGTGTGACGTCGGTAGATCCTACGGTCTCCGGCTCGCACTGTCATACAGAAACATATATATAGATAACCCTTAGAATATAAGATTCTATTATGTAATCACCCATATACATGTAAACCTATTTGACGCTCCTGTCCTAGAATATGTACAGGACAAGGAGCGCTGCATCGCATAGCGAACGGCGACTGCCTGCTTGGTGAGAACTGCAATCCAGCAGTTTCGAGTTCTCAGGCAGCCGTCGTTCGCCTAAGAAATGGAGAAGTCAGATAGCAAAAGGCATAAAAGACTTGGGCGACCAGAGGGCAGTGCTCACTTCGCTACCAACCAGTCGTGTATTATTCATTTTAATTAAGACAATAAGTCATTTACTAGTTTTGATAAATCTGTCTTCTCTTCGCGATCCAATTATAATAAACTTTACGCATATAATTAATATTCGAGTATTGCACCCTTTCAATCTTGCGAACGTGCCCTTCTTGGCATTCGCAATATCCAGTCCCGGTCCTCAAATCCCGCGAGCGTGCCCCTTTCTTGGCATTCGCACTATTTTCCAACATCCTTATAGACGAGCGTGCCGTGTCTTGGCACTCGTCGTCTCCAAATCCTACCTACGCAATTCATGCCCCGCCGTACCGGCAAACGGCAGCGCGGACACCGCGGTGGAAAGGAAGTGCGTGAAAGGAGGTGCCGAGCCATAATAAAACAACTAATTAAAACCTGTGAGTTCATCCCCGAACCCCAGTGTAGTGCATCGACAACACACCACTCACTGGAATATCAAGGCGCTACCCAAATCATCACCCACATTAACGATCTAGCCGAGGGGTCTTCGCATGGACCACCTACCCGCTCGCCCGAAGAAAATCCGCTCCAATAAGGTAAGAGAAGAAATATACAATTAAAAGGTGACAGCAGTGCCAACCACCACCGTCGGGTTATCGTTCAACTCCCGACGTCACAGCTGTAGTTCGCGCGGTAGGCTTATCTAACTATCGTTAACGTTTTGCTCGTTGACTCTTCTTTATATTTGATGTATTGGAATGCTCAAGCGCGGGTGATGTCGCTCATGCATTAGATGTTTAGGCTAGTGAAGGCTATTAGGGTAAGTATCTATTACACCTATTTTTCTCTTTGTTTTGCATATGACTTCACGGAGGTTCGAATACTGAGCAATGGATTGACATACCATCAGTTTGATTCTGAATCTTGAGAGTGAAAGACTAAGAGTATCTATCATTAAAATTTTATAATATGTGTAAGTATTGTGAATTTTTGTGATTTGGCGAGAGTGACTATATGGATTATAGTGGTTTCAGATTTTTTTTTTTCCTCGTTTTTCAGCTTTACCGAACATTTTTTGACGCTAATAATGAAGATGATCATACCAATGATTGAGAAATGGAATATACCATACGACTATGAATGGACTGCTCGGGAGGACGCTCTACGGACTGCCTTCAGCTTACAAGCTCAGTGCTATTCAACGGTCTTTTTGCGTGATTCCACAGGTGCTCAAATATTCTGCGAATCATGCGTTAAAAGGCGATGCGGTCCATGGAGCGTTGAAGCTGCACATCATCTATATGCCAATCCCGCAATACCTACGATATGGTTTTGCGAAGATTGCGGAATAGCCCTAGTTAGAATTAGATGGGACAAATGTTCTGGGTGCAAATCGCAATTACAAGCTTATCTTAATTCGGACCGAGTCTTCAATTACGGCGAGAATAATCATTTAAAAAAAAGAATGTATCTCCTACATCAAATGAGGTGGCTGAGATCTTCGAATGTTTAGAAGGTAGAGATTCTCAACTAATCTGACTAACATTTCTTCCATTTATATCAAACATTCGTTACTTATTTTTTCTTTCTACGAGCAATCGCAGGATCATCTGTAGATGAACCTGCAGCTGCTGCTCCGATAAACGACGCAAATGCTTCGACAAACGATGCAGATGCCGCAAAACCTGTAATCAAGAAAAAAAAGGAAGAATAACGTTGAACTCGCTCGATTTCTTCAGAAAAAGCATCAATCATAGTCTCTCGCCCTCAAGATTCAGAATCAAACTGATGAAGTCGTATGTGAAACAAAGAAAAAATCGAAATATATATGGAAGATGAAGGACAACCTCATCATAGGAAAATCACGCCAACACCCCAATCCGCACTGAGCTAACCCGCTTGTCAACAATCTGCCGGTTAAGCCTATCAGGGAAAAATGGCCGACTTACAACTCGGGAGAAGGCAATCATTATCAATTCAGTCGTCGAGCAGCAAGGACCAAGTTAGCCGAGCAGCGCTGTAGGACCGTTTATTCGATAAAAGCATTTTTCTGAGTCGATCGTGTGTTCCGTTTAGTTTTTTCTCCTTTAAATCCCGATCAACCTTACATATATTCTTATAAAAATTAAATTAAATCATACTTTTCTTAATATCTATTTTTGGAAAATGTACACACATCTGCCATTCTGACTCATCAGGCTGCAATTTGATATCAGAAAGGGGGACTCTACCGTCAGCCGCGAAAGAGACGTGGCGTTTCACTTCGACGGCAATAGGCTAACGGTGCTCCCGTCGGTTGAACCTACAGAGGAACACGCTGTGACGACATCATATCCAACGGTGGAAGTAGGCTTGCATATGTCTTATATTTCGTAGGTGGAGTTGACGGTGAAATTTTGCGCAACGTCAAAGACGTAGCGTTTCACTTCTACAGCAATAGGCTAACGGTACCCCCCGTCGGCTAAACCTGCAGCAACGCGTCGTGATGACGTCATATCCAACGGGGAAGTAGGCTTGCACATGTCGTAGGTGGAGTTAACGGTGAAATTTTGAAAATTCTTGACGGGAGTGTCACGTATCACTTGATTCCAAAAACTTCAAGACTGGGCTTGCACACATGCTACATTCCGTGGGTGGGGTTAACGTCACCATTACACGGTGGAGTGGGGAGAGTGACCTACATTTCGACCAATCAGGCATAGGGGGGATTCTGGACCAACATATTTGACCTAGATTGGTCCAGAACCCCCCTTGCTTATCTACTCAAATTGAACTCATAATCTCTTCAACCAATACAAATTTACCATCTCGTCTTTTTCTATTAACTTCAGTGCATCGAAATCTAAATTCCAAAATCCATACGACCTGGCGACAAGCTTCTTGCGGCGGTGAGGGCCCTCGACCGACTCAACTATTGTTCGATGACCTGATCCCAAGGAATGACCCAAGTCAACTAACGCTAAGTGCCGACGATCGTTTGCCAAATTGATATCTGAATTCAGCAATTAGTCATACGTTAGTTGTTCTCCAGGGTTTCGGCAACTCTGCCGCCTTGTTCGTTTAAGGTATTAATTAGAAAAAGGTCCAGCGGAGAGTGTCCCCCAAAGAACGTTGTATTGGGACTCTACCCCGCTTGATCTTCATCAAATCACCAGCTTATACAGCTGTTCAAATGTGCGAATTGGCGCGCACGGGCTAAGGCAGTATTTGTAGCATACTCTGGGGTGACCCCTTGCCTCAGCTGACGGCGCGGCACTCCGCTCATCCACGAAGGTTATAATTATTAAGAAGGATAGAAAGAGAGAGAGTTCCAAATTCAATTATTATCCAACCTTATTCCTAACCGCACACACCTTTTATTTGCCACGCTTGCTAACGCCAACGCGTGAATCGTGGAAAGGGCCCTTTGCTTTCTTTCCACTATTTAGTATTAGTCCAGTCAAATTAGATAAAATAGCGGAAGTGACCGGTAGAAAGCTGTAAATCGGTATATAGGTACATTAGGGCTCACATTTGTACATACTAAAAGTCGGAACCGGAACTCCTCGGGCTCGAGCCGCCATCTTAGAAAAAAGGTACTCCAAATCACTTTTTCGCTGATATCTCGGTAACCGTGCGTTCTAGTAAGTAAAGTTTCAGATGAAAAAGAAAGATAATAAAATTCTCGATAAAAAAGATATTATGCATTTTTTTGTATTTTCATTATTTACGCCGGTAATCCACGTTGAATATGAGGCATAACCATTATTTCAGACGTAAGTTTATTGTTTTCAGCGCTCGCGTGCTTTAAATATGAATAAGTATAAAAAATTGACCTAGCTGACATTGTTAGAACCTGTTGACGGGTGGAGGGAAGGGAAGGACCGAGTTATCAAGCAGATACTGACCCTAAGTAATCAAGATAATGTTGAATATAAAAATGGAAAATAATTGTATTTGATATTAAAAAACCGTAGAATTACCGTTGCGTTCATTTTAATTATATAAAAACTTTAGAAATTTAGAAACTTAGACTTTGAATTTAATTCAAAGTGAGTCGTGCCAATATTGCTGAGGCTTCGTGCTGTTCATCGTATGTCACTGCTTGATTTTTTCAACTGAAAAATGTAAATTGTGACGTCGGTAGATCCTACGGTCTCCGGCTCGCACTATCATACAGAAACATATATATAGATAACCCTTAGAATATAAGATTCTATTATGTAATCACCCATATACATGTAAACCTATTTGACGCTCCTGTCCTAGAATATGTACAGGACAAGGAGCGCTGCATCGCATAGCGAACGGCGACTGCCTGCTTGGTGAGAACTGCAATCCAGCAGTTTCGAGTTCTCAGGCAGCCGTCGTTTGCCTAAGAAATGGAGAAGTCAGATAGCAGAAGGCATAAAAGACTTGGGCGACCAAAGGGCAGTGCTCACTTCGCTACCAACCAGTCGTGTATTATTCATTTTAATTAAGACAATAAGTCATTTACTAGTTTTTGATAAATCTGTCTTCTCTTCGCGATCCAATTATAATAAACTTTACGCATATAATTAATATTCGAGTATTGCACCCTTTCAATCTTGCGAACGTGCCCTTCTTGGCATTCGCAATATCCAGTCCCGGTCCTCAAATCCCGCGAGCGTGCCCCTTTCTTGGCATTCGCACTATTTTCCAACATCCTTATAGACGAGCGTGCCGTGTCTTGGCACTCGTCGTCTCCAAATCCTACCTACGCAATTCATGCCCCGCCGTACCGGCAAACGGCAGCGCGGACACCGCGGTGGAAAGGAAGTGCGTGAAAGGAGGTGCCGAGCCATAATACAACAACTAATTAAAACCTGTGAGTTCATCCCCGAACCCCAGTGTAGTGCATCGACAACACACCACTCACTGGAATATCAAGGCGCTACCCAAATCATCACCCACATTAACGATCTAGCCGAGGGGTCTTCACATGGACCACCTACCCGCTCGCCCGAAGAAAATCCGCTCCAATAAGGTAAGAGAAGAAATATACAATTAAAAGGTGACAGCAGTGCCAACCACCACCGTCGGGTTATCGTTCAACTCCCGACGTCACACTTGCCCATGAATCCCTCGTTTTCAAATTTCTTCGTTAACATAAAAATCAATCTGCTCTTATTTTTGTCATTGCTTAAAAATTAGTCTTGAGTTACAGTTGCCGCCATGGTTTCATCGAAAAGAATATATATAAAACATATGTCTCGAAATACGCCGAGTCTGCTCAGTCTTCTTCGTTGCCGTAGCACTGTTGTCATATCCGTCAAAAACTACGACACTTTTGACTCCAAAATGTTTTTTAACGTAATTTATATATGTCGCGCTAGTCAATTGAAAACTATCATTCAGGTGCCATACCACGCGATGCAGGAGATATCCACCGTCGATGAAATGTGTACATTCCTTGAAATTCACGTTTGCCGATGGTTCTTCGAAAAGATTGTACAATGCGGACTTTTTGGTTTTTCACATGCCTCCTTCATCAAACAGAGACAATGGAAAAAGAGTCCCCTCTCTCCTCACTCGATTTACGCAAGGTATTCAGTCCCTTCTCCTTTACATTTACAGTAGCACCAACAGATAAACTATCGCCGCAAATAAAACATCTCTCACAACTACTCACTTTCAATGTATAACGCACAACGTTTTGTACAAAACTGACGAATATTGCATACCTAAATTCCGAGACGGGCAGGGGGAACGACGGCTGTAGGGTACGGTTCGGTAGGATCCTCCCCTTCACCCGTCCGCGGTCCCAAACAATGCAGGCTACATCTATTTTCAGAACTTGCCTCTAGGTATAGTTATATAAAGTGTGTAATCGCTGGAATGAATGAACCTACGTCTGAAATAATGATTATGCTCTATATTCAACGTGGAATACTATGGTGAATAATGAAAATACAGAAAAAGTGCACGGTATCTTTTTTATAGAAAATTTTAGTATCCTTTTTTTTCTATATGAAACCTTACTTACTAGAACGCACGGTAGCCGAGATATCAGCGAAAAAGTGATTTGGAGTACCTTTTTTCCAAGATGGCGGTTCGAGCCTGAGGAGTTTCAGTCCCGACTTTTAGTATGTTCAAATATGAGCCCTAATGTACCTATATACCAATTTGCAGCTTTCTACCGGTTACTTCCGCTATTCGTGAAAATTTGATCTAATTTGACTGGACTATATAGCGGCAAGGCAATCTTGAAACTGAGGTAGCAGACCTCCACGATCCCCGCGTCGGCGTACCATCGTGCGCTCATTGTCATTTTATTGGTTCAGTCAGTGTTCAAGAGACAAGAAATGTAAGTCATTTGGATTACTGCACATTATTTCACAAATCGTTCAAGAATATACAATTGTTTTTACCAGGTAATTAACCGATCATTACTTCAAACACACTCAACTCCAAATTCCTTAGCTTTAGAGCCTCATATATGCTCAAATAGTTATATTGAGACCTGTATAGGACTAGACGGCATCGATCCCGTTACCGGCTTATTGCAAGATAAGTCTCTTTTAAAATTTTTATTCAGTCTGTGACGGGACACTACCACCCTTAATAAATTTATTTGTTAACCAACCGCTTGAGTTAAAATAAACTACGCACACCCGTCACACTAACAAAGAGAACGCGTCAAGTTCTCGCTAAATCAACTATCAAACATCAAATATCAAATATCAACTATCAAACTATGAACAAATCAACTATCGATAAATGAAATATCAACTATCAACAAGTCAACTATCAAGAAATCAATATACCAACTAACATTAACTGTCTAACAAATCAGATCAATTACGTCTAGCAACTAAAAAATCGACAATTCAAGTTTAATTTACAACTAATGTCCAATAAGAAATAATTACAAGAACATACGACTGTAAAAATTGTAAATAATCTTCAACACACTCAAATTTGTAAATATACAGTTTAAATTACAAATAACGAGTCATCAATTTATTCAAAACGAAAATCACCCTCACTCCATCTAAAGTGTAGTGCGGGACAAAAAACATTATGGTCCTTCGAGCCGGATTCAGTATCCGATGAACAATTAACTAATAACAAACTCTAGTGTATCTGAACTATCATTCAAAAACAATAAAACTGCACTACCTTCAATCTGCGCTAACAGAGGAGGCCGCGCGTGCGATCGAGTCAATCGAGGCCACAGAAGCTAACTATCAAGTCGCGTGGGACATACTCAAGACGAAATATGATAATACCCGCAGTACGCAACATGGCATACATCCACTTCCAACCAGGAGTCTAAGCCTAGAAGAGGAGGAAAATTTAGAGGTAGAGGAGCTGGCAGCAGTCGTGATGGCAGAAATCCCAAGTCCGACACAAACGCGCCTGCAACTTACACCGCCCCCGAAAATCCACCTACTTCCAAGCCCCAGAAACAAAACGTTAAGCGTGACTTCAAATCCAAGGATTTAGTTCCAGACTTAACCCCAAAATCTAAATCAACAACCGCATCCGCCGAAAAGAACGATTGCCTCATTAACGATCTACTTACAATAGAAGGAGTTAATGGCTTCGTTGAGGTTGCGAGGGAACGTACGTTCAAATTAGACTTCAGTGGATACATCCAGTTAGTATGAGCGTCTTACGACGCACAGATGGCCTTCGACAGGTCCATGCGCAAGTATGTACCATACTGCGCTTTTCAGTACTACTGCATAATAGCATTGTGGAAACGCCTCCTGGATATTTGGAGCTCAAGAGGCTTCTTAACTTTAGAGCATCTACAGATAACTCAAGCTCTAAACTTTGAATTCCCATTGCCTACCGACGTCCAACTTTACCTTCAAGGAGTTGGAGACATACGAGATGCCTCAGGACGAGAGTTTCACCTCTCCCTTCAGGCTATGCTCACCAATCATCGAATTAACACACTTTCAGGCAGTTTTGGTCAAATAGACCAAATCACTCACATTCTCTATGAGACATTACCTGCACCAATCATTGCAGTCCTGAAAATGCAAGCCGACCTCACAATAGATGGCAACGCCGATTGGGATCTCCCCCCCCGGCCTTCGCCCAGCGTTAGAGGCAGCACAACTGCCCACCGAGAACTTACTCGGATGGAGACGAAAAGAGAGGATAACCGAAGATCAAAGAGCAACACTCGAGGAAGGTGGGGTCACCATTGACAACCAACGCAGACTGACGCAAAACCAGGCAAAAACCAACCTGCATCTACATCAACAGCCAATTCGTCAACGTCTACGGTCGGTGGATATAAATGTCCAATATGCCAGGGTGATCACTCGGTATACAAATGTCGAGACTTTCTCTCATCATCTATCGAAAAACGCAATCAATTAGCGAAGAAAGCGTCATTGTGCCACAATTGTCTGGGTAAGGGTCACCTACCTGAAAACTGCAGAGGGGGTGTTTGCCGGTCATGCGGTCAAAATCCCGGGATCTACCTGGCTACACTCGGGTCTTATCAAATCTTTGTCGATTGACACACCGACTGACGATATCATTCCGACCGCGCAATTCTACGTGGTACATCGAAACAAGACCAAGATTCCCTGTCGTGCGATCATCGACACGGGTTCTACGACAAATTTCATCACCAACGATCTCGCAACTGCTTTGAAGCTCCCCAGAAAGGATTGCCACGTCCCTATCGGAGCTTTGAATGAACTAACAACTGTGGCTAACCATCGAGTTACCGCGCCAATCAACTCCGTCAAGAACAATTATCAAAAAACTCTCGACTTTTTAGTCGTGCCCAGGATCACAACGACTCCTGACCAACAAATCAATCGTCAATCTATCAACATTCCGTCAAACTTCAACTGGCTGATGCAGAGTTCCATAAACCAGCACCTGTGCAGGTTTTATTGGGTGCAGGGGTGTCTCTGTCTCTGCTCTGCATCGGGCAAATCAAACTGTCAAGTCAATACCAACCCCTTTTCTACCTGCAGAAGACCCTTGTCGGTTGGGTCATCGGCGGTAGCCTCTACCTCCGCTAGGCAAACAATTGGGCGCTAAATGCCATCTACTCGAACTGCATGATGACATCACAACGTTCTGGGAAATCGAAGATGGCATTAGCAAAAAACATATATCGGAAGAAGAGGAAGCGTGTGAAGAACACTACAAGAAACACACGGTTCGCAACTCCGACGGAAGATACGTGGTAGCACTTCCATTCAACGAGAAGATAAAGTCAACTTGGTGCCTCACGTAGTATTGCCCTCAAACGTCTGTTAGGTCTAGAAAGACGCTTCAAGAGGGATTCCGAATTTCAACGTCAATATCAATCTATCATCAACGAATATATCGAGATGGGCCACATGGTGAAGGTACAGGGGGACCCAGAAGACGGTTTCTTTCTTCCTCATCATGCTGTTGTCAAAGAGTCCAGCCTCACAACGAAGGTTCGTGTAGTCTTCGACGGATCTGCAGCCTCCAGCACGGGTGTCTCGCTCAACGACGCACTCATGGTTGGACCAATCATTCAAGGCGATCTTTTTTCAATGGTACTCTGGTTCCAAATGCCTAACTACATTATCACCGGAGACATTGAAAAGATGTTTAGACAAGTTCTAATACGCGAAAAAGACCGGAAGTATCTACAAATCCTATGGAGAGAAGAGGACGGATCCATCGCTCCACGTACGAACTGACTACGGACACATTCGGACTTGGTCCAGCTTCCTTCTTAGCTATTCGATCCATCCATCAACTAGCTGACGACGAACAACATCGATATCCAATGGCATCCAAGAGCCTGAAACAACGACTCTACGTTGACGACTTTTTGGATGGCGCTCAGACAATCGAGGAGGTTATACAATTGCGAGACGAAGCCATCGCCCTTCTGAAGTCCGGTGGATTTAATCTTCACGAATGTGCTTCCAACGTACCAGAGGTGCTGCAAGGTCTGCCTAACTGTAGCATCAATCGACAACTCATAGACAAGAATGATCCGAACCTGAAACCACTTGGGATGTACTGAGATTCACGACAAGACCGAATCATCTACACCGTCAAACCTATCATCCATTGACTAACAATCGAACGATCTTCTCCGAAATCGCGAAAATTTTCGATCCTCTAGGCCTATTAAATCCGGTAATTGTCATAATAAAACTATTGATGGAAGAACTCCGGAAACTCAAATTGGACTGGGACGAATCTTCACCGCGAGACATAAACACGCAATGGAACACATTTGAAGCGCAACTTCCCGCGGTGAACGATATTTCATTCGAGAGGAAGCTGTTGCACGCTAAACCAATCAACGTACAACTCCACGGATTCTGTGACGCGAGCGGAAAGGCGTACGGTGCGTGTATATACCTGAGATCTGCGGATATAACTGGCTGCGTTCGCGTTCGACTCTTCTGTGCGAAATCGCGAGTAGCACCCATCAAAACGCTTCAAACAATACCACGATTAGAATTATGTGCCGCGGTACTTCTCGCCAATCTCTACACAACCGTGGGATCGGCCATAGATTCTAATTTCGATCACGCCTACTTCTGGAGCGATTCAACGATCGCGCTTCATTGGATCAACAAATCTTCTCATCTTTTGAAGACCTTCGTTGCCAACCGTGTAGCCGAGATCCAGTCGAAGACGAATCCACTGGATTGGAGACACGTACGTACCCAAGACAATCCCGCCGACCTGCTCTCGCGTGGTTTACCACCTCACGACCTCAAGAAAACAACAATTTGGATGGAGGGCCCGGCCTGGTTTGCCGGGGGAGAGCACGGGTGGCCCGAACAACAATGGACTAGCGGTACGGATCTACCTGACGTACGACAGGTATCATGCCTATCGACAACGATCATCGACGACAGTATCCTGCTGCGATACTCGTCCTTTACAAAATTACAACGGGTAGTAGCCTTTTGTTTACGATTTAGAAGGTCTAAACAATTCAAAAGGATGTCTAACCATAGAAGAACTACGAGCAGCATTTACAACGATACTCAAACTGGTACAACTATCTGCGTTCTACCGGGAGATGAGATGTCTTCAACGGGGTGAACCAATATCGACGAAAAGTAGATTGTTGACTCTGAAAGGCCTTTCATTGACGACGACGGAATCTTACGCGTTGGAAGTAGACTTCAACAATCCGAATACTCATGTCAACAAAAACACCCGATCATCTTGCCGAAATCTCACCATGTCACCAAGCTTTTCATTGAACGAGAACACAACAATAATCTACACGGTGGCACACAAGCAACATTGTGTGCCCTGCGACAAAATTATTGGCCGATCGACGGAAGAAATTAGGTACGTGAAGTCATCCGCACCTGCGTCCGCTGCGCTAGAGTCAATCCCGCGCCAGTGGACTACGTAATGGGCGACCTACCCAAAGTACGCGTAACCGAAGCTCGACCGTTCCTCAATGTTGGAGTAGACTACTGTGGACCCTTCTACATAAAGGAGAAACGATTCAGAAACCGTAACAAGATCAAGGTGTATGTAGCTGTCTTTGTCTGCCTCGCGGTTAAAGCGGTGCATATCGAAGTCGTCAGCGATCTCACCACCAAGGGATTCCTGGCGGCATTACGCCGATTCATATCAAGAAGAGGAAGATGCGCCTCCATACACTCTGATAACGGCACTAACTTCGTCGGTGCAAACAATGAGTTGAAGGAACTGCAAACTCTCTTCAACAATCAACAACATGTTACGAACGGCCTTCAACCCGTTGCAATAGACCTCGCGGTGCAGGTATTGCGCCAGCCTGCTTATTCGGCGCATTCTTGCAAGTGGCATCCGGACGCGTAAAGTGCGGTGAACCAAGGAGTGCAACCAAATCGAAGGGGGTGTCGCAATGCTACCTCAGCGATTGGCCCCCCTTACCACCGAAAAGCCGAACTGTAATTAAACCTGACCAATCTACCCAAAAGCAGTCTTACATACCTGGAGTGAAGAGAGCAAAGTGCTCCCTACCTGGAGGACAGTTGGAAGTGCACCTAACCACCGGAGCTAACTGCTGGAAAAGACCACCCTGTTCCTGATGAGGCCCCATTGGATAAGGAAGCCCCGAAGGTTCCATTAAACCAAACTCCACGCAACTCCTGGCGACCCTCGCGAACTGTAGGCAAAGGGTCGGTTCGGTAGAGTTCGGCAAACCGGTGGTAGGTCCTCAAAGACATTTCTTATCCATCCATGGGAAAAGCTCCTGGGCTCACCTTTCCTATTCTTATTTAATCTAAAGATCTATTTAATCCCAAATCTGAAATATTGTATCTCACTCCTAACACTCTCTCTATTAATTCTTACGTTTCACGGCAACACTTTATCATCTGAATATGTTAATTTAATTACTTTACTTTTACTTTATTCCATTTCTGTTCATTCATTTATTGTAAATTAGTCGAGAACTAATATATATATTGTGAAAACCGAATTCCTGTATCTTTATAAACTACCGTCACCCATAGCAGTGTCGTATCAGCATAGCAGGTGGGCTTTTGCATTTTAATAAAGCTAAACCCTAGAAGATCTATCTTTAACCGCTCAAGCGTAGGTCCAAATACGGATTACGCTGGACGAGATCTCTCGATCTTCGTCTGCACGTAACAGAGCAGTAATGTTGACCATCTTCATATGCTTTCGAAAACAACTCTGGGGGATTTGCAAGCAAAAACGTGCAACTACCCTCAAGAAGCGGAGAAACAATATTGAGGATGCGAGCGAACCATTTACGCTACAAAAACTACAACAGAAGGAAGAATCACACCCTGGGAGCACCGAAGCAACTACGACTGCTGAGCGCAGTTCCATACCGTTACGTGTGTTGCCGGAACAAAGGGCCCGGGTATGATAATGATTTCTCAAACACCCCCGTAACCATATCCCTCTTTCCTCTCTTCTCAATCCTATAGTCATATATACATTCACACATACCCCAACGGACTGTCGACATATAACCGTATACTAGATAGTGCGAATTGCACTCCGGGCTAACCCTAATCTAGACCTACTGTATTTTCTTTTCTTGCGAAGACAACAGGTATCAACATGGACGACAACAAGAAAGGGGGAACAAGGAGGCTATTCTTGTCAAGCCTTGCTGCATAGACCAAAAAGACGGACGTCTTAAGGGCTTTCCAGCAATTCGACCCTGTCTCAGCAGTAATACTCCGCGGGAAGTCGGTAACGGGGTATGTTACCTTCAGAACAGCAGAGGCAGCTGAAACGGCGTTGGAAGGAATGGATGGTTTTACACTCCACAAAAGGAGGGTAAGAGAATCTCGCTCTGACCGATGACACGCGAAACACACGGTGGCAAGGACACCTACACCACCGCCCATCCCGATAGGAGAACAAGCGCTCCCAGGGTACGAGCCAGAAGCTTTACCAATACTGCCACTCGAATGTATTGGCAAAATTGCTGGCTACTTGAATTACAGAGAGCGAAGTAAACTGGAACGGGTGTCGAGAAACTGGAGAGACGGAAGTCGAATTTCACATCAAACTACAACCACAATAAATACAGCCGATTGAAGATGGAAGGAAGGAATAACAATCACTGTTACCATGGATAAGCTTTACTGGGCAATAGTTAGATGCGGATTTCGCCTACAAAAATTAGATATATCTACAAACTATGAGCAATTACAAACCCAAATAGTAACTGTTCACGCGTCTTTACTTATAACGTTTTGTAGCTAGAGTTCTGACGACAGTGAACTCCTACAATTCTAATTGAAGGATTATAGGTGATTGGTATGATTAGGTTTTGTACTGATCGACGCCTTGTTCTATTACTATTGAATATATTTTGATGAATTATATAATGATTACAAGAGTTTCACAGTAGCTTAAAGTATGAAAGAGTTCGTAAGAGATTGGTACACGAATAACTGAGTTGATAATTCGCGGAGTGTACAATCGGTTGGTTATGATGATTCTTTGTTCAAATAGATAACGTTGTCGATAGATGAAAAAACCGTATCTTCAGAGTGGACGGCGTTCAAATAATGACTTCCTTATAGATTTGAGGGTTGTGAGCCCTTTTGTTGAGTGATTGTTGCATGTTGCAGTTTTTTTGTAACACTGGCGAGTTGAAGAGAAATTGCTGGTTTTAAGCAAGACAGTACATAGAAAGAGAGTGGGGTAGGGAAAGTAGTGAGGGAAGTTAGTGGAGTGATGTGGAAATTTTGCTATTCCGATAGGTGGAATTAATACATAGAGAAACAATTGTTGAGGCGTTACGAGTCCTCCTGAAGGGCTGGCCTAACGGTACTCATGTGTAACGGTAAATGTTAGTTAGTGAAATTAATTCATGGGAAATCCAAGGTTAAAAGATTATAAAGATCAGGTATGCAAAAGGCAGGAAAGTTGAAAATAATAAAATAATAAAGTCTAAAATTTCCCAAATTTTAAAACATCTGGCTTGCAGATGATTCCCACTTTTGGGATCGGTATGGTTTTATCGTAAGGTTAAGCCCGCTTGACCTGGCGTGGCCATTGAGGAATTTCCCATGCATGATTGTACTGGATGATTCAGAGATTAAAGTTAGATTAAAAGGTGAATTTAGTTGTTCGAATGAACATACTCCCCCGGTTGAGAGGTTGTGAACCGTACAATTGAAATAGAAAAGTGTTATGAGTGTAGAGAATAAAGCTTAAATCTACGTATTACGTCTATCTTATAGGACAAACGTACAATTAGCTTAATTGATAAGAGTTGTATAGAGTTCTTGATATATAATCGTATTCTATGATTATAATAACTTAGTGTCCGTTATTCAAGGTTTTTAATTGAATTGATGGCACTATTCTACACTGCATCTACAATAGAACAGGGGGTTGTGATTTGATTGTTTTTCTGGTCAATGGGTGTTGCGTGCCAAACCCCGCTCTCTGTTGAATCTTTCTTTTATTTAATAGTTTTTACACACACAATTTATCGAATATACGTCTCGTATACATTCCTCATGTTCGTCCAACTTCAATCATAAACAGTCAAGGCAAAACGCCAAACAAAGAACCGGACGACGCCATAAAGCCAAAAAGGACCCTGTACCCATCTTTTTGTTCAATCCTAGCAATAGCTCCTACCCCCAACATTTGGTCACCAAATGTGCGTACCTACCTACACGCGACTTTCTAAATGTTTTCTCCTATTGTTTCTACTAACCTTCTTCGTAACCCCCTACACTACGCCTCCACGAACCTCTTCCAAGAAATCTTATATTTAAACAATTTTAACTCCACCCCATAACCTCCTACTCCTTCAACTCAACTGTCTGCCTCCTTAAACTCTTAACCAATCCAAGCCAAACAACAATTTCCTATCCTTATTCAAAATCTCTCGACACTCCCACGAGAGCCAACAACTATGACCTCTAGACATTTCCAAATCAGTACAAACTCATCTATCAAACCTGAAACACCTAAAAAATCTTAACTACCCAACTTCAAACCCTCTATTAACATTCGAGTCAGAACTTAAAACAAAATCAACAACAAGCAAATCAATACAATTCAACTGAGTACATTAGTCCGTATATCCGTTAACCATTTCATTTCATTCTATAAATCGACATCCATCTCTTAATTAAACTTATTGTATTTAGTGTTAAGTGTTCTAAAGAATATATGCAAACTTTTATCAACATTAAACACTCATTCAACTAACAGATTTATTTCAACTCCCACAACATAATCCTTAAACAAACTAGTCACATAAAGACGGTGTCCGCGTGTGACGCTACAAATGGGTAGTGGGGCAAGTTTTCTCACATTGCGTTTAAAGGTTCCGTTTGCAGTTTGTACCGTGACGGTGCGGATAATTCCGTCAGCACCTGGGTGACACTCGATCACCTGGCCCATGGACCATTGTAAGGGTGGGAGGTGATCGTCTTTGAGCAGAACGATCGTATTCTTCTGGATGTTGTGTTGACCTTGAGTCCATTTGCTGCGGACCGTCAGTTCGTTCAAATGGTCGTGTCTCCAACGAGACCAAAAATCCTGCTTGACTCTTTGAACGTGTTGCCAAGTGGACAAGCGGTTGCTTGCGACGTCCCTGTAATCCCACTCGCGCAGGCTCGTTAGTGAATCGCCAATTAGAAAATGGCCAGGAGTAAGGACTAGGGGATCGTTGGGGTCAGAGGGAATGGGAGTTAACGAACGAGAATTTAATATGGCTTCTATTTCTATCGTCAAAAGATTCAATTCTTCGACCGTGAAGAGTAATTCTGCACCGGCGGTACGTCTGAGGTCAGCATGATGCGGTAGATAACATCCCTGCTCGTTTGGCTGGATATCATCGACTGGAGACATATGACCGAGTTCTAAATACTCCTGTATAACTTTATGATAGTTTTGTCTGAGTTCGAGATCACCGTTTAATTTTCTTTCAATGCCCCTTAATCGTTTAAGCGATATGCTTCTTGACTCTCCGAGATTGTTTATTTTCTCGTTAAACGGTAAGGCTACGCAGTAACGACCTTCTTCTGTGCGTGTGATGTGTTATTTGAAATGTTTCTCGCATTTCTTCTCTTCGTCTGTGAGGAAGCGGATAGAAGGTCCTTCCTCGATCTCCCAAAATTTCGCCACGTCGAAATGTTGGTTAGCCGTTGATGCATGGCAGGTAACCTCGTTAGATCGTCGGGTGGAGGGTGCACTGGACGCATAATAGTGAAAGGGGTGACACCTGCGCCCAGGAGTAGGTCAACCGGAGCAGGTATACGGAATTGTGGGTCCGCGAGTTTTAGATTTGAAGGAATTTTAATTCCGCTGCGATTGATCGGTTGATCGGGTACTGTCTGCGATATATCAGGAGCTACGAGGAAAGTCAGTTTTGGTTCGTGGCCGTTAATCGGCGAGCAAATAGTTGCTGAGACAATAACCTTTGAGAAGGTGGTGAGGGTGTTGACCGCGCCGATTGGTATGCAATAAGTCCTTTTCTTCAGACCTAAGTTCCGTGCTAGATTTTCCGTTATGAAATTGAGGGTTGAACAGGTATCGGAGTAGACTTCTACAGAGGATTGGTTTACGTAACCATGATGTCGCTGGTCGACGAGTTTACCACGAGTGTAATGGCCCTTTGACCATTGTCCGAGGGGCCTGGGTGGCCTGGTCAGGCTGACCCAGATGGGGTAGCCTGCGTTGCCCGACTTGGCTGGGGGGTTGAGTTCGATGCAGGTGGTTTACCGCCTGGCGATTTGTGAAGGAGGGTATGATGCCGTTTTTGACAAAGGTAACACGGGCCGGATTTGCAATTTTGGCTTGAATGACCTTTCCCGAGGCAGTTATAGCAAAGCAAATTATTAGAAATCACCTTCTTCTTTTCTTCTCTCGATAAGGCCCGAAAACGCTCGCACGCGTAAATCCGATGTCCTTCGTCGCAATAATTACATGATACGGTAGTGGTTGTGGCGAAGGCTTGTACTCTGGACGCCTGCTGCGGTGGTTTCCTGCTACGATTTTTCCCTCCTTCATGACGTCGATGAGTATTCTTGTTCCCGTTACGGGTATCGTGGGGCGCGGTGAAATCGGAACAGCAAGCTCGTTTTTCCAGGTAGGTTAATAGTGATGTGTAGTTTGGCATCTTATTGTCTGCCAACGATAATTCCCACTGGTTCGCGGTACTACGACTGACCTTCGAGAGGATTAGGTCTACTAACGGAATGTCCCATGATGCAACGGGTGCTTTTAAGTTTTCGAGGGCGCGCGTATGCTGATAAAAGGTATCGATGAGTTTATTTAGCGCGCTCGATGTATCTTTCTGGAGCCGTGGATAGTCGCGAAGGATCGCCCAGTGACGTCGCAAAGTTCGACGTTCGCATTCGAATTTTTGTTTTATGGTGGCTAGCGCGATATTACAGTTTTGCTCGGTCGTTTCGAGCGATTCGATGGAACTGGCCGCTCGGCCCGTTGGCGAAAGCCGTAGATATTGTAACTTCTGTACCGCGGGTAGATTGTCGTTATTGTCGATCAGTGAAACAAATAAATCATAGAAAGTTGCCCAATTTTCAGGTAATCCGTCGAATTTCGGAAGTTCCACCCTCGGCAGTGCAACCGAAAGTGATACACTCGACGGTCCTGGTGTCGACGCTGCGATTGAGACCGGGTTTGGAGTTGATGCTGGAGTTGATGTTCCAGCCGTCGCGATGCTGTGTTCGCGTAATAGTTTCCTAGTTTTTGCTACCGCCTTATTGTATTTATCGACAAGTTCTAAGCGTTCGTTAAGTTCCTCTATGTCGATAGCTTCAATTTGATCTTGTATAGAGTCTAGTTTACGATATGTCTCTTGCATGCTTTCAAGAGAAACTTGTAGATAATCGGGACTACGACCGTCCACGGACTGATTTGCCCATGTGTCTAGGAGCTTCGAATAAACCGTAATAGCGGCTTGGATTTGTCCGCGTTTGCGGTGAAGAGATTCTAAATCAGCCATAATAGGGGTTGGATAGATAGGTGGATGATCAAGGATATTGACGATTCGATGCTAACGAACCTACCCTTTTGTTGATTGAAGTCTGGGAGATGTGCTGACGAAGACGATCGGGTTCCAGTTCTTCTCAGATAGTTGTTGAGTTCTCCGTCGGTGCTGTGTGAGATATCGCGTTCGTGAGATACTTGCTTTGAGAGGGGGCGCACTACGGATCACTGTGTTAAAAGGGGCCACTGCACTTGCACTGGTAACTCTTGAATATTGAATATCCGGCTCAAAGGACCAAAAATGTTCACGCGTCTTTACTTATAACGTTTCGTAGCTAGAGTTCTGACAACAGTGAACGCCTAAAATTCTAATCAACGGATTATAGGTGATTTGTATGATTAGTTTTTGTACTGATCGACGCCTTGTTCTATTACTATTGAATATATTTTGATGAATGATATAATGATTACAAGAGTTTCACAGTAGCTCAAAGTATGAAAGAGTTCGTAAGAGATTGTTACACGAATAACTGAGTTGATGATTCGCGGAGTGTACAATCGGTTGGTTATGATGATTCTTTGTTGAAGTAGATAACGTTGTCGATAGATGAAAAAACCGTATCTTCAGAGTGGACGGCGTTCAAATAATGACTTCCTTATAGATTTGAGGGTTGTAAGCCCTTTTTTTGACTGATTGTTGTATGTTGAAGTTTTTCTGTAACACTGGCGAGTTGAAGAGAAATTGCTGGTTTTAAGCAAGACAGTACATAGAAAGAGAGTGGGGTAGGTAAAGTAGTGAGGGAAGTTAGTGGAGTTATGTGGAAATTTTGCTATTCCGATTGGTGGAATTAATATATAGAGAAACAATTGTTGAGGCGTTACGAGTCCGCCTGAAGGGCTGGCCTAACGGTACTCATGTGTAACGGTAAATGTTAGTTAGTGAAATTAATTCATGGGAAATCCAAAGGTTAAAAGATTATAAAGATCAGGTATGCAAAAGGCAGGAAAGTTGAAAATAATAAGATAATTCAGTCCAAAATTTCCCAAGTTGTAAAACATCTGGCTTGCAGACGATTCTCCCTTTTGGGATCGGTACGGTTTTATGGTAAGGTTAAGCCCGCTTTACCTGGCGTGGTCAATGAGGAATTTCCCATGTATGATTGTACTGGATGATTCAGAGATTGAAGTTGGATTGAAAGGTGAATTTAGTTTTTCGAATGAACAGTAACCATAGCTGTAAAGACCTGCCCAAATTTAAAAGACTTGACGATATTCCCATTTGAAATACGAGAAAAATCTTATGTGTTCGTCCCAGTCTCTTCCTTGTTTTGTGTAATGTTTAATGTATTGTGTGAGTACGATACGATTTCGTTCAAGTGAGCCGTTCGATTGGGGGTAGTAGGCGGTCGTTCTGATTTCTTTGATTTTGAATAGTTTACAAATTGGTTCCATGAATTTGCTCATAAAATTCTGTCCCAGATCGGTGAGTATAGCGGTCGGAGCGCCGCGCCGTAACGTGTGATGAATTCTTTAGTGAATGCTGTTCCCACTGTTTGTGCGGTTGCGTCTGGTATTGGTATGGCTTCTAAAAATTTCGTCAAGTTGCATTGAATTGTCAAAAGATATCGATTATTTAATTTTGTATTCGGTAGTGGGCCTACTATATCAAGTGCTACTTTGTCGAATGCGTTAGCGGGTGTATCGGTGATAATCATTGGTGATTTCGTTTTAATTCTTACTAGTTTCTTTCTCTGGCAGCTACTGCATGATTTGATGAAATTTTGAACATCCGTTTTGAAGTGGGGCCAGAAGGATATTTTTCTTATTCTGTTGTATGTTTTGGTTACGCCTTGTCGTCCGGCGAATTTTGACTCATGGTATTCCCTAATAATTTCGCTTCGGGAATTTTCTTTGGGGATGGTTACATTGTTTAGACATAGTGTAACTCGTATATCTGATTGACCAAACATGTAGTAGATTAGCTTCTTCATTAGTGATCTTTGGAAGTCGCGGACGATGTATCCGGTTAGCGGGAGGGCTATTGATTTTATGTTATATTTCTCTAATACGTGTTTCAGGTTCATTACCGTGTCGAAGACGTCATGTAATTCGCTTCGGTCTGTCTCTGATTCTTTTATGGTGAGGGTGAATATGAATTTTTTGTTTTTCAGTTGTGACATGAATATTTCTTGTGGCATTGGATTCTGCTTCAGATACGAATCTTTATTGAAATATTTGTTTGCGATCAATTGTTTTTCTATGTCTGATATGCGAGTTGTATGCATTATCATAAAATATGCTATGTTATCATAGACCATGACAATCCCGTCGTTGGTTTCGTGTATGTTGTCTGTCGGCGAAATGTCGTGTGCGTTATTGGCAAAATTTTGGAAGGTGCGTGCGCTTGTGGGGTCGTCGTACGAATGTTCTATGTGTTGCTTTAGGCATTTTGGTTACGTTGTAGGGTCGTGTGCCTTGGAGGTATCCTTGTGTGGGCCTTTCGTGTAATCTGATTCTGAAGTGTAGTTGTGTGTGTCCGTGGTGATAGCTGTTTCTACGTGCGAAGGTGCAGTGTCTTCGCGAATACAAACCGTGATTTTGATATCAATATCTTCAAAGATGTAGAAAATCATATGTTCAACCATGTCCCAGGTCAGTTTGTCCATTCCGCACCCCAATTTTGGTATGGATATTTTGGTTTTTGGTTTTTATTCTATCTCGCATTATTGTTGATCTTAAGGTTGCGAGTGTGTTATACATAGATTCTCGTGTTCGTTTGTCGTAATAGTTTTCTTTCGTAGCGAGGTTGTATATTGTTCGTCTCGGGTATCTTACCGATATTACATCCGTGATTCTCCTGTTCAGTGAGCGTAGTAGCTTGCGCCGGATTAGTCCGCGCTTTACCATTTGGTCTGCTATTCCCGCTGATGCGGCGCAGTCTGCGGAGATGCAGTGTGCCACATTTTCCTTTTGTCGGAGTAAATCTGTGCTCGTTTTTGTGTCCAGTTTTCTGTCTGTTAATGGAAGGAAGTCTAGATCTTGTGAGAATTGGACGTACGGCGGCGTGTGATTCTGTCGTTGTGCGGAGGTGCCAGGTATATCGTGTGTGATGTGATGGTTTGCCGTTCGACCCGAGATAAGTTTGTATTCTGTGTCATGGTTTCCAGACCGGTGTGTATACTCGTGGCCGTTGTGTGTCCTTTTTGAGTTTTGGATATCTTGGGGTTTGGAATCTTTCCTTTTCCTGCAGTTATTCGTCTCATTTCTTTCCGGTAGGGGTTCGTTCTAGTGCTGGTGGTGCTCGCGTCTGTTGCATCGTCGTCAATAGTTGTTGCTTGGTGTGCGCGGTATTTTCTTGTTATCCTACGCAGTGACGGGTTGTCAGATGATTCTGTGCCGCGGCAACGTTTCAACGGTTTTATCTTATTTCGGATTGTTTCATTGTTCGAATTGATTGCTGATTTTGGCGGTAGTGTACTGGGTTTTTTGAATATTAGTTGTTCTGCTGGATTATATCAACTTTCTGTTCAACTAACTAATGGTTAAGCCCTCGGCGTACGTAACAGGTTGTCTGTATTTCTTGATAACGAGGGGTGCGTGATTTCGGTAGTTTGTTGCTTGTCTATGTGTTCTCGTCGGCGGATTTCGCGTTGGCGTTTGGATTGTCGTCTATCGATAGCTTTCGGTTAATAAAAGGTCGTTTCGCTATCCGAGCTGTCCGTAAGATAGATCACTGGTTCCGCACAGGTGTCGGTGAGCTTGTGGTGTCGTTCGGATTCACGGTCTTTTGGAGGCATTTCAGCATCTGAATTTTCTGATATGCGGGTTGCTGGTCTTTTCCGTAGTGGTTTGTTGTCTCAGGAATCGGTCGTTTTGTGTCTCTTCATGGGTTTGGTTCTTTCTGGTAACATTCCGACGTCTGAGTCCAAGGTACTAGTAGAAAGGGGAATGATGTTTGTGTTTGGGGTTTCGTGGGGGGTCGTATCGATGTCTGAACTGTCTGGAAATGTGGTGGGTTTCTCTTGTGTCTTTCGTCGTTTGTGCAGTGTCGGCTTGGTACTATCGTCGGTGCTGCGTAACCGTTTGGAATCAATTGATATAGGACTTGGGCTGTATCTAGACTGGGGTTTCGTGATAGTGCATCAGCGTTTGAATTCATCTTTCCCTTTTTATATACCGTTTCGTATGTGTATTCGTCTAGAAATAGACGCCATCGTAATAGTCTAGAGGTTGCGTCTTCCACGTTATTGAGCCATATCAGTGGTCTGTGGTCTGTCACTAGCGTGAAGTGTCGTCCGTAGATGTAGGGTCTTAAATGTTTGACTGCGAAGATGATAGCTTATTATTCTTTCTCGGCTGTTGAGTAGTTTACTTCGGCCTGCTGTAGGGATCTGGATGCATAAGCGACAGGTGAATCTTCGCCAATTGTTTTTTGGCTGAGGACTGCCTCAATGGCAAAATTCGAAGCATCGGTGGTTATAATGAAGGGTTTAATCAAGTCTGGGTATTGTAAAATTCGTTCGGTGCATAATGTGTCTCGTAGTGTTTCGAGTGCAAGTTGGTGTTCGGAAGTCCAAATGAAAGGGGTTTTCTTTTTAAGTAAATTGTTTATTGGCTTTGCAATTTTCGCTAGTTCGGGGATAAATCTGCGGTAGTAGCCTAGTAGGCCGAGAAATTGTTTTATTTGTTTCGGGTTTTGTGGTCTTGGGTAGTTTTTTATTGCTGATATTTTGTCTGGATTCGGTTTGACTCCGTCCTGGGTAATTTTATGCCCTAGGTAAGCGACTTCTGTCCGTAGGAATTCGCATTTGTCTGGTTGTAGAGTGAGCCCCGCGTCAGCTAATCGCTTCATTAGTTTCCTGAATTTGATCGCGTGTTCTTCTGAGGATCTTGCGTAAATTACTATGTCATCTAAGTATACGAACATTTCGTTGCCTTGTAGTCCGGTCGAGATTTGGTCCATTAGTCTTTGAAATGTGGCCGGGTACGTTTTTTAGTCCGAATGGCATTCGGTTGAATTCATAATGGCCATGTGGTGTGGAAAACGCGGTCTTACTGCTATGTTTAGAATGCATGGGGATTTGGTGGAACCCCGAGGCTAGGTCAAGTGTTGAAAAGTATTTGGCTGAGCCCAATTGGTCTAATATATCGGTTATATTAGGGAGCGGGTAAGAGTCCCCAATAGTTTTTTCGTTCAGTTTCCGAAAGTCTCACAATCCAGATAGGTGAGTTATAAGGGGAGGAAGAATGTTTTATTATGTTTTGGTCGAGGAGTTTAGTCACTTGTTTTTCAATTTCGTCTTTGTGTATCTGGGGGTATCTATATTGTTTCGTGTGGATGGATACTTTGTCGGTCGTTGGAATAGTGTGTTGTACTAGATGTGTATAACTTAGTTTATCCCCAGGCAAGAAAAATAGATGATTGTAATCAGTTGTGAGGTTAATTATGGATTCTCGTTTTTCTTGGTTCAGGTGATCAAGTCGTATGTTTCGTTTCAGGATTTCGTGGCGTTTTGAATCGCAGTTAGGAGAAGTAACGAGAGCGTGTGGTTTGCTATTTCTAGTGTCCTTATGGTCGGTTGATAGTAAGCATGAGCTATGTATGGTGTGTACATACCATGAGTTGCGCGTGTTTCGGTGTAGAGAGTGTAGACCTCTTCTAGTGTTACCGTTGGTCTTTTTATTTCGACGGCTGAGTCTCCCGAGTTTATCGCGTACACATACGCGAGACCGTGTCTGTTTGTTACTAATGCTTGGCCCAGAAGGATTTTGGGGTCGATACATTGTTCCGTTAATATTCCTGTTCGTATGTCTGGATTTGCTATCTTTACCGATATGGCTTTTGCCGTCCGAGGTGGAATGGAAATTGAATCGTCGTTTAATAGGTTCAATGATAGGTTAGTCGAAGTGATAGTGTTTTTTTGTAAATCAGATAGTTGCCTTTTCTTCGTATAGAAATTTCGTACCAAGTATGCCGCTTTCTTTTATTGGGAAATTGTTATCGACTACGTGAAATTCGTGGTCTTTATTTGCTATTCGAACTAATATGGTGCCTAAAGTTTCGATAGTTCCGGGCGTAGTGCCGGTTATTTTGATTTTATGTTGGGTCAGAAGGTTCACGTTTGGTTTTATCGCGTTAAGTTTTGTAATGTTTATATCGGCTCCAGTATCAACTAGGATTGTAGTTGTTTCGTTAGCGAATTGTGGTGCATGTAGGTGTACTTTCGGCGTTTGCGTGACGTTTAGTGTGAGAATGTGTGTCGCTGTGGTATTGCGTATTGGGTGTCGTAGGAGCGGAATACTACTGGTATTTTCTGACAAAAATTGATTGGTTTTAAAGCAGAGTGTGGCTTTTTCGGATCTCAGAAATTCCGAACTCAGTACACCGTCTTCTTTGATTGGGAATGTTTTATCTACGAGGTGAAACTTGTGTTGTGTATTTCCAATTTTTAGTATTATTGTTCCTAGTGTTTCGATTGATTCGTTGGTTATATTCCATAAATGTGGCATCTGTCTGTGAGTTCGCAGTGACTTCTATGCTTAAGAGCGTTGATTTTAATCCGGTTTATGCTCGCGCCGGTGTCGATTATCAATTTACTAGATTCTTTCGAAAGTTGGGGTGATCTGATGTTTACAAGTGGTGGGTTATTCTTTGGAGAAGTCTTCAGTTCGGACTGTAACGCGAGAACTTGGGTACCGATGCGTCCGTTCAGCGGTACGTTCATGCGTTTAAATTTTGTTTGTCATTATCGTCGTTCGAATCATCGCTATCGGCTTGGGGGCGCGTGGTCATATAATTGACGTGCCCTTGGTCGCGATTTGCATATCGTGAGTTATCGTTATTGTTTTGCCAATTGTTTGGGTATCGTGTGTTGGAGTGTTGAAGTCTGTTAGGGGGTTGAGCCTGTTGATTATTGTGGAATTGTTGGTTGTTAGGTTGCCTCTGATGAGTTGATTGCGATCTCTTCGTTCGTGTTCGACATTCATCATACTTGTGCCCGTTGCGTTTGCAATATATATAGTACATGCCATCGTGTTCTCGATTTCTACATTTACTTAATGCATGCCCGACTCGTTTACAGTACGCACAGCTTAAGGACGGGTTATACCGCGTTCGTTCCCTTTTTCCATTGGGCTCAGTTTGATTTGAATTGTCCGTTCTAGAATTGTTTTTATGTTTTTCTGAATTGTCAAGGGATTTGTTTCTAAGTGCCAATCTTTCAGAAATTATTCTCTCCGGGCTCATTGACTTGTCGTCGATAGCTGTGCGAAGTGCAGTTAGATTCATAGCGCTAATTCTTCGTTCTAGTTCGTCATTAAGACCTTTAATAAAGGAGTGTAGTGTGGCTTCTTTAATATTTCTAAGCAGAGTTGGAGCAGCTGTGGAAGCTTCCGTTTCTTCGACCATTTCACATGCTTGGTCCACGAGCTCCTCCACTCGACAGCCATAGTCGAAACCGCTTTCGTCTTGTTTTTGGTACACGCGTGTTATTTGAGACTGTACGTCCGATAGTCTCCGTTTTGGCTGATAAGCTCGTTTTAGTTCGTCTAAGAGTTCATGAATTGATTCGAGTTTGGTTCGATATACTATTTTCTCTGCAGACCCTTCAATTTTGGCGCGGACGAGAATTATAAATAGTCGGGTATCAGCTGGTTTTACAAATGGTAGTATGTCTTCTACATCTCTGATGAATGATTTTACAGCAATATTTGATCCGTTAAATTTTGGGACTGTCTCGACGGCTGCGGTTAATGGCAAGTAAGGAGTGGAAGCGTTTTCTGTGTCTGGCATTGTATACCTATGTGTAGTAATGGAATTGAAGGTATTAACTATCTTATAGCGATGGAATTAAAGGTAAGAGACTTACAGTACGGCTAGTGGTAAGGAGGATTGTTATCACGATTTGCATTGCTCTTGCTGGCTATGTGTCGCTCAAGTGGAGTCGTAGAAGTGAGTCCGGAGATCGTTGGCGTTCTTCGTAGCTCCCCGCCGGTATGCGAATTTGGCCTGAAGAGCGTAATAGGTAGTTTTCATTATTCCGTGCGGAAAGTTCATACTTTCGAAGCCTCGGCTCCACCTTGAAAGTGATATTTTTCTTCACCGTTGGGAAAAGAAATTACTTTCCGCCTCAGTGTGAAAAGTAATGTTTACATTTTCGGAAGATAATGAAATTTGGGACATCGCGCGTCGTGTTTATGTATGCCGCAGTGGTATTATGATTATACACTACAAAGCGCCTCGCGCCGCACTACGACATATGTTTACATTCCGAAATTCCAATTATTAGGTCTAAACCTGCATGTATGTACATGCAAGCCATATTCCGATATCTTTCACTAAAATGTCAACATCAATCAGTAGTGTCTGATCTGTTGGATCGTCTACATCC
Source organism: Phymatocera aterrima (assembly GCA_963170745.1). NCBI lineage: Eukaryota > Metazoa > Arthropoda > Insecta > Hymenoptera > Tenthredinidae > Phymatocera > Phymatocera aterrima. The sequence continues at coordinate 778,787 of OY720669.1, read as the reverse complement.
AGAAAAACATCCAATCGTAACAAATACAAATCCTCGAAATGAGCGATTCAGAATCGAATGAAATACCCGAGAGTATTCTCACCGCAGCAAAAGAAATACAATTGAGTTCTTTGCCAGAAACTTAAAGACGACGTTATACGGCTGTGTATAATGATTTTAAAAAATGACGAAAGCCCAAAAAAACCTCTTCATTTGCAGAGGATGTGGTTGTAGTGTATTTCAGTGGAATGAAATGTGCACCGTCTACTCTATTTTCGCGGTATTCAATGCTCAGAGCATGTATTCAAGCGTACGACAATATTGATATTAGTACTTATAAAAATGCGATTGCTTTTTTAAAGAAAGAAAATGATGGTTACTAACCAAAAAAATGAAAAGTGTCAACTGCCGAAGATATTACGAGATTATGTAACGAAGCTGATGATCCTGATTGGCTTGTAATAAAATTAAATTCAATCAAATTATACGTAAACATTTCTGTTCAATCGATATTATGCGTACGATTTTTGTCTAGAATTGACGTTGAATTTTAAATAATAATTGCTAGTATATATGGATACGATATTGTGTTTTTGTTCAAAATTTTAAGTATGAAAATATCGTCGATTATAATCGTTGAAAATCTCACTTATATAATATTTTTGTATAAATTATGAATCACAATTGCACTGTAATATAATACATATATTTTTACGTATGTGACAGGTTGTTTGTATTGTCGGAGTAACGGGCGGATTAAGGCGAGAAGAAATAACAAATCTCACAATGGGAAATATATCGAGGATCACAACACGATGCTTTTGATTCCTATTCCAGTAGACAAAACAAAAATTGATAAATGATTTACTGTTGTTGGAGGTAATCCTAGTTGTTGCATGATTGCGAGAGCTTGGTCAGCAAGTAAGGTGTCTGCGTGGTGTTTTACTCCGCCGAGTTTTATCTACGTGGGCGCTGTACCTGTACCGGTGGTTTTTCTACCCTGCATTCTCACTTGATTCTACGTGCTTATTGTGCTAAAAGATCTAAAAGAGAGAGATATAGCTGGGAAAGGCACCGGACATCAGGCGATGTCCAGTCAGCTCTTTATCCTATCTTACCTTAGTTTCTATGCGATATTATGCCGGTCTTTTATGAGAAGCTACGTGTGTTTTTGGATAATGGAACAGGAAATTGTATTATTTGCCAGCGCGCTATTGACGACAACAGCAGGGAGGTGTTTCAGGGTAGACAATTAAGAATTAAAAGTCAGACTACGGTCTGTACGTAACACCTTTTCGTTTTTCTATCTTCGAAATATCATAATTTTCAAGTTTTTTCTTATGCTCATGTGAGTGTGTGTGTTTTTTTTTCAGATTCTACGAAACTGAGTACACTCTGCGCTTACACATAATTAAATAATAATTGAGTGAGTAATAAAGATGAGTGTAATATACTATGATCAAACAATTTTTTCAAACTTTTTCAAGATATGCGTTGTAGCTGCGCTGTATAGTTCAATTAATTTTTGTACATATACTAGAGTCTGTGATCCCGATAATTACCCTTTTATGTATTGTAACGGTAAATTCGAGCCGGTCCCGCACAATACCGGGAAAGGTAAGACTCGAACCCACGCACAAACCAGGAACCCAAACTCCGAGATAAAAAGAGAGAAAAGTTAACGAAAGGAGTTGGGCGCCAGGCACCAGAAGGGTGCCGATAGATAAGAAAAGAAAGTGAAGTTAAAGAAAGGCGTTACGTTAGGCTAAGACTCGGCTAGGAATCAGGGAGAGCGGAACGAGGGGGCGAGAGCAAATACAATCGGGGAGGAACGTTAAGAAAAGAAAAGGCAACACAAGACGATTAATATTTACAGGAAGAGCCCAAGCATTTATTAAGGCCTCGACAACGCGTACCGATCGCCGTACAAACGAAAGAAATAACAGAATTGGTTACGAGGGGCGATGCGGTACGGTACCTTAATATAGCGTTCAAAATCAACAAGCGTAGAAGCAAAACAAGGTAGCTCTAGGCTGTGCTATACTACGTCCCTAGGTTTAACAATAAGTTTGAAGTTGATATATTAGATACCCTCGGTACGCCGATACGATACAATACACGGCCGATACACAAGCGGTAGGTAGAGGAAGGTCAGCACTCACACACGCTCGCCTTGGAGACACTTGCGCACCTCGTGCACGGGATACTACCCTGCAGCGGGAGGCGGTAAGGGGGAAGCACTCAGAGACACACAGCGAGACACTCACAATACTCGCGCGTCGTCCAACGACAGACACACGGATATAGGAGGACTCGGCTACGGTAATCAAGATTCAAACTCACACCGGTAGCGATACGGAACGGAACGGAAAATAATTCCCGTCCTCGAGCACTTCCAAAAAAACAATATAAAATATAAACGATAGCCCTAAAGCAGGGGTACAATGCTTCCACGACAACCCGTCCTAAGGAAATAGGAAAAAGACGTGGAGTCGAATCGTCGACCGCGCGGCGGACGACGATAGACAAGGCCGGGTGGTCGTAGAAAGCTGAAAACGAAAGCCTACCTTTTATCAGGCAAGCACGCTGCACAATATCCCACACACAAGGTACTGCAACGGCAACGGTAGAAACCAAAACGATAGATCGTGCGTTAGGCGCAACGATATGATACGGAACGGTAGCGAGAAAAGAACGACACAACGATATTTTGCGATAGGCGCAACGGTAGAGGTAATCTATAATGAACACGTGCGACACGTAGGAAGGTAATCGCAAGAGTGACGAACAGAACAAGAAAGAACCTAAATTAGCCTAAACGCTACATTAAGTCTACGCGTCGATCTTTCCCTCGGAGCGGAGCTAATGGAGATCCGTGGTTGGTCCTGGAGGTCTCGCAGCACACGACAGGTTCGCCGGGCTAGGTTCCCCGTTTGCGAAGCAGAGTCAGGCCTACCGGTGGACGAGGCCGGTCTTTGCGGCGGAGCTTTTTCGGCGAAGGGTCTAGCCGCGACTACTAACGCCGTGGCGTTGAGGGTCCTCCAGGCTCGTAGACTCGCTGGCGTTGTCGGCTCCGTCGGGGAAAGAATCTGAAAAGTACAATCGAACTTACGGCAGACAATGTAACCTAATTAGGCTCGTTTTTGGAGGCTCAGAGGAGGTACAGACGGCACAAGGAAGCTGACGATACGGCAGAGGGTTGAAGATATCGAGGTAGTGGCCCCAGTTCCGCGGTGGAGGGGTGGATCACGGCGAATAAAAATTCGTCACGTCACAACACAGATAAGTTTATTATCGTCGATTAATTTTTGAGGTGGCGTGTTGGATAATACGGCCTTCTAGACCTAAGCATACTTTATCTAAATAAGTGTTCGCGTTTCAAAAACCAATCGACGCAAGGGTCGATGTAAACAGTCTCCATATGCAGAGAGGAAACTGAGAGTTCTTTCTCTGCATACGGTGACGTTATTCTCTGAGGGTTTTTCCGTTGTAAGACCTTTTTACAGTCTCGTCTGGAGCTATGAACAGCATAGAGGTTCCTTCCTTGCGCACTCATTAATAAAGAGATTAGTTAAACTTAATCTACTGCGTATATGATATTATTTAACACCCCATTCCCAACATTTTATTTTCAAGAAAGTATCTATGTACGCGGCAAAGAGACCGCCACGGTTGGTGATCGGATCGTACGCGGTGATCGGGTACTGCCAGATCTCGAGAATAGCCAGAATTTTATACCCCATAGCTATAGCTTTTTTCAGCTCATCCGAGACCCACGTGCCGGTAAGTTGTCACGCCGCCTCGTCGTCATCGTGCGGACACTCGGTCTGCAGAAGGTTCTCGCAGCACGAGCGACACAGAGGGAACATTAGCTTGCCGTGCATCCGGACGGGTAATACGGGGTGATAGAGGTTTCTCGGTGGCAGAACGACACATTTTACAAGACCCTCGACGTTGTCGAGCGTATTTTCGGCACCGGTCAATGGCGAGCATCCCCTGCCCACGTAGACTTTCGGGTGGCCGATCGGATAGCGGCCGTTCTTGCATACCCACGGGTACAAGGAGCATACGTCGACATAACGTATTTCCTCCCCTACGCCAGTCTCGTAATACCTTTTGGTGTTACCCGTTCGGCCCCCGAAAAACGCGTCGCGAGGGTTCAAACAGTCACTGGTGCCGGCCTCGATCAAAGGATGTTGTTTTAGATACCCCCGTATTTCCGGATCGACCTCGAGAATCCTGCTGAAATCGCACTCCCACATCCCCTCAACCCTGTAGCCGAGTTCGGTCATTCGCGCGGTCTTCGCTTCGGTCTCTTCGAATCGAGCTCGCATCGTACCACCGTTTGATAACAACGTATCGGATTGGATTGGGTGACATCGCGGGCATCCGTGCCAATAGCAACCATGGAATTCGAACACCCTGCGTTCACCGACCCCGTCCACGTAATAACCGTCCACAAGACGACCCGTTTCCGGGATTCCGTATTCACGACCGCGGGCGGCGTGGGTCAGCTCGGTACCCACCTCGCGCTCCTTCCACACGAGCCATTCGATCGCGCGTGTAGACTGGTCATGAGCCATTCTGTAGCCTCCTGCAGCCGGTAGTACACCTATCGTGTGATCTTGTAACTAATTCTGCCGAAGCACGACCGAACATGCCGACGCTATCGTGGTACTGCGCGTGAACGGGCAGACGTCACCGCAATCTAGAAAAATATTTCTAAAAGCTACGCAGGCCCTCCGGAGAATGTCGACGTCGCTCGGCGGCAATAATCCACGATCTCGGTTTCAAAATCGTACACGTGGGCTCTGTTCACAGGCTCTTTGTACCAGGTGTAAAAAGTCGTTCGCCCTGCTGTGTTTATGCTATCGGGGGAATAAAACTCCGCGGGTGGTAACGGACCTCTGTAATTTTGGTTTTCGGGGTGTTGAAAAGGTGTGGAAAGTAACCCTTGCGTAAATCCGCGGCGAGTCCAAAGGCCTTCGGTAAGGCGGCAAGAGCCATGGGCATGTACGCTAAAGAGTCTAGAAACCGCGTATGACCCGAATCCATCAACACGATCTTGCTACCGTTTAGAATGATTCGTGGGGGATCGCGGTTTTGCTCCACCAGGTGACGTCATATTGTGACGTCGGTAGATCCTACGGTCTCCGGCTCGCACTATCATACAGAAACATATATATAGATAACCCTTAGAATATAAGATTCTATTATGTAATCACCCATATACATGTAAACCTATTTGACGCTCCTGTCCTAGAATATGTACAGGACAAGGAGCGCTGCATCGCATAGCGAACGGCGACTGCCTGCTTGGTGAGAACTGCAATCCAGCAGTTTCGAGTTCTCAGGCAGCCGTCGTTTGCCTAAGAAATGGAGAAGTCAGATAGCAAAAGGCATAAAAGACTTGGGCGACCAAAGGGCAGTGCTCACTTCGCTACCAACCAGTCGTGTATTATTCATTTTAATTAAGACAATAAGTCATTTACTAAGTTTTGATAAATCTGTCTTCTCTTCGCGAACCAATAATAATAAACTTTACGCATATAATTAATATTCGAGTATTGCACCCTCAAATCCCGCGAGCGTGCCCCTTTCTTGGCATTCGCACTATTTTCCAACATCCTTATAGACGAGCGTGCCGTGTCTTGGCACTCGTCGTCTCCAAATCCTACCTACGCAATTCATGCCCCGCCGTACCGGCAAACGGCAGCGCGGACACCGCGGTGGAAAGGAAGTGCGTGAAAGGAGGTGCCGAGCCATAATACAACAACTAATTAAAACCTGTGAGTTCATCCCCGAACCCCAGTGTAGTGCATCGACAACACACCACTCACTGGAATATCAAGGCGCTACCCAAATCATCACCCACATTAACGATCTAGCCGAGGGGTCTTCACATGGACCACCTACCCGCTCGCCCGAAGAAAATCCGCTCCAATAAGGTAAGATACAATTAAAAGGTGACAGCAGTGCCAACCACCACCGTCGGGTTATCGTTAAACTTGCCCGACGTCACAATATAAATTGTGAATCAAACCCTCTGGCATTATGCGCTATGCATATAATTTTCTTAAACGCTTTTACGTCCCTCGTGACGAAGTCGACCAGCTGTCTCACAGGGTTCTCTTTGAAAATAAACTCCCGCACGAGACCGCAGCTTGGGCAGGGTGTGCGTATGTCCGGCTCCTGTATGCACGCGCTGCACGTGTTTGATGGGCTACGCACAAGCTCGGTACATGCAGGCTCGCATCCCCGTTACCACCGAGCGTGTCACATTCCTGCGTTTCAAAATCGTAAAATACAAACACATATTTCGCGTCTTCGCAATCTCGCTCCACTCTGCGCATGTAACACTGATGGTTGACGGGTTGTACGGACCCACACGACCGACAGTACGATTTGCCGCAGAAGTGTGCGCGTTTCGTGCGATCGACGAATCGGTCGCACCCACCGCACATCTGCAAAGCAGCGCACACGCTTTTACGGGTGTTAAACGATTTCGCGAGTCGGTGTCTTTGCAGGCATTTTTCACCGAAAAACCAACGACCGCAGTCTACGCACCGCAAACGATCGGCCGTAGGGTCACATCGCGGTACGCCGACGCAACCGGAGCACCTGTACGCGCATTTGTGGTCCCCGGCGTGGCGGTATGCAACGTTACACGGTGCGCAAAACCATCTGTTAGCCGCTGCCGCTGTGAGGCTCAGTATGGGCTTGTAATGATTCCCGCGAGGATAATACAAAATATGCAATCGACCGTCGATGCACCTACCCCGCTCCGTCACCACCCGTTCACCGTTGTAGATAAGATCTCCGCCGCGACCGAAAGTATCGAAATCATACACCAAAATAGCTAAACCCTCCTTCGCGAGGCGGTCTTGAAATGCCGAGATCTCGCGCATGCCGCAACCTTCTTCGGGTGCTTGGACACCAGCCTCCTTGCACAACGCCTGAGCCGCCTGCCTTCGAAGCACGGAACCTGCGCGTCTCACAGTCGACTAGCTCAGCTCTGCAGCATTCCCCGGAGCTTTATCTTTCCGGATATATGCGTGCGATGCTATTAACGAACGCGGTAAACACAGATTATCCCGCGGTATTTCTGGAAGCGACCATTTTTGCACCTCCTCGTTTGTAAGAGGTTTACTTTTCCTGCCGGCGCCGACAATATTGCTGACACGCGTCACGCTGACCCGAAAGGCATCGTCTATAGCGAAGCCCGTCGCGCTCTGCGTCACGCCGAACAACAGATTCCAGATATCCTCCACATGGCAATCGCGGATCGGCCGAAGCGACAACCCCGGGGGTCCGTGTGCGAACGAGGGGGCGTCGAACCTGAAACCTATGTATTCTGAGGGGTCTGAAATGTCTCGCGTGCAATAATCGTAGATACCGCCGATCGCTTCCTCGAGCCAAGCTATCGGATCGACCGTCTCTGGAGGTGTTATAATTTTCAAAGTCATCACACGCCCCGTGCATTTGAATCTACGGTAATATTTCCGCGTCTCGTCGGTAATGATGAATTTTGTACTGTGTGATTGTGTGCGAGCGTCTCCCTCCGTGTTCCCAGCTCTTTCCCGCTTCTTTCCGCGGCCTTGTTGCAACCCCGATGTACCTGCGACCCCGCTGACGCGGACGCCCGGGGTTTCGGGGTGTTCGAACGCTTCGGTTGTGCACCCTGATACCACCGACAATTAATTATATGCGTGGTTGTCGACTCCCTAGACGGACACACACGCACACACACACACACACACACACACACACACACACATCCGCACAGGATTTCTCAGGTGTTGGTCTGGTTAAGAAGGTGCAACGATATCACGTTTGATGTGAGTTTGAATTAATTTTTTTTTTTTTGTTTATTTATTTAACCACTTGTTTCAATTCACGAGTACTGCCACATGAAAAACTATATCTCGCTAGTAAAACTAAAGAAGGCGACCGCGTCATTCTACGTTGAGATCGCGATAACGACCGGCTCATCGTCGTCGTCGTCGTTCTCATCAGAGCTGTCCGCACAAAAAATATCACCATCTATCGACACCCCAAAAGAAAAAACCGCTTTCAGATACGAAATTGGAGCAAAATACGAAATTGGGTTGCGCACACACTCTCCCACACACACACACACGCACGCACACACACACAAAATACACACGCTCGCGTGAGCGTTGGTGACTGTTACTTACCGGAAGATTCGGGTATAACTTCACCGCTACGAGTTGTATCGGGATGCTCGGGGTCGACACGCGTTCACCACCCCTCGCGATTTCGTCTGCTCGCTCGCAGTACCCCGCTGCCGAGCCTCTTCGAGCCTCTCGCACCGCTCGGCTGCCTGGCACGGAAGCTCATCCTCCGATTCCGTACCCATCCTTTCGGGGGTCAGGGGCTCGTATGCTAAGCAATCAATCGATCATTCAATCTACGTGATGACACAACAACCACCGAGTCAACCGTGAAAAAAATGAAAAACTAGGAAATTCACTTACCCGAATACCGCCTGTACTCACGTATCAACTTGTACACAAACGCGTAGCTCGTGGTTCTCCGTTCGCGCAATACTTTTACAGCCACGCGTATGCACGGCCACAAGCCGCAAAATGCGCCTAAGTCGTACATTCTGCCGATCGCTCTTTCGTTGCACGCCGCCAGGATGATCTTCAGGCGATCTAACAGCTCCGAGGTTGTTAAATTTGTTAGCTGTCGGAATCAGCGATCGTTGTATGAGCGCACAGCTCGGCGGTTCACCTCTCTCGCGACGCGCATGACTCTGCGAATAACGTCCCTAATCTCCCTGGTTTCCGACATAGCGTAATGAAAAAGATAGAAGCAATAATTTTTTTTTCAACTGAAAGTGTGAAGCACCGTATTCGTCGCAACGAGCGTAGCTTCAAACTGCGGTTATCGCTACCGCGCAGCTGTATAATATTTGATATGACGTTTTGCCGTTGTTGCTCTTGTTGAGCGCTGATATCTCTCAACACATCGTTATAACGCAGCCAATCACAGCTCGCTTAGGCCTAGGTAACACATCTTTGACGGTACGGGCCTGTGTGTGTGTCGCGGTTTTTTTACGCGAAAACGGCTGACCCGTGTCTTCGCTATGCTTCGTCTCCAAACATCGACTGCAAAAGTTGCGGGGTGCGCGCGTACGTGCGCGCGTGTCTGTGTGTGTGTGTGTGTGTGTGTGCTGTGTGTTAGCATTCCCCCCGCGATATAATTACCGGTACCCAGCGATTATTTCGTGTCGGTCTTTTTACGCTTTCGGTCGAATTATGTGGTGCGGAAATAATAACGCGAGGGGGTTCTTCGGGTATTTGACCGATGATGAAATCTTCGAGGAGTCGGATGAGGATGAAACCTCCGTGGATCCACCCGATATCCAAATCTTCGCAGAACCCCGCGATCTGTGGTTATATGGCGAGCACGAGGTCGACCCCCGGTATTTGGTCCGAGCCAGAGATCGCCTCGCAAAACGGCCGTGTGTCGTTGAACGCTGGGTGGCATACGTTCAAGAGGAAGAGGATGCCGGGTACCAGTCGGCGGGTTTTTCCGACATGGATTCTGGCGTCGAAGAGCCCGATGAGGAAGAATTACGTCTTCGAAGGGTCGAGCAACAAGAGATGGGTAGGGCTCTCGAGGCAGCTGAGAGAGCCTTGGATATTGTACTGGCCGAGCACGATAACCACGATTCCTGTTTCTCCGATGATGGGGAATAGGGAAATTCGCCGATATTTTGAAAATTACAAACTCGTACACCAGATGCAGCTATAGTATAGCCCCGCTATGCATATACAAACGTGCTTCAACGTACGTACGTGACATTCCATTTATGTAAACCGATCCTTGGGAAAGAGCGCGTGCTATGATCGTGTTTTCCTCGTTTCGCATCATTCGACGCTGTTGCCAGGCAGCTGCACTCGGAATATCGGTAATGTGCTGATCGGTCAAAAAACCACCACGTTCCTCAACCGTCTGCTGGAGATGCGAGCCGCACCCAGTTACGCTTCAACGACCGCTCCGACCAGACACTGGCTCAAACAGCTGAAAAGACTGGGTACAATGGCAACGCCCAAGAACGGGTTTCCGCGGGAGGGCTACAGCAAATTATTCAAAACCTTTGACATCGCTCTGAAGAAGTCCGAGCGTCACCTCGTGTTATCAACCACATATGGTCTGAATACTTCGTGGTCCAAAAAAATCACCGTGGGTCTCCGCCTGCGTTTGGATGGCTTGTTCAAACCGGTCGTAAAATTAGTTAATAATTACTCGAGCGGCGTTTCGCTAAGCATTGATGCGTGGGAGGGCCTGGTTCGAAGATTCGAGGCTCTCGACCACTACTATTTCGAAAAAGACGCGCGAGCACCCGGTAAGCTGTGTGATTTGTTCAACGATACAATTTCGTTGGGCGGAGAGTGCACGCTACGATTCACAACGGCTCATGGATCCAAAGTAATCGCCTTCTACACGAACACAGCCGGTGACGAGGATGTTGCTGTTAACACCAGTAACGACGATGAACCCGAGTGTAAAAAGAGAAAGCAATACACCCCTGTGATTGTGATGCAAAAGTCTACCTTCGAAGGTCTCAAGCACGTCGCCTGTTGCGTAAACGAGCATCTGATCCAGCTGGGGGTTTTGGTGGGGGATGTCAACCGCAGCAATTAAGGCGGCTCTAGTTCAACATTTTGCATCGGTAGTGAAGACCCGTAAGATGAAATCACCGACTCTACAGCAGATCGGCGTTGTCGTGTGCGAAGAATCCGATACCGCGCGTGAGGTGGTTAGTTTGAAATTCACCGACAATTTTCGTGATCTTTATTTCGATATTGTGTTCTGCGAGTTATCGCGCTTATATTCCTATCGTACATCATAGCCGATATCCGTCAGAATATTGTGACCGAATCGACGGGGTGATTTCGAATTGTCCTGTGTTTAGAAATACGTGAAAAACGTGTTCAACAATTCCAGTGCGAACCGTGTGTAGGTATTCACGGTATAATTCTTCGTGCGTGTGCGTGTGCGTGTGTCGAGTATGGGTTATGCACCGCTCCGATACTGCGAGCGTCTGAAATTACGGTTTTTGTAATTAAGCGTGTATATTTTATGTACCGTTAAGATTAAAAATAATGAATAAAGACGGATTTTTATAATCATATGCATACTATATATTTATATCGTGTGATTGCTTTCAAAAATTTTACCCCAATTCCCGATTTCAGCTAGCATAAGTTTTACTTTCAGAAAGAGCGACTGTTCAGAGCTGTGCAGAATTGACCGGAGTAGCCATCATGGCGGCTGTGCTGATAAGTATAATACCACGGGGGTCGGGGTCAGCGGAGGCAGACCTCGCCTCGCTCGCCTGGTTCGCATAAGAGAATAATCGTTCACACCGTTCCAACGAATAAAATTAATTTTTCGATTTTTAATTTCTCAAAGTTCTCTTGGTTTTGTAAATAGGTGGACATCTTGGTTTCTTAAAAATAGCTCGGACATCTAGGTTTTGAAAATAGTTTGGACAAATTCATGATTATAATATAATATAAATAAAATAGGTCGGACATCTTGGTTTTTGAAAAAATCGGTCGGCCATCTTGGTTTTGAAATGAGTCTACCATCTTGGTTTGAAAATATAGCGGCCATCTTGGATCCTCGATTGAGAGCCGCGGAATGTACAGAGGCTGAGGGGAGGGGAGAAGACTGAGGGACTAGCGGAGACTAGACTGGCACCGGTAATGACGTCATTTGTTATGACTGGCCATGGCTGTCATCCACTACTTGCATTTTTCTTTCTATGAGAGTGGAAGAGGAGAAAAAATAGAAAAAAATAAATAATTTTCTTTTGACTACACCTTCAATCTAATTGTGATGTGTTACCATTATACCTTTTAGCAAATTCCTTCCGCATCGTATTTTGCATTCCATTCCCCAACTTTTCTTTATTTTAGTTATACCTCTGATTATTACATCTACCGGAGTCATCATTGATTCATAACTTTATTAAATAATGAACACATATAGTTTTTAATAATCATTTTTAAAATTGTATATAAAGATTGAAGTTCAAAGTTTATAGGTCGTGTAAAATGACATTTTTTTGTTTTGTTTTTTATGAAAATATTTTTTGAGATCAAAAATAATTCAGTTTTTTATAAAATATTATAAATTTCTAACATACTTTTGTGTACATGAAATTAGTTCAATAATAAAATTATTTTGTATTTTTTCTGTAGCAAATAATAACAAAATAAGGTTACAGCAAGATAATGAACACATACAGTTGTTCAGTAATTAATTTAGTTTATTGAATAACTCAAAAACCTTTTTCCAATTTATATGTAAAGTTCAGATTCAAAATTCATAGATAGAACACATTATTGACGTACATTTATATATATTTTAAAGTTATTTCTGAAAGGAAAAGAAAAATTATTCATTCTTGAAGAATATAGTATATTTTTTAACATGTTTGGGTACTAAAAAAAATTAGTTCTGTTGGATTTCACCACACTAACGTGTGAGTGGATATACACAAAAAGCCCCGCTTATCTTATAGACTAAATAGATAGTTGCTGAGCCGCACCAATACAGTTTATATAAACTGTTTATATTAGAGTGATAAGGATAGGTCTAAGGGATGCATTCTGTATACAGAATGCATACCAGACTCTATTGAAAGAGTCAGTCCTGTTGCAGGTGTCACATCCTCAGCACCACCATCCGATCCACATGCCTATATTCCTAAACACCCTTACTGAAAACCCATTATTTTTTCCTTTGACTTTGAACTATTAGCTCTAAGTTACCAGCCGTAAGATCTCTGTAAGACCTACTAGCCTTAAGTTTCAATCCCTCGGGATTCCTACAATATTCATTAGTTTTGAAGTTATTAACCATTAAATCTTACAACATTAACCAGCCCTACTAATAAATACCTAACCACACAAGTTTTACGTATTCAATAACAATCAGATTAACCTTAGAATTTATATATACATGTACATAGACATATATCTCATGTATAAAAGTAAAGTTAAGTTAATATAAGATTTAGCATCTTGCGCCAGCCTATTGTTATATTGAAGGGTTGAGGTGAGATGTTAATTCATCAACGGATATGAAATAAGGTTCAATTAACGAACAAATTATATATTTCATCAATATAATATCAGGAAAGACCAGCTCAACGCAGCTGCACTTTGTATATGTGTGAATTGAACCTTGTTTCATAGGGTTGATGGTATGAGAACACTTGAGCAAGAGATAATATAAACACTACCCCGACGGATCTTTCGTTAAGGTCCGCACTTGCCTCATATAAGGTCCGGTCTTGCAACCACTAGGGATCATTCAATTTTCAAATATTGACTAAAGTTCACGACACTTTGTTTCACGGCATTCAGTATTCAAATCTTCGTTTAGACTCGCGTCACTAAGAGTTCACTCAATTTGTCTTGAATTAGAATTTTGCTCAAGAGTTATTTCGCCTTCTAAAACTTTTACGAATAACTAACTAAAATTACATTTTGTTTTGGAATAAAAATCACAAATCACACACTTGCTAATTAAATCTTCGTTTTCATCATCACGAAATCACGTCCAGTAATCTTTATTCAAAGGTAAGCACCAATCTACCTATCATTTTTCCTCACCGCGTGCTTTAACTGTTAAGCACCCAATCACCCGTTATTCCTCACACCATCTAAATCAAGTGCATTAAAATTTATGCACCCTTGTAGATGAACTCAGTACCGCAACAACACAAGAAAAAGATTACTCGACGTGGAGGAAAGAAAGCCCGTGAGCAACGATTATTTTCCAAACTAAGAAGAATCCGGAAATTTCAGGAAACGTTGGCAAAACTTCTCGGAAATAAAACCCCTCAGTGGATAATCAACGATTTAACTTCACAAGTGAAAAGTGCCACGATAAGTGAACCTTCTATAATTCACCTAGATCCAAGTAAATCAGAGACATCGACGGATTGTGATCTGGACAGTTTGGTGGAAACCGCTCTCACAGAACATATTATCGAATACCAGGGAATTTTGTCAACTGCAAATTTTTCCACAACCTCTGATCAACCGCTCGCTGCCCGCTCAACCCCCTAACCCGCTACGCCCGAAATTGATCAAAGTTTTTCTCATCAAATTAAGGTAAGAATCGATATATTCAACAACTAAAAATCATAAAATTTCCTTAGAGCCATTTTTAGACCTAACATATTTTTGGTGACCTAGCGTTGGGATACGAATTTTCTATAAAACTTATATTCATTTCATAATTCAAAATGGCTCACGCCACACGTAGCAAAGACCTCACAAAAGAAGAACTGGCCCGTATCGAGGCAGATCTAGTAGAAAGAGAAAAGAAATTGTTAGAACAAGAATTGCAACTCAAAAGGCGGCTTAGCGCTAGTCGAACATATCGAGAAAATGAAAGCCAACTGATACGTCAGAATAAAGATTTACAAGCCCGTCTCAATAAACTCCAACGAGATTACGAACAACGCATTCAAAATTTGCCGGACCAAAATCCTGCTGAAGAAACATCAAGAGAAAATCAAAGATTACGACAACAACTCGAACAAAGTCTGACGCAAATAGCCGAAATTCAAAATATCGCTGTGAATCAGGAACAATTATTAGCACAAATAAATGAATTGAATCACGAACTTGAACAAACCCGATCGCTAACTCGCAACTCCGAACCTTTAGGGGAATCCAATCATGAGTTAGAAACACAGATCAATGAATTACGCAATGAACTAGAAGAAGTTAGAAGTCGCGCCGATAGTACGAATAATCAAAATAATACTCTGAATTTACCTCAATTACCAAATCAAGTTCATTTAGAAAACGAAGCATCATCCTTTCATCACGAATTACCCTTACACGATCAGCATAGCTCAATTAGAAGTAATAGTCGCCCTAGAAGCATTAGATTTCAAGATGTACCCGTTGCGCCGTCGGGAAGGTTCATTTCAATTAAAGACGCTGTAGATACTATCCCTATGTTCGATGGTGAAAGCCCTCCGATTATACAATTCACTCAATCCTGTAAAGAAGCTTTTGAAATGGTTTCACCTGACGCGGAATATCCTTTCATCTTAATGATGAAGAAAAAACTTACTGGACGCGCTCGAGCCATCATTCCAGACGACCAATTTGATTCTGTTCAATCATTTACCGATAAAATCTCCGAAATTTTCGGCCCCGCGAGACCCACCAATTACTATCGGGGTGAATTGGTCAACGCTTATAAAAAACCCGACGAGCATATATTGGAATATATTTATAGAATTAAAAATCTCCGCATAGCTATGCTCGATGGAGAGCGCAGAATAAAGGGCCACCTGACCCGACACGAACTCGATTTGATTGAAAAGGATACCTTAGATAGTTTTATTGATGGCTTACCTCCCGCATACCGTAACGTACTAGCACTTGCTCGTGTCAGAACCTTTTGCGATGCATGCACAAAAGCCGTCGAGGAAAGTAAACGAATAGAACGTGATCGCGAACGTCTTAGAAATGAGCGCCCTAATAACCCACAATATCGTAGATCCGATCAGGTTTTCTGCAAAATATGCAATAGAACTGGCCATGATACCGCAGATTGTCGGATTAAAAATTCCATACCTCAACCACCTATTGATTACGCTAATGCAGTCAGACAGGTACAGAACCCGGATGACAAAACCCATAATTTAAATACTAATTCCGATCCATCTAATTACAATAAAACTTGTGCCTACTGTAAAAGGAACGGACATACTATCAATGAGTGCCAGCGACGCTCGTATAATTCGAATAATACTCAAAGCACAAATTCCAATAATATAACCTGTGCCTATTGTAAAAAGGACGGACACACAATTAATGAGTGTCGACGCTCACAATACAATAAATCCCGCTCCGAAAACGGCAATAATACCCAAACATCGTATAATGCTCATGACCAGGGAAACGGATCGGGTCCCTCGGGGAACAGTGCGGGTCCTCGAGAGGTCTACCCGCAACGCACAACCCTACCAATCCAACAAGAGTCGCAACAGTCAACATAAATATAGGGGAGGTACCCGCGGTAGAAATCCCTTCGGACGATTTTAGAATAGGAACTCAGCTCATGGTCGACACTGGTTCAGAGCCTAATATCATCAAATTTAGCAATATAACCGACAAAAGCAAGATAGATACAAGAGATACAATTTTAATGAAAGGTAAAACCGAGAATTTAGACAGTTCGATAGGAAAAATAAAGATAAACATAGCTGGAAAGGAATCTTATTTCCACGTAGTTTTCGATGACTTTCGCATAAACCAGGGCGACATGCTCGGATCCGTCTTCTTTCAAGAAACTAGAGCAACAATAGACTACGATAATGAGCGTCTACTAATCAACGAAATCGAAGCTCCATTTATATATAAGAGACTTTACGTAATTCCGCCCCGTTGTATGACTATAATTCACGTAAATATCAATAACACAGATATCTCCGAAAGTTATTTACCGCGCCTCAAATCTCTCGACGGGGTATACATGGGCGAAGCAGTCCTTAAAAACATTAACGGCAAAGCCGCAATGCCAATTATAAACACGACTGAAACTGAATATGAAGTTACAGCACCTTCCATCACCTTAATTCCATTCGAAGAATTAAAACAAAATTCAAATAGATCAGAAGAATCTATTTCTCCAAAATCTCAAAATTCAAGTAGACCGAATGGATCTATGTTTCATCTCAATCTCGCATCTCAAGGAACACCTGATCTTAATCTAACACGTATCATCGTATATTCAGATGATTCATACAAATGAAACCTATTCAATAGAGGAATCCGCTCTAGGTTATGGCAATGACCATACGGGGGCTTATGACGCTATTTCAGACGTCCACCACTGTATACTCAACCGCACCGACAATATAAAATCCCTACGCCGGCTTGACCATTTAAATCTTGAAGAGACAAGCTACGTCAATAAATTAATTGAAGAAAACGCCGATAGATTTCATATTCCGGGGGAGTATTTAGATGCGACGAACGCAATTGAGCATGGGATAACAACCGTAGATAATGTGCCGGTAAATACGCGCCAATATCGTTTTCCTCTACCTCATAAGGAAGAAATAACAAAACAAATCAAAGAATTAGAATCCGGAAACATAATTAAACCTTCTTTATCACCATATAATTCACCTCTATGGGTTGTTCCGAAAAAACCGGATTCCCATGGGAATAAACGTTGGCGCATGGTGATTGATTACCGTATGCTAAACGAAAAAGCAATTGGAGATGCATACCCTCTACCGAACATCGTCGAAATTTTAGATCAGCTTGGAAATGTAAAATATTTTTCCGTTTTCGATCTAGCTTCAGGTTTTCATCAAATAAACATGGAGGGAACCGATTCACATAAGACAGCCTTTTCAACTCCCTATGGACATGATAAGTTTAATCGTATGCCTTTCGGGCTTAAAAATGCACCGGCCACCTTTCAACGTCTGATGGACCGGGTATTAACGGGACTCCAAGGACTTGAGCTATTTGTATATTTGGATGACATAGTAATCTATGCTAGCTCGCTAGAAGAACATAAGGTAAAATTTGACATATTGATGAAACGATGCGAGCCGCGAACCTAAAACTTCAACCAGACAAATGTGAGTTTTTGAAACGCGAGGTAATGTACCTTGGACATATTATCAGTAGAAACGGGGTAGAACCTGATCCAAAAAAGGTCGAGGCAGTGAAATGTTTTCCACATCCCAAGAACCCAAAGAATATAAAACAATTCATAGGACTAGCTGGATATTACAGACGATTCATACCGGACTTTTCCAAAATAGCAAAACCATTGACCGAACTTGTAAAGAAAGGCAAATTATTTAAGTGGGGTGAAGAACAGGAGGAGGCGTTCATTGAACTACGCGACAAACTTTGTGACCAGCCAATCTTACAATACCCCGATTTTACTAAGCCTTTCATTCTTACTACCGACGCATCTGGTTTTGCAATAGGAGGAGTCCTTAGCCAGGGCCCCGTCGGAAAAAACCTACCTATTGCCTATAACTCTAGGCTATTGGGACCGGCCGAATTGAACTATTCAACAATAGAAAAGGAACTTCTAGCCATCGTTCATTGTGTAAATCATTTTCGATCTTATTTATATGGTAAAAAATTCACTCTCGTCACTGATCATCGTCCTCTGGTTTGGTTAAATTCCGTAAAGGACCCCACTTCGCGACTTGTCCGATGGCGTTTGAAGTTGGCTGAATATGAATACGAGATGATTTATAAACCAGGAAGGATGAACGAAAATGCAGATGCACTCTCTCGAAACCCCGTAACAATATCACAAATTCATTCAGTACCAGTATCACCGGTCAAAATAATAGAAAAGGACGAATATATTTCAAAATCACATCTCAGATTCACTATTGTTCAGATTGCGGATGTTAAATTACAAATGAATACTGGCATAACATCCGAATTTAAAAAAATAACTGATGTACGACTTTTAAAATCCTTAAAACCCAAGCTTGGGTCAATAAGTTTTGAACAATATAGCGTAAAGACCGTAGTATATCTATACGCCAGATATCGGGATGAGGACCCAGTTGAATACGGAACCCTTTATGCTTGCTTGAAAAGATTGTCTGAATCTTGTAGGAAACATAATTGCGAAATAACAATAACCAAAAGAATGAATGGGATGCGGACAAGGAAAACTTTCTTGGAAGTTAGTGGAAAAAATGATTCAAGAAACCTTTACATATCCATATATCTTTTATATAGGTATATAGTAGTGAAAAGAAAGCGACTGACCCTGAACGGGATATGTATGAAATCACCGGAAATATACTTAATACACGCACAGAATATTGCCTAGTACATGCAGTCGCTGCCGACATGAAGTTCGACACACCTTTGGGCCAAGCATTTAGATCATTTTTCCCGAAGACTAATGAGCTCACTTTATTTGAACCTCAGATTGGAACCATAGCTTACATCCTTTCAGAAGGTAGATACGTTACGTATATAGTTACAAAAGAGAAAACGAAAGACAAGGCCACGTATGAAAATGTCGACCTCTGTTTGGAAAATTTGAGAAAATTCTGTGAAGATCGATGGATTTATCACCTTGCAATGACTAAGCTCGACCATAATCTAGACCGTCTCTTCTGGCCGCAAATAAGGGACATGATTATTGAAATCTTCGGGGGCTCCAATGAAATCCTAATAATTTCTTCAGAACCACAACTCACACGACAAATCAATGCAGTACAATACACACAAACCGATTCTGATAAAACCTCTCATTCATCAAAACCTCATAACATCACAGAGATAACTTGCAATCTATTTAATGTTAGTAAATCATACTCTTTAGCTCACTGTGTTAGTTCCGATTTTGCTATGGATGCAGGGATAGCCGTAAACTTTAAGGAAAAATTCGGAGCAGTAGAAAAATTATTCCTTCAGCATAAGAATGTTGGTGAGGTTGCTTATGTATATGATTTTTCCAATGACAGATATATTTTTTATCTAATTTCAAAAAGGTCCAAATATCAGAAACCGACCTATGAAACTCTCGAGTCATGCTTAAAAAACCTCCGTGATCTTTGTATTAAGCTAAAAATAAATAAGGTTGCTATGCCCCGGATTGGTTGTGGATTGGATAAGTTATCGTGGCCGAAAGTAAAAACCCTAATAATAACAGTGTTTGAAAATAAAATAGAAATTCTTATCTACAACATTACACCTTTATACAACTCGGAAACCGATAAACCTCATAACATAAATAATCATTCTCTAATACCTAACCAGGGTAAAGCTCTGGACCCGGATATTGAACAAATACAAGGTTACGAGGTCGACACTTCTAATCTTTTTCTTGAACCATTGTGTGACCCGAAACTAAACAATTTACCGGATTCCGAAGACAGACACGTGCAAGTACTCAGGAAACCAGAACAAAAAATTCATGCAGTAACACGCCGAGGTTTAACTCTGGACGAAGACCGTTATAACAATTCTCGACCAAATTTTTTTGAAACAAACCAGGACCTCGAAAGGACGGATTTCTCTTTTTCCTTAGTTTTTATTGCTTCAGCGGACATTACCTTAAAAACAGATGTGGCCTCCCAATTTCTGCGCAGACGTGGAAAATCAGAATGTCTAAGATTACAAAGTAAGAAATTAGGAGAAACTGCCTACCTTTATGATTCAGGGAAGAGATACAATTTTTATTTGATACTTAAAGAACTTGATGACGTGAAACCCACCTGGGATGTGGTAGGAAAGAGCTTATTATATTTGACAAATCTTTACGTTAAATTAAATATAAATCAAATCGCCACTTCAAAAATCAGATATCACGAGAATGGTTTGTATTGGAACAGAGTAAAACTTTTATTAGAAACCATATTTGATGAAACTTTTGACATCCTTATCAGCAACGCTGATATGCTAGAAAACCCCATTCAAGAATTATATCAAGATAAAGAGAGACCATCCGAATCCAATGAAAGTTATAACCCCGAACCATCTACTTCAAAAATCGTTCTTCTGGATAATGAGTACGAATTACCTGATGCTGCGGAGGAAGAAAATAGATCCGAGTCTCGAGCCTTGTACAAAAATAATCAAAATAATTTCGCTCATAATTTAGATGAAGACGATAATCTCGAAGGCAATGATTCTTACATTTCTAAATTATACGAAGACTATATTGACGAGAATTCTAACCTTTCAGATGCACCACAGCGGGATGATATAGTAAATACAGATGGTAATCCAATTAATTCAGATGATGACGACGACATGGGAGATATTGTTGAAATTAGTGATGAAGCAAAAATTGTCACGCCTGAATCTTTGAATCAATTCACAGAAACCAGGGATAGATTATCAATGATGAAAAATAGTTGCGTCATTTTCATAACCTGCAAGGATGAACCGGATGACGATGGTGCTAAAGATCTCTTACAAACAAATAAAATTCCTAAAATCACCGATATCACTTTAGCGAGAGCCAAAGTCAAACAAATGGGAAATCGATATTGCATCGCGTTGCCCATACGCGAAACCAAACTTACAAATCTGGACCGCGAGATATTTACCGAAGCTTTAAGATCATTGATTAACGTAATACATGAATTAAATTTAACTTCTATCTCCATAACAAGAACTGCTAGAATTGATAACCTCAACTGGAGTGAGATAATTAGCCTATTAAAGGTCATACTCACCGATGTACCTTGTCAAGTTCAAATCTGTATGAATCTCGTAAGGCTACCACCAATAGACGAAAGAATAGAAATCATCAACGAATATCATGCCTCTGCTTTAGGAGGACACAAGGGTATTTCCAAAACTTTCAAACGCATTCGGCAAAATTATTACTGGAAAGATATGAAAAATCAAATTCAAGAGTTCATATCTCAATGCATAGATTGTCAAACAAAGAAGTTGACCCGAGTAAAAACAAGACAACCCATGACTCTGGCAGATACTCCTAATGCTGCTTTCGACAAAATATCAATGGACATAGTAGGTCCATTACCAATAACCCCTTCTGGGAACGAATACGTACTGACAATACAGGATCTATTAACTAAATACTCTTTAGCGGTAGCTTTGGATTGTACAACTTCCGTCAAAATAGCTGATTCTTTAATTACACATTTCTTCTGTAAATACGGAGCTCCAAAGGAAATATTAACCGACCAGGGTGCAAATTTAATTAGTTCGCTTATGAAGGCAATTGCACGTAAATTCAAAATAAAAGAATCTAAGACCACAGCTTTTCACCCGCAAACCAATGGTTCTATCGAACGGTCACATCATGTTCTAGCTGAATATTTAAAACCATTCGTTGACCAACGTAATAATTGGGATCAATGGATCGACCAAGCAATGTTCTCTTATAACACCAGTGTTCATGAAGGTACAAAATTTACGCCATACGAGCTGGTCTATGGAAAATTAGCCCGTCTACCTTCTAATCATGAAATAATCGAAAGCCAAAAGGATAAGACCTATGGAGAATATCTGATAGAACTATATACTAAAATTAAGGAAACTCAGCGGATTGCTAGAGCAAATCTCCAAGAAGCAAAAATAAAGTCGAAATTTTACTACGATAGGAAAATTAACCCTATCACATTAGAACCTGGTGATCAAGTATTTTTACTAAAGGAACCCCATAAGGGTAAATTCTCGGAACAATATACTGGGCCACATGAAGTCGTGGAAATTCTAAATAATCATAACGTTAGGATTAAAGTTAAGAATAAGGATAAGGTAGTGCATAAAAATAAACTAAAAATCTCACTAATTAAGTAAATGTATAACGTTTTATTTTATTTTATTTATTTATTTTTTTCTCTCCTCCTCCTTCTCTCTTAAAATACATGTGTATGTGTGTGCGTGTATGTGTGCGTGTATGTGTGTGTGTAAAACTTAAAAATCTACTAAATAAAATCCCTCCATCTCATAGGCATCTATCGCCTCCAAATTTGGGGTGGATGCTGCCGGGTGATCCCAATTATCATAGGGGTGTTCTCGTCCCCATCTCCCGTGCAGCATCCACCTGATCCCGAGGTAATCATAGTCCTCGGGACCATGATCCTTCACCAAATATTCCTGCTCCGCCTCCCGCATGAGCCTGGCCATCCTCCTCTCCCCCCGTATCTCTCTCCTCCGTTGGGCAAATTAAAAATCACGGAATCTTTCCCCCTCCATTTTAATCTATAACAAACCCAACACAATCATTAAAACACTGATTAAATAACATCACCAGGTTTAACTTACACTGTTCCCCTGCGAAGTAAACTTCATCAGAAATTTTCCGCTTAGCCTCTGGGGCGGCCTAGCCCACCATAGGACCCGCGGGCTATCCGGGATCCGTTCAGCGAACATGGAAACCTAATAATAAAAAAGGGGGGATGTATAAACGGTGGAAAAGATATATATAAATATATATATCTTACAAAACGGATAAATTTTTGTTGTTGTTGTTCTTCCTTCTTCAAAAAAAAAAAAGGGGGAAAAACCACAACATAAACAAAAAAAAGGAGAAAGAATATGAAAAATAATATAGATATATATATTTTGCATGGTATTGTTGTACTTACTGAATTGTCGAGGGTCGACACGTTAATCAACACTTTCCCCATAAACGTCATTTTTTTTTCCTCTTTCGAATCGTAGTCCTCGCAGTTGAAAATATCGAACGATAGTAATGTGTACAGACACTGCTGAATCCTTCGGACGTAACCCCCCCCCCCCCCGTCAACTGGTTGAGAAACACCCACTTTGGATTTTTAACTCCGCCCCTTATGCGACACTAGCTAACTACCCAGAACTATTTTAAGGAATTGCCATTTTCTCACTAATTTAAAGAAATAGGAAATATTTATCATAATTAGTGCATAAGATTAAAAATTAGGCAATAGTAATGCATTTATCGGATTATGGGGGATTTCTCAATATTCATTCAATTGAACTTTTCAAATACAATAACTTTCATCATAAAGTTTTTATATAGGAATAAATAATTAATCAAAGAATGAACCTCTAATCTGAACTAATTGTTTCAGACACCATGTTCAACCCTATCTGCATATCCCTATTCATCCTAATCCTACCTGTCGCCTTCGGACTCGTTGGATACGACTGTGGAGGAGGAATACTCAACATAACCACGTTGAGTCTACTGGATTCCCTGGACTGTAATATAATCGAATCCAAACCGAAAATCGAAAGGACATACATCCAGCTTCTACAATTATCGGAATTTAAAAGTACAGAGGTATATCAATGCCGGGTTGAAATTGACAGAACAGTTTATCACTGCGGTATGCATTCTCATGTCTCAATAACTGAGAACGGTAGGCGATCCTATGTCGCAGAAATAACTCGGGACGCATGTGTTCAGCTACATCAATTCGGAACCATTACACTGGGAAACAACAAACACATCAGCAACGTGCAACGCAACAGTACTACGCGACGAGAATTGACCCTAGCAGGTATGATAAAGCAAAACGGAGCTTGTGAGGGTGAATACTATAATGATGGTTACGGCCAATGGACAAATGTTGTAGTACAAGCAACATTAAAAATAACTATCATTACATACTTCGCGACAGTCCGGCTCAACAATAATAAGATCATTCTAAACGGGGGAACTTCTTGTAATCTGCAATCAGGCCAATATTTTGACGATGAAGGAGGATGGAGTTTCTGGACAAACGCTCCCTTGTCTAGCTGTGATTTCGACCCGTACGATGTATTATACCAAGGGACCGTAACTAAAGCTCAGGAAAGCCATGGACGACATCCGGATATTTATTCATTAACATCCGAGAATGTCGTTTTTAGTTTAATGAAAACTCTTGAACTGAATATTTGTGGTTACACAGTAATGAAAACCGAGCACCCGAAACTCTTCATTTTTGAAACAACTATTGATAAGCCTATTAAACGAAAGACAGCCTTAGACGTCAAAAACATGGATATATTTACTTACATAAACTCGAAATTCATTTACGTAGAGAGACATATCAAAACGCAGATCGCCGAACTCTACAAAGATATAATGCTGCAAAAATGCCAACTAGAAAGACAAGTACTAAAGAACGCACTAACAATAGCCACATTATCGCCGGATGAATTGACATATAACCTCATGAAAGGACCTGGATACATGGCCCATGTGGCCGGAGAAGTCGTCCATATTGTAAAATGTATTCCAGTTGAGTGCCAAATTAGATCCACAAAAGAGTATTATTCCGAACTCCCGGTTCAAATGGGAAATTCATCATTATTTATGACTCCAAAATCTAGAATTTTAGTAACAGCAGGAACACAAAAAGAATGCAGCCCTTTTTTATCAACTATGTACAGAATAGATGACATATGGTACCGGTTCACACCCGGACCTGTTGAAGTAGCATCTCCAAAAAAAAATAAGTCCCAATACACAAATGACATGGAAATACGTAAATCCTGGGCCTTTAGGAACCAATGGTATTTATGCTCAGGCAGATTTGGAAAACCTAAAGGATCATCTTATGTTCCCCGCTGAAAAACCTGCGGTATTGGATACCATAGCCCGTGGAATGACTGGACATGATATACAGGGAAACACAATTTCACTCATGAAACTTCTCGATGAAAATGCACTAAACAAAATCGCAGAATCTACAGGGAAGAAAATCTGGAACGGATTTATTACCTTTGGATCGGCCTCGGCCGGAATAATGGGAATTTTTTATCCTAATCAGATCTATCAAATTCATAATCGGAACATTTATACATGGTTATACGCTACATGTAATCTATGGATGGAGCATTCATCTGTTGGGAGCCTTATGGAGCTCGATAACACATCTTCTAATACAATTAGGCAGAGAAACGAACGAAGAAATTACAGAAGACCCAGAAGAGGGAAGGATTGAAACACCTCCCGACGCCCCTAAAAAGGATTCGGCACCACTTCCCACAATCGAAGAACTACATGAACGCTTACGCCATCAAACGACAAGCCACAGCGTATCGTTTGACAACGGTAGGGGAGGCGTCACATCCTCAGCACCACCATCCGATCCACATGCCTATATTCCTAAACACCCTTACTGAAAACCCATTATTTTTTCCATTGACTTTGAACTATTAGCTCTAAGTTACCAGCCGTAAGATCTCTGTAATACCCACTAGCCTTAAGTTATCGATCCTCGAGATCTCTGTAAGACCTACTAGCCTTAAGTTTCAATCCCTCGGGATTCCTACAATATTCATTAGTTTTGAAGTTATTAACCATTAAATCTTACAACATTAACCAGCCCTACTAATAAATACCTAACCACACAAGTTTTACGTATTCAATAACAATCAGATTAACCTTAGAATTTATATATACATGTACATAGACATATATCTCATATATAAAAGTAAAGTTGAGTTAATATAAGATTCAGCATCTTGCGCCAGCCTATTGTTATATTGAAGGGTTGAGGTGAGATGTTAATTCATCAACGAATATGAAATAAGGTTCAATTAACGAACAAATTATATATTTCATCAATATAATATCAGGAAAGACCAGCTCAACGCAGCTGCACTTTGTATATGTGTGAATTGAACCTTGTTTCATAGGGTTGATGGTATGAGAACACTTGAGCAAGAGATAATATAAACACTACCCCGACGGATCTTTCGTTAAGGTCCGCACTTGCCTCATATAAGGGCCGGTCTTGCAATCACTAGATATCATTCAATTTTCAAATATTGGGAAAACTTCACGTCACTTTGCATCACGGCACCACAGTCTTAAAAATCTTCGCGAGATCATTCAATTTTTCTTGAATTAGAATTCTGCTCAAGAGTTATTTCACCATCTAAAACTTTTACGAATAACTAACTAAAATTACATTTTGTTTTGGAATGAAAATCACAAATCACACACTTGCTAATTAAATCTTCGTTTTCATCATCACGAAATCAGGTCCAGTAATCTTTATTCAAAGGAAACGTTATCAAAACTTCTTGAAAATAAAACCCTTCAGTGCATAATCAACGATTTAAATTCACAAGTGAAAAGTGCCAAGATAAGTGAACCTTCTATAATTCACCTAGATTCAAGTGAATCAGAGACATCAACGGATTGGATTGTGATCTGGACAGTTTGGTGGAAACCCCTCTCACTGAACATATTATCGAATACCAGGGAACTTCATCGACTGCAAATCTTTCCACAACCTCTGATCAACCGCTCGCTGCCCGCTCAACCCCCTAACCCGCTACGCCCGGAATTGATCAAGGTTTTTGTCATTAAATTAGGGTAAGGATCGATATATTCACCAACTAAAAATCATAAAATTTCCTTAGAGCCATTTTTAGACGTAACACAGGAGTAAAGCTAAGCAGACGTACCTTCCGCGTGCTATATTAAATAAAGTCTTTATGAACTTTATGAAATATCTATGCGTATTCTTATTTCACACCTCAAAAACCAATAAGTTCACTGTGAAAGAATTATTCTTTTTTACTAAAAAAGCTTATATCAAGTATAAACGATGATTAGAATGCATGATTAACGTATCTTTATGTATGACATTAGTTATACATAATTGAATTCAATCTGATTAAATTCTCCGCCGAGGTAGCGCATCTGAAGTCTGTTCTCTTCACATGCTTCGATCATTTTCTTCCAGAGATCACCATCATCGTTCAAGATCTTGACCATTCGAGCAGGTAGAAATACAGAAAAGCTTTCTTCTACGTTAGCGATTATCCTGACGCCGTATTTGGTTTTAACTTGACGCAAGTTCGTACTATGCAGATCTTTGGATATTTCCAGATTCCTCAATTTTTTTCATTGGTAGATATGCTTCCAGTTGACCAACCTTATTGATTTCGGTGAAATCCATGGTATTTTTTTTCATTATATTGTGATATGAAGATTAGAATTTTACTTGGCTTCTTTCACAGGCTTCTTTCACTTGGCCGATGTTACGTTCCAACTCACATTTTCTTTAACGTTCATTCATTCATTTTAATTTTTTTTTTTTTTTTCTACTCCTTAAGAAAGGACGCTGTCTTTCTAGCTGCATATGGAAGTGGCACATATTTGGCATTAAGAATGTACATTCCGATACCCTTCTTTCTAAATTGTTCGTTTACTTTTGTCTCAAAAATTATGACTTCCTGTATGGGATAATTGATGAATATTTATTACTCTCATGGACCACCTATTGTTAGGGTGATATAATATGGGTCTTGAAAGATGGTCATCCGTTCAAGAAATGTTTATGTTAATTCTTCTTGGCGGCAAAGAGTTGTGTCTAAAGGCGATAGCTGTACTTCCATATATGTCAGTACTGGGAAGAGTATATGTTATTGCTGACCAAATTTGTATAGCTTGTTCATTATAACTTTTCTTTTTCAAATTTATATTGTTCAACACTAAAATACTCCTTAATGAGTTAATATAAAGACTATAAATTTAAGACAATTATGGAATGTGGAATGGAAGAATGAATGCGTGAGTTTCATTTAATTGAGGGAAAAATTATTTTGATGTTAGCAAGAATCGACTATGGCACAGGCATGGGACCGTAGAACGCCTTTTGTTTGTTTCTGTCCCATGGGAGTTATTAGAAATTAGTCCCTCTTAAACTGGACGCTGATTGGCTAATTGTCGTACGGAGTAATACACAACCGTTAAAATGCACCCACCTCAGGCGTCTTTGACTTTTCTCTGCAGCACTCATCTGACAAATCGCGAAGTGCGTTGATCGTTTGCTCCGTATATCGCGTAAGTCCGAGAGTTGGTGTCTGGATGATCTGAATAAGTGACGGCCCAAAAAGGAACTTGTTATTCGTTAATACCGAGAGTGCATAGACACTAAACTACAAAACAATAGTTTTGTTTAAAACTCAATTTCAAATTCGTTTCTAATTTGCATTGGATCCTTCCAATTAATAATAAGCTTAATACGTAAATTTTATTCTCTCAATTCCATACGATTCCCTCCAAATTCAATAGAGTGCATAGACTTCTTATATCACTTATGACTACTAAAACTTTCGAACGTTCACAATTCCTGTCGAACGGACGGAAATTTTAGTATCGCCTGATACTGAAATTTCATGATTAGTTCTTCTTGAATACTTCAGTGACGACGCCTTTCGGTCTCCTACTTTGGAGGTGAGGACCTTGGCTGGGTTGGGTTCCAGCAGTCTTACGTTTGATCCCTTGACTGTGGTATAGTTACGCTGTCAGGCTAAGTTGAAGTCGTTATTTAAATTTAAGCACCATACACGTCATTTCTCTCTCGACTACTGATCAGCTGTATTCCCCTCTTTAATTTCCAAAATTATATAATAACCCCAAACCTGGGCCGCCGTAGAATTCGTTCATTGTATCCTATAAGAGATTGGTTGGTTGGATGTGATTCAATTATTAATCACATTGAGGTTACCCAATCCTATCACCCAATTCTGGAGTCAGCGCTTTCTTTATATATAAGGATACTATCAAATATAGGCACCTTCACGGACGGAAGGCGAATATTCTTGTTCGCGTCGAGATATTCTTCTTCATCCAATCTGTCAATTATCAGTCACCTAAAATTTATTTCACTTACGAGTGCGAGAGAGAGAGAGAGAGTGTCCGGTTTGTTTCATTTGTAATTTCCACATTATTATAATTCCTACTTGACCTTAATAATCTTTATTCACAAATCGCTTGCAGAATATATTATGATTTTACCAGCTTAACTCCAAACAATGCAATCTTTCATTTGTGCATGATACATAGTCCTGATATTTATCCATCATCAAGAAGGAAGCAGGAGTTCAGGTAACGCGCGGTCTTGTATAGGGCTTTGCAAAGACGGATCCAAAATTAGGTTTATCGTTAGGTAGACCGTTGTAAGATTGATTAATCCATTTTAATCAATTCGTATTTTTCCACTTGTGTTACACAACTGACTTTACGCCTGTCAACGGGCCGACCGCTCGGGTTTCTCCATTTGTATGTAACAATGATCACCGACACTCCTGCAAACGCGTTTGATAAGGTCGCACTAGATATCGTTGGACCACTTCCACTTACAAAATCAAATAACCAATACCTTCTCACCATTCAGTGCAACCTAACCAAATTTCTTGACGCGATACCACTTCCAAACGCGACAGCTCAAACGATAGCTACAGCCTTCGCTAAAGATTATATTACGCGGTACGGAACGCCGCGAACAATATTAACGGACTAAGGTCAAAATTTCATGAGCAACACGATCAAATAAATTAGCGGATTTTTTAAAATTAGACAAGTCCGAACGACTGTCTATCGCCCACAATCGAATGGATCCTTGGAAAGGAGCCATCTCGTACTTATAGAGCATATCAAACATTATACAAAGAACGATAATGACTGGGACGAATATATACGATTCGCGATATTCTGTTACAATACTGCATCAATTAATCTTTGGTCAAGAAGCACGATTATTACAATCAGATATAACGCCAACAATCGGGATGACTAGTACTTACAACACATTCATTCTTGATTCACTAACTAACATTACAGACATTCGTAAGAGAGCCGCGCAGAATTTAAAAGACGCAAAACTCAAATCGAAATCTTACTACGATAGGAATATCAATCCACAACTTTTTGAAGCAGGACAAAAGGTTTTTCTACTAAATGAAACACGAACAAAATTTGAAGATCACTACAAAGGTCCCCCCACATCATTAGGCGAATAATTGATAATATAAATGCAGAAATCTACATTGCACAGAATAAGACGAAGATAGTTCACTTAAACAAACTGAAATTAGCGCATGTACGGGATTGACCTTTTGACCAAATACAAACATAACATGCAGGTAACATCAAAACAGCGTATATACGACGATAAGATTCGACAAAAATCCGGGCATCTACTATGACCAATTACCCGACTTACGCACGTCCACCAATGGCTGGAGATTAATCAACTGCATAAATATCGATCATCTGTTAAGTAAGTCCGAAGCAATAACGAAATATGCGAACCTCTTGTCTAATAGTTGTCAAAAGCTCGGAAGTAACTGTTCGGTTAATGACATTATAAACTTATAAAAAAAAAAGACTACCGACAATACAAGAATCACAGGATCGAATTGAAGACTTAGTAGGATATAACGACATTAGTATAGCACACAAGGAACTTTCACTCCTTGCGCACCCTCGTAAAAAGAGAGCTTGGTTCGGATTCGTTGGCAAAATTCATAAAATCTTGTACGGAACATTAACTGAAGATGACGGCAAATATTATAACGAACAGACAGATAGACTATTCAACGACACCAACCACCTGGCTGACTTATTAGCAAACCAGACGAGTATTGTCAAATCAATGCTAGGAGCCCATCGGAAAGAGTTAGATAACATAAATGTGTATACATTTGAATGAACTCGATACACAAACAATGCTATTGCGCAATGATACCTTTCTCTTAAAAATGAAATTGGATCTAAATACAATAACAATCACCCAATTACGACACATTGTTGCGTTGGACCAAGCTATCGGTGAACATCAACTCGACCTACACTATTTAACAGACGCAATACTTTTCGCGCATCAGGGAATTATACAGCCTAAGATCCTTACCCCTAAACAAATTATATCCAGCCTACGTCATATTCAATCCTTGGAACCCCTCCTAAGATTTCCCGTTCCATTAAGAGATGTATATGCAGAATAACTAATCAGAGTATCCAGACCAGAAGTTATATATACGACTACAAATTTAATATACGTACTATCAATTCCTCTACTAGATGATGATACGTTTAATCTGTACCACTTGCTCCCAATCTCAGTTAAACAAAATTACGATAAAACTACAAACACATTCGCTTGCATAATTCCTAATAACGATTATATGGCAATATCTACGGACAGAAATTCTTACTTTCATTTATCGAAACCAGATTTCACAGACTGCAAAAAATCACAGAACTCTTACATCTGTACACAAAGCCAGCCCGTTTATCACAGCAATATAACCACAAGTCATGTGAGATGCAATTATAATTCTTAGATAATTTTCATAATCGATTAAACACATGCAATGTTAGAATAAACTCATTCGGCGGATCATATTGGTCCAAACTAAGATCTCCTAATACCTGGATTTACTCCTTATCAGATCCTGAAACCATCCACTGCATCATATGCCCCAATACACACACAACACGTGTAACCCTCTTCGATTCAGGGATGTATAAATTAAATAGGGCTAGTCTCTATTCTATGCACGCGACCTTCCATCACTTCAATGCCCATCGTCGTAACTCTGAACCTGTTGAGATTGAGTATCAGATCCAGTTCAAATTTTTTCGTCGTTTCTCGATCTATGCGCCCAAGGATTTTGGGTTCCAGGCTATTGAGCTCTCTCGTTGTACAGTGCGTGCAAGTGCTCCGTGTATATCACTCTTAATAACACTGATTGACCGACTCGAAATATTTTCAATGATTCTCAGAGAAACGGCATCATTTGGCTTCCAAACAGCTGGAAACGGAAGTAGAAGTATGTACATCATGAACCGAAAATAACGGATCATTCCGCAGTGGTAATGTACTGGAATGTGATGAGCGTGGAAAAGAATGAAGGAAGCAAGATCCTATGTAGAGACTATAAGCGTTTGGAAGGGGATGAATTTAAGAAACTGATCCATAGTATGTTTAAGACGTTAGAGGAAAATGGAGTCAATAATATGGCCAACCAAGCGGTAAAATGAATTGTTGAATGTCTAGACATAGTTGCACCAAAAAGGTAAATAAAAATACAGCAGAAATGGAAAGGCAAACAATGGTTCTCTCGGGAGATAAGACAGGTTGTTAGGCTCAGAGACGAAGCGTGTAAGGTAGCAAGAGTAAGTCAGAGTAGCAGCGAGTGGGAGCAGGTTTCGTCGACTGAGAAACAACGTTGTCGATGCGTGTAGAAAAGCTAAGCGAGACTATCTAAAGTTAAGATTGGATCTCAACAAAAACGATCCGAAACAAATGTGGCGATCGTTGAAGGAAATGCTGAAAGGAGCAGATACAGACAATAAATATAAAGAAATTTGGTGTGGCGATGAAGTAGTCGGAGATGTTGAGAGAATGCCAGATGTGATAAATCGATACCTTATTGACAGTATAAATGCACTATCGGAGGATAACTCCAGAGTGGTCACAGTAGGGGATGGAAGACGCGCGGACAGCGCGTGAGATACATTCAGGAAAATAGAACATCAAGAACTGCATAAGATAGTCCAGAAGTTAGCTGCAAATAAGAGCGGTACGGAGGAAGGTATAAATGCGCAAATAATTAAAATAGTTGGAAAGAGTGGTGGGCGAAAAATGATGTCGAATACTAAATAGGTCGCTGGAGGAAGGGATATTCCCTAGTGAATGGAAAGAAGCGATCGTGATTCCTGTACCAAAAGTGCGGGGAACGATCAAAGTTGAGGAATTCAGGCCAATAAATAAACTGCCGGTGTATGAAAAGATACTCGAGATAATTGTACATGAGCAGCTGGTGGGATATCTTGAAAACAAGAGCTTGATTAAAGGAGTGCCAATCTGGCTTCAGAGCGAAACATTCCTGTGAAACAGCGCTACGATGGGTGATATCAAATTGGAAAAAATCTGCAAGTAATGGGAAAATGATAGGGGCAGTATTCTTAGACCTGAAGAGAGCATTCGAGGTAGTCGATAGGAATATATTGATTAAGAAGTTACAATGGTTCAGAATTCAGGGTGCAGTACTAAAATGGCTTAAAAGTTACTTGGTAAACAGGACCCAAAGAGTAAAATTGAATGGAATATTATCAGACCCCATAAAGCTCGAATTAGGAGTTCCGCAGGAATTAGTATTAGGTCCACTATTAGTTTTACTGTACATAATCAGTCTATTTGCATACGATACATTAATCTATGCTACTTCAGGTTATTCAAGTTCGCAAATAAATCAGAAACTTAACGAGCAAATGTTCAAACTTGAAGGATGGTTAAATGCAAATAGGCTGCACCTAAATGTGAACAAAACAAAAGTTATGTTGATAAGAGAAACTAGAGAGAAGGTATCTGATAGCAACCTGAAAATAAAGCTGAAGAATGAAGTATCAGAAGTATCAATTATATCGATGTATCAATTTCATCTCTGTATGTGTGTGCGTGCGTACGTGCGTGTGTGTGTGTATCTGTGTCTGTTTCAGAACCATGGATTACTCGAAGGATTATGCGCTGTTAGATGATCTGTTTTTTATCCCGCGAGAGTGGGTTGATGATATAGAAAATGAAGCGTATGAAGATGTCTTGCTTGCTGTACTTCAAGATATTAGAGCAACTAATCCACACCCCTTACGCTGATATATATTTAAAATATTTAAATATTCTAACTAAACTGGAGATCATTAATCATGGTTATTTTTGGTTGACAAAATGTAACAACTAAATATCAAATCCTTGTCTCTTGTCAAAATTTTTTTAATGAATTTTGGATTATATAAAACTTGAAACTTTTTATGTATCTCGCATTGAATAAATAAATTTTTCTACTAAAAATTATTTTCTGGCATTATATATGCGTCTAACTAAAATTCATTTACCCTCCTTAGCGATAAACTAGTAGAATACTAATCTAAATTCATTTACCCTCCTTGATGATAAACTACTAAAATTAGACTAATTCATATACTATATCCAACATTTAATTCTATATCGTAGAATCAAACTTCAAGAGTAAAAATATATTTTTTCAACAACCATTTTATTGATATGAAAATATTAAATATTCACATTCGTAGACATTGGATAAAATAGAAAAGTTTTTCCCCCGAAGGGGTAAGAACTATTATTCAGGCTCTTGCTGAAGCTTGAGGCTGCCGTCCCATGGTCCGGAATTCGTTCCGGATCTACGGATCCGCAATCTGGGATATTTCAAAGCGCCGATCAGAGCATGTGTGGACATCACCCAACAGTTTACAACGTGATTACAACGCGTGCCTTGGTTAGACAAAAATGGATCGGTCAGTAGGTCCTGTAAGTACAATTATACAATTCTTCATAATACAAAAAATGCATTTATTTATTTATTTGTTCGTTGTAGTTGTTGCAATGGAAGTCATTAATCGATTCTCTGCAGTGAGTATCGGGCGAACCCAAAATTTCCGTTTATCATGATCTTTTTCTGACTCCAGAGTATCGTAAACATAGATTAATCGTAACAATTTTTGGCACACAATCTCTCTCTGCATCGGCTGTTTGACTGGCCTACATTTAACCCACGCGGCTGCAATGGACAACAAAACGGTTTCACCATCCCTTTCTCCTCACGATATTTCACGATATCACAATTTCTTTCGAAATAAAAGGTTAAGCGTGAAACGTAGTAAACAATGCATATGCTTGTGTGGGTAATACGGATTCCGTCCCTGTCAGCATCGAGTGTCCCATGACACGGAATACACAGGTCCGGAAACGCCGTCACCCAATCATAGTAACGGATTTCGAACTTAGCGCTAAAAGAAACGATTGCAATTCGCCGGCGATCGTTCCGTGCGTGTCAATTCCGTGTCATGGGACAGTAGGAAAAATGCAGCCCGTAAATCAGTGGAGCCGGAACGCCTCTGATTGGCGCTCTGAAATATCCTAAATTACGGATCCGTAGATCCGGAACGGATTCCGGACCATGGGACTCCAGCCTGAGCCTTTTGAGTTTACCTTAAGTCCTCCCCGCAACCTGCCACATGCAAACGAGCCTTCACGCGCCATGATAGAGTAGTGAGGGCGCGGATCGTGCAACCGGCGCGCCTCCTCTCGCGCTGCGGCCGGCTATTGAGATTGTTCATCAGTACAGAGGATGAAGCCGGCAAGGTTTTCAGTCCATGGGTCAAGCTTCAGCAAGACCCGAAATAATAGTTTTTATCCCTTCGGGGGAAAAACTTTTCTATTTTGGGTCTGTGCTTTCGCTTGACCCATTTGTGAAGTGTTTGTATTTTGCCGGCTGCGAATAAGCGTACTGTGATTCATTAAAACAGGAATCTTATATTTCAGAAATTTACGTTTGATTTATATATTTATTTATACGTTTATTTATGAAGAGTACCATTTCAGTTATACAACAAGCGGGGTTAATATATATTATTCTTACTTCTAATATGGATGAATATATTACTTTATATTGTCGTAAATGGCTTCAAAGCCGATAACTCCATTTTATTTATCTCGTGGGTCTTTGGTTGGAACTCTCACTATTTCCTTACAATAATGTTCAAAGAAATTTTCACCACTCTTCCAGTTTGCTAACTTCAAAATAACTTCCGGTGGAGTATCGCTGCTAAATCTTGCAGACGCTAGCGCTGCTCTACAACTACCCGATGACGCCTCTATCCCAGCTCCTTTCAAAGCTGATCTGATCCAGCCTGCGATCACCGCCTTTGAAGCTTGCTTTACTTTGCCCCTAGTTGTTAAGAACAGTGCCTTTAGGCCCCCCAGCGACCCTTTTCTCTTTTTTCCCAGTTCTATCAGCTTCCTTACCCAATATGTAATGTCTAGAACTCCTTTGGGATTTCTTTAGAAATTCCAGCCTGATTGCTGGTAACTTACTTTATCAGTCTTTGATCCAAACTTTGGCCAAAATATCACATATTCTATATCATCTTGAAAATGATCCCTATCAATACTTAACAATGTTAAATCATGAACCCTTCTACCTGTTGCTAGTAGCATTAGTGAAGATACGTGTCTTGAAACCTGAAGATGACTATTAATATCTGGAGGATTTTCTTTTACCCAACTAACTGAAATGCTAACATCCCAGATGGTATTTTTGCTTTCAGGCCTTTTTACCCCAATAGCTCTCTTAATGTATGTGTAACTATAGGATGTGAGCTTAACTCCGCACCTCTCTCTGGATTTGCAAATGTTGCTACTACAGACTTATGCACTAAGATCGAGGCGTACGCCATCGTTTCTTCTCTATGAAGATGGCTAAAGTATAAGGCTAGATCCTGTGGGGACGGATTGTTTACTGAGATCTGATTTAATGCTGCCAACTTGATCCACCTCTTCCATGGCGCTCGGTACGACTTTAGGGTGGATTCCCGCCAGGAGGATTCCAGGAGTCTCCGGTCTTCTATTCCCCATTTTGAAACTTGAATGATCCATCCCGAATTCTCCAGACCTCCAGGTAGATTCGTTTGCGTATCTATCAATTGCGTTTCCAGGTTCTGAATGTGGTACGGGGACCTCGTGGCCCTGCTCTTTAGGTCTGGTCTCCAAAATACTTTGTGCCATTTCGAGGCTATTACTATGAATATTCCCTTGGCTGAGTTTAGATGTTGCAGCACTCTTGGCATCACCACCGGTGGGGGAAAGACCCAAGCCAACTTGAAGTTCCATTCCCGACTGAATGCGTCTATGAATGACGCTTGTGGATCCAAGGCCGATTAGGCTCCATATCGAGGGACCACTGCAGATACTTGTGTCGCGAATAGATCGATATCTGGTACCCCCCACAACTGGAAGATCTTGGCCAGAGATTCTTGTGCCAAGTGCCAGTCTGGGATTCGCTTGTTTCTTGAGAGACTGTCTGCTATTGAGTTGACTATCCCTGGAATGTGCATGGCTGTGATCGACGTGTTATTCTGATGGGCTAACGTCAGCAGATCCTCGGCTTGTTGAAGCAGGGTCAGCGATTTTGTCCCACCCTCTTTGTTTATATACGCCACAACACTCCTGTTGTCTGACTTTTCGAAATCAATCTTCCACCCCAAGTATTGTAGGGTTTCAATCGTTCTCTCTCCTTGCTCCATGAGTAATTCTTCATCTTGACTTGCAATTAAAAAATCATCCAAATATACTATTATTCTTATACCCAGCTCTCTCAAATAGCTGGCTACCCAGTTTGTCAGACTAGCAAACGCCTTAGGGCCGAGGCTAGGCCGAAGGGAAGGTAAACCATGCTGTAAATTTCGTCTCGATATACCAGGGAGAGAAACCGTTGATGACTCTCTTTCACAGGAATATGGAAATAAGCCTGAGATAAATCTATCTGCATTAAAAGGTCTCCTTTTTGCAGAAAGCTCGGCACTTTGTAGTGACTAATTAAACGAAACTGTCACAAAAGAAAAAAGTCGTTGAGACGCTTTGCGTTGAATATAGGACGAGACGACCCGTCTGGTTGTGGAATCAGGAACATTGATGATAAAAACCCTGATTTTAACTGTGTTTCCTCTATCATCCCATCTCTCAGCATCGCTTTCACTTCTCTGTCCATCCGTGGAGAGGGCTTCGAGTGAAAAGGATGCGTCGACTTCTTGTTGAATGGCATCAAGAGCGGCTTGTCTGCGAATGGAATTGAGTATCCTTTGATAATATTGGTGAGACTTTTTGGAGTCCCTAACTTTGACCATTGCTCCACGTAGTGTCGTAATCGGCCTCCTTGAAAGTAATTTATTCCAGCCTCCGGGTCAAAAACGATGTCTCCGTACCTCCCACCCTTCTGCAAAGAACTTTTCTTATAATCCTTAGACTTGTTCTGTTGCTTCTTGGATTTATACGAAGGTTTCTTGGATTTAGCCTGAGATTTAGTCCTGTTTTGGTTGGAGCTTGGCCGATATCTGTTCTCCGCCTCTCTAGGCGCAAAGGGTTTCCTGGTATTGCGATGAAAAGCTTCGCGAAAATGGTTGTCCTGCTGGGCAAATAACTCTCTTATTTGGTTCTCGTCAAACAGATAAGATTCTGATGGTGGAATATTTCTCAGAATCTG
Source organism: Phymatocera aterrima (assembly GCA_963170745.1). Lineage (NCBI taxonomy): Eukaryota > Metazoa > Arthropoda > Insecta > Hymenoptera > Tenthredinidae > Phymatocera > Phymatocera aterrima. The sequence continues at coordinate 740,466 of OY720669.1, read as the reverse complement.
CGCAGCTCGTATTATTTGGTTCAAATGGTTTCCGCCTTGCTTCCAAAACCTCTGCTCTTTTGCCACAAACAAATTGAAGCATATCATCAGTAATTGTTCTAAATTTGAACACTTTCCTCTGTATCCGGAGGCCGTAGTCAGTGCAGCATCCATTTTTTCTAACGTCTCCCCCATAGCGCCGGACTGGCCTGACTGATATAACTGATAATCAACCTGGAACTTATGGAAAATTCCTCCAGCATGAATTTTCTTCTGCGCATCAGCGTATCTGATTTTATTCCAGGTCTGTTTACCAATCTTCTGGCACTCTATCCCCTGTTGACGGACTTCTGGAAGGGGATCCGGAAGGGAAGGTTCTCGCTCCTTTGTTTGAGGATCGAAGTCGAAGACATTTTCATCCTCCCAGTGTAGACAAGGGGGTCGCCATTCCGCTTGTTCCGTTTCCATCGTGGACTCAGAGTCGGCCTCTTCTTCTCCAGAAAACTCCAGACTTTCTGAATTTGATCTTTCTTCTGCCCCCTCGACCGATCTCTCCAATAAAGCTTCCATTCTAGATTGACGGTTTTCTAATTCCTCCAGCTTCGATCTCTTACCGCGATCTGGTATCAGAGGGGCGGCCGCTTTTCTTTTACTCCGGTTCCTCTGTCATTCCTCTTCTTCCTCCTCATTTTCTGCCGATGACTCTTCATTCGAGCGAGCCAACGTTTCAGTTCTTGAACCCAGGAGGGGTTTCAGCGCGATTGTTGATTGGATTGCTAACTCGTGCTGAAGCACGGAACAGCTCACTTTCATGTTCAGTTCCGGCGGTCCAATAATCAACGCCCTGCGAAAGGGCCATTTTAGCATGTCTACCTCGAAGCTTCTATAGACCTTCTCTGAAATTGATCTTGACGTTGGATTGAAAGCTTTAATAATGCCTGTATTTAGTGTTTGAGCGTCCAGAGGTACGCTCTCGTCCTGCGCAAACTGTTTGGTCATTTTCTAATCAAGCCATCCAGTAGGAAGGAAGCTTACTGCCAGTCGGATCAGCCTACACAGGACTATGTTGTCCGTTGGTGTCTCTTCTAGCACTTGGCTTACCGAAATTACCTCCGGGCTGGTCATCTAAATCGACAATTTGCCCTTGCCGCGTTATATCTTATTCAAAGTCTTTATATCAAGACTGACATCCATTGTATGAATAGACCAAATCGTATTCTTCCATGGAAATAATTTGCGCGCGGTGCCCTGCTGGTTCGCTATCGGTTTTGTCATAGAGCCGTCGGCTCCTCGATCGAACCGTAGGCTTCGTGATCGAGTCGTCGGCTCAAATTTCGAGCCGCACGATCGAACTATCTGCACTACTTCTGATTAGACTAAACAACAAATCTTGAATTTAGAATTAAAACAAAGAAATACACAATGCTTCTATCTTAAAACGGTAACCTGATCTCAGTCCAAGACTAAAAGACTAAACGGATGTCCTCATTTTACCTACTATGTATTATTTTGTTTTATAAGAAAGGTAGTCTTCATAAATACTCTTTCAAAGGGTTATCTTTATCCCTTTTTTTCTTGGTTTTTTTTTCCTCGTGGTTTTCTGCAATTGATCCGAACGAACTCTCACCGTGACAGGCTACGCCGAAAACAAAAAGCGTACTGGTGAACAATCTCACTAGCCGGCCGCAGCGCGAGAGGAGGCGCGCGGGTTGCACGATCCGCGCCCTCACTACTCTATCGTGGCGAGTGAAGGCTGGTTTGCATGTGGCAGGTTACGGAAGGACTTAAAGTAATCTCAAATGGGTCAAGCGAAAGCACAGATCCAAAATAGAACAAGTATTCGTACGAAGTACTTTGTTATAATACTAAAAATCTCCTAAATCCAGAGTTCAAAAAATTAAAGTGTGTTACGTCCTAGGCTGAAAGCTGTACAGGCAATTTCTCGGTATAGTAGATACCGTACTTTATACTGTAGGTATAACTATATTGACGTGCAGATATCATCAGAGTCTCGATAATACATCTCTTGATGTAATTCCATTTATAATTTTTTCCTTTATTCTTTTATATTACTTTACTTTTAATTACGAACTCATACTTTTGGAAAAAGCAATCTAAGCTAACATAAACAATTATTTTTTCCTTTCTCGCGAAACGAAGATGTCTGGAGGCACTCGAAAGACTATAAATCTGAAATCTGAAATCTTAAGTAAACTTTGAAAAGCTATAAAAACTAAGTTTATTGAGGAAATATAAATCTTCAAGACCCTTAAAATTTTAGGACCAAAAGCGCAGATTTTGAGAGACAAAGATCACTTTGTTTAAAAGAAGACAGATCATAGACGCTTTCAGAATCCTTTCCTAGCATCTTGACGCTTGGGCCTCTGACCCAATTGCCTCGCGCTAAGGAACTATTAGCCAACCACATTTTTTCTCACTTTTGTTTCACGTGTTTTTTTTTGCCAATAGGAAAAATCTCGCTTTCCCGCGAGTTTTCCAAAACCTCTCCTTCACGTGGCCGCGAGGAGAAGGCTTTTTTTTACAGAATGTGAGGGTCAGTTACAAAACCTCAGAAAGCAAAGATCGATTTCATAAAATTGTAGAACTTAGAATAATTTTGGTGAAACAGATAAATCACAATAAACTAATTGTAAAACCCTACATACATACTAAAAAAAACTAAAGTTAATCAACACGTGAATGTACTATTAACAACTAAAATTGTTGTGCAGATTGTTTAGTTTAATATTGTTAAATAAATATCGTTAAATGCGAGCGAAATCTTCAATCATTTATTTCAACTACGCATAGTAGTGACTGATAAAACCCATTACCTTCAATAGATACGAGTTAAAGTGCTATTGAAGACATATTCACCAGACATAAAGACCGATTGTTACTCATTCTTAGAAGCATTATTGTCACTACGGAAACGCGATTCGTCGCCACTCCTACACCACACAACCGATCACAACGAAACTTCAAAGATTAGATGCAGAATTTTGGCAGAAAGTGGCTAAATATTTCATTTTGCTGAAATTCCAAGAGAATTCAAAGTTTCTCAGGAATCTCTGAAAGCAAGGTTAGGTTCGTTTGTAGGTTAGATTGCAAAAATTTTGATTCTCGATAGAAGATTCAATATTTCGTAGAAATAAAATACTCAGCCACTTCTTGCCGAAATACTACATCCACTCCCCAAAGTTTCATTCCGATTGGTTGTTTGGTGTAGGTTTAGCAACGAATTCCATTTCCGAAGTGATAACATGTTTTTAAGAATGAGTAACAATGGATCTGAATATGTCTTTAATAGCACCTTAAACGTCGATCGGAAGAACTGGTTATCCAAGTCTGGGTAAGAAATAAAGAGCTCTACCAATTCCAGAATCAGAACCTCAAAGTATCATAACTAGTGATACTCAGAATATTATTAAAATCAATCGAGGACGTATAACACGTGTATGGGTATCATTATATTTTTCAAAATCATAGTGAATTATCATGATTCATTGAGGTAGTTGAAAAACTAATTTTGAATACAATACAATGCATGAATCAATGTTTTCACACACATACAGATATCAAAATGTTCATAAGCAGTATAATTTTATACAAGGCTTGATACTACCGTTATTCACGGGCAGAGAAAATTGAGATTTTCAAAATAGTGTGCAGTTCTATCTATCGATTCACATTAGGTAATTACACACAGTCGAATTCAATTTCATTGTATTTTCCACTGCAGTACCGGATATGAAAGTTGTTTCTCTCACATGCTGACATCATTTTTTCAAAAACATCTTGATCCTCGTTTAGAAACTTCACCATCCGAGATGGTAGAAACACCGTGAATGCGTTTTCCACGTCAGCCGTTTACCGGACAGTTACTCGGTCGTTGAATTTGGTTTTAACCTTACGCACGTTGGTGATTTCATAACTCTAGTATACTTCCAGCTCAGATAGTTTCTTGGTTGGAAGGATGTCCTCCAATCGACCAACTTTGTTCATTTTCGTCAGATCTATTTTTCAATCTAGCGAAATTTATATTTTCCAACTTTTTTGTCAATCGATTGAAGTTGAACTATCTCTCTTTCCGTATAACTCACCCGTGTGGATAGTACCGAGAAAGGAAGATTCCAAGGGCAATGAAAGATGGCGAATGGTAATAGACTACCGAACTCTTAATGAAAAAACGGTGGGCGACGCGTGCCCCCTTCCCGGACATTATTGATATCCTGGATCAACTGGGTAGCGCCAAGTACTTTTCGGTATTTGACTCGCCTCGGGATTCCATCAGATTGAAATGAAGAAGGAGGATTCTGCGAAGACCGTTTTTACCACGGCCGCAAAAACGCCCCTGCGACCTTCCAAAGGTTGATGGACCAAGTATTATCAGGCTTACAGGGAGTAGAGTTATTCGTATTCGCTCTGTGCGCGACTTCAGCGCCATGGTATGGTTGAACTACAGGGGGCTATTGTAATATATTTTACTAAGTATTGAATGGCTGTCAGTAATAATAATATCGAATGATAAATAAAAAAATGCTTTTTTAATTAAAGGGAATATTTATAATAAATATTTGTTAATGTAAAGTGTTCTTGTGCATTAAAAAATAAAATGTAAGTATAGTTAATACTGAAAAAGTAGCATAGAAGTTAGCACACATAAAGATAGGTTAACTGAAATCAAATAAAAAGAAAATAGAGAAAAATTTTTTTTTAAATTAAAATTATAAGAAAACTTGAATAAACATTTAATTATTTTTTTTTTTATAAGTAAATTTAGATTGAACGAAATTACCAAAATATTTTATTGTTTCAAAATTCTACAAATTAAAAGTGCTGATTGTTTTTGAGTACAAAAAAATAGATTATGTTTGCTAACTAAAATTAACATATTACAATTCAATAATAAATCTGAGAAAAATTGTTAATCGATTAAATTTATCATTTTTATTTTTAGATTTGGATTTAAAATGGAAACCATAATAAAAACGGGATTTCAATCAATTTCAAACAGCAGCTATCCATTTTTTCCTTTGATTTATTTTCCAACTTGCTGTTGGAAATTTATAAAAATGACAAGCACTTTTTCTACCTGTATTCTTACAACTTACAACACAACAACTTTTGTGACTCATTTTATGTTATTTTATTTAAATAAATTTTAAATAACAATTCACTTGTATATTTAGCTAACTCGAAACATAAAAACAGCCCCCCGTAGTATCGGATATAGCCACGGGTAGCGCTGACGGTAAATCAGTTTCTCCCCACCATGGCTTCGCACTGAGCGAATACCTCGATGACATAGTGATCTACGCTAGTTCCTTGGAAGAACACGAAAATAAATTCAATACCCTTATGGATCGTTTACGGCAGGCCAGCCTAAAGTTACAGCCTGATAAATGGGAATTTCTGCGAAAGGAAGTGGGTGCACCTTCAGTGCGTTGCGAAAACCCTAGGAGTGCAGAAAATCCCACCTTAGAGCAAAACCGAGGTTTCCTTCGGACTGCCGGAGCGATCACTACAGAGTTGATTTTTCCACCTTTGTCTGGAGCGGGCTGGACAAATCGTCCACCCACCCGAGAAACCGACGTAACCGGGAAGCTCGGACTCTGCGGACGGGAGCCTGAAGCAGTCCAGGTCGGGAAGAAGAGCGAAGGTCCGGCAAGCGGCCAATCCAGACGGTGGACCCTTCACCAGGCCGCACCGTACAACTGAGCTTTTTTTTCCAACCGACCGGCGGAAGCTGGGCTGCCGTGCCGCGGATACGACGACCTGGAACCCCGTCGGTCACTCGGGTAAAACTCCTTTGGCTCATCCTGCCATTCTACCCCCGTATATTCTTGTTCCCTTTAGCTATCCAACGTTAAGTATTCCGCCTAGCTACAGTAGTGTTAGTATTGTTTATTCTATCCTATGTACCCCATTTTCATACAGCATATCTATTTTAATACACATCAAATACATTGCCATCAATCCGCGGCTGGTCGTCGAGTTCAAGCCCTCATTGGCCATCCTAAACCTGAACCGCATCCTGCACAGATGTCCTCAGGACTTAGTTCGAGCAAGCCCACCGGAGATATCTCTAACCGCTCGGGGATATCTCCAAAAAAATCAAGACCACGGCACCCGGAGCCTTCAGCATCCGGGTGGCACGTAACAGGCGGTTCATACCGGGCTTTTCAAAAATAGTGAGACCACTAACACAATTATTAAAAAAGGAGAATAAATTCAAATGGGAAAAAGAGGAACAGGAAGCCTTTGACGAACTAATAGATAAACTTTGTAGTAAACCAAGATTACAATACCCCGATTTCACTAGACCTTCCGTTCTAACAACGGACGCATCGGGATACGCAATCGGAGGAGTTTTAAGCCAAGGAAACATTGGACAAGATTTACCCATGGCCCACACATCGCGGCTATTGGATACCGCGGAAAAGAACTACTCCACGATAGAAAAAGAACTTCTAGCGATTATAATATACTGTGTAGCTAACTTTCGACCATATCTCTACGGAAACAAATTTACTTTAGTAACGGACCACAAACCATTAGTATGGTTAAATTCAGTAAAAAATCCTTCTTCACGCCTAGTGAGGTGGAGGTTGAAGCTTTCTGAATACGAACATACCATGGTATATATAAGCCAGGAAGAATTAACGCAAATGCGAACGCATTATCAAGAAATCCGGCATAAGAAACCCAGAAGCAACGGCAGTACGTAACCTGCGGACCGCTGGCATCTTCGATGCGCCGCAAGATTGCATAGTAGTAGGTACACGCAATAGCTGACGATTTAAAATTCTAAACACCATTGAGCAACCGATTTAAAATAAGATATAAAAAGATAGAAACAGCAAAAAAATGTAATATATCCGTAGGAGGGCACACAGCCATTTACAGTAAAGAACGTATGGTGATTGACCTTGACATCAAAGAACGGGAAGAAGACAAAGCAGATTATTACACCTATAAACGAGCAGTAGAATTTTTGTCAGAAAACCTGGTGGAACAAAGCTGGACCAAACTAGCTTCCACAACCTCAGATTGCGAAGAAAACGGAGTTCCTTGGAGCGACGTAAAAGAATTAATATCGGATAATTTCGGCATTCCGTACTAGATTCAGTACTACGAGATACCGACGCTTTATACTATAACAGAAGCACCAGAAAAATGCGAGATAAATCATGTGAAAGAAGTAGAAACTGACCTCTTCAAGGTAAACGAACAATATTCTTTAGCCCACTGCGTAGCCAAGGATTTGAAAATGGGGGCAGGAATAGCAAAACAATTTAAAAAGAACTTTGAACGAGTAGAGGAATTAAAATCGCAAGGAAGGAATGATGGAGAAGTAGCATTTATTTGTAAAAACAATCGGTACATGTTTTGTTTGATAACGAGAAATCAGAGCCATGGTAAACCAACATACGAATCTTTAAAACAAAGCCTCCGGAGCCTTAAACGAATCTGCGTAGAACTAAAAGTCTTTAAATTAGCCATACCACACATCGGGCACGGCTTGGATAAATTAGAGTGGTCACAAGTAAAAGAAATCATATTATCAATATTTAACAACCGCTTTGAAATCCTCGTGTGGAGATGATTCAACCCTATGAAGGATCATGAAGAAAATCCACGTACAATTTTGGGAGCAAATGAAAATATAAGACTCGAAACAGAAGGTGACAAGATATTACCATTATTGGACGAATCATTCGAATCGCAAGAAGAAAAGGACGACGACTCCGTAGATGGAGATGACCGTAACTTCTATAAAGAAGACAGTACGAACGATACCGATGACGAAATAAATGCGGAAGACCATAATTTTTATAAGGAGGAAGGAAGTACCTCGGATTCTGACGAAACAGACAATGAAATATTTGAACGAACAGAACAAAATTTCGAATTAAGACCACGGGAAACAAGGTTCACGGAAGCCCGTGACAAACAATCAATGCACAAGGACGATTGCGTATTTTTTATAACCACTCGAGGAGATCCTTGCGATGACGGATCCGAAGATCTCCATACGGAAGGAAAATTTCCAACGTTCACACAAATAAACCTGGCCAGAGCCAAGGTACACCAAGCAGGAAACAAATATTATTGCAAAATTTGTATTGGAACGGTATGGAAAAACAAATCAACGATTATGTTACCAGTTGCTTAGACCGTCAAAGAAGAAAACTAACTCGCGTAAAGACTCGCCAACCGATGGTATTAACCGATACACCTGACTCTGCTTTCGATAAAATCTCTATAGGTATATCGTGGGACCTTTACCGGTCACACCGTCTCAAAAAGAGTACATATTAACTATACAAGGTCAATTAACTAAGTATTCAGTTGCAGTACCACTTGAGTTTACAACGTCGACTCACATTGCTGATGCTCTCGTTAGAAATTTTATACGTGAACATGGCGCACCAGAAATAATATCAACGGACCAAGGGGCTAACCTAACAAGCTCCCCAATGAAAGCAATTTGCAGAAGATTGAAAATCAAACAAATTAGAACAACTGCTTTTCACCCGCAATCTAATGGGTGCGTAGAAAGATCACGTAACGTACTCACCGAATATTTAAAACAATTTGTAAATAAAACAAACAACTGGGACCAATGGTTAGACCAAACCATGTTCTCCTATAATACTCGAGCGTTCATGAGGGTACCGAATTCACGCCCTGTGAGCTGGTATACGGGAAGCTTGCGCGAATGCCTTCTCATCATCCGGTCGTAGAACCACAAAACGTTAAAACTAATGGGGATTACCTTGAAGACCTCAACAACAAAATCAAAACTTAAATCAAGCTAAAATAAAATAAATAAAATATTATGACAGAAAGGTAAACTCGTTGGTTTTGAAACCAGGCGACGAGGTATTCCTGCTGAAGGAACCCATGAAGGGAAAGTTTAGCGAACAGTATTGTGACGTCGGTAGATCCTACGGTCTCCGGCTCGCACTATCGTACAGAAACATATATATAGATAACCCTTAGAATATAAGATTCTATTATGTAATCACCCATATACATGTAAACCTATTTGACGCTCCTGTCCTAGAATATGTACAGGACAAGGAGCGCTGCATCGCATAGCGAACGGCGACTGCCTGCTTGGTGAGAACTGCAATCCAGCAGTTTCGAGTTCTCAGGCAGCCGTCGTTTGCCTAAGAAATGGAGAAGTCAGATAGCAAAAGGCATACAAGACTTGGGCGACCAAAGGGCAGTCACCACTTCGCTACCAACCAGTCGTGTATTATTAAGACAATAAGTCATTTACTAGTTTTTGATAAATCTGTCTTCTCTTCGCGATCCAATTATAATAAACTTTACGCATATAATTAATATTCGAGTATTGCACCCTTTCAATCTTGCGAACGTGCCCTTCTTGGCATTCGCAATATCCAGTCCCGGTCCTCAAATCCCGCGAGCGTGCCCCTTTCTTGGCATTCGCACTATTTTCCAACATCCTTATAGACGAGCGTGCCGTGTCTTGGCACTCGTCGTCTCCAAATCCTACCTACGCAATTCATGCCCCGCCGTACCGGCAAACGGCAGCGCGGACACCGCGGTGGAAAGGAAGTGCGTGAAAGGAGGTGCCGAGCCATAATACAACAACTAATTAAAACCTGTGAGTTCATCCCCGAACCCCAGTGTAGTGCATCGACAACACACCACTCACTGGAATATCAAGGCGCTACCCAAATCATCACCCACATTAACGATCTAGCCGAGGGGTCTTCGCATGGACCACCTACCCGCTCGCCCGAAGAAAATCCGCTCCAATAAGGTAAGAGAAGAAATATACAATTAAAAGGTGACAGCAGTGCCAACCACCACCGTCGGGTTATCGTTCAACTCCCGACGTCACAGTATACAGGACCATACGAAGTCTTGGAAATTTTAGATAATCAAAACGTAAAAATTAATATGGGAAATAAGAGTAGAGTAATAGCAATGAGCTAAAAATTGCTAAAATATAAATTCCAGATGACTAGCGTACGGCTCATCCCAGTTAGTAACATCCTATTTAAGTTCACCAAGGAACGGGACCGTCCGCGCATCCGAATCATACGATATGTTGATAAGATAGTTTTAAAACGTTCATGCAAATTTACCATTTGGGAAAGGAGTGTGTTAACAAAAATTGCTAATAAGCTTCTAAAACCAGGAATTTATGAATATAAGACCGATGAAACCGTTACTCAATACATACGGGGTAGAACGAGATACAGGTTGGCGCATCACGCCCCTAATGACATATGCCTTATACACAACCTATTTAGTAGTATCACCTACGTTAAGATGGTGTATCGGGGTTTTACGGAGCTTCAAAGAATAACGCATGCCACTCCTCTCTCAAATGCTCAATTGACAGTACAATAATATGATAAATTGAGGTTGTAAATCCAAAGATACGACGCTCTGGAACCCTCTGTTCCAGATGAAGCCTGTGATCCGTTTCATGATACTAATTGTTGTACTCTTGCCCACCCACGCACTCATCGGATACGACTGCGGGGCAGGAGCACTGAACATTTCAACACCAAGTTTATTAGGGACCCAGTGACTGTGAAATTAGCGAACCAAAACCGGAAACTAAACAGATATGTGGACAATTGTTACAACTAACCGAATTCCGTAAAACTAACGTGATATACAGTGCCGAGTGGAAATAGACAGAACAGTGTATCATTGCGGGATGCACACCCGTGTTTCAATCACCGAACACGGACGTGCAGGAACTTACATAAAAGAAATCAGCAGAGAAGCCTGTTCTAGGCTACACAACGATGGCAGTATGTGACCATCGGGAACAATAAATAATCAACAAATATTCCGCAAAATAAAACCACACGCCTTGACGTAACCCTAGCCGGAAACCTACACACGGACGGCACCTGCGAAGGTGAATTCTTCGACGACCGCGGGTACGGGCAATGGACTAAGGTGATAGTCCAGGCGGCGGTAAAAATTACATTAGATATTCAAGAAGCAGCGGTTAAATTAAACGAAAACAAAATAATACTAACAAATGGAGTATATTGCAACTCGGAAGATACGCAGTGCTTCGACGAGGAAGGAGGGTACTCGTTCTGGACGGACGTACATGGTGATAGCTGTGCATTCGGATCTTACGATGTCCTTTACGAAGAATTCATCACAAAAGCCAAAGAACCAAGTGCGACGTCACCGGAGGTGCACACTCTGACGACGAACGACTCGACCTTCGCCCTAGTGAAGACAACGCAAGTGAAAATTTGTGGAGTCAAATTACAACCATGTACCAGGACATAATTAAACAAAAATGCGAATTGGAACAGCAAGTAATACGTAGCGCATCGACTGTTGCATCATTATCACCGGACGAATTCGCCTATAACCTAGCTAATGCAGGGCCCGGGATATATGGCTACTATAGCTGGAGAAGTAGTACACACATGGTGAAATGCATTCCTGTGAGCACGGAGTTAAGAAGAACGGAAACTTGGTATGCTGAACTACCGGTATATGTTAGAAACGCCTCATTCTTCACAACACCCAAATCTAAGATCTTCGTGAAAACGGCTACGCAAACAGAATGTAATCCGCTGTTGGCTACGATGTATAGATTTGACGATACTTGGTACAAGTTTATACCACATCCGGTCGAGGTGGTACCACCCAAAACGCTGGAGCCCAAAACTGAAATGACATGGAAATATAATAATCCGGGATCCCTGGGAACGAGTGGTATATATAAACAAACAGATCTTGAGAATTTCTGGGATCATCTACTCTTCCCGGCGGAACGACCTGCCGTACTTAATAACATGGCGAGGGGAGCTACAGGACACGCGATGGTCTCCGACGGCTTATCCATTTGCAGCATATGCTCGACGAAAAAGCCCTGAGCAAAATAGCCGAATCAACGGGCAGAAAAATTTGGAATGGCTTCATCATTTCCGGATCAGCAACAGCTGGCATGGCTGGTATACTGATCTTATTCAGATTTTTAAAATTGATAGTTGACACCCTTATACATGGGTATACCCTGCATCAAATATACGGTTGGAGTCTGGCATTGCTGGGAGCATTTTGGGACTCAGTGACACACTTATTGGTGTGCCTGCATCATCGCGGAGGCATCATCAACGACCAATTGAAGGACAGGGAGATATCGAGTCCCTAGAACTGGAAGAAAGAAAAGAACTACAACAACCCCCTGGTGCACCAACGGCGCCCCCTCGAAAGGAACGACATCAATAGGAAGTGAATTACCACCTCCAAACCGACCCGTGCCATCAACGCCCACACCCTTACCAACCCTCGAAGAACTATACATGAAAGACTTCGCAATCGTCAAATGTCGAGCTCGGCTTCGACATTTGAAAACGGGGGGGGGGGGAGGCAATTTTTTTTTTTACCCATATTAAGGGCCACCCTAATCTATATACATACATGTATTAGTAAATATAGTAATCTCTCATCTTTAACGATTGTTCAGTGATGGAAACATGGAATAAATATGCAGTTCCATCTAGCGAGTATATTTGGTAGTTGTTAGCGGTGGACAAACAAACATCTTGAGTCCAACGATTTAGTTACTGACGTAGCAGAGTCGCTAGCAAGTAACAGAAATAGGGAAACCCCCTTTCATTCAAAGTAGTCACATACATACATAAATAAATTGTACTGTATACGGTTGAAAAATATCCTTCAAGACCAATAATTATTATTTCTTCGATAGTGTTTGTCCTATCTGAAATTCATAGTAAGTTGAGCAATTTATACAAATCAACAAAAATTTCATAACCTATAGTTTCCCCTGACAGGAATCTGTATTTTTTCGTTCTTGTCGCAATTAAGATCGAATCGCCGTTAAGATTCCCAGTTACACTACTGTGCTGCTAAGGTACTTTCCGTATAGGTATATAATTATTTATTGCAAATTTTCTCGTTGCTTGATCAGATGTCAGAGCCACAGAGAAAAAAGACTCGACTTTCGGGATATCAGTATAAAAAGTTAAGAGAAAAAAAAGAAAAACAGCTTGATAAACAAAAACACGCGTTTGTCAAATTTTTGGGAGTAGCGTCCACCGCAAAAAAAATTCATGATACGATCCCTGTAGTCCCTAGTACAAGTAGTACCGATGATCCGAGCTCATCGAATGAAAATCGACAGATCAACGATTTCAGAGAATATGCGTAAAAAAAAAAAAAACAGGATTACCTACCAATGCTGATTCTGTCGCTGAAACATCAGAATTGGGATCCTGTTCCCCAGAAAGAGATGAGTTGGAAGAGGCTAATGATAGCTTGCGTTCAATTTCGTCGGATTTGGATCAAGAAAATTTTACAGATTTTCACGATCCTGCGTTATGGCCGAAATTGAATAACGCGCTCATCCAACACATAGTTCAAGAAGGACCCCAAATACCTAAGCCAATGGGCCATGAATTCCCAAATGATGAGTCAAATAGAAGTTTTAGCTTACACCATTTACGCAGGCAATTGAGCAACGGAGAGAAAGTACAAAGACCATGGCTTGTTTACTCCAATTTCAAAAATCACATATACTGTTTTTGTTGTAAATTATTTAGCACGTCAAGCACATCCCCAAATCGAGAAGGGAATAACGATGGGAGACACTTGTCCCACATACTCAATAGGCACGAAAGATCCCCAGAGCGCTATAATTCCTTCGAAAAATGGATTGATTTTGAGAAGCGATTGGAATGCAATAAAACTATCGACAAAGAGCAACAACGTCTTTTGAAGTTAGAGCGATCCCGATGGGAAAATGTTTTGAAAAGAATAATTGACGTAGTTAGATTACTTGCGACGGAAAATATGGCATTTGGAGGATCCGATCCGATACTCTGTACACGAAAAATAATGGAAAGTTCCTGAAAATCATTCAACTCCTGGCGGAATTCGATGACGTTATGAAATTACATTCGTCTTATTGTAAAACCAAAGAAATAAGTAACCACTATCTCGGAAAAACGATTCAAAATGGAATAATCTCGCTTTTAAAAAATCAATTCAGGACCATATACTACAAAATATTAGAAAGTCGGTTTATTATTCAATAATTGTCGACTGCACGCCTGACGTTTCCCACACGGAACAAATGTCTCTAGTTATTAGATACGTAATCGCAAATGAAAAGACTGACGAATTCTCGGCGACAGTATCTATCCCCAATGTCGTAACTGCTTCAATAAAAAGAATAACCGAATAAATACTTTTGTTGCCTCCTTAACCCACAACACCATCAAGACAAACAGAAAACAACTACACTGAAAACTGGTTCAACAATGGCCGGTATTGCATTATTGGGTGTCGAAATAATATATCTCTTATATCAATTTTCCGGGTTTACTGCTATCCCAAAAATACTCAACACGTTTCAAAATTGTATATGTATACGAACAAAATCAGGCAATACGAAGAAACAACCAATTAACCGCATCAAACCAATCGAACTTGAAATAATCCGCCCACACATGGAAACACGAAGTTCGAACATACAATACACAGATTACGCAGAACCTATAACATCTAATACAACACACAATCAAAGACACTTGACCAAGCAAGTCGCAACACCACAATTGGCCTTACCCCACCCCTTCCGCCGCTCAAACCTAATAATAAAAATTCCAAACTCCGAACGCCTTACTTATCCTTCATAATCCCAACCCAAGAACACCCTTTCAAATTAACAGATATACAAGGCTACTATTATGACTAATAGCTCGACAGTCAACGTAACCACCAATACCTAAATATGTATAGTGCATACCTGCACTGTACCATACCAAATATGGAACTATCAACAATTGTAGAAGGGATTAGCTGTAATACCTATAAATGGAAATAGTAATGGTAAATAACTATAACTATATAAACAATTTGTAGAAGGGATTAGCTCTCATGCCTAATTATCGGAATAGTGACTATTACCGTTGAGTTTAGAATGGTATAGAGGTGGAGACAGCGTGATGGGGGTATGCTCATTTACTTTCCCTTATACTGCCTTATACAGAGAGAAGCTTGAGCTTTGCTGACCCGACAAGAGATGGCGCTGACGCAAATCACCCGATTTCCACTCACGATTCAATCGACTGAAAACAACAATTAATGGCTCAAGGTGCTTGTTAACGAATTTTTTTATCTCCTAAAATTTACGGACATATATGCAGATATAATCAAGGAATCTGAAAAAAATGTAATTCGAATCTGAATTCTTTCTCACGGTGTGACGTCCGAACCTACGACCCGGGCGTCCTCCTCTTCCCACGTATACCTATAACACCCCTCCTATCTAATCCGCATCTACCTGAATCCTACGCAATCCTAATCCGCAGGACGCCGGATGCAACTCGCGATCCACACTCGTCCCTTCCTATTCGAGCTCTCCCGGGCCCCCTCCCTGTTCTCTCGTAAAACTCACTTCACTTCACACTTTCCTCTAAGCCCATTCGCATCTCCCCAATAAGTATGTCTTAAATAAATCGGCTTTATTATCTATATCGACCGTGTCGTTAGTTTCCTCCATCTCCGCATCCCTCAGGAGTCCCATCGGGCTCTTTAACGGACAAAACCCGTATAATATATAACACTGGTGGCAGCGGTGGGCCCGTTACTGAGGGTGTGTGAGATTAGAAGATTTAAGCGAAAAAAAAGAAGAAACCTAAAACTTAAAACTCATCCTCCTGTCCACACGGCAAGAGACGTAATCACAGAACGACAGAAACTCTCAGAACCATCCTCTTGTGCCATACAAGAGACGTAAATCGCAAGCCATAACACACTCACGAGAAAATCTACAATTATACCAGTTCCGATTGCAAACCACAAACAACAGTGTGAAAACGCGAATATCAGGTAATCCGAGTCAGTGATATCCCTCAAACTATCGTCATTGATCATTCGAAATAGTGAAAGTGTGACACGAGATAACTCATGAGAAAACCTACAATTATACCAGTTCCAATTCCACACCATAAATAACAGTGTGAAAAAATGAATATTGGGTAACTAAAGTCAGCGATATTCGTGACAGTGAAGCTGTGACGACCCCGTGAGGAAACCGACCCGGTCGTAGACCGCAAAAAACAGGTCATCGCAGAGCTCCGTACCGAGCAGCTGTTCCAGACTGTTGATAACATTCTACGCATTATACAGTGGATACCTCGCAAACGAAGAGTCCCAACCGTACTCACTGACACCACTCAAAACGAACCCAGGTAGGTGCTTACTACGATCACCTAGATAACATACGTACCTTTAATAATCACTGGCAATTGATAAGCTCCATAGACCCTAAGAATTTGATAGACAAATCTAAAGAATTAGGAGCCTACGCCAACCTAACTGACAAGGACTAGTAACGCGATTGGAGAACGATGCCACTTAAAAGACACAATAAACGTTTCAAAAACCAGACTATCGACCATAACAGAGCCCCAAAATGAAATCGAAGATATATTAGGCTACCACGAGGTAAATAACACTTACGACCGACTAGCAGAGCTTGCCCGCACACGCGTCAAGCGTGGCTGGTTCAACGTAATTGGCAAAATGCACAAGGCATTGTACGGAACACTGACGGAAGAAGACGGAGAATATTTCAACTCGCAGATCGACAGACTATTCAACGACATAGCCACAATAGGCCAATCTAGCATGTATGTAAAGTTAGCCCCGCCATTTTGCACGAGGGTGAAAAAGATGTTTGTGCTTGATTGCGATCAACTTGTGCTACTTTGTGCCGTAAAGTACCATTTTTTCCAAAAACGAAAAACAATTCTTGTGCTGGATTGTGCTCGAACTGTGTTATTTTGTGCCATATACTAGAAAACATTTATTTCAAAATCTCAGCTTCTATGAGTCAAAAACGAATTACCGTTAAAAGTCAGCCCCGCCATATTGGATTTTCAGAAAAATAACTATCGTGCTAGTCTTGTGCCGCGTTGTGCCGGAAACCAAAATAATATATGTCAGAATTAATGCTCAGGCACAAACAAATAAAAAACTTTTACTTTTATCAACTCTAGCATTTTGCAGTTTTCTAGTGTGTCACTTTCTGTCGTAGCTACTATAGGTCATGATTTATAACTTTTATTGAAGAATAATAATACAGATGAGGAATCTCTAATTGATTCTAAATCTTCAAACCCTCACAGTTTTTCGGTAATTCATTGATTTTTAGTATAAAATGAAAAGTACAAGCGTGCCATGAAATGTGGGGATTCGAAAATTCAAAGTTGACGCCATATTCCCTATGTATACAAACTATATGTTAAATACGTAGTACAGTATCACGTAGTATCGAGGTAAATAATATATGATATGAGTTAGATAATTATATCACACATGCGTATATAAACTTTATTTACGATGAGTTCTTCTATAATAAGTGATATACAGGTATTATAAACTAATAAAATCACAGAAAATTGTTTTCAATCGCATGTATATACGTAAGTATATGTATAATATGTCTTTTTGGAGTAGATTGGAGTGCTCACGGCGTGTAAATAAAACGAATTGTTTCTCTGTAAAATAGAGATTTCTTTAATTCGGTTTTCCTTACATTATAGTTTACATCTTAATATCTTATATCTTGATTCTTACCTGTAAAATAGAGAAACAACATTCGATGCTATTTTTCCACGCTGTTCTTTCTCTATTTCACTCTCACGAATTTTTTCTCCACGTGTCTCTCATGTAATTCCTCTATTGCACAGTTAGGTGCCTGTTTCACCTACCCACACTTTGTGCGGGAGTATTTAAATTGGGAAACTGCGGGAGTGCACCGCGTCTACCTTACATGTATGTGTACAACGTACAGGGTGGAAAGAAATTATTGTTCGCCACTTCACCAGATGATTCTCCAGCTCGAGATCGGTGGAGCGCCCCAATAATATGCCCCCGCAAAATTGACCTTGACCGTGTTGTTACTTGAGGTGAAATTTTGTTATTGTCTCGAAAAATTGTACTCGTTGACGGAAACAAAAGTCCCTGAGGAATCATGGCCGTCGCAAATGAACCCTTGAGCTAGAAAAATAATCATGAAGTGTATAAAAACTTGAAATGAGGGTTCATTTGCGACCCATGGTTTCTCAGGGACTTTTTTTCCCGTCAATGAGTGGGATTTTTCGGGCCAATAAAAAAATTTGACCACGAGTTCAGAGGTCGAGGTTAATTTTGCGGGGGCCTATTATTGGGGCGTTCCACCGATCTTGAGCTGGAGAATCATCTGGTGAAGTGGCGACCAATAATTTCTTTCCACCTTGTACATTAGACCGATTAAGAAAATCGGTTATTTTTTTTTCGAAAATTATATCGAAGATATTGTTCAAGATGACAAAAAAACGAGTTCTCTGAAACTTTGAGGTTTTAGAGGTGCATCATCGCCATTTTATATTTTCCATTTATTTCACAAGGGAAAATGATTGTTTGCTTGATCTGAATTTCGTAACTCATCAGCGGATTAGCGTACTGGAATGACCAATACATATTTTTGTAGAAAATAAATTGTTCTACAAAAAAGGTGTCTTGTCGTTTTTCGATAAACTAGTTCAAAAGTTGAATTTGGTTCAATTTGAATGTCGACCAAATTTCACTCTTGAACCAGTTGGTTTATCGAAAAACCCGAAGACACCTGATTGAAAAAATTTATCTCAAAATATCAAACACCTATTTTGTAGAAGAGTCATTCATTCTACACAAGAATATTCATTGGTGATTTCTAGTACCCTAATCCGTTGGTGAGTTATAAAATCAATCAAAAGAAGCAAATAATCATTTTCCCATGTGAAATGAATGGAAAATAGAAAATGACGATGATGCATCTCGAAATATCAGTATTAAGCGCCCAAATTTTTAGAGAATTCGTTTAATTTCTTTATCTTGAACAACATCTTTGATATAATTTTCGCAAACGAAAAATAGTCCATTTTTTAGTATCGATCTATGGTATGTACATACACACATGTAGTAACAAATAGAATTAAGTAGCATTAATTAACGATAATCATCAATCAATAATATGGAGCACCTCGGTGGAATTTTGAAAAAAACTGTTTTTTGTATTCTTCGATGATCAACGCAAGAAATAGAAGAAAAATCGGTTTCAAAATTTTTATTAAACTTTTCCCGCTTCGTCCACAGAAAATTTCGAAAACACCCTCAACCCTCGACCACTTTATAGTATCTAGGAATGTATATATATGTCGCATCGCAGTACAAAACAGAGTTTTGAAACAGCGTTCTCAATTTCTGGCCGATGTCTGTTTTAAAACTTCGAGTGCGGCGCGGCGTGCCGATTGACGTGGACGTAAAAAGTAAACGTGGGCGCCGCGCCGGTCCGGCGGTCCCCGGAAGAATTTGCCCCGGTGGCGGTGTGTGGTGCATTATGCCACAAGTGGATTGCGACACATAGAGTCTTGGGGTTGTTCAAGTGGAGACTTTGGGTCCTCCATTGGCAATGCTTTTTGGTCAGGGAATAAGGGAAGACGTTCGCTAAGAAAGGCTCTGTGTGACGCACTCTACTAGCACTGCTATCGGTTCATCACTTGCAATTTACGGTTAGAACATTCACAATTTGAACATTCATAATTTGGGATCCGATAGAGTTAAAAGTTTTGAAAGAAATAGCAAGCACTACTCCCGACGGGTACTATAAAATTCAAAACAATAAACAAAATGAAATATGGTTGGGTACAGAGGTTTGATAATTTGGCGGGAAAATCCTAAAATACATCTATAGGCCACAGGGTATCCAGTAAAATGAAGTATTAAATGATGATAAATAATTTCAAGCGAGTTCGATAGATAACATAGTAAGCTTTAAAATAATTACTGTAATTTTCGATTAACTAAACATAGATACGTATGAAATATGTATGTACTACTATTGCAAATCACAGGTCGTAGGCTTTCGTTCACTTTATATCGTACGAATACACACATGCGCGTGAATTACTTCATTATTTTTAAAGTTGCTGTCGAAATGCATCCACCTGTCATACATTTTCGTGTACGCAGTATAATCAATTTCAAACGTTCCATGGTATACAACTACGCCCGAAAGTAAATATTTTTTTATAGCAGACGCTTCTTGTAAATGTAATTCAAGCGGTATATCACCTAATTTCGTCTTTTTTCGGTCGCCAATGTCCGTATCGACCAGAATTTGCGGCGCGTAAATCCCGGATATATTTTTCAGCCGATTACAGCATTTTTTTTCAGGTTTAAAAAATCCATTTTAGATTGCGTTACCAAGCTGCTGAAATCCTTGATCTCGTATTATGTTGTGGTTAACATTCACTTCGACAGAAGCAGTCTGATCTTTCGGTACCACAAATCTGACATTCAATTGTTGTCACGCAGCTATGAGTTGTGGCGAAAATATGTTTTGCAAAATTTACTATATTCACCGCACCATTTATTTCAATGACTGCTGTTGCTGTAGGTTGCACGCTGCTCCGGGACAATTCATATTGATAGAAAACATTTGCTCTTTGCCTATAAAAGGCTATTTTCGAACCATCATCTATCAAGGTTTGTGCACATTTGTGCATCGGACTTTCTTCGTTAATACTTGCCAGCTTATAAACTTCATTATTTTTCAAACTGTTCGCTAATATTTGGCACGCCGAATCAAATCCGCAAGTATTCGTTACGACGAAAATCTTATCATTCTCGTGTATGTTTTTACTGAAATTGCCGTTAATGATAACAGGAAGCATGAGCGTAGATTGAAAAGTTGGATCGAACTGTGGCAGCGGATCAATGTATTTGTGAGTCTGCTTGGTACAATTTTTATTTCGCCAGTTCAATTCCAATCGTAGTTCCATCAGTTCACTGAATTCTTTATTGTCCGATCGTTTGCGTCTAGCGCTACCGGTAACTGTTTTGGTTTTGAGTTTATGTGATTCGTGATTCTCGTCGTGGGAAATAATTTTCTCGGTGTATGAACTTCCGGTGTCGTTTTCTTGATTGTTTCGTCTTTACTTACTCCGTGTTGATTTCTTTTACAATTCTCTTCGTCGGAAATTATTTTGTTGGTACTTGGACTTTCGGTGTTATTTTGCGGATTCTTGTTTTCTTTTGTTGCAATTTTACTCCGGTCTACATCAAAATTCTCCTCGTCAAAAATCGCTTGGGATTTAGTTGGATACATTTTGTCGGGCTCGTGATTTTTCATCACAGATTGATCAGACTTTTGCCTTGGATCATGCAGATATTGATTATCATAATTTACTTCATCGTGTGGATTATGAATAGAATCATTCGATTTCTGGCTAGCCATTGCAATTTTCAAATTCCCCAAAAAAGACGAGTGATAACGGCTTATAAATTTATCCGCACGCATTGGTCGTGCGCAGGCGTCTTTGAGAACTCTGTTTTTCAAATCGTTGTATTCAGATTCTACTGAGGCTGATGTAGGCCTGGCTGATCCATAACCGAATATCGTTGTTGTGACGGGTGGGCGTAGTTTATTTTCACCCGAGCGGTCGGTTAATAAATAAATTTATTAAGGGTGGTAGTGTTCCGTCACGGACTGAATAAAAAATTTTAAAAGAGACTTATCTTGCAATAAGCCGGTAACGGGATCGATGCCGTCTAGTCCTATACAGGTCTCAATATAACTATTTGAACATATATGAGGATTTGAAACTAAGGAATTTGGAGTTAAGTGTGTTTGAAGTAATGATCGGTTAATTAACTGGTAAAAACAATCATATATTCTTCAACGATTCGTGAAATAATGTGCAGTAATCCAAATTACTTACATTTCTTGTCTCTTGAACACTGACTGAACCAATAAAATGACAATGAGCGCACGATGGTACGCCGGACGCGGGGATCGTGGAGGCCTGCTACCTCACAAGTTATAAGATTGCCTTGCCGTTATACTAAATAGCGGAAAGAAAGCAAAGGACCCTTCCCACGATGGCGTTAGCAAGCGCGATAAATAAAAGGTGTGTGGTTAGAAATAAGGTTGGATAATAATTGAATTTGGAACTCTCTCTCTTTCTTTCTTTCTTAATAATTATAACCTTCGTGGATGAGCGGAGTGCCGCGCCGTCAGCTGAGGCAAGGGGTCACCCCAGAGTATGCTACAAATATACTGCCTTAGCCCGTGCGCGCCAATTCGCACATATTTGAATAGCTGTATAAGCTGGTGATTTGATGAAGATCAAGCGGTGTAGAGTCCCAATACAATGTTCTTTGGGGGATACTCTCCGCTGGATCTTTTCTAATTAATACCTTAAATAATCAAGGCGGCAGAGTATCCAAAACCCTGGAGAACAACTAACGTATGGCTAATTGCTGGATCTAGATATCAATTTGGTAAACGATCGTCGACACTTAGCTTCGGTTGACTTGGGTAATTCCTTGGGATCGGATCATCGAACAATAGTTGAGTCTGTCGAGGGCCCTCACCTTCGCAAGAAACTTGTTGCCAGGTCGTATGGATTTTAGAATTTAGATTTCTGACGGAGTTAAAAGTTCGTTCGAACCAGTTAGTCTCTGCACTGAATTTAGATTAAAGTGTTAGAAAGTTCAAGCTAGTACGTGCGGATTAGATTTTGATGCGCTGAAGTTAATGGAAAAACGAGATAGTAAATTTGTATTGGTTGAAGAGATTATGAATTCAATTTGAATATTTCGGTAGATCACTAGAATTACATAGAATCTTTGAAGATTCTATGGCAGAACCGAAGGATTAATATTTTATAGAAAATGTGTCTCTGCACTGAAGTTAATAGAAATTATAGTTTTGTAGATTATCGGGTACTGATTGTGAGTCCTTTGCACCGGCACTTGGAAAGATTTGAACGCAACTCGTGGCTCAAGTGAGTACACGGGTCAATACGTCGACGCACCTCGCGATTTACCAGATGAAAGACGCTAGTTCAAGTTCAGAAGGGCCTAGCTGCCCACTCTTGCAATTGTGCATGTATTATTACGCGCAGGGATTAACCAATCAGCGGCGTACTCAGCCGCTACTTAGCTGCTCTGATTGGACTATGTGTCAACTAGACCCTGCGGAGGCGGTCAGACCCTCGAAGCGTTCGTCGGTCCCATATCTCACCCATAGTCAACTCACACTAGCTTAGGCCAATTATTCTTGATTGACAATACTATACCGAATTTAATGCTACTTTTACACACGTTCGTTCATTCATAAATTTTGATAATATGTCTTATACTTACAATATTAAGATATCGGCTCGTTAGCCTAATTTAGAGAGTCTCAATAAGTTTTTAGAGAGAGAGCGTGAATATGCTTATAGGTTGGCGTATATGCGGTAGTGAGGGTCAGCAAAAGCTAGAGTTTCGCGAATTACCTCTCCTTGCACCACTTGGATTACAAAGTATCACTATGCAGAACCGTTATCGGTATCCGCGCAGCGGATGTGACTGTAAAAGAGGCTTGGGCTTTTTGCTAAGGCGTTATAATAATATAGCTAGGTGTGAAATGATATGTTTGACTGCTCGAGTCTTTGTTCCAAATCACGTTCAACCCATGCTTAGGAGAAACAAGGGGCCCCAAGGCATGCGACTGCTTACTCGTGGCGTCACAGAACAAAATTTGAGAAATTATGGAATAATTTAGAAAATGAACAATTTTCGCATAACCATAGGGTTACGCACGTAACATTGTCATTACTTCGGAAAGCATCGGAAAATAGGGTATTAATAATTTCAACTTTTTGGCAACACCAGGACAGTAAAATCCGTTGACATCATCCGTTTCATCTTCAATAGCAATTTCATCTTGGCATCTCTTGTACGAATCATTAACCCACTCAAAATTATTCGTACTTTGTAATTCTCACCTTCATTATCATCGGGGTTGTCATCTGATTCGTTGTCATGCTGGCTTGAATTGAGATACTCATCTTCGACTGTGTGACAAAATTTATTAATGTGACAAAATTTATATTTGACAGAGTTTGTACTTATGGATGTCTTCTAAATTGCGGCGTCTAAGAAAATGTTGTATCAATTGCACATCGGAGAGACATTTCGGAATGGGAAAATACTAAGCATTGCATAAATTGGAAGATATGTAGAATATGACTTTTCTTGTGTTTCGTGCAGTTCCAAGATATTGAATGTCCGTGTAAAGGTATGGTCGATAGTGATATTATTACGAAATACTTCATAATCCCCATCTAAAATTCATATATGGTATTTTCTCATATGTTGAAGAAAGGTACAGTATAAGGTGTGTCAGAAACAAATAGCTCTTTCGAAGAATACTAACGTTTTCTATTTTCGTTACCTCACACCGAAGGAAGTATTGTTTGTATCAGACTCATTGACAGCTAAAGTTTTATAGACGAGCGTGGGACATTTCCGGTTCAGAACCCGCCAATCTTACCTCACGTTGAGTTTTCGTTGACTAAAATATGAACCTAAAAGTTGAATATTTAAAAAAATGCAAAATTTATTGAAAAAATTTATTTTCTGACCTAAGTGACAACATTGATTTAAACAAAACAACAATGAGGTTTGAATATGTAACGTTGCTGTAACAACATTGTAATTAACAACATAACAATGATTTCGTTACGTCCAAATGATAAATACTGTTGTAAATGGTGCAGAGTCCCCTGAATGCATATCGGGTAAATACACTGCGCCAACTTTTGGCTGACCTTTCTCAATTTTGTTACTTTGATTTTGTATTCTTCTTGTCAGATTTATCATGCTCAGGGTGATCTATTCCGTTTTGTTGAATTTCTGTTTTGAGCGGTTCTCGATTCGTGATCTTTGAAAAAAAATTCATGTATACATAATTGAAGATCTCTGATTATGAGGATTTTCAGATTTTTAATTTTAGTGAACGGATTCACAAAATCAAAGTGATTGAACTGACCAGCACGCAATGCGTACGTTTTAAAGAAAATATCCCTCAAGTTCTCTAAAAATTTTGTAAAAATCGCAACTGGGACAATAAAAATCACGAGTCCTGTCCGATTATCCGACTTTTCATTCTTTCCAAGTTTTGTACATTCAAGAAAATATGATTACACAAATTTTTCGAACTCAGTGCGAGTATCCTGCTGATTAATCTCATTGTCTTATTTTTATAAATCTGTCCTATGGAAGCCAAAATATATGTATTTCTAGAGATATTGAGATTACTTCGAGCATGGTCAACTTGATTAAAGTTGAAAGAAAAACAAAAATTGAAAAGAGTCATGTTCAGAAGTAGGCCCAGTTGACACGAGATTATGCCCCATATCTACGTTTCCGTAACAATTCTTATTCCTTTAAAGTGGTTAAATCACAATATATTTGATATACATTTCGTTACATAATCGTTATGAACTGCAAGCTCAAAAATAAATAAATTTGGAGTCGATTTTTTGTCGTCTGCTATGAGCTACATATCGCAGGCTCCAATCGTCGATAGCTTTTCAGATACGATTTTTTGAAGTTTTGCGCCTCATCTGCATCTCTCAATATTCGATAACTGATAACTTCTCTCCTACTCACTCAATATCAACTTTCAGCGAGGTCAAATTATACGTATGTATTCAAAAACGTATTTTTGAAGAAAAAAAATTAATTTTTTAATATTGATTCATCGCGTTGCAATTCGAGTTCGAATCAAAAACATAAATTCTTTACAACGAGGGCCAGAATGGATCATAATGAATTATTCTTTTTCGAAAACTTCAAGTCGAGACCAAAATTTCATATGTGTATGGGAGTGGTACTCGAATTTCAACTACTTTTCACTCAATTTTCCAATAAACTATTTTTTGTCTAATAATCCCAAACCTTCAAATTGAGAAATAAACAGTTGAAATTAGAAAACCACTTTCATACACGTATTGAAATTTCTGTCATGACTTGCGGTTTTCGCAAAAATATATTTCATTATGATCCATTCTGGTCGTCCTTGTAAAAAATTCATGTTTTTGATTTCAACCAGAGTGACACCACCATGAATCAAATTTGCAAAATTGATATTTACTATTTTCATAAACTACGTTTCAATACAAACAATTTTACCTCGTCGGAAGTTGAGATTAAGTGAGTAAAAGGGAAGTTATCAGTTATTGAATATTGTGAGATGAAACTGAGGCACGAAACTTTAAAAAATCATATCTCGAAAGCTATTGATGATTAGAGCCTGAGACTTCGCGGAGATAATTATTTGACTAACCCATAGAAGACGACAAAAAATCGACTCAAATTTTTTTTTTCTCTTTGGTGGTCGCAGTGACGTGGAACCCAGTCATTGAAGATATATTATGCATTCATCCATATTGACACCAAAAAAGAAAGCGACTTTTACGAAAAAAAATATAGATAAAAAAATGAAGAAACAAATGAAAAGCAGTGCAACGACTTACAATAAAACACTATTTATTCAACAATTTTGCATTGTTCTTCTTAGGAAAAACGCGATTTATTCGTTTACAACATACCTCGGCTTAGGTTGATATATATATTCATCTTTTTGTTGGTTTGAGATATTGTTGCAGAAATAATTTTCTCATATGATATAATATACAATGTATATTAACATGTTTCAAAAAAATTTTTTTTTTTTTTTTCTAACCAGGCTCAAGAGTTCCATTTAGGTATAAAAAAAGGTCTGTTGAAATATGCTTCAGTCGATCCGACGAGAAAAATTATTTTTTCAAATATCTCGGAAACGGTGATTCCAAATGGATTGCCCGTTCGGAATTCGATGATTTATAGAGAATACGTTCGATATGGGGGGCAAAAATCGGGGAAATCCAAGTTTTTTATTTTTTTTTTCATCGAGATGTTACGTCGGCCACAATGCCGACCTCACCGTTCCCAGGCGCCATTAGATCCCTCACATCCGTACCCAACATGACACCCAGATAAACTCTTTACCTCTCCCCGTCCAAATCCACACCTTGCAATTTCTACTACTCTCTACTACCTCTTTCCTCCACTTTCAGCAGACGCATACACGATAGCAACAAGCACGGAACAAAATAACTGAACTGACTAAAACACTTTGCACCGCTCAATAAACATATATATATTAAAGGAAATCTCAAGTGGTAATAACCATCTACCCTTGCTTTCCTCCCATCACCTCTCGATTAAAACGTGGGCAGAACCCTTATTATAACAGAGATTTGTCAGGGCGAATTTCGTAGTAATTGGTAGTAAAACGTCGGAATTGCCATGACAATTCTCAGCTGCGTCAATGAAATTCACCCTGACAAATCACGGCGTTGTTTTTGCCTGAAACAGAGATGTTTTGAATTTTGATGCGGATGTATTCGGTATTTCATCTAAAATTGTTCTCGTATTCTCTTTTTTGCGTAAATGATGCGTGGACTTTGCTGATGGTCAAAATGTGGCACGCGGTCGCGTTTCACGAGAAAAAAAGAAAAAAAATTTGGATTTCCGCGACTTTCGCCCCCCATATCGAACGTATTCTTTATAAATCATCGAATTCCAAACGGGCAATCCATTTGGAATCACTGTTTTTGAGATATTCGAAAAAATAATTTTTCTCGTCGGATCGACTGAAGCATGGCCTTAATATTGACATTAAGAGTGGGCGCATCGCACTTTTCTATTTTCCATAAGAATAACACGAGAACAAACATTTCTTCGCATTTGGAATTTTATTACTCACTAACGAGGGGTCGTACCGAAAATCTAATGACATATTTTTGTAGGGAATTGGATGTTCTATAAAAAAAGGTCTGATGAAAAATTCTGTAAGTTGCACCGTTTTGCTTGTATTTTAGTCTGGCCAATGATCCAAAATCACAAATAACAGCAAAACTGCAAACCACAAAAATTTGTTGTTAGGCCTTTTTTTGTAGAGAATTCAATTGCTTACAAAAATATTCCATGTGATTTTCTGTACGACCCCTCGTTAGTGGGTAATAGAATTGCAAATGCGAAAAAATATTTCTTTCCATGTTATTCTTATGGAAAATAGAAAAATGCGATGCGTCCACTCTCGAGGGTAATACTAAGAGATCATATTTTAACAGACCTCTTTTTATACCTAAACGAAACGTTTGAGCTTGGTTTGAGAAAACAAAATTTGTTTTAATGTATACTTATATTCACGATATGGCGAGGCGTGGCTTATGAATTTTACATATTTGACATATTTTTAGAGACAAGTTCACCGAGAAATTTGAGTAGGCAACATTTTTTGTATTTTGATTTAATAAAATTAATGATATTGCAACCTTCTTTATATATTTCGTTTCGAACGCTCGTGATAAATTTACAATGCGTTATGGTAAATAATACACTAATAAAAAATTGCCTTGACTGTGAAATTGATGTTTTGAACCAAGTAATACGAAAACGAAACAATATTCTGGTAAATTAAATATCATTCCGCTTGGATCAAGAGCAATGTTTTTAAATCAAGGATAAACATTCCCGAATAAAGCCAAACAGTTTTTAATTTATTTTGCGTTTTTTGGTTTGAGACAATTTTTTCATTAGTGTACTTTATACAATAGTTTTTTGATGTATAAACCACAAAACGTCTTATTCGTCGGGCGGATCGGAACCGTATACAAATAAACATATAAAAGAAAAAAACAAATAAATAAAAACGAATGGCTATAAGTATACCAATAAAACACCAATCGGGTCCACCAAAGAGTTACTTGAATGTTAAAAGTATAGAAATTAAAAGACACTTACAAAAAAACTGTTGACAAATATCCTCAATTTTCAACTTGTGATCGAGCGTTTTTAAGCTTCACATTCAAAATATTTTTTAACTAGCTACTATTGGTAGCTACTATGCGCAATATATTCCACGGCTGGCATGCACGCATACGCACAAATTCTTTCTGCTAGAGCAAAACTAGGCACAGGCACATACTGCGTACGTGAGACTATGCTTGTCCCCTTCCAACCAAGCCTCACAGGTATGTGCCTGTGTTGGTTCAACTTTAAGTGGAGAGCGTTTTGTCTTAAGGAATAAACTCGCTAGGTAAATAAACTCTAGCGATATAGTTCATTATAGTCCTGTAGGAATAGATGTGTTCAGGTAGATTAGACCCCCGTGAACATATCCTGAGATTGTCGAAAAAAGTCGGGTCCGGATTTTCGTTGAAATCGCAAAAATTCGAAAATTAGGTTTCTTGGTAAAAATTTTTTTTACTGTGAGTTTTCCGGCAAGAAAATTCATACATAAGTTGTTCGTCCCGATGTTTTGTGAATTTCAGGCTCTTCCTCTCTCCCTCCCCCCTGCCCCTTTGAAATAGTTTTTGAAAATTATTGAAATATTTTTGGAATAATTTTTTTCCCAATTGACATGCCACTTCACAATTCAAGGGGGGGGGGGCCTTAAAATTCATAAAACGACGAGAAGAACAACTATTATCGGAACTTGCATCCCGGAAAACCTATAGGGAAAAGTTTTTTTCGAAGTATGGAATTTCCAACGTTTGGCAATGGGAGAAAAAGAATCCTGATCAGTCTTTTTCCGATAATCTAGCGTAGTTTTAGAACCACTACTCATAGATCGATTCTATTCCCAAAACTACAGTTTTCAGCCTATCAGATACGATGGCATAGAGAACTGCCTTTTGAACAAGTTGAATAAAATTTTGTTTTTCGATTCAAAAGACACTCTGCTTTGCCATCGTGCCTGATGAGCTAATAAATGTAATGTTGGGAATCGATCCATGAGTGATAGTTTTAAAGTGATCAAAGATTGAAAATAAAATATTTTTCAAACCGCAGCTAAAATTCGAATTTCTGATGCCAAGTTTCGATTTCACGGTACGAGAATGTTATATTACGGCGTTCCTTATTCGGGTCCTAAATCGGTCCTATATGAATAAAAAAAATGCCTACCAAATTTTAGCTCAGTATTTTAATACAAATTACGTGTATTTCATGCAGTTGACGTGAAACTTTGGAATTTTGTATACAAACAGAAAAAAATTATATACTACTGCATTTATACCTTAAACCATAAGGAATATTTGTGCCAAGTTTCAGATTTTTAGATCAACTTCTGCTAGATTGAAAAATGAGACAAATAGTAAACTGCATAAACTACACGTGATTTGCATTTGGAATTTTTATCGCTAGGGGGCACGGGCTAATATTGAAATATCAGGCTAAAACTTGATCAACAAATTTTCTATCAGTTTCATGACCCTGGACGACTAAAAAAAAATGCGAAAGTACCCCGAATAAGAACCGCCAATGTTTCAGATTTTTACCCTGAAATTGAAATATAATCATTGACATTCTGACGAAATTCAATATGAAGGGCCGGGGGAAGAAATGTAAATGTTCATTCATCAGTCTTAAATGTAGTAAGTGATAATTTTGGTTTACAGCACAACATGGCAGAATAGTTATTTTTCTGAAAATCCAATATGGCGGGGCTGACTTTTAACAGCAATTCGTTTTCGACTCATAGAAGCTGAGATTTCGAAATCAATGTTTCCCAGTATGGGGCACAAAATAGCACAGTTCGAGCACAATCCAGCACAACAATTGTTTTTCATTATGGAAAAAATGCCGGGGCTGACTGTACATATGTCCACCCAGCAGCTCTACTAGCGAACCAAACACACATAATACAATCGATGCTGGGCACCCAGCAGAACCAAATAAAAAAACATCTATGAACACATTCTGGAAATAGACAAGCAAGTAGTATATCTCACTCAACAATCCTGAAGACTCGCGTAGACCTGAATACGTTGTCGTTGTCACTATTAAAACACCTTAACAAACTAGACAAAATGATAAACGAGTACGAACTTGACCTGAACAATATAATAAACGCCACTCAAGAAAGGGGATGATACATCCAAAAATACTAACACCAAGCTGATCATCAAGAGCCTACAGCACATACAGTCCATCGAACCACTTCTCCAATTTCCTACCGCATTGAAGAACAAATATGCCGAAGAACTGATTACGCTATCGAAACTAGACGCCGCGTATAGCGAACCGGACCCAATCTACATCCTGTCGATACCTTTATTAAACGAAGACACCACCTTCAACCTCTATGACTTACTCTCGGTGCCGGTAAACCAAAACTACAACTCCCAAAACACATATTCGCATACATAACCTCAAACGAAGACTAATTTGCAGTATCTGTAGACAAACAATCTTATTTTCTCCTTTCACAAACGGACTCCTCCCACTGTGAATACTCACAAGACACCTATTTGTGGGAACTACACGAACCACTATACAACAGCAACCACCAATCATGGGGAATCATGCCGTTTCTAAACTATTCCCCTACGGACCTCGCGGCATGCAACATACGAATAACCACCCTAGCCAACCCGTATTGGTCGAAGTTAAGAAACCAAAACTCCTGGATCTTCTCACTACCTAAAACCGAGATACTACACCTCACATGCCGGGACTCAGACGTAAATCGCATCACAATATCGGGAACAGGCATACTACTGTAACAAACCCCGATTATGCAGAACTACACTATCCGTTGAACCATGCCCAGAATTCAGTATAAATTTTTCTACTTATTTTTTGGAAATAATATAAGCTGAACAATAGAGGGACGAGTAAAACGTGAAATCGCCTAACTTTATGTTTGGTACGCTCTTGTAACCAACACCATCTTGCCATCCACAAATACGCTCCAGGCTCGCACTTGATGTGTACGCATGCTGCACGCTGTACCAAAGCTAAACTGAGGTGGTTATCTTGACTTCGCGTTGTACTCGTACAATACTATTAAGAATAATACCCGTCTCAGTATATACAATATATATACTATAAATATTATATCTTGGTACCTAATATGTGCAATATACTATGCATGCAGCGCTGCACTCTATATAATAACGCCCCTGACATAATGTGCCAGCCCAGGTAGGTTTCAATTCACGGGCCGGCGCTGGCCAGGGCTGGGCCAGTGCTAGCTATGGCTGGCCAGGGCTGGCCCAGAGCCAGAAACCTACTGGGGAGGGTTCACGCGGGTGATCCGTTGGACAAAACCATCAGGAGCCATAAGCGCTGGGTGGATACTCTACCCCTGCACACTATATATACACACATAGATAACCATTTTAAGAAACTATACGTATTATTATGTTATATATTACGTTATTATATACGACCCGTAGATTTGGAAACTAAGTTACGATCAAGCGGACACAGGCCAGAAGGCCTCGGCTGCTGCACCCCATTGGGACTACCCTGCACCACATTGTACCATATATGATGTTAGTTTACCTAAATTTACCCCAAATTAAATCGGTATAAGATATCTGACGGTGACGCGTCTCCATAACTGATTGAAAGGGAAACGCGACGCCTCGAGATAAACTTAATATTAAAGCGCCGTTGTGCCGCGACCGAAACGGTTCTTGGTAAGCTGTTATAAACCAAAGCTGGAGATGTTGATGGGGTGAAGCGTAGGACCCAAAGCTCGAGAGACAAACCAAACGTCCCTACTCCAGGAAAAAATTCCTAATAAACAGATATAAGATCGGGATAAGACCTCTCGGAGAGTTTTTTAGTTGAAGTCCAGTTGCCTTTTTGAGATCTTACCGGACACATCGAATCTTTAACAGAAGCGAAGTTAAAACTTGTCGTTCTAGCCCAGCTCGGGGTTTGCAAAGTACGTTACAACCGGATTGATTAAATAAGAGTTAGATCTTTCAAGGAGTGAAACATATCGGGAATCGATAATTTCTCTCCTAGTTTGCAAGAAATCAACTCTCAACTTTCCCGTTTAAATCTTTATATTTGAACGTAAAATCTAGTAACCTAAAATTTAGTTGAAAAGTGAAAAGCTTTGATTCGTCTCTCGAGTTCTATTAATTTGAGGAATATTACATTCATAAAAATAAATTGAGTAAAATGCATTAGTACAACTTCCATTCAACATCCACTTAACCTTCCTCTTATAATGAGCCTGGATTAGACGCGGGAGTTAAAAGGCCCCTGCTGAAGAACTACTGCATTTAATTCACCGGATCTTATGAGGTTCCATCCTTTGAACAAAGCCTGTAAATTTCTGGCTTGAACAAATTTTTACTACAAATCCTACCGACTAACGGATCAGGGTTAAGTGAGAATCCCCTCTACAATTATTTAAGCCATTTCCGTAGTCGGAAGTTTGGCTAAATAATTCCGTACATTCCCAAATCCTCATTATAAGTCCTGAACTTGGCTACCGAACGAAATTATCCTACCTCAGATGAACCAAGAGGTTGTGCTAAAGAAGAAGAAGAATAGAAGAGCGGGCAGGCGGGTCAGAGAAAGAATCGCAAACGCAAGGTTGAGGAACGAATTACGGCTAGAAACCCTATTAAATTCCATTAAATCAGGTCCAGACCCCCATAATTTAGAACAATTGGTGAAGGACACCTTTTCGTTGCCGCAAAGTGATAGTGTGGAGACATTACTTCTTGAAGACCCGGATACACCCTTGGATCGTGAGGTCTCGAAGGTGTTTTCGCACCTCATCGAATACCAAGGGGTGTCATCGAGGGTGGAGACTGCCACAGCTATCACGCCGCCAGCGAATTAAGATCGTCACCTGCTCCATCAATCGCTTGAGACCCTCTACGCCCAGGAGCACCGCTAACACATCAAGATTCGCGGTAGGGAATCGCCGCCAAGTACAAAAAAAAAAAAAGACGACGAACGTGTGACAACGGCGGGCGCTAGCCGAGATTTTGATATTCTCTTACAAATTTTATTCCTCTCTCCTGAAGTTCCCTCCTATGATCTACACCGTCAGGGTGCAGATCGGGAGGTTATAACTTTGTAGCCAGGTTCTGTAGGCGATGCGACTATTGGCCTCCGATCGGTCCTAACTTGGGTTAGGCCCCCCGGGACGTCAATACTCCGCACGCCGACCACTCTGGACCGATTGTTGACTGGGGTTTTGGGGAAGGGGTGTATTATGGTCTCAAGATAAATTATGACCTTTTAAATCATTATTTTCCGGACCAGCCCCTTTCTCCTCGTAACACTACACCTGAATAACTATTGCAAAGCTTTCTCCCGAACGGCAACCCTAACTACACAAATTCAGGGAAGAATTTTTCCTGACTGTTTTAGATAATTAGGATGAAAAATCTTGGGCGAGACAGTCACATTTCTTTTGTGAAAATTATTTTTAATTGGTCGACGTTTCGGCTAAGCCATGGTTAGCCATTTTCAAGACCTGTGGATGAACCCCACACGCATAAATATGCAAACAATTTTCTAAAAAAAAAACAAAAAGTCAGGGTCTGCATTTGATACCACATGATAACAGGAATGGTCGTTGTTCTTAGATTTGAAAAGTGAGGTTATAGTTTGGTGACAATTGAATTTGATCGTAGTTTTACAATAAGGAAGAAAATTCGTACAAGAACGCTTTTAAACAAAGTTATTGATTTTATAAGATGAAAAAGGTTTAGTACGTGATGATCCAGGTCATACGAAAGAGATGAGAAAACTTACCGAAACAGCACTTCTTCGGTTACGCTTGAGATGTTGTGTTTACAGCGTGCAGCGGAGAAGCGGCCGAGTGACGCTAATCGTTCGTGGATCTATGCAACCAACGATCTTCCATTAATGTCCGATTCTCCGGCACCGCGAAAAATCCAAATGAGTTGATCGTCACTGAGTGGATTAGAGGCGCATACACAATGCTTAAACTTTGAACATCAGTTCGTTTGTTACAAGTTACATTTTTTTAATAAGTCTGTGATTGTATTTGTTTTGAATAAGTCCCTCTTGGCTTCTTTCGTTAAAATTTCTGGGTTTTCCAGATCAAACTTATGACCGTCGGTTAACGAGTGCTCACTGAGTGCCGATTTTTCAATATTTTTACATTTCATGTTATACGAATGACCATACACCCTCTTAAATACAGATGTTGTTGGGTTTGTCCTATGCAACAAAGGTCGCAATCGACGCACAATTGATCTTGTAAATTACATTGGTCTGGTCATTATACGGAATGCTGTCTTTTAAGCGGGTGAAGAGTCGAGGCGATGTGTTAGATACTTTAAATAAATAGTTTTGATTCCATGTTTGCGAAGAATCGTTTGAATCTGTTCAGATAGACCTTCGACACGCGGTAAAACAAGGCAGTTACTGAAACTAGGAGGGTTATTTTCTAGTTGTTCCTGGTATGCCCTGCAACTATTGTAAAGTTTGTTAATTCTGGTGGACTTAATAGAATTGATGAGAGATGGTGGGTAACCATTAGATGTTAAGATGTCGGTAATCAGTTTCAAATTCTTCTGTCTTATTAGAATGGGATGACTTAAAATGAGGCCTCTATCGAACAAACCCGCAACGACACATTTTTATGTACTTCTGGGTGATGCGATGAGTACTGGAGGTAACGGCCAGACCAAGTTGGTTTTTGATACCAATCAAGTGTGATATGATTATTACTATTGATCAAAAGTACATCAAGAAAATTGATTTTGTTGTTTCTTTCTACCTCACACGTAAAATTTAACTTTGAATGGTATTGGTTAAACGATTGGACCAAGTTGTCGAAAAGGGAAGAGGGTGTTGAAAAATGATATTTCTCGCCAAGCCGACAAAATTCCGATTCTCAATGAATATTCTCTCAGAGCACGCGATGCGCTACAGTCGCTCACGCACGCGCGCGCGCATGCGAGCGCACGTAACAACATGACACGTGCAAACTCTTCGCACCAACCTCGGTCCTTCAATTCGATTCGAACAGAATGCAAGTTTCTTGAAACGAGTTCTTGAGAGGTTACGTATCGTAGTAGACCGGCGGCGATAGAAATCGCGCAAAATCTAAGACATATCACGTGACTAATGGAGAAAGGGCGCAATTAGCGACATGTTTACGCGCTTTTGCAATTTTCAAAGGCAAAAAGGCGTACATTTTTTTTCCTCATTTCACTAAAAAATATTCGAAACGAAAAAATACGTCACATTGAAAAGCGAAAGAACTGGAAGCAAAACGGCGTAAACGCCGGAGATACGCTTCTAGCTGGAGCAAAAATTTCAAAAATCAGATAACCCAATGCCAAAAGGGCGTATCCGCCTAAATTTTGTTATTAATTACAAATGCTCGGATAACCTATTGAATTTTTTTTTTTTTTTTTATTTTCATTGCAATATCGATAAATCTTTGCGTATTATACGTTGGATTATAACAAATTATCGACAAATAATTCGAAAAGGACTCTCTCTCTCTCTCACGCTCAAATATACCTATAATACGCAAAACTGCCGTCGGATACATGTATATCACGTATAAAATCGGTTGAACACTAGTTGGAGCAACCAGTTAGCACAAAAATTGAAGATTAGAATTTCGGTTCGGAATTAACAATAGTCAATGATCAATAATTTATGTTATAATCGAATTTTACAGTACGTCAGTTTTACGAGTCACCGAGACTTTTGATGCCGTCACTTATTCGGATCATCCAAACACCAACTCTAGCTCACATACGTAACTCGCGCTCACGCCTACGCTCCTTGCGATTTGACAGACGTTAGCACAAACTGGAGTCGAAATTTAGAAGAAAAATAGGTATTCAGATCACTCGACGATGATTAAAACCGAACTTCAATAATTTAGATGTGATTTATAAGGTTTCGAGTGTTTATATAAACAGGTTTAGCGGATAAAATGGAAATTCGTGAAGCGATGGTTTTGTAGTTATCGCGTAAATTAAATAGTTTCACTTAACTTTACATATAAGCAGATGACGAACTACGTAGTTTAAAGAATTTGAATATTGGTATAGCGTCTATGCACTATCTCGGTCGTTAACGAATTTTTAGGCCGTCACTTATTCATCAGATCATCCAGACACCAACTCTCGGACTCACGCGATACACGGAGCAAACGATCAACGCACCTCGCGATTTGACAGTTGAATGCCGAAGAGAAAAGTTGAAGACGCGCGAGGTGGTTGCATTTGGACAATTAGCTAGTGTATTGCTCCGCGCGATAACTAACCATTCAAGTGCCTGCTTTAGCTGAGGTCAGCTCTCAACGACTTCTACAAGAAACGTGGATGTAAATGCGTTCTGCGGTCCCATGCCTGTGCTATAGTCGGTTCTGGTTAACATCAGTACAATTTTTATGCTTAAAATTAGATGAAATTTACACACATACTTCCATTCCGTATTACATAGTTGTGTTAAATTTTGTAGGTCTTAATATTGATTACTTAAAGCTTTTTAGTCTTGAAAAATATGAATTTTGACGAGAGGCGTTACGGTGGGCAGACTATAGGTGCTTGGTCAGCAGGATCATATATGATTCCCAGTATATACCGAGGCATAGAAGAGCGGTCATCGGTTCTAAACGTAATCATTTGGCGTCGAGAGGGATAAACATAAGCAAATTTGAAACACACGACCAACCTATATTATGAAGCAATATAAGGTCCGTGGGAAGAATCAATATCTTTCACTCACCCA
Source organism: Phymatocera aterrima (assembly GCA_963170745.1). Lineage (NCBI taxonomy): Eukaryota > Metazoa > Arthropoda > Insecta > Hymenoptera > Tenthredinidae > Phymatocera > Phymatocera aterrima. Next base: position 703,032 of record OY720669.1, on the reverse strand, counting down.
AAGGAAAGTGATAAATTTTGCAAATAACAGAATAAAAGAAAGCTTCAAAATGAAAAATGGATGAATTTTGAATTTCGAAAATGTTAGTTGGAACGTAACACTTGGCTCGTTCATATATCGTAGGCTTATACATAAGTTTCATACCTTTCAGTCGAAGTTTCATACGTAAATGAGAACATTCATTTCAAATGAGGCAATTCATACCAAAGTAAAATTGGATTCTTGAGGTTCATTCTATTAATTCAGCACTATAGTTATTCTAATCAATACGACTTACATTTCACTTTTCTAATTAATTGTACTTACGGTTCTTATAATGGACTGGATTTTCAGTAAATAACAGATCGCAGACAGAATTTAAACGAACGTAAATTTATTAAATCCACAGATTTTTTCCGACCGAAAAATCTATTTTCCCTTTTTCATATAAATGTTATAATAAGGGTTCTGCCCACGTTCTAATCGAGAGGTGATAGGAGGAAAGCAAGGTAAGATGGTTATTACCACTTGAGATTTCCTTTAATATATATCAGTTTATTGGGCTGTGCAAAGTGTTTGAGTGCAGTTCAGTTATTTAGTTCCGTGCTTGTTGCTATCGTGTGTGCGTCTGGCTATAGTGGAGGAAAAAGGTAGATGAGAGTAGTAGAAATTGCAAGGCGTGGATTTGGACGGGGAGAGGTAAAGAGTTTATCTGGGTGTCATGTTGGGTACGGATGTGAGGGATCTAATGGCGCCTGGGAACGGTGAGGTCGGCATTGTGGCCGACGTAACACCCCCCCGGTTAGATGAAACATAAGGGTGAAAGCATTATTTTTGATTTATGGAGTTTGAGGATTGGGTGTGGGGAGTATAATTGTAAGAGGTTGATATGGTGTGTCAAATGTGCGTGTGTGTATTACAATTGTATTCTTATTTCAAATAATAGCTTAGTTTTATAAATTGTACTTAATGCTAGTTATTTCCGGGGTTGGCGGTTATAGTTTTCGCCTGTGGTAAATTGTTGCTAAATGTTGGTATTGTTGTATATCGTGTGTGTTATGCGTGTTGTGGATTGACCTTAATTTGGGGCATGAGCCTTTATTAGGTCCGACATTTGTAACTGTGTGTTTGTTGTGTGCGTATGTATGAGTAATTAGTATGTTCTATTTGTATTATTATAGTTATGTGCTGCTACTATTCCCATGATTAGGTGTGAGGGCTAATCCCTTCTACAAATTATTTATATTTTTATATTTAGTATGGTACGGTGGTATGCACTGTACATATTTATGTATTGGTTGTTATGATCACTGTCGAGTTATTAGTCGTAGTAGCTTTTTATATCTGTCAATTTCAATGGGTGTTCTTGGGTTGGGATTCTGGGGGATAGGTAAGGCGTTCGGGGCTTGGGCTTTTTCCTGTTAGGTTGGGGAGGCGGTAGGGGTGGTAAGGCCAATTGTGGTGTTGTTTTTGATGTTATAGGGTCTGTGTAATCCGTGTATTGTGTGTTCGGAATTCGTGCTACCGTGTGTGGGTGAATTATTTCGAGTTCGATTGGTTTGATGCGGTTAGTTAGTTGTTTCTTTGTATTGCTTGATTTTGTTCATGTACATATACAATTTTTAAATGTGTTGAATATTTTTGAGATGACGGTAAACCCGGAAAACTGGTACATGAGATATATTGTTCCGACTCCCAATAGTGCAATGCCGGCCATTGTTAAGCCGGTCTTCAGCGTGGTTGTTTCTTGTTTGTCTCGATGGTGGGTAGTTATTTCTTTCGCTTGTTTGATTATATCATTTAAAGCTATTCCGTTTGCGGCTAGATCTTCTGAATTTAAATGCAACGGTTTGTAGATGTGAAAGATTGGTATAGATGACAGGTTGGTTGAATGGTTTCTATTGAGATCGTTATATATTTCTGTGAGAATGAGTGTGAATTCTGGAATGTGCGCATGTGATTCTATCATTGCGAATGAGTTTGATGTGGATAGGGTTACTGTCTGTGAGTAGGCTTTGCAGAGATTATCAAGGTGTACGATTCCGGTTCCTGAGAGTGAGATGCGCGTGCTGTCTGTTCCAGTGCATGTTATGTGTAGTATGTCTGTTTTGGGTATTGAATATATCCATGAATTTGGTTCTTCTAAGTTGTCCCAGTAGGCATTATCGAAAGAAGTTATTCTGATATTACACATTTCAAGGTCGATTGGTGGGTTATTGAGGAAAAGCGTGCTTTCGCAGGTTCGTTGATTATTACTATATAGTGGTTGTTGTAATTGACATATGTACACGTTTTGAGAGTGCTTACATTTCTTCAATTCTGAGTGTGTCAACTGGAAGAATGATTTCCTGTTTATTGATATCGCGAGGTAGTCGCTATTTGGTGTAATGTACGCGAATCTGTTGTTTGCGTTGTCGTAATTCTGTTTTACGGGTATTGGAAATAAGCGATAACAGCTAAAGGTATCTTCGCTTAGAAGCGGTATGGATAGTACGTATATTAGGTTTGGTTCATGATATAAAACACCGAGTTCAGATAGTTTTACTAGTTCCTCTGCGTATTTAGTTTTTAAGGGGGTGGGGAATTGTAATAATGGTTCTATATCCTGAATGTGCTGAAGGCTCTCAATAATTTGTTGTGGGGTCAGGATCTTAGGGTGGAGGATGCCTTGTTTTGCGAATAGAATTGCGTCGACTAGGCTGTTGAGGTCCAGTTCGTATTCGTTTAGTAGTATGTCTAACTTATTTAAATGTTTCAGGAGGTTTATCGTAATTATATTTTGATCGATGTCTTTCCTTGATGTCTTGGAGTTGTGCTGAAAGGATATTATTTGTTCATCTAGTTCTGAAAGGTGTTGATTAATGTTGTCGATTTGTTTCTGTTGCGTCCCTATCGTGGATTGTATGATATGCGTTTGGTTTACGAGAAGCGTTGCGATGTGGTCTGTGTCGTTGAATAGTCTGTCTAGTTGTGAATTTATGTATTCTCCGTCGGATTGGGTAAGGGTCCCGTATAGTGTTTTTTGTATTGCGCCGGTCAGGTCGTACCATCCTCGTTTGATTCTAATGTGAGCGAGGTCCTTGAGTCTTTCTTGTGTTATATCTATTTCTTGGTATCCTAGTAGGTTTTCAACTTGAGTTTCATAGTTCTTTATGATGGTTAATCGGTTTGTTGAGATGTTTATTGTATCTTGGATTTCGCATTGTTTGCTCAGGAGGTTGCAAATCTTATTCAGCATGTTCGCGTATTTTCCCAATTTTTCAGATCTTTCTAGAAATGTTTTTGCATTTATATAGCTTAGTAATTTCCACTGGTTGTTGAAGGTACGTACGTTGTCCAGCTGTTCATAATATATGCCTGGGTTGACTGATAAGGGTGATAGACGATAGGGTGGATCATTCTTCTTCGTCGCGGTCTTGCTTCTGGAACATGTGTGTATTTTAATTTCTAGTTTGTTTGTAGTTTATGGGTTTGAGCTTCTGTTATTTGGAGACGGTTACGTATTTTGTTAGTCCGTATTCGTAGCTAATTTAAGTTTATTCATGTGTACGACTTTTGTTTTGTTTCGTGTGACGTACAATTCTGCGTTGACATCGTTAATTATTGTTTTTATTTCGTACGGCCCTGTATAGTAGTCATCGAATTTAGATCGTGTTTCATTTATGAGGAACACTTTATCCCCTGGTTTAAAATTTTGCAAATTAATGTTTCTATCGTACCTGCGTTTCGATTTTTCTTTAGAGTCGATCAGGTTATTCTTTGCTCTGGTGCGTGTATCGTTAAGGTGAGCTATTAGGTCTAGTAGGTATGTATCGTATGAAAGTGACGGTGTTTCTGAAATGACTACTTTCGAAGGTAGTTGAGCGTTTGTTCCAAAAATTAGGCGGTATGGGGTGTATTTGGTTCCTTCATGTTTGGAAGTGTGGTACGCGGAAATCGCGAATCTGATGTGTTCGTCCCAGTCTCTTCCTTGTTTTGTGTAGTGCTTAATGTATTCTGTGAGTACGATATGACTTCGTTCAAGTGAGCCGTTTGATTGGGGGTGGTAGGCGGTCGTTCTGATTTGTTCGATTTTGAATAGTTTACAAATTTGTTTCATGAATTTGCTCATAAAGTTCTGTCCCTGATCGACGAGTATAGCGGTCGGGGCGCCGTAGCGTGTGATGAATTCCTCAGTGAATGCTGTTCCCACTGTTTGTGCGGTTGTGTCTGGTATTGGTATGGCTTCTAAAAATTTCGTTAAGTTGCATTGAATTGTTAAAAGGTATCGATTATTTAATTTCGTATTCGGTAGTGGGCCTACTATGTCAAGTGCTACTTTGTCGAATGCGTTAGCGGGTGTATCGGTGATAATCATTGGTAGTTTCGTCTTAATTCTTACTAGCTTCTTTCTCTGGCAGCTGTCGCATGATTTAATGAAATTTTGGACATCTGTTTTGAGGTGGGGCCAGAAATATATTTCTCTTATTCTGTTGTATGTTTTGGTTACGCCTTGGCGTCCGGTGAATTTTGACTCGTGGTACTCCCTAATAATTTCGCTTCGGGAATTTTCTTCGGGGATGGTTACATTGTTTAGACATAGTGAAACTCGTATATCTGATTGACCAAAAGTGTAGTAGATTAGCTTCTTCATTAGCGATCTTTGGAAGTCGCGGGCGATGTATCCGGTTAGCGGGAGGGCTATTGATTTTATGTTATATTTCTCTAATAGGTGTTTCAGGTTCATTACCGTGTTGAAGACGTCATGTAATTCGCTTCGGTCTGTCTCCGATTCTTTTATGGTGAGGGTGAATATGAATTTTTTGTTTTTCAGTTGTGACATGAATATTTCTTGTGGCTTTGGATTCTGCTTCAGATACGAATTTTTATTGAAATATTTGTTTGCGATCAATTGTTTTTCTATGTCTGATATGCGAGTTGTACCTATGCATTATCATAAAATATGCTATGTTATCATCGACCATGACAATCCCGTCGTTGGTTTCGTGTATGTTGTCTGTCGGTGAAATGTCGTGTGCGTTATTGGCAAAATTTTGGAAGGTGCGTGCGCTTATGGGGTCGTCGTGCGAGTGGTCTATGTGTTGCCTTATGTATTTTGGTTGCGTTGTAGGGTCGTGTGCCTTGGAGGTATCCTTGCGTGGGCCTTTCGTGTAATCTGATTCTAAAGTGTAGTTGTGTGTGTCCGTGGTGATAGCTGTTTCTACGTGTAAAGGTGCGTCTTCGCGGATACAAATCGTGATTTTGATGTCAGTATCTTTAAAGATGTAGAGGATCATATGTTCAACCATGTCCCAGGTCAGTTTGTCTATTCCGCACCCCAATTTTGGTATGGATATTGTTTTTATTCCGTCTCGCGTTATTATTGATTTTAAGGTTGTCAGTGTGTTATACATAGATTCTCGTGTTGGTTTGTCGTAATAGTTTTCTTTCGTAACGAGATTGTATATTGTTCGTCTCGGGTATTTTACCGATATTACATCCGTGATTCTCGGGTTCAGTGAACGTAGTAGCTTGCGCCGGATTAGTCCGCGCTGTACCATTTGGTCTGCTATTCCCGCTGATGCGGCGCAGTCTGCGGAGATGCAGTGTGCCATATTGTCCTTTTGTCGGAGTAAATCTGTGTTCGTTTTTGTGTCCAGTTTTCTGTCTGTTAATGGAAGGAAGTCTAGATCTTGTAAGAATTGGGCGTACGGCGGTGTGTGATTCTGTCATTGAGCGGAGGTGCCAGGTATATCGTGTGTGATTTAATAGTTTGCCGTTCGACCCGAGATAAATTTATATTCTATGTCATGGTTTCCGGATCGGTGTGTACTTGCAGCCGTTGGGTGTCTTTTTTGAGCTTTGGATATCTTGGGTTTTGGAATCTTTCCTTTTTCTGTAGTTATTCGTCTCCTTTCTCTCCCGTAGGGGTTCGTTCTAGTGCTGGTGGTGCTCGCGTCTGTTGTATCGTCGTCAAGAGTTGATGCTTGCTTTGCGCGGTATTTTTTGCTTATCCTACGCCGTGACGGGTTGTCAGATGATTCTGTGCCGCGGTAGCGTTTCAACGGTTTTATCTTATCTGATTTTGGGGGTAATGTACTGGGTTTTTTGAATATTAGTGGTTCTTCTGGTTTATGTAAACTATCTGTTGAACTAACTAAAGGTTCAGCCCTCGGTGTACGTGTGCGTAATCGGTTATCTGTATTACTTGATGACGATCAGGAGTGCGTGTTTTCCGTAGTTTGGTGCTTGTCTGTGTGTTCTCGTCGGCGGGTTTCACGTTGGCGTTTGGATTGTCGTCTATCGATAGCTTTCGGTTTATAAAGGGTCGCTTCGCTATCCGAGCTGTCCGTAAGGTAGGTTACTGGTTCCGCATAGGTATCGGTGAGCTTGTGGTGTCGTTCGGATCCACGGTCTTTGTGAGGCATTTCAGCATCTGAATTTTCTGATATGCGAGTTGCTGGTCTTTTTCGTAGCGGTTTGTTATCTGAGGAATCAGTCGTTTTGTGTCTCTTCATGGGTTTTTTTCTTTCTGGTAACATTTCGATATCTGAGTCCGAGGTACTAATGGAGAGGGGAATAATGTTTGTGTTTGGGGTTTCGTGGTGGGTCGTATCGATGTCTAAACTGTCTGGAGATGTAGTGGGTTTCTCTTGGGTCTTTCATCGTTTGTGCAGTGTCGGGTTAGTACTATCGTCGGTGCTGCGTAAACGTTTGGAATCCATTGGAAGAACTTGGGCTGTATCTAGAGTGGGGTTTCGTGATAGTGCATCAGCGTTTAAATTCATCTGTCCCTTTTTATATACCGTTTCGTATGTGTATTCGTCTAGAAATAGGCGCCATCGTAACAGTCTAGAGGTTGGGTCTTTCGCGTTATTGAGCCATATTAGTGGTCTGTGGTCTGTCACTAACGTGAAGTGTCGTCCGTAGATGTAGGGTCTGAAATGTTTTACTGCGAAGATGATAGCTAGTAATTCTTTCTCGGTTGTTGAGTAGTTTACTTCGGCCTGCTGTAGGGATCTGGATGCATAAGCGACAGGTAAATCTTCGCCGATTGTTCCTTGGCTGAGGACTGCCCCAATGGCAAAATTCGAGGCATCGGTGGTTATGACGAAGGGTTTATTGAAGTCTGGGTATTGTAAAATGGGTTCAGTGCATAATGTGTCTCGTAGTGTTTCGAATGCAAGTTGGTGTTCAAAAGTCCAAATGGAAGGGGTTTTCTTTTTTAGTAAATTGTTTATTGGCTTTGCAATTTTCGCTAGTTCGGGGATAAATCTGCGGTAGTAGCCTAGTAGGCCGAGAAATTGTTTTATTTGTTTCGGGTTTTGTGGTCGTGGGTAGTTTTTTATTGCTGATATTTTGTCTGGATTCGGTTTGACTCCGTCCTGGGTAATTTTATGCCCTAGGTAAGCGACTTCTGTCCGTAGGAATTCGCATTTGTCTGGTTGTAGAGTGAGCCCCGCGTCAGCTAATCGCTTCATTAGTTTCCTGAATTTGATCGCGTGTTCTTCTATAAGGATCTTGCGTAAATTACTATGTCATCTAAGTATACGAACATTTCGTTGCCTCGTAGTCCGGTCGAGATTTGGTCCACTAGTCTTTGAAATGTGGCCGGTACGTTTTTTAGTCCGAATGGCATTCGGTTGAATTCATAATGGCCATGTGGTGTGGAAAACGCGGTCTTACTGCTATGTTTAGAATGCATGGGGATTTGGTGGAACCCCGAGGCTAGATCCAGTGTTGAAAAGTATTTGGCTGAGCCCAATTGGTCTAATATATCGGTTATATTAGGGAGCGGGTAAGAGTCCCCAATAGTTTTTTCGTTCAGTTTCCGAAAGTCTATGACCATACGCCATTTCTTTTCGCCGCTAGCGTCAGTTTTTTTGGGGACAATCCAGATAGGTGAGTTATAAGGGGAGGAAGAATGTTTTATTATGTTTTGGTCGAGGAGTTTAGTCACTTGTTTTTCAATTTCGTCTTTGTGTATCTGGGGGTATCTGTATTGTTTCGTGTGAATGGGTACTTTGTCGGTCGTTGGAATAGTGTGTTGTACTAGATGTGTATAACTTAGTTTATCCCCGGGCAAGAAAAATAGATGATTGTATTCAATCGCGAGGTTAATTGTGGATTCCCGTTTTTTTTGATTCAGGTGGTCAAGTCGTAGGTTTTGTTTCAGGATTTCGAGGCGTTTCGAATCGCAATTAGGAGCAGTGACGAGAGCGTGTGGTTTGCTACTTCTAGTGTTCTTACGGTCGGTTGATAGCAAGCATGAGCTATGTATGGTGTGTATATTAGTTGTGCGTGTGTCGGTGTTGAGAGTGTCGACTTCTTCTAGTGTTACCGTTGGTCTTCTTATTTCGGCGGCTGAGTCTCCCGAGTTTATCGCGTACACATACGCGAGACCGTGTCTGTTTGGTACTAAAGCTTGGCCCAGAAGGATTTTGGGGTCGATACATTATTTCGTTAATATTCCTGTTCGTATGTCTGGGTTTGCTATCTTTACCGATATTACTCTTGCCGTGCGAGGTGGGATGGAAATTGAATCTTTGTTCAGTAGGTTCAATGATAGGTTGGTTGAAGTGATAGTGTTTTTTGCAAATGAGATGGTTGCCTTTTCTTCGTATAGAAATTTCGTACCAAGTATGCCGCTTTCTTTTATTGGGAAATTGTTATCGACTACGTGAAATTCGTGGTCTTTATTTGCTATTCGAACTAATATGGTTCCTAAAGTTTCGATAGTTCCGGGCGTAGTGCCGGTTATTTTGATTTTATGTTGGGTCAGAAGGTTCACGTTTGGTTTCATCGCGTTAAGTTTTGTAATGTTTATATCGGCTCCAGTATCGACTAGGATTGTAGTTGTTTCGTTAGCGAATTGTGGTGCATGTAAGTGTACTTTCGGCGTTTGCGTGACGTTTAGTGTGAGGATGTGTGTCGCTGCGGTATTGCGTGTTGGGTGTCGTAGAAGTGGAATACTACCGGTATTTTCTGACACAAGTTGATCGGCTTTGAAACAGACGGTGGCTTTTTCTGATCTCAAAAATTCCGAACTGAGTATACCGTCTTCTTTGATTGGGAATGTTTTATCTACGAGGTGAAACTTGTGTTGTGTGTTTGCAATTTTTAGTCTTATTGTTCCTAGTGTGTCGGTTGATTCGTTGGTTATATTCCATAAATGTGGCATCTGTCTGCGAGTTCGCAGTGACTTCTATGCTTAATAGCGTTGATTTTAATCAGGTTTATGCTCGCGCCGGTGTCGATTATCAGTTTACTAGATTCTCTCGAAAGTTGGGGTGATCTGATGTTTACAATTGGTGGGTTATTCTTTGGAGAAGTCTTCAGTTCGGACTGTAACGCGAGAACTTGGGTACCGATGCGTCCGTTCAGCGGTACGTTCATTCGTTTAAATTTTGTTCGTCGTTATCGTTGTTAGAATCATCGCTATCGTCTTGGGGGTGCGTGGTCATATAATTGACGTGCCCTTGGTCACGATTTGAATATCGTGAGTTACCATTGTTGTTTCACCGATTGTTTGGGTATCGTGTGTTGGAGTGTTGAGGTCTGTTAGGGGGTTGAGCCTGTTGATTGTCATAGTTGTTTGTGTAGGGTTGGCTTCTTTCTGGGGGCTGGGATTGTTGGTTATTAGGTTGCCTCTGATGAGTTGATTGAGATCTATTCGTTCGTGTTCGACATTCATCATACTTGTGCCCGTTGCGTTTGCAATATATATAGTACATGCCACCGTGTTCTCGATTTCTACAATTACTTAATGCATACCCGACTCGTTTGCAGTACGCACAGCTTAAGGACGGGTTATACCGCGTTCGTTCCCTCTTTTCATTAGGTTCATTTTGGTTTGAATTGTCCGTTCTAGAATTATTTTTGTGTTTTTCTGAATTGTCAAGGGATTTGTTTCTAAGTGCTCATCTTTCGGAAATTATTCTCTCCGCGCTCATTGCCTTGTCGATAGCTGTGCGAAGTGCGGTTAGATTCATAGCGCTAATTCTTTGTTCTAGTTCGTCATTAAGACCTTTTATAAAGGAGTGTAGTGCGGTTTCTTTAATATTTCTAAGCAGAGTTGGAGCAGCTGTGGAAGCTTCCGTTTCTTCGACTATTACATGCTTGGTCCACGAGCTCCTCCACTCTGCAGCCATAGTCGAAAACGCTTTCATCTTGTTTTTGGTATACGTGTGTTATTTGAGACTGTACGTCCGATAGTCTCTGTTTTGGATGAATTGCAAAATTCAGTTCGTCTAAGAGTTCTTGTATTGATTCGAGTTTGGCTCGATGTACTATTTTCTTTGCAGGCCCTTCAATTTTGGCGCGGACGAGAATTATAAAAAGTTGGATATCGCTTGGTTTTACAAATGGTAGTATGTCTTCTACATGTCTGATGAATGATTTTACAGCAATATTTGATCCGTTAAATTTTGGGACTGTCTCAACGGCTGCGGTTAGCGGCAAGTAAGGAGTGGAAGCGTTTTCTGTGTCTGGCATTGTGTATGTGTAGTAATAGAATTGAAGGTATTAACTAACTTATAGTGATGGAATTAAATATATGAGACTTACAGTACGGCTAGTGTAAGGAGGATTGTTATCACGATTTGCATTGCTCTTGCTGGCTATGTGTCGGTGAAGTGGAGTCGTAGGTGAATCCGGAGATCGTTGGCGTTCTTCGTCGCTCCCTGCTGGTGTGCGAATTTTGCCTAAAGAGCGTAATAGGTAGTTTTCGGCCATATTATCTCGTATTGTCGGTCTTCGATCCTGTATTGGGGTTCTGTGTGGTTTCATCGTTTATCTGGGCTTGATTCGTTCTCTTCTCACACGGGTATTTAGTAGTCGTTCCCTGTTATTTGCTTTCGCTGGTAACAGTAGTGCTTTTGTCTTTTATCGAATACTAGAACCCTTGTGTATTCAACATCTTTGTATTAATTTGTTCACAAGTTCGTCTGTTTTTATAGATGCGTAGTTTTGTTTACGGTGGGTTGTTCGTAGGATTGTTCGTAGGTTGTTCGTACACAAAACACTATAGTTTTGTGTACTGCACTCCACTTGTTCACAGAATTTCGGATTTTCACTTCGGAAGTGGGCTTCACCGCTGCCACCAGTGTTATAATAAGGGTTCTGCCCACGTTCTAATCGAGAGGTGATAGGAGGAAAGCAAGGATAGATGGTTATTACCACTTGAGATTTTCGTTAATATATATATCAGTTTATTGAGCCGTGCAAAGTGTTTGAGTGCAGTTCAGTTATGTAGTTCCGTGCTTGTTGCTATCGTGTGTGCGTCTGCTTAAAGTGGAGGAAAAAGGTAGTAGAGAGTAGTAGAAATTGCAAGGCGTGGATTTGGACGGGGAGAGGTAAAGAGTTTATCTGGGTGTCATGTTGGGTACGGATGTGAGGGATCTAATGGCGCCTGGGAACGGTGAGGTCGGCATTGTGGCCGACGTAACATAAACATTTTTCTTCCAGTTTCTTGTCTATTTATTTCTGTTGTGGCAATATGAAAAATCGAATCACAATGAGATAGAAATCGGAAACTATTTTTCAAATTTTATTTACATCTGGTTTTGTGTCATCATTTTGACCTAGTTTCTAAGGTTATGAACTCTCTGGGCAACATTTGGAGCGCAACGAACTCACCGAAGTCAGAATCATGGGCTCCGTATAGGACTCATTACAGGCTTTGCTCTATTATCGAGGGTTAAAAAATTGCAGAGTTAACTCGACATTTTGACCATCTCATTCGTCATGACTGAATAAGAACAATACATTCGGTCTCTTTCGAAAGCTTTAATTTCATTTTCATTTTCTTCATATAACTTTATCAATTATTTGATAATATGTATCATGACTTGGAACTCAAGAAAAGCCTGCAGTGGGCCCATATGAATGGATATATATAAAGCTGGTCAGACTTTATATTTTAGCCAAAGGAACCTCTTTGAACGCCCTTATGTGAAACCAATAACACAGATTTGAGAAAAAAGTAACTGCAATCGAAACAAAGAGAACTGCATCGGAGAAAGGGAGGTCAGTTTAGTTTCTTGCAAACTTTCACTCATAGGTCAAGTCTTTGAGCACCTATCGCCCAATCTAAAATTTAATGCATAATGTGACTACGCTCAAAGTTTTCGACGATTATCATATTATATAATCTCTAAATTAATATTTTCCAATACTATAGTTTGATGATGTTCGAAATGAGTCAAAGTCCTTTTATATTAATTACTGGACTCCGGCGGAGTCTGATCCTGAATATATTATCAAAGAATATAATTCCATGTTAATAATAAAAAAATTTGTGTATTCTCCGAATTTTTTGTAGTCCTGAGATTATTCCAGAATTGTGTTCTGCGATGTACAGATCTTTTCTGTAATCTTCGACAAGTTAAAAACAATAATTTCGTTTTTTTTTTTGCGTCGATCTCTTTTAGACATTCAAAAAATCCCCTACGCCTGAGTTTTAGACGATTATTCTGTCCTTCGGTGGACACATTGTGGGGCATGTTTTCCTTCGATTGCTGTATGGAATTTGATGTGCGATGAGTTCAACTCTTTTCGTGTAGATGGTCATATGACAAAATAAATGATAAATATTTTTGCTTGGTTTCGGCATGGTTATCATTGCAAACGGCGGCTAAACTGCAGTATACGGCTTCTTACTCGAAGTTGTCAGCAGGTCAATTTGTCAGAGCTGCCATACATGTAACATGTTTTCCCCCATTACCAATAACTCCAAGATAGCGCTTTAAATTTTAGCAGCGCCCGTTGATCTGCAGTCGTTTACATAAAAAACAATGGCAAAACTATATCATAACAACCCATCTCTCTGTCAGTGTGAATCGGTGAATATTTTCGTTTTGCTTGATTTAGATTTTTCTAGCGGCCAAAATGCCACTCGAATTCGTTGATTTTGTCGATATGGGATAGGAAGCCTCTGCCGGATGTTTCGAAAATTGTTACAGTACTGTCGGTGTTACGTTCCAACTCACATTTTTTTTAAATTCACGTTCATTCATTTATTTTAATATTTTATTTTTATTTTCTCTTAAGAAAGGACCCTGTCTTTCCAGCTGCATATGGAAGTGGCACATTTTTGGCATTAAGTGTGTACATTCCGATACCTTTCTTTCTAAATTGTTCGTTTACTTTTGTCTCAAAATTTATGACTTCCTGTATGGGATAAGCAATGAATATTTATTACTCCCTTGGACCACCTATTGCTAGGGTAATATAATATGGACCTCGAAAGCTGGTCATGCGTTCAAAAAATGTTTATGTTTATTCCTCTTGGCGTCATGGAGTCGCGTCTAAAGGCGATAGCTATACTTCCATGTGTCAGTGCTGGGAAGAGTTTGTGATATTGCTGAACAAATATGTATAGCTTGTTCATTATAACTCTTCTTGTTAAAATTTATATTTTTCAACACTAAAAAGCCTTAATTATTTAATATAAAGACTACAAAATTTAAGACAATTATGTATTATGGAATGGCAGAATGTGTGCGTAAGTTTCACTTGATTCTAAGAAAAGAATTATATTGATGATAGCAAGAACCGACTATGGCACAGGCATGGGACCGTAAAACGCCTTTTCTCTGGTTTTTACCCATGGGAGCCATTAGGAGTTAGTCCCTCTCAAGTTGGACGCTGATTGGCTAATTGTCGCGCGGAGAAATACACAACCGCCAAAATGCACCCACCTCAGGCGTCTTTGACTTTTCTCTAAAATTATTGCTGATGGTGTGCCAGTTTATTAAGAATAATAACATCGCGGTCTAAGGGTACATAATCTAACAAATATGTGTTGTTGTCTTTCCTATTTTAAATATATCCTTGTCACGTCTGCATGTGCAGAGAAGTGCCACAGTCACAATCTTCAATATCGCAGAGGTCCATCGCCTATCCTAGGATTATCTCTTGAGCCCTGGCCATCGTATCCATTCGGTACTTTCATGAAACCCTGCGCCCAACCCTAATTGGGCCATCGGTTCGATTCGCGTCTCCCTGTCTCCGGTATTGCCCGGTCCTGAGAGATCAGCGTGGTGTAAAAAAAAAATATATATATATATATATTGTAACGCTAAATTCGAGCCGGTCCCGCACAATACCGGGAAAGGTAAGACTCGAACCCTGCACGCACGAACCAGGAACCCAAACTCCGAGATAAAAAGAGAAGAAGTTAACTGAAGGAGTTGGGCGCCAGGCACCGGAAGGGTGCCGATAGATAAGAAAATGAAGTTAAAATCAAGAAGGCGTTACGTTAGAATAGAACTCGGCTAGTAATCAGGGAGCTAGGGGAACGAGAGGGCGAGAGCAAATACAATCGGGGATAAAAGTTAAGAGAAAGGCAACACAAGATTATTAATATTTACAGGAAGAGAACCCGAGCTTTATTGAGATCTCAACAACGCGTACCAATCGCCGTACAAACAAAAGAAATAGAAGAGCTGCTGCGTTGGGAGAGTGCATAGACGCTATAACAATATTTAAATTCTTGAAATTTGTTAAACTACGTAATTCGTCGTCTACTTATATATGGAATTAAATGAAACTCTTCAATTTACGCGGTAACTACAAAACCATCGCTTCACGAATTTCTATTTTATCCGCTAAATCTGTTTCTATCAACATTCAGAACCTTATAAATCACATCTAAATTATTGAAGTTCGGTTTTAATCATCGTTAAGTGATCTGAATACCTATTTTTCTTCTAAATTTCTACTTCAGTTTGTGCTAACGTCTGTCAAATCGCAAGGAGCGTAGGCGTGAGCGCGAGTTACGTATGTGAGCTAGAGTTGGTGTTTGGATGATCCGAATAAGTGACGGCATCAAAAGTCTCGGTGACTCGTAAAACTGACGTACTGTAAAATTCGATTATAACATAAATTATTGATCATTGACTATTGTTAATTCCGAACCGAAATTCTAATCTTCAATTTTTGTGCTAACTGGTTGCTCCAACTAGTGTTCAACCGATTTTATACGTGATATACATGTATCCGACGGCAGTTTTGCATATTATATATTCGTGTAAGAGAGAGAGAGAGAGAGAGAGAGAGAGAGAGAGAGAGAGAGAGAGAGAGAGAGAGAGAGAGAGAGAGAGAGAGAGAGAGAGAGAGAGAGAGAGAGAGAGAGAGAGAGTCCTGTTTTCCGTTTCATTTGTAATTTTCACATTATTTTAATTCCTACTCGATTTTGTTAACTTCTATTCACAAATCGCTTACAGAATTTACTATGATTTTACCAGCTTAATTCCAAACTATACAGTCTTTTATTTGTGCATCATATATAGTCCTGTTATTGATTCATCATCAAGAAAGAACGAGGAGTTCACGCGGTCCTGTATAGGGCTGTACAACGACAGATCCAAAATTAGGTTTATCGGTAGGTAGACCGTTTTGAGATTGATTAATTCATTTTAATCAATTCGTATTTTTCCACTTGTGTTACACAACTGGCTTGACGCCTGTCAAAGGCCCGGCCGCTCGAGTTTGTCTCTTCGTATGTAACATGATCGGTATGGTGATGGCCCATTATCGGAAGTGCTGGTAAGACGATGGCATAGACAAGCCTTTCCAGAGCCACCAATAATATCGCATGAATGATTTCCGGCTTTACCGCACGAGCTGCGGGTGAAAAATTGAATGCACGGATGGTCTTCCGCTTCGCCGCAAGTGATGAAAACTTATTGTTGCGTGCCAAACCCCGCTTTCTGTTGAATCTTTCTTTCATTTAATAGTTTTCACACACACAATTTATCGAATATACGTCTCGTATACATTCCTCATGTTCGTCCAACTTCAATCATAAACAGTCAAGGCAAAACGCCAAACAAAGAACCGGACGACGCCATAAAGCCAAAAGGACTCTGTACCCATCCTTTTGTTCAATCCTAGCAATAGCTCCTACCCCCAACATTTGGTCACCAAATGTGCGTACCTACCTACACGCGACTTTCTAAATGTTTTCTCCTATTGTTTCTACTAACCTTCTTCGTAACCCCCTACACTACGCCTCCACGAACCTCTTCCAAGAAATCTTATATTTAAAGAATTTTAACTCCACCCCATAACCTCCTACTCCTTCAACTCAACTGTCTGCCTCCTTAAACTCTTAACCAATCCAAGCCAAACAACAATTTCCTACCCTTATTCAAAATCTCTCGACACTCCCATGATAGCCAACAACTATGACCTCTAGACATTTCCAAATCAGTGCAAACTCATCTATCAAACCTGAAACACATAAAAAATCTTAACTAACCAACTTCAAACCCTCTATTAACATTCGAGTCAGAACTTAAAACAAAATCAACAACAAGCCAATCAATACAATTCAACTGAGTACATTAGTCCGTATATCCGTTAACCATTTCATTTCATTCTATAAATCGACATCCATCTCTTAATTAAACTTATTGTATTTAGTGTTAAGTGTTCTAAAGAATATATGCAAACTTTTATCAACATTAAACACTCATTCAACTAACAGATTTATTTCAACCCCCACAACATAATCCTTAAACAAACTAGTCACATAAAGACGGTGTCCGCGTGTGACGCTACACTTATTCCTCTATATGAATAAAAAAATCATATGCCTATTATTATCGTTATTATTTATGTATTATTTTGACAGATTCACTTTTTGATACACAGATATTTCTGTTTTAGACAGAAAGTTGACGTGGTTCATGATCAAACGAATATTCGAAAGCTGTACTTCCATATACAGGGTGATATTCAGAGCGACCGAGCCAAATTACAAGGGTGGATTCCTTATGAAAATTTGGAAGGAAGAGTCCTTCACCAAAAATTTCCAACACTAATATTGTCTGAGCAGAGGTTACAGACCCTGCTTAGAAAAAGTTAGTGAAACATATTCGTCACGATAGACCATACGATCGGTACGAATAAACTTCTATGGTGTCTTAATTTAATTTAATTTCGTATAAAAATTGATTTGTGATTTTCAGATGACTAAAATCGGCACGAGTCACAGCTGGCATCATCTAAAGATAATTGTACCTAAGAATTATTGCGTGTAGATTTCAGTCGTTGCAAAATCACATTTTCTTTTCAACTTCCAGCGGAGGTACCCCTCTATGGAAACTCCCTACACTCCGTATAGGACCTTGTACGAAAAGCAGTGATGTACCGTCGTGTGGGAACCCGCCACCCTCCGTATAGAGCCGTATACGAGGAGCGGTGGGAGCACCCCTATACGGGAACGGGGATAAAATACGGAAATCTAGAGGTACACAAGATCCCGCTTCTTACCCGTCGGTGCCGGATAGTAAACTCTGTACGGCATTTTAAATACGGGACAGTTTCCGACCTCTTGCGGTTGAGTATGGATCATGGAATAAATGATTTGAAAAAAAATGTGAATAAAAAGTGAATCTACGATCTCGATCTGTTGTTACGTTATTTCTTAATTGTCTCATAGAGATAGCTAGTAGTCGTGCGTAGCTCTCTTGCATGCATGCGAATACTGTTGAGGTCGAGGTTTGGCACGCAAATTCGAAACAAGAAATAATTGCTGTGTCCCGATTCGCACCAGAGCCATCTTCACCCTTATCATTCCTCTCAGGGTAACGTTCCATGATCCGGAATCAACGGAACCCGGAACCCCGGAATGATGCACGGGAGTATTTTGCTGACCAATCACGAACGTTCCGTAGTTAATACGGCTCCAATCCCAAATAATTGAACATTTATCCAGAATTACGGAAGAGTGCCCCACACAGCAAAAAAGGTTACAAAACGTTAGAGAAACATTTCAATTGTTATTTAAATGTAATATTAAATTTATGATGTTTCTATAACGTAATATTTTTATAAAGTGTTATAAAGTTTTCCCTGAAACATTACATTCATAATGTTGCGTAATATTATATGAATGTCTCAATTGTGATGTCTAAGAATATTATTAAACACTTCATCTGTAATATTTTTGCAACGCTACAGAGACGTTCCAAATTCCATGTTCACGGAAACGTTACCGCATATCAAAATAATAGAATACCTCTTAGCTTGTACAAGCCGAAGAAACAGTATGTAGAAATATTTGTTTAGTGTTATTCTGAAAACGATCGAGAAACGATCAAGACTGTTCATAGAAATTTGTATACTCTGTCATTGTGTTTTGTGAGAAATGCGTAATTCTCAATCAAGAGTGATATTATTTGACTGGAGGTAAAACTCGTAACGAATAGATGATGATTTGATCATAAACAATATAACAGTTTGGCGTAGCGGGTAGAGTGTGCGACTGACGATTCAAGGGCACTGTGTTAGAATCCCGGCAGTTTTTCAAAACGTAAACATTTCCAAAATAATACTGAAAGGTCGCATGCAGATGCAGGGAAAACTGGAAAATCGGAGTCAGCTCGAAAATCTATCTTTCAAATCGTCAAATTTTTTTCAAATTTTGAAATGTTAAAAATGTTACAAATTGACCGTTATAGAAACATTATGAATGTTATGTTTTAAGGCGGACATGTAACTTTATTATGATGTAATAGGGACATTTTAGAAATATTTCGAGAACAGTTGCAAGACCTTACAGGGTAGAATTGTCACATTTCTGTTGGGTTTCTATCACATTTTTTGCTATGTGGGGCGTGTGTGCGTATGTGCACAATAACCTCCAGATCCAATATACGTATCACTTGATGTTTATTTATTTATTTATATATTTATCTATTTATTTATTTATTCATTCATTTATGTATTTATTTATTCATTTATTTATTCATTCGCCCACTTACTCACTCACTGCCGGTCGTTGAATATAACAAACGTTTATGAAATCCAGCCTTAGGGTTGGTCAGGAATAACGTAATTTATAACTTCGTACCACGGTTCAGTAGAAATGAAACGAACCACCACAACCGGATCAACTGATTGCGAGTAGGCTTCAGCAAAGAGGAAAATACATACGTGCGGCGCGTATCCGGCTTCGCGCATCTAGTTCCGATTTTTCGGATACTAATTTAATTTTTATGAAACGAAATAATATTTGCCGAATGATATAAACATCACAGAGGTGTTTCCCAAACAATTTCGAGTTGATTGGAAAGAATTTTTTGTTTTTTTTTTTTTTCTATCATGCCTGCAAACTATACGCCAAATGAATTTTTATTGACTGCAAATACACTGTCATTATCTAAATTCCAAAAACCTGTTTCTAAACTTTCCCAAACAATTCCCAAACGATTGCGTGTATGAAAAATGATAATAAATTCATTTGCCGGCCGAGTATAGGGAGGTTTTTCTTTCGTAATCGTAGAATGAGAAGAAAAAAAAAATTAGACCGGGTATCCCATCGGATATCGGCAGTTTGTCGCTACACTGAAACCTGCAATATGAGCGTAGTAAACAAGTTCGAACATGGATGCGGCGAGATTAATTTCGATTGATTTTGCAAGTTCCAACAGCACACACAATTTCAAAGTCGCTATATATAATCAGGGTCGATACCCAATTCTGGATAATCATGGCGATGAGTATTGTGAAAATATTTCGACAATCAGAATAATAGATGCTATTTTTTCAGTCACGATGTTATACAAGCTAAATGAGCCGTATGAATGAATAATTGAAGTAGTGACCATAACCCCACATTCGTAGAACGAATTCTCCGATGTATGGTATACAGGGTGATTCGGGACCCACAGAAAAGGTCTTAGGATCAGATTCCTCATGAAATTCTAAGAATAAAGAAGTTAACCTTTTCGAAGACCTCGTGCGATCTATGGTTATCGAGTTTTTCATTTTTGAAGTTGACCAATCAGCAGGCGTTCGCCAGCTCCGTATAGTGCCGGATCTAGCGTGTGCGCTGACATAGACCCGCGGCACATAAATCGATTGAAATATAATTTGCAATCTATTTACTACATTTGATTATACAAAATTATTGGGGTCGTCAGCCCTCTAATTTCGGGCAGCAATCCCGGGAACGACGGTTCCCGTCGTCCGGGACCAGCGCACTCTAGTCTTCGCGGTCCAGGTCGTCGGCTCCCCGAGATCGCTGCCCGAAATTGGAGGGCTGACGGCCCCAATAATTTTGAATAATTAAATGTAGTAAATAGATTGCAAATTATAATTAAATCGATTTGTGCCACGAGTCTATGTCAGTGCCCGTGCTAGATCCGGCACTATACGGAGCAGGCCAGCGCCCGCTGATTGGTCAACTTCAAAAGTTAATAATTCGTGAACCATAGATTCCAAGAAGTTTTCGAAAAGGGACTTTATTCTCAGAATTTCCTGAGGAATCTGACCCTGAAATCTTTTCCGTGGGTCCTGAATTACCCTGCATAATGGGAGTAGTTACATAACAGAAAGCATGTAATTGAGACTATTAGAGAGGAATGGGAGGTAGGAAATCTTCATCGGTTCTATGTGCGCTGGAATTGTCTGTTAATAGGATTTTTACTGATAACGTAGATCCGGATGCGGATATTGTGAGGCAAGGGATGAATAGTTTGATTCATCGAAACCAGCATGCCATCCATTATACTCGAAAACGTGAATGATTATGCATTCTTGAGACCACAAATGGAAACCTGTGGATATAATCAACGCGGCATGTATACTCGAGGATTCTTAACAATGCCTGTATCACGAGTCAGAATCTCTTCAACGCCAGTAACGCTGGCGTTCACTTTTTCACCCTTGCGACGCAAATGCGTTAACAAGTGACTGTTGTATTTTATTTATTATCACAATCAATAGGTTTGCTCGTTGGTCCTACACTAAGCTACATTTTTTATTATATATGCTATACTAGTGTAAAAAGTGTAGCTCAATGTAGGACCAACGAACAAACCTCATACCTATCGGAAAGATTTTGTGTATTACTTCGTTCATGTTATTGACGCATTAGCGTAGCTGGGGCGAGTATGTTAATTTTATCTAGTTCCTACATCCGAATTCTGATACTGTTGACACAGGTAATAATTTAGGTAACATCAATGTCGTAGTTACGGATTGTGCGAGGCAATTGAAGTTTCACTTTTCTTCACTGTCATTCTAATTGTTTAATTCATAAGTAATTTTCGAGTGTGCGAGTTAGTTCTGTTATCATGGTTTCATAAGTTTCAATAGTTTAGCAGTACGAAGTCTAAACTTCACCTTACATTCATCACTAGTCAACAGCTGATTCTATATAATATTGATGAAATGTATTTCACTTTTCAGCCATCTGTCCAGGTTTTAAAGAATTCCATATGCATCCCATGGAAAGACAGTAAGAAAACCTTCTAGTTTTGCGAATCATATCTGTGTCCGCACCTTTGCTGAAGAGCATAGGTAAGAATCTTTCAACTTTTTTATTTTCTATGTATACTATCATACTATTATACTATAGTCTGGTTCTAACTTGTATTTTTTTTCAGCAATTCACCGAAAGTCACTTTTTTCTCAACGAAGTCTCTTTATCCAATTTTTTTGAAGAGATGGTCACTTAAGTTACTTTTTTAGTCATCATTGCGTTTTGCACATAAAAATTGTGATTCAGAAAAAATTTGATCAGTATCCTGAGTATCAGTTCATACGACAGAAACCTCCTCCGGCATCCTAACAAGAAAATGAGACGTACAACTTGCTTTGTTTCATTTGTAACTACGTGACCCTCATTATTTTATAATTGTTTTACTGAGATCTCCAAATGAGGCAAAATTTTGTTCATTGCATTGTATTTAAAAAATTATATTTTGCAAAATAATTCGATTAATAAGATGAGTAATTTAAAATTAATTTTTGTTCTACCTCAATTGCAATCGTAGCCCGGTGATGGAATAACTCTTGTTGCTGTAGTTACTGAGCAATAATTGGTTCGTACCAGTCACTTTCAATCACGTCTTGGGCACTTTTCGATCACTTTTCTGAGTTAAAAACCAGTTTTTTTCACTTTTTCAGAGCAGCTTGACTGTTACCAGTCCTGAATTTCTAAGATAAATAATGAAACGCGTTCATAAGTGTAGTTATTCGAATTATTATTACTATTCGTTTATTAATTTTTTTCATTCTGTTCGCCTCTCAAAGAAATGATATAGATATCAAGTAATTGATCATTCTGTTTTTGCGCTACCTCTCGTCACACTAGTCCTTGAAAAACTCCATAATTGTCTCGTTTTTAACGAGCAGTAGTCACAGAAAATAGGATGTGAGGCACGAGCACATGCAGCAACATCTTGACTCGTGTAAATTTTGCACTCTCCTTCGGGTCGTGCGGCATGTCACACTTGTCAAAAAGTCTTTATTTTTGCGCCCTTGCCACACAAGTAACTATCTCATATTACATTAACCTACCACGCTCCATCGTACGGCTAGATGTTAATAAAAATTCAACGGTTTTGAAATCTTCTTTCTCAACAATTATGTTGCTCATAATTATAGATCACAGAGATTTGACGTTGCGAAGCTTGGTTTTAATATTCTAACAATATTAGATGCCGATGTTTTCGTCTTTTTCCCTATTTCTCACAAGGCTTTTCATCTTTTCGGTGAAGACACGGCATGGAATAATTACATAGATTATTTGAATTTATCATTTTTATAAAACGTTGTAACATTTATAACATAATTAGATGATGAATTTTGTTTTCAAAGAGCAAAGAAAAATGAAGAAATACATACATTCATCCAAATTTCGTTGCACAATGCGTAACGTATAAAGCCAGCCTCAATGTTAATTCGAATAAATGTCCAATACTTGAGTCATTTCTGAATATGTTACATCTTTGCAATGCCGAGGAATATCTTTTCCTGATTTTTATTAACTATTTATCTTCAAAATTTCAACATACCTCAACGAATCTATCTGTACTTTTCCTTTGTTCTATCGCTCACACAATACTTTTAAATACTTAACTACGTAAGCTGATAATTTCTTGTTTCTAAAATTTATTGAAAAAAATTGAAATCCCCTTTTCCAACCTATATGTTCGTATCATAATATGGTTTATATTTATTCAAGTAAACTCCATGCATCATGACGAATTTATCTAGAATTTATGTATAATCTATGCATTGTGACTTAAAATTTGAATAAATAGGTCTCATTACTCTTAAACTACTCTACTACAACGATAATGCAACAGTCCAATGAAAAGCTGCACATGTTTATTCCAGTCCCATTAGTCCAGCATTACTCAAACACTAGTCTAGCTGCGTGAACATTATTCCTAATCAGAGTGAAAATCATTTCAACTTCATTATTCTTTGACAAACACAATGTAGATTGACAGGTGTATCAGTCATCTGACTTCTAGTACATCTCTAGTGCAATCATGATGCTGATTATAGTATTATACTATATAAATATCCACCCACGTCAGTTACTGCGAAGGAGACTGCGTAAAACGCCTGTGAACATGAATGAATCACTGATAATGAGTTAAACCTTGTTGTTGTTGAATTCTGAAATCCATTCTCATTCTGCGTTGTTATTTAATCCATAAGTGTGTAAATTGGATAAATCGTGTGACAATTATTGGTATCAATCTTTTTGAACATCCCAAGAAAATAACATGAGTTTTTGCCTCCGAGTGGGAAGAAAGTTTTCGAGCCTCAGGCATCACTATTGGCCCCGGTGTCGGAGCGATTTCATCCGATATGCCATGTTCCGTCATGCGTCCTAACGGAACACGAACCCAGTCGACTGTAAAGGCATGGAACAATTTCTGGCTGAGGTATTTCCACATCATTATGGTACGATTTTTTTACAATTTGTTGAGGTATTAGGAGGGAATATTAAAGCTTTGACAGCCTACAATTGCTAAAGATTGTTTGAAGTGAATTGCAATCAATCAATGTATTAGTTACTCAACATTGAAAAGATGCCAAATGGCGGCGGGCCGATACTGAGCAGAGAATAAATTGTGTGTAAAAAGAAATACAGAATCAAATTAGAAAACGAATAGAAACATTTCAATCAATGCCTGGCGAACTGAACTCAAGCACGGCTGAAATGTACGGTGAAACATGCAATCGCATTTACTTTATTCCAAGATGAGGCGAAATTTAAAATCGCAAACTGGTTTGCAATATACGAAAAATATTTGTTCACCATCAAAATGTCTTCTGGATTCATTTATACAGCTTTTTGACGCTTTATTGACACATTCCTCTGTACTGTGTAGGAATACTATAAGTCCAAAATCTGATACGCTGCACAGTGCGCCTATCCAATGAACTGATATCAGATCTGCAACTCTGCAAATATTAGAAACATCGACATAAGGTTTTCAGGATCAATTGTTCTCACTTAAAACCCAGGATGCAAGAAATAACCAGGCATTGTTAAGCATCATCGAGTATACATGCCACATTAATTGTGTCCACAGGTTTCCATTTGTGATCTCAAGAATGCGTAGTCATTCACGTTTAGCTTGGAGTCAAACGGCCGGTATGCTGGTTTCGATGAAATAAGCTTTTGATCCTATGCCTCACCATGTCTGAATCCAGTTCTATCTTGTCTGGGAAAATGCTAAAACAGACAAATCCAACGCATACAGATCCAATGAAAATTTTCTACCTTCTATTACTCTTTAATAGTTTCAATTACATGCTTTCAATTATGTCACTTATGTCACTACTCCCATTATACCTGTAGGTATACATCGGAGAGTTCATTCTACGAATGTGAGGTTATGCTCACTTCAATTATACATTCATACGGCTCATTTAGCTTATATAACATCATGACTGAACAAATAGCATCTATTATTCTGTTTGCCGGAAAATTTTCACAATACTCGCGACATGATTATCCAGTAGGGTATTAACCCCGAATGTTATCTGCAATTGTGTGTGCTTACGTTGCAAAATTAATTGAAATTAATCTCGTTGAATCCATGTTCGAACTAGTTGTTTATTTCGCTCGTACGGCAGGTTTCCGTGTAGCGACAAGCTGCCGCCGCGATATCCGATGGGATATCCGAATTGCGATTCTTTTTTTCATTCTACGGCGAGAGGAAAATATTTAAATTTCTTTCATAAAAATGGCCATCAATCACCGACAAACGATTCTGTAACGACTATTATCAAAATTAATCGAAAATAATTCTGTCGAGGGGCTAACTAAAAAAAATTCCCTAGGCTAATTTCGAACAATTATTTCTATAATCAAGGGATCACCGTCGAACGCTCGGATTAGTTCATCCAAAGAGTACCCTCGCCGACAAACGATTAGAAAAAGAATTACTCAAATCCGAATAGATGAGGGACTAATATGGAGGTCTTTCATCAACATATTTATCATATATGATAATATACTCGCCGATGTATACGCGACAAGGATAAACTAGATGCATTTCTACACGTATGTCTGTTTGGCTGAGTATTTACTTTTACTAATTGCATAGTTAACGTATGGAATTCAGTAAAGTTACTGGCTAACAACGAGTGCGTTTTATTTACCAGCTTCTGGAAGTGCGAGAGACGAAAATAACATCGGATTGGTCAATATTTCAAAAATGGCCAACCACACGTCGTTTCCCAAGCTTTCGTTTTGGAAAGATGGCAAATAAAACGCACCCAATGTGTCTTCAGTTATGGTTACAATCTATCATTTTGTTCTAGATCCGATCATTGTTATTATGCAACTGAACTCGTACAGTCAAGGGCGAGTATAGGTCGTATCGGAGCAATCACGTTACTTTGTATCCACAGTGAGAAAAATTTAAAACGCAGTTTGAAACATGCCAGGAAGTACAGGAAGATTTGGTCCCCTCGTCGGGGCTATTGATGAAGGAACTAGCAGTGCTAGATTTCTAGTAAGTACCTCACCCTAAGAATTACCCAGTATAAGAAAATAGCCACCATAAATCTATTGACTATGAATTTGACATTGCCAGTCTGTCAATCGGATAACACAACTTGTATTCTATAACAGTGACAACACTTTGTATCCAGCTAGCAATTAAACTTGGAAGATGGCCAAACCTTTTACCTGTATCTCGCTAGACATTGAGCCACACCTCAATTTTTGATAAAATTTTTATAATACTGTATTTGCGTAGGTATTCAGCGTGCGGAGGAGAGAAGTGGTAGCCTCGCACCAAATTGAAATAAAAAATATATATCCTCAAGAAGGATGGGTAGAACAGGACCCAAAAATGATACTCAAAGCTGTACATGAATGTATCGCTAGAACTATTGAAAAGTTGGAAGCGATAGACATTGACAAAGCTGACATCAAGGCCATCGGTATCACAAATCAACGTGAAACTACTTTAGTTTGGGACAAGGAGTCTGGGGAACCACTGCACAATGCAATCGGTATACTTGGCATCTTTGTTTTTACTTTCAGCAATTTCTAGAAAAGTACAATCTAATAATAGTGTCTAGCTATGCTGTAGAATGTGGAAGATATGTAGCTTGTATCTCGAAGTGGTATAATCAGATTAGAATTTTGTTGACAATGATGCTCTTCTCTTACACGTATGCATTTCTTTGAATAGCTGCTAATTTATCTGTAGAGGAATCAAACTACAGAATAATTAAGGTAAAAAGCTCATAGTTGTGACGGTCTTTCTCCATCGATTAAAAAAATGCCCAGGTACAGATTACAGGAAGTTAATTCTGAATATTTGTTTTATTCTAGTATGGTTGGATATGAGAACGACGACCACAATCGAGAATATTTTAGACAATGTCCCGAATAATACCAGAAATAAGAACTACCTCAAGCCTCTTTGTGGTTTACCCATATCGCCGTACTTTAGTGCCCTGAAAATTCGATGGCTTATTGATAACATCCCAAAAGTGAAGCAAGCCGTGGAGGCAGGGAGATGTGCTTTTGGAACTGTGGACACTTGGCTGATCTGGGTTTGTTCTTTTTATTTCGAAAAAACGACCATAAAGTAGGATCTTCAGAGATGCTGCGCATCTAGTCACTTTGAGAATTATCCATTCGGAGTTTGTCCTGCGGTGGGATGTATCTCATCTTATCTCCTATCTTTTCTTGTCCTTTCTTCTCATGTTTAATCACATTTCTAGAATCTCACCCAAGGAAAGCTTCACATAACGGACGTCTCCAACGCATCGCGGACCATGTTGATGAATATTGAGACACTTAAGTGGGATCCCCTGCTCTGTCGCTTCTTTGGTATTCCATCAGATATCCTACCAGAAATTCGATCTTGTTCCGAAGTATATGGGAACATTTCTTATCCAGAAGTCTTAAGCGGTATACCTATTGCAGGTGTAAGTTCAGTGTTGATTAGCTTGAATTACGGAAATATATGAACGATCTTGAAAGTAATTACACTCCAGATGCGTAAACTTATAAATCATGTTACATGAATTTCATCTTTTCATATGCTACATTCAGGCAAAAACTTATTTTCGGACGCCTTTTATTATCAATCAAACACCACAAGAATCAACGTTCTCCAGTTGTTTAAATTGTAATAATATTATTATGTAGTGTGTTGGTGATCAGCAAGGGGCTCTGGTAGGCCAGTTATGCTTGAGGCCAGGGCAAGCGAAGGCTACATATGGTACAGGCTGTTTTTTGCTCTACAACACCGGCAGTATGGTATGTACTGAGTGTACAATATATTGCAAAAATAATTCAAACAGTTTGGAACATAGTGGATAAATAAATCGATAAATGTATGAATGAAAAAATAAACATATTCAGAAGGTCGACTCTACGCAAGGTTTGATCACTACCGTTGCTTACAAATTGGGACGTTCGCCTCCGGTTTATGCTTTGGAAGGATCCGTTGCGGTGGCTGGTGCCGCGCTTTCATGGCTACGAGACAACATACAATTGATGGACAATGTCACTGAGAGCCAAGATTTGGCTGAACGAGTGCGTTGTTCTGGCGATGTGTACTTTGTCCCAGCTTTTTCCGGGCTATATGCACCCTACTGGCAACAGGAAGCTCGCGGGTGAGCTCAGTAGTGATATCAATCGAGGCAAAAGAAAATTGAAATTTATGTGATATTGATGAAATATGTCTGCTCAGAGCACTCTGTGGGCTAGCTCAATTTTACGGATTAGTTCACGGTCTTCGTCGGAATACAATCAGAATGTTTTTTACGCGGGTAGTTCCACGTGAAGCGAGTCGGTGAGGTTTCAGACATTCTCTTCAAAGTGGTGCGTAGATTGTTCTGAGGAGTCAGATCTTTACTCTAAAAGGCAACTTGATTCATGCAAAATTCAACTAGTATCGACAATTTGTACAAGGTTTCCTTTAGAAATAGATAACTTGTTTATATACTTGATGCTTCAGAAAGTGAAACACTGGCGTTTTCATTAGTCATAGCTCGGCATACCTATTGTGCTCGAATTCGTCACGTATTGTCTGTCCTACCGGCAACTGCCACTACCCTCTAACTTGTCAACGAGATGTATTGTGAGGATTGATTACAGTGAGAAGATGGAGAAAATAAACTCTCAATCAATATGAATAACTGATAGTCCAAATGTAAAAACCATCCTTCCAATCGCTGTAACAGATAATTACCATCTTTGAGGTTAAATATCTCGAAAGCTGAGAAAAACCTATGTCACAGATTTCATATTTATATTTGCAAGGGCCTGGGGGGGGGGGGGGGAGGATTTTTTTCAGATGCTTTGATCACTTTATTGTTTTTGTCTTTCATGTCATTTCACGACTGGGAGTATGAAGGATAGCTAATGCGTTTGATAAAAAAGTATCTCCTTTTATCCATTTGATCCAATTACACAATAATATACAAACGGAGAACAAAAATTATGCGGTTTGATACAATTTTGAACACTGACCAACATATTTTATTTCGGCAACTATATAAAACCTGACACATTGGCCTGTTGTTTACATGCATGTAAAACCTTCGGCAGGTAGCATAGCATTGGAAGTTGAATGAAAGTAAGCCAACTGCAGTAGAAAACTCGCCTTATCGTTGAAATTTGATTCCCTGACAGTTGACAAACGGCGTGCCCTTCATTGCCCACAAAATGTTCTGAATTTTGCACTCTCTGGGTAAAATGGCGATTCAAATATTGACTGCCAAAAACTTTTGCGGTACTTGTTAGATTACCTGATGTAATGAAAATCACACCTTTTGATTTATTTTTAGGGTAATATGTGGAATTACGGAAGATACACAGCAGTATCATATAATTAGAGCTGCGCTGGAAGCCGTGTGTTTTCAAACCAGAGATATTCTAGAAGCAATGTTGAAGGACTCTGGAACTAGTTTGTCGGAATTACAAGTCGACGGTGGTATGACGAAAAACAATCTCTTGATGCAATTGCAAGCTGATTTAACAGGAGTTAGCGTAGGTATGAATTAACGCTCATTGTCTCTGAAGCAATATTTTGCTTAACAGAAAGGTGTATATTGCTTTACATGCTGCAGATCTTGATGATCGTTTCTATCACGAAAACCTGGATCTCACTACTAGTTTTTAACCCACTCGACGAATAGGCATTGAGGCGATTTCATACTCAGTTTTCATGACCTCAGAACTAATTACGAGAGGGCGCAACCGAACCAATTTTCCCTCATAGATTAGATCATGAACGGAACAATAGGAACTACGAGGTCCATGAAAATCATCAAAATCGCTAAAAAATGACTTATGTATATCGTAAAAAGTGGGCGCGTCACACATTTCGATTTATATCTGAGTCTAGGCATGGAAAACGAGCGAAAGGGGAAAAGAGCGCCATGCCGCATTTAATTACAAACACATACCGTCAAAAATATCCTCTGTTCATGCCAAACCAAAACCGGAAAATGGAACCTACGAAGTACATAATAATTGGCGATTGACAATCGCCCGGCAGCCATTCTTATCAGTCATTCGGGGTTCTCCGCCGAGCTTGGCCGGCTCAATGAATACCGTTACCAGCGAATTTTCGACGCGTCGGTAAAGCCGGCGAGATTACGTTTTCGCGTTGGCTCACCTACGGAGATCCTGACCTGTGTATATACAGTCACTCACTGCAGCGCCGGACCGATCACAGACATGTGTGAGCAATCGTGGCACCTGTAGGTGAGGCGAACACTGTGCACCGAAAAGTTGGGTCACCAGTATTGCAGACGCGTCAAAAATTCGCTGGTAACGCGGTATCCACTGAGCCGGCCCAGCTCGACGGAGAACCCCGAAGACTGATAAGAATGGCTGCCGGGCAAATGTCAATCGTCAATTATTATGTATTTTGTAATTTCAGTTTTTCGGCTTTGTTCTAGCATGAACAGAGAGTGTTTTGGCGGTATGTGTTCCGAATTAAATTGGGAATGGCGCTCTTTTCTCCTTTTGCTCGTTTTCGATATCTAGGCTCAAATATAAATGGAAATGTGTGACACGCCCACTTTATATACGATACTAGAAAGTCATTTTTTATCGATTCTGATCATTTTCATGGGCTTTTCAGTTCTCATTGTTCCGTTTATGACCTAATCTATAAGGGGAAATTGGTTTAGTTGTGTTGTTTAGTTAGTCTTTCACAATTAGTTTTAGGGTGATGAAAATCAAGTACGAGATCGCCTTAGGGGGAATTTGGCGACACCGCTGGCACTCTAACCTAGCTAACATAGGAAATATTCATTTCTCATCGAATCCGATCGATGTTTTGAAAATGTGATTTACTTAGCCACTTTCTGCCATCATACTCAACGAATTCTCGAAGTTTCATCAAAATCGATCGAGTCGTTTGCGAAAAATGATAATTCTCGATTTCGAAACGGCTTCTGTACATTCAAGATAGTGAGCCCAGGTGCTATTAACGGCTCACGATATTCAACGCTGGGTAACAGTACATCAAACAATGTATAACAATGGAGATTACATGCGTCTTTAATAGCACCTTAATAGAATCGTCCTTATTCGGGGTCACACAAAATTTGTCTTGTTAACCTAACACCTGTCCAAAATGGGAGATCTAAATTTCGTGCAAATTTTCAAGGTCTCGATATCAACGAGAACATGTGCCTCGATCAAATTTTGATTAATCTTTTCTGTAGGATATCCTGGTGAACAGACACATTCGTTAAGCTGCAAATTGTCGAAATTTTCAGATAAACAATTCAATTTTACAGTGAAAGTGATTCTGAGTTTGTTTCGCCAGAATTTTTATTTTTGCTCAGAAGTCAACCCCGCAATAAACATTTCTTTGACCTGAGTTGCAAATTTTAAGCATAGGAGGCACGTGCGTGTCTCATTGATATGGAAGTATCAAATTCTGTACAAAATGTTTTTTTCTCACCAGGAATAGGTTTATGGGGTGGCACAAGGGAAATTTTCATTGACCCAAAATAAGAATCATCCTGCGGCAATAATCAATTTGCTTCTCTACAGTAAGGCCAAGTATGGTTGAGACTACGGCACTGGGAGCAGCTATACTAGCTGGTCTTGGTATAGGGCTTTTGGATATCCATGATGTTACTACCGACGAGGTTACAAAGTTTATTCCACAGATCGGAGACGATGGTATGTATGTACAGTGAAAATCTGTTTCACACATCAGTTCTATAAATTGCAAAGCTTGGAATTCTAGCCAATAGAATTGCATAAATGATTATTCTTCTATTCCAGAAAGAGATCTTCGATACTCAAAATGGAAAATGGCTATAGAACGTTCCATGAAGTGGGATTCATCGTCCGCGCCAGTTGGTGGACAATAACATATCAGTTCAGCCATGTAAAGGGTTTTTCTGAGTCGTATATAAAGGCGAATACACACGTATGGACGTGATTGTTATTATTATTATTATTGTTAATATTAGACCAGAATGAAGTGAGCCATAATGAAAAGTCCCCTGCCAAAAATTCCTTTGACCGACGGTCTCCGAGCTATAGAGTTTCCAAGGTAATCTGTCACATAGCTTATACAGTAGAAAGTCAGTGCCGGATCACAAGCGTTATTAATGCTGTGCCCGTGACTAGAGTGTTCCATCTGTTCACTAGAGTTGCTATTATTGTTTACCCAATTATCTTGTCTTCTAGGCATTTCCCGGCATAGTTCTCCCCGTTCAGGTTTTTTTTCTATAGTTTTTGTCATCCAGGTATCCGTTTTCATAGTTCGCATTGTCCAGGTATCCCTTCTCATAGTTGTCGTCGTCCAGGTATCTCTCTTGGCAGTTCACCTAGATTCGATTGGATTTGATTCGATGATATCTGGATAACAGAAACTACAGAAGGAAAGGCGTGATGGAAACTGATGTTTGACCTATACTACGTGAACTACGTATGAAAAGTTGTAGATGACGAAAAATATGAAGAGGGATACCTGGGCAACAAAAACTGTGCAGGAAGAGACTTGAACCACGAGAATTACAACGGGGAATACCTGGACGACGAAAACTATGAAGAGGGACACTTGGACGACGAAAACTATGGAAAAAAAACCTGGATGACGAGCACTATGAAGAGGGACAAAAACCTGGATGACGAGAACCATGAAGAGGGTCACCTGGACAATGAAAACTATAGAAAAAAAATTGGATGACAAGAACTATGAAGAGGGATACCTGGACGACGAAAACTATGGAAAAAGAACCTGGACGACGGAAACTATAGAAACAAAACCCGGACGACGAGAACACTAACGGGGAATACCTGGACGACAAGATAATTGGATAAACAATAATTGCAACTTTGGTGAACGAACGGTACACTCTAGTCGCCGGCACAGCATTGATAACGTTCATGGTCCGGCACTGAGTTTCTACTGTATAAGCTCTGTGATAGGTTAACTTGGAAACTCTATAGCTCGGAGACCGTCGGTCACAGGAATTTTTGGCAGCGGACTTTTCATTTCAGAGTCCCTCGAGGAATCTGCCCACGAAATATGTTATGGTCAACCTGAAACACCCTGTATAGTTATCTGAATATCTCTTGAAGAATTCCTCGGCTGTGTTCCATACCTAAGGTCGGCCTCATCTGTTTTTAATCCTAAGTCTAGGGAATCAAAGTTGGAATATTTTATCTATATTTTTTAATCCAGTCACACGTACGGAAAATATTTGTAAATCGAAAAAGACAATCATTGGCGTGATGGCTGAAATAGTAGGGAAGCGGACTCGGAGTTTACATGAAAATCGTATTCTACCATTCTGAAAATACGGGTTCGTGGAGGAGCCATAGACGGCAAATGACGGCAAATCCAACCCACTCATCCGTCGGCCTGTTCTGGCATCAATGTTCTGAACAAATTTTTGAATGATAATTCTTATTTTCAAAATATCAATATTGAGATAGTGTTCTCTGTTTTGTTATCTGTAGCACCTGTGACCCTGGTGTGGCTGTAGGTGAGCAGAACGAACAAGTTCGAAGCACATAATATCTCCTTCATCAGATATAAGTTTTTACAAAAGCATGATGATGATCATTCAATCTGGATATCGCAGATCTCTGGGAAGAGGGGAAATTTTAAAGTGATTGGAGAATACTTGGCAGAATCAGAAATTCTGAAATTAACATGGTGGCCACTCAAATCTCAATTTCATATTCTCTGACATCACAGGTTTTTCCAGGTCTATTTTTGCATTTTCTCAGGTGGTATACTAGACACTAATTAGAAAAAGAAAATTCCGACCACGAAAAGAATTTTTTGCAACTAATATAGCAAGAAGAGGGATATAAACAATTTGGATCACGTCGAAAATTTCGATTGTAAAAAATTGCCGAAAAAAACTCGATTATGAGGGGAATCTCGGTCAAGGGAAAAATTCCCCGACCTTTTACAGCTCGTTTTAAATTCCCTGACTTTCCCTGACCCTTTCCAGCTCATTTCAAATTTCCTGACTTCCCAGATTTTTCTGGTTTTCCAGGTGAGTGGCCATCATGATTAAGCTAAAAATCGAGGAAATATCATTTAAAACATGTTTTTTATTTTCTTCTGAAGTTGGTGAATCCAGTTTCGATTCATTGAAACAGATCATTGTCCCACACGAGAGTCCATAACTGAAGAAAAAATGAAGAAAAATTTTGTTCGTTCACAGCTCGTTCACTATTGGCATGCCGCAACAGATATTTGATACAGAATTGTGTAATCTGAATTCGATCACAAAGAAACTTTCAACTCTGCTTACTAATTCTCTTAAAGATTCTGCATGTGAATCCTAGCATTTGATATTATTCTTTAATTGGGCTCTGTGCTTCAGTAAATGTAGGCAAAAAGACTGTATTTAGCCATGAAAAATATTTTTTTAAATGTAGGATAATTAGAGGGTGCTATCTTTATTCGAGAATGATAAATTCAGAAATTTTGCATTGCAACAATATCCATTTGAGTTGGTGACGGAAGAGAATTGTGTGTTAATATAGGTATGATGCTGATCCTCATAAAGCTTTCCGCTCGCATAGCTAACGCGACGTTTATAACTTGTGTTATCTTGGATTACTATAATAATGATTACGAATAAAATGTTGGTCTCTGATTGAATGTTTTTCTTGTCGTTTACCAGAACCCACTTCGTGGGTTGTTAAGTCATCCCTGTGGAAATTTCAGAATTTTGCTCTAATTATCTATATGCGACCACTCAATGAACCCTCTCGTTGCCTGCTTCAGTGTTATTTGATGATATTATGTGTGTACGTAGGTGCAGTTGATAACATTGTTCATACAGTTGACTACAGAACCAATGAATATAACAAATTGGCGGATACGGCCTCATACGAGGTCGAGAAATTTGGTAAATTTCGTTTTAACGTAAAGAAATTTGCAACTTTTCCGAATATCGAGAAATCTTACAATAGCATTTTGGCAGTTTTCAGAAGATTTGCAATGATATCTGACTACGTCGAGCATCGCATTTTTCACTGTGCGAAATAAATAAATGAAACTCAGTCAACTTCGTTTCATGAGTCGACTGTAAACTGTAAAACATTATAAAATTATAAAAATAATGATTCTGCTGCCTTTGCGGTAAACGATTCCAAATTTCAAATTGGAGGTTAGAATAGAATATCTGTCTGTAAACAGAGTTGTGTTATTAAGTTACGCGTAGAATATATATGCCGTCTACGTAAATTCCATTATCATTATTATTGTGTACTTCTAATTTTTATCGGTCGAGTTAATCTTCATATGGTATGATATTATTTTGTTACTATTATTATCAAATACCTGTTTTGCCGGTCAACTGCCAACGCACTGGACATGCCGCCCGGCCGCCGTGAACCAAAGAGCTTTAATTTGGCGGGCGGGATAGACAGCGTGGGGAATCGGAAAGACGCGCTGAAAACTGGATAGGCACGGAGCTACCATTGACCAATTGAAATAGGCTAGGTTTCGTACGCAACGCGTCAATCGATGTTACAGTCGATCCCGTGAGAGCTGGTACAATAGACCCTGCCTCTGCGGATTCTTCATTCCTCAATAAAATAAAAAAAAAAATATAATAATTGATATCAACACTATAGCATAATATTCTATGTGCATTGACAAATACCTATATTCATATAAATCTATTCAGTAAAATGTTAAAAATAACGACAGCATTCAAAAAGTTTTGAGGTGAGGAAAAAAACTTTGTTGCATTTTTTTGGTTTTGTTTTTATTGATATTTGCGATGGAATAAAACATAATAAACAAGTGAAACTTTGGTCGGTCAGGAATGATTATACCGAAGATGACAAGTGGCTGCAGCACATTTCGTGTACACCAGATTACAGGATTGGTTAACCGCTCGAGTACATCGTTACATTTAAAAAAATTAAAGTTGTCCTCCGTATTACCTAATCCCCTTCGGAACCGTAGAATTTGTTATCTTGAATATTTTTTGATATACAGCTCCTCTCCCAAAATAATTATTCGGGTCTTGTTGAGTAGGTCACTCTATATGATCAGAGGACAAACAATGACGTGACCTCAGGGAATAATAAATTATATATTACGAATTTTCACCAATTCCACCCCAGTATTTGATCGACAAATTACCGCGAAATATTAATAATTGCCTATTTATTCTATAATGTGAAATGAAAGTACAAGATGATCTTATAATACTAAGCCACTGTTTTTGGTACGCTTTTTTTAACAAATCTTGCGATGTTGTCTTTCTCAGAATCAAATTTGCCGATATCTTCCAATCCATGTTCTTTTGCTTGGTCTGTCAACTCTTGTGTAAATCTTGCCAGATCTTCTTTTCGTAAATCCACCATAAACTTTCGCGATTCTATGAGAACTTTGGCACGGACTTTTAACATCGGTACAAGGTTTGGTAGCTGCTTCGTCATATTATGTGCTATCCATGTTAGGTCGAACTTTTCTAAGAACTCGGTTTTATCTTTATACTTTTCAAGAGCTGATACCGAATGAAAAATCACCTGAAAATAATACAATTACTTTTATTATTCTGATACTCATAGAATTACAAGGAGTGAAAATTATTTCTCGAATGAACCACGTTTTTCATTTCCATTTCTTTATGTGCTTTGGGAGCTCATAATGTCATCGCAGGTTCGCCTAAGCGGAACTCTACTGACAAATAGGCATCAATAAAAAAAACAAGCACCTGCAATTCACGTAGCATGAATAATACCGGCCAAGATTCGTAGTAAACTGAAATGAACCGGAAGGTTTCACATTATTCATTCAGTCCGTGATTTTTTGTTCTGCTAACGTAAAAATCTTGAATTGGCCAATACAAATGTCAACTCTCGAGTTTTGTCATTACAATCTCGGAATCTAGCCCCCTATTACAACTCCGGTTTACTATTCATTGGTGTAAATTAGAACTCAATATTAAATGACCCTGAACTCACAATCTTGTTGAAGTGGCTGTTCGATGTTCGAGATTTGAGTCCATATTAAGGTATGTCATAGGCCCGATTAAAAGTCTCCACGGGCGCACGCTCTGAATGCAATAGTATGAGCTCCAGAGCCGTCGAATGGTCATAAGCCCGTGCAGAAGCACAAGTTGGAAGAAGACAGAATTTAATCTTTCCTACTGCAAGTTTGTGTATGTAATTGAGTCGCAGATATGCGCATACTCTTCTTCTGCGTGCTGCACTTCAACTTCCAGTCCGCCCCGATTATTTAGACCATAATGATGGTGGCCTGTGTTCTGTTCCAATAACCGAATTCATGATGATGTGAAGGGTAGAGAACATTCCATCCGTATGTGGCACAATTTGAACGTTATGAAACAATAGTATTAACGTTGGCGCATATACCTACCAAGTGTAGTCGTAACTGATACACATGCACAATAGCATCCGCTAACAATAGCTTAGCCTTCAATGATTTTTGATTGTCTCTCTTTATTGTAACACAAACATACCCGGCAAAGAGAAGTGACCAGATAACAATCTCGGCGAAGATATTATTAGCAAATGTTATTGTGCATACATTATTAGCCATAACAACAGTTGGTATATTTATGTGCCGATGTTGCTACCATCGCATGGTTTTCGAGATATGCTAGGCATAAATGAAATATCCTATCTTCATATGTTCATTGAATTCTGTTATTGCGACAGGACACAGACCATCATTAGTGGATCTAAATAACCTGGTAGTACACGAGGTTGAAGTACAGCCCCCGGAATAAAAGTATCTGTATATCCGTAACTCAACATACACACAAATGGATGGTAAAAGTATTATCAAGAGACTTAAGGCCGGTGACTTAGGAGATTTCAAGGTATGGGGTACGCTCATAGATAGGAGAAAGGGGGGGAAAGGGGCTACTCATCATTTTTTGCGGTTGAAGTTTTATTAAGTAGTTTTGGAGAGCGATATTATAGATTGAATGATTATTCTTTCAGAGTTTGTATTACTTATTTTTGCCACAAGCTTTCCAACACTCATTTCGAAACTTTAATTTCGGAAGGAGACCTTCAGGGTGTAGAAGTTTGAGACTGTGGGCATTCGAACTGTGGAACGCTGCACACCCTCCACACAAAAGCCGCCAGCGCTGCAAGAGATCTATTCCTCTTTTCTTTCAGTTCTCACCTACACCCATACAGTTTCATGAGCTTCCAACACTGAACTTAATAATATAACGGAACGAGTCCTGGCATTATTATAAGCTACCTATAAGCGGCTAGAAAGAATGTGCGGGAGGTCGGTACGCACCGCCGCACTTAGGCACTGCGAGTGCAACAAGAGCGTACAGACCCTCGACACAACTATTTCTATCTGAGACTCTGAAACTGCGCTCGTTTCAGTATATTATAGAGTTCGGTGGCCTCCAACAGCACTGGAGCTGACACCGTTGTATTCAGAGCATTACACTCGCGAAGACTTTGTTTGGACCTACAACATACCACAATATGAACACAATCCACGAAGAGCCGAATCGGGCTGAGTATACATATTAATTTGTATTATTGCCTCAAAGTGAGGTCATTCTGTTTAATGGTTAATTGAGTTTTTAGCGAATTATTCAACTAAACTGTGTGCTAAATTTTTGGTCGAAAAAAATCTTCATTGTCGTGATCCGGGAATCGAACCCGGGTCTAACGGCTGCCTGTCCGACCATCCTCGAGATGAAGAAGCTATACTGTGTGCAGAATTTTTCGATGAAAATAATCCTTATTGTGGCGATCCGGGAAGCGTATACATAGACACGCCAAATGGTGCCCAAACTCAGAACTAGTGGGAGTAGCTTGCTCTCATCCGATGCGTATGCCAGTTATATGGCGAAGATTATATATATGTTATAATCACCAAATTGGTAATTTGACTAAACTTTCGTAGGAGAAACACAAAATTGTGTGTGAATTACCAAATGTAAATTTACTATTCCGTGTACGAATAGAACGTCCAATACATTTTTAGGAGTTTACAATCAAAATCTTTTACAGTGTAGTTGAAATTCTAAATAAATTCAGCGATGAATATCAAGCAGTTAGTGACGAGTATTACATATGCAGAGAGTATCTGGTGAAAGTAGTCCACCTAGAGATATACAAGCGGACATATAAGGGTTCAAACAATTTTTATTTATGCCCACTTGAATTTTATTCTTTCGATGGTTGGTCGAACCGCATTAAGATAGCCATGGAGATAGGTGTCAGTGAAAGTACGAGACACTGATATGAATGGCGGATAGCTATGCTAGCACAGGGAATTTTCGGTGCTGCATAGAAGGCTCGGGGCGACCATTTTTTATGCACAAAAACGTAGCGGGAAATTCACAGTACAATACTTCTTCGAGACGCTGAATGTGCACTGAAATACAATTTATGGTCAATAAATATTTAAGAAAAGAAAGTAGTAAAAGATTGTTCATGCTTCATTATTATATTATACTATGTGGTTAATTACGCATGCTCTCGCCATCGCTTACGATGTCATTCAAATTATTTATTATTAAATACTACTCCGAAGTTGGCGTTGTTAGTGACCGCCACACATGGATGTAGGTATATTTCAGTGTACTAAACTCTGATAAGAATTTCGATTCTGTCAGCAATAGCGTTTATGAGGACAGATGTCCTTTTCGATTCTTGATTTGCTCGATCTAATATACAGCATGAGAAGGAACTCGAGGTTATCAGAACGTCACGTGATCAGTCTTCGAAGAAATTGAACGGAATAGATTGAGACGCAGACCTTTTTTTTCTACATTAACATTAACATAAGACAAGCACAGCATCAAAAGGGAGTTTAACAATCGCCATACAAGTCTAAACGATAGATGCATGGACCGCGACGCGACGAGGTTGACAGGAAGTTAAAGTGGGCGAAAAGCCAAGATACCTAAATGAAACTGATGATAGAAAGGGCAAGGAAATACGTCAGTATGAAAAAACTGGACGTGAACGAGGAAAAGACTAAAATTATGGTGGCAAGGAAAGGGGGTGGAAGAAGAAAGACGAGAGTTTGGAGATGGGGGAGCAAAGAGATCGAAGAGGTGAAAGAAATGAGGTATCTGGGATACGTGATCTCCAGAAACAACAGGGAAGAGGCACATATTAAAGAAAGAGCTGGGAAAGCGAAACTAGCAATGAGAAAGGTCTGGAGCATAGGGGAAAGGAAGTTCAGGAGTGACGTGGAATGGCGAATGAAACTGTTTGTGGCGGTAGTGAAAGGAGTGATGATGTTCGGTGCAGAAATTTGGGGCTGGAAAGAGAGAAAGGAAATGGAAATAATACAGAAGAGATACCTCAGATGGATAATAGGAGTGGAAAGAACGACGCCAGGGTACGTGGTAAGGGAAGAGCTAAAAAGGGATAAGATCTGAGTAGACGCCGAGAAAAGGGCGGTAAGGTTAGAAGAGAAAATAGGGAAAACGGAAACCAGACCACTACTGAAAGAATGCAGAGAAGAGAGAAAAAGGGAGGAAGAGAAAAGCAGATACAGTAGAGAAGGAATAGAGAGAAAAGAATACTACTGGAGATGTGGCATAGACGAAAGGGAGGTGGAGAGAATTATGAGAGCAGAGGAGACTGTGGAAAAGCATACGGTAGCGAGTGATAAAGAAGTCCAGGAGCAGGAGAGAATAAATATGGTATGGAGCTCAAGATCCCGAGGTATCTGAAAGGAAAAAAAGGGAGAAGAAGAGACACAGTAACAGTAGTGGCAAGGCTGAGATGCGGGAACGAGGAGAGGAGTAACATGTTCTGGCTCAATGAGACGCAGAGACTATGCAGGCTATGCCAAGCAGAAGAAGAAACACCAGAGTATATGGCATGAAGATGCGGAGGAATGGAAGGGGAGGGCGAGAGATTGGAAGTAATACTGGGGGAAGAAGGAAAAGGGAGTGAATGGGGGAAAATATTAAAGAGACAAAGGGAGGAAAAAGAGAAAAGAAACAGGGAACTGTGGGCGGTGAGGACGGACGCCGCAAAGGATAGATAGACAGAAGAGGACAGAAGAAGAAAAGATACGAGGGAAAGGAGAGAAAAAGACAAAACGAATGACAAAGAGGCGTGATAGTGGATAGGAAGATAAAATGCAATAGAGTATATAATGTAAAATAGTTTAATAATCATAGCGTGAAAAAGTAATATAATAGAATTAAGAAATAGGTTAAGAACCAGAATAAAATAAGGTGAACGTACTAGTTAGTATTAAGAGAAGACATATGTAATACCATAAAGGGGCGCAATAAAGAATTATATATACTAAACTCTGATAAGCAAATGGTATTCTCGCGATCATTTGGTCATCAAAAATGGCTGTTTTTCGGTTCAATTGGCGTCCACCGCTGGGAACCGATCCGCTATCCCGTTAGCACATAGTAGACGGAGAGCTAGCCACGGAAATAGGGCAGCAATTTATAGAACGATTAAAACCACCTAATCAGTCTGCCTTAACATCATTATTAATTGATTCGGGCGCCTGGCAGCTTTTCATTGGTGGGGGTGGGCGTGGTACGGCCGTAAAGGGGTTGAAAAATCAATTGAAGGTGTTCAATTTATAGAGCGCTGGTTTTTGGTGTGATTGTAGCTAATTATGTTAAAAATTCGAAAATAATATTGCCAGGCGATTTTTTTGGTGGAAAAAGAGAGCCAGGTGACGTTAAAGGTGCGTAAAAAAGTGCCGAAGTCGTCTCATTTATAGAGGGCTGGGACTAAATTTATTCGTTACATTTAACCCTCAGGATAGTGTGTGTAAAATGACAGGCGGAAATATTGAGCCGAACACCTTGCCAGGCGCCGATAAAGAGCGAGAAATGCGCGCGTGATAGTCAATCAGATGCTACAGTTGTTTTTTAATATGAACGTTGTACGTCATTCTATTGTTATGGATTAGAGGGAGAACATTTTTTATTGATTATTGTTTATTATTTTTAAGCAGTCTTAACATTTACAATGTTAATTGTTTATCTTTTATCAATTAATATCATGCAATTTTATTTGTTTATTTAATTTCATGCACGTACGTAATTGTACATGAAAACACGGTAGCTGAAACGGCTAGATATCTTGATAATTATTCTGAATATTTAAGTATGAAAATTACCGTTATAACTGTTCATGAAAAAAAACTATCAATACTCCATAATAAGAATAAAAATTTATTAAAATTTATTAAATTGTATAAAATTTTAAAATTTCTGAATTTATAAAATTTTATAAAAATTTTTCATTTATAAATTTATAAAATTTATAAAAATTAAAATTTATTAAAAAAAATATTTTAAGTATGAAATATTAATATCAAGGTTTCTTGGACTGTTTGCTCCTCTATCCGATAATTCTCGTAATCTGTACGATGAAGTAGAAGTTTTCGCTATATATTGAGTTTTAATTTTAATTTTAATTTTAATTTTTTTTTTATTTTTATTTTATATATTTTTTCTTTATTTTTATTATATAGAATTGATATGTTTTTTTCATAACGAGTTATAACAGTAATTTTCATACATTAATATTTAGAATAATTATCAAGATATCTAGCCGTTTCTGTTACTGTGTTTTTGATTGATTGGTAAAAAATAAACAATTAACGTAGTGAATGTTAATACTGCTTAAAAATAATGAATAATAATGAATAAAAAATGTTCTCCCTTTAATCCATAACAATGGAATGACGTACAACGTTCATATTAAGAAACAACTGTAGCATCTGATTGACTATCACGCGCGCATTTCTCGCTCTTTATCGGCGCCTGGCAAGGTGTTCGGCTCAATATTTCCGCCTGTCATTTTACACACACTATCCTGAGGGTTAAATGTAACGAATAAATTTAGTCCCAGCCCTCTATAAATGAGACGACTTCGGCACTTTTTTACGCACCTTTAACGTCACCTGGCACTACTTTTCCACCAAGCAAATCGCCTGGCAATATTATTTTCGAATTTTGAACATAATTAGCTACAATCACACCAAAAGCCAGCGCTCTATAAATTGAACACCTTCAATTGATTTTTCAACCCCTTTACGGCCGTACCACGCCCACCCCCACCAATGAAAAGCCGCCAGGCGTCCGAATCAATTAATAATGGTGTTAAGGCAGACTGATTAGGTGGTTTTGATCGTTCTATAAATTGCTGCCCTATTTCCGTGGCTAGCTCTTAGGCTATAGGTTGCAATTGTGTAACTCTTATAACGCCGGGGCTATCTTTTCCCCTAGTCTTACGCCATTGCATTCCCCGCTAACACCCGCTCGCCGTCCCAATACCCATTTGCCGCGCTCCAGCGCCAACTAGCGACGGTCTCTATCCTCATTCAAATGTTTGATAGCGCCTTACAACAATGATTTTAACGCGGTAGCGCCACTAATGCATGGGTAACGCCACTGATACATACCTATGCATCGGTGGCGTTACCGCTTTAGCGCAAGCGAACCATCGATTCTATGGACGCGTTGAAAATCATTGTTGTGAGGCACTATCAAACATTTGAATATTTGAATTCGGATAGAGACCGCCGCTAGTTGGCGCGCTAGTTGGTGGGCGTGTGTTAACGGGGACATGCAATGACGTAGGACTAAGAAAAAAATAGCGCCGGGGTTAACTTAACGTTAAGAGTTACACAATCGTAACCCAGATATATCAGTGGTATGAGATTATAAACGATGTTTATAACGAAGATTTTTCGTTTCTATGGCAACCGATATTATCCTGAAAGAATGCCGTTTAATTAACCATCGAAAGGATAAAATTCAAGTGGGCATAAATACAAATGGTTTGAACCCTTGTATTTAATTCGCTTGCATATCTCTAGGTGGACTACTACTACTACTTTCACCAGATATTCCCTGTCTATTATTATATCAACATACTAGCTGTTCCGAAATTAGTTGCGGTGAGCTGCGCTGCTGCATTCGTCTCATCATAGCTCTGAATTCACCGTTCCGAAATCACAGTAGAGCAGACAGCTTGAAATTTACCCCCACTTTTCAACAATCGTTTCGGAACGCACTGCAGTCCAAAACCCACAATTGTTGCGAGAACCGGCAGAATGCAATTGTTATTAGAAATGGCGTCAAGAGCGATTCTGTTGAACAACATTTTATCGTCTTCGGAGGTTTGTTCTTCTTGTTGCTAGTTACACTTTTCACACTTAATTTGTTACACTTCCTTACACTCGACAAATCGGAGTTGTGAGATCTTGGGGAAAAGTGT
Source organism: Phymatocera aterrima (assembly GCA_963170745.1). Lineage (NCBI taxonomy): Eukaryota > Metazoa > Arthropoda > Insecta > Hymenoptera > Tenthredinidae > Phymatocera > Phymatocera aterrima. The sequence continues at coordinate 659,090 of OY720669.1, read as the reverse complement.
AAAAGCGGAGAAAGTGTAACTGAGAAAAACGCAGCTCTGATGACAGTTATATATATTGTGACATGGCATTTTGGCGCATGTCGTGCCCGCCGCCTCCCTAGCACGAAAACGACCATAGTTTCAGATAGATTCATAAGGAAATGGCTTCTTGACGAGAAGTCTCTAATCTAAGGTAATAAGAAAAGAACGCTCAATTTCCCGGGGGAATATTTTTAGCTATTAAGTATTAGTTATTAATAGTGGTGGTCCCTCTTTTACTGTTTCAATGCTCCCAAAATATTATACCGGAGTCCGCCGACGGAAATACGCTACCGTTGCCCGGCCCGCTCGAGTAGTGAACGTGGCGGAGCCCAACCAAACGAATAGTGGCTCACGACCCGACGGTGGTGGGGGTGGCAATGCTGGCCCCATGCGACCGGGGGATAGACGAGGCTGCCGCTACGTTCGAAGCCTGAGGAATCATGGAACCGGTGGAGGATAAGCGGGGATAGAGGACAATACTTCGACATGCGTGATTGGGGTGATATCAGTCCCCGACTTTATGCACCGCCACTTGGGCGGTAAAACACGATAAACTATATTCGTGATATGATAACGGTGAAGCCCATCATCAAGTATGAGCTTGATTATGGTGAACTAAGGTGATAAAACTCAGTGTTCTCCAATTACCGATCCTCTCTACTCTCATCCCTAAATGAAAATTACCACTTCCCAGGACTTCTAGAAATTCTACGAACATTATAATACTGCTGTCGCCACCTCTAGCCATTGTACCGAACCCCCTAGCCCTTTCAAACGCTAGAAAGGGGCAAAAGATCGATGGTTCGAAGATACCGTAAAGATTCGGGTCCCCCCGTCGACGAACGAACGGATCTTCACTCCTCATCAAGACTGCCTCTAGGCTACACGTCAACGTTCATCCCCCTAGTTATTGTGTTTTGTGCCCTTTTGGGTTTGTGAATAGTTACCTAGTCATCCGGTGCCCTTTTCGAAGAACTTGATTAAGGTAAGCGTTCGCAAATCGTAATCCGACTCCTTTTACCGTTAATTCCAGATTTTTCATTGTTATAAAAGTATTGCATCATAGCAGGCAACGAGACGCTATCTCGTTTTAACGGGGTTTTGAGTTTATAAAGGACTATAATTTTGTACCATAAGTAATTATCAAGTCTTGAAAATAAGTGGTACTCAATTTTGATGGAATTGATTATTTAACTGGTCATTTTATAAAGTAAAGTGATTCCCCTATCGCCCCCTGACTATCGATCTCTGGTCGATTTAAGCCCCGTCATCCCCCCCCCCCCCCCCCTTCCCCCTGCTCTATATTACGTCATTGTATTCGCGTAAGATTTTATTGCCAAAATCTTCGAATTACAAATTGTTATCGGGAGTATTAATCACATAATATTTTTAGAATATTCCGTGATTACAGCATTTAATCAAAAAACCAGAGGTAATAGTTTTAAGACCTAGAAAATAATTCTCTAAGGGAAATTGAGCTATTTCTCCCCGTATCTTATAAGTTATCGTCTTTTCTGATCATCTTATATTATGGGGTGAGATCATTACATTGTATCATATTTTGAGACGTAATTTGTACCGGTCTACTTTTCGAATGTAGAGCAACGTAACTATGAACCCTCCCCTTCCTTTTTTTCTTTTGTTTCTTGATTTAAGATCGTAGCCTGCGCGTGGCGTTTGCGCCGATATTTGAATATTGTTAGCTCGCGTGACCGTGTTGCGCATAGCATCGGCGCGGAGCATCACCTCCGAACTTGGTACTATACCACGGGTTTTCCAGTATCGAATAGTGGTTCTCACCTTCAGTGTTTCTCATGTTAGTTTTACCGTATGTTACCGGTCCCCGAATTATTTTGATCAATGATCCCAACTATAAGTTGAATGCGTGAATTACCTATTTGGAGTTACTGCAATGTGATGGATTCTGTGATCTTTGTTTACATTTGGTGTAATTAACGCTCATTATAGAACACGTTACAATAAACCCTATTTATAATTTTAACACAATATTTCCCTCTATCGTTTCTAAACCTCGCCACTCTGCCTGAGCTACCCCATGTGTCCCCAATAAGATTTTTTTTTTAACATTGATTCTATTGAAATGGTTCTGATTATGTTAGGGATACTTTTTTTTCTTGCTGCCCTTATTGGTGTAACTCTGGTCCTTTCAAGATATTAAAAATTGGTCTCAATCCTTCTATTGAATCGATTAATTGATATTTTAACCTTGTAACGGTACTATCAGAGTACCTGGCGCCCAAAAACATTCCTTACCTTTCTCCGTTATATTAGATTCAAGCCGTGTTTGCTGACTGGATTGAGTGGAAACGATCGCAGGTCACAATGTATACCACGAGGAAGCGAGGAAACGCGACGAGTGTCTTTTGTTCGGAGCTCCCGTTTTCAAAGAAATTTGAGAACACCTTTATCAGTGACATAACTGGCAGAGTAGCTGTCATATTGGTGGTATGAATTCACATAAATTCCATTATTTTTCAGTAAATTATGCTCATATCATTATGCGCGATCTATCCCAAACTGACAGTTCGACAGTTAGTGTATGGGGCTGTGATAATATGCTATGTTATGTTGGAATACCAACACCACCAACATGACAGCTACTCTGACAGTTATGTCGCTGATAAAAGGGTCCTCAAATTCCATTGAAAACGGGAGCCATGAACAAAAGACGCTCATCGCGTTTCCTCGCTACCTCGTGTTATATATATTATATTATTATATTCTTGGTACGCATCCACTCCCCCCACTACCCAAATCATGCGTCAAGCTGGCCGCAGCAACTCACAGCTAGAAAGGCTAGGGATATCGGGGGTGAACACAAATCAAAAGCGTGAGATCGCAGCGATGTTCAGCTATTTTCGAAACACCTCTTTTCCATAGCTACAACGCTGTGTAGCTAATTCAGCTAGTTTCGGAACATAGCAGTTGTCTATCTGGCGTTGCACTAGCAAATGTACAGATCTCTTGAATGGTGATTTTCATGTTTCAAACAATTTTTCTTGCCTTTATTGCTTTCATCGATAAATAATCAGCGAATGATCATACGCTTTTTACGCGTTTACGTGTGACGAGCTGATGAGCTACCTAGGACCTACCCGCAGTAGTTTTTAATTCTATCACCGGGCGGCAAGAAATTAAGCTACGCCCCGACTCAGAATCCCAATAAGATGAGTGCAGGCTAGAAGTGCAGGTTTCTTTGATTTTTCGTGAATGATATTTTTGTTTTTGTCATAATAGAAAATTTCAAGACAAACGGATATAGATTTCTATCAAATTTCAGTCTTCTTAATTTAAATGTTTCTAGAACGAATATTTCTGTTCCTTCCAGTTTTATTCAGTTTGCCGACAACTGGGGTTTTGCATAATTTTTTTCGTTAGATATTCTAGTAGTTTGGGAACAAAATATTTGGGACATGTTATATTTTCCTCGTTTGAACCAATGTATCCGTAAATGTAACAGATTGAAAATTACAACAATATGACCCATGTTAAGATATATCTATGGGGTATTTCACGTGAACCGGGCCAGATTTTGGCCGGGGGTCACCGAATTCGACGCCATTACAGATCTAGGTTCTTTGTCATCATATGTAATACGCCTAACAGTAATAAGTCTCTCAAAAAATTGGTACCGGAAATATCGCTTTCCAAATTAAAATGAGAAATCAATTTTCCACATTTTTAATTCCACATAGCTGATCAGTTACGCATGAATGAAATTGCAACTTTGAATAGTGCATTTTGCGCGGAAAAAGAACTCTTTCTGAATTTGTAATACACGAATCATTTCCGAAATTATAAAGTATGAAAAATGAAGGAAATGTGTGGTTTTAATTTTTATCGGACCTTGGGGTCTACTCAATTCATCTGAAAATTTTACCGAACATAGTTCGAGATATCAGTAAAGTATGGTAAGATTTTCAGCTTGCCGTTATGTTATTTATTTATTTTTTTAAATAAATAAATTATTTTTTTCATAATTTTTTTTCATTTTTCTTTAATTTTTTTCTAATTGCGACCGGGGGTCTTTGACATTGAATAGGGACGCTAAATATGAATAAAAAACAGTATGGAAAGTTGCATTCTGAAACAGAACAGTTTTTTTGCTTATAGTATATAGTGGCCCTGATAAGGGCCGTTCGTTTAACGGTGTTGTTCTATCATCAGAAGGATATGATGTTGACGTTTGAAAATTACTTTTGTCACATCTGCGGTAGAAGAGGAATATGTAATAATCGAGGCATTGAATTCCGCTTCAGCCCGAAGAGCGATTACGATTTGGCAGTTTTATTTTTGAAAGAACGATCCAGGCAGACTAAGACAATACCCGGAACACTCGGATTTCATGCAGTCTTGCGAGCTACAGATGGGAGGATGCAATTTAAAACATATTCCTCTTCTATCGCATATGTGACAAAAGTAATCTTCAAGCATTAACATCATATCCTTTTGGTGATGGAACAACACCGTTAAACAAACGGCCCTTCCTGTGTAGAAATTGCAAACGGGAACTGGCCAGTAACCGTCCAATTTATCCGAATTCAATCCGGGCGCTGAACAGTCGAACTAGACAACCCCTAACCGGGAATGTAACGCTGCACTAGACAGTTCAACTATGCCGATTCAACCATCCGGATACTGTTCAGTTCTCCCGTCTCATATTGTACATCCACCGGGACATATATCAATAATTAGACGTGCTCATGAATAAATTGATATTCAGCTCTAGATCTTCTTGAATGTTCATTGTGAATTTTATAACTATAGATGTAATTCACAAATTCACCATCGCCAAGTTGCTCTTTAATGTTAGTTCCAAATAGACATAGTAAAAACCACGACGTTATTCCGATTCAGACTCATGTTTGGAGCTATTCGATAATCATAGACTCGGCAATCAGACACTTATCACGAAGCTGAGCATTTTTAATCGCGAGAGAGTTCAGCGCCCGAATCACCTCTAGCGGAGAAGTCGCGCATCACTCTCTGAAAATCCTATGTGGGAGCTGCACAGTTGCGTTGAAGACGGGTTATCCCGTCCGGGAGCTGTACAGTTGCGCTAAAGACGGGATCGCCCGTAATCGGGCAACCCCAAGCAAATTTCCACACGGGTTATCAGGGGCACCATATCTAGCAACAGAACTGTTATGTTTCAGAATGCAACTTTTCATACTCTTTTTTATTAACATTTAGCGTCCCCATTTAATGTCATCGACCCCCGGTCGCAACTAGAGAAAAAATTAAAGAAAAACGGAACAAAATTAACAAAAATCATGAAAAAAAAATAATTTATCTATTAAAACAAAAAAACAATAACGGCAAGTTGAAAATTTCACCATACTTTACTGATATCTCGAGCTCAGACGAATCGAGTAGACCCTGAGGTCCGATAAAAATTAAAATCACACAATTCCTTCGTTTTTCATACCTTATCATTTCGGAAATGATTCGCGTATCACATATTCAGAAAGAGCTCCCTTTTCCGCGCAAAACGCTCTATTCAAAGTTGTAATACTATTCATGCGTAACCGAGTTATGTGGAATTGAAAATATGAAAAATTGATTTTTCATTTTTATTTGGGAAGCGATATTTCCGGTACCAATTTTTCGAGAGACTTATCTCTGTTAGGCGTATTACATATGATAATAAAGAACCTAGATTTGCAATGGCATCGAATTCGGCGACCCCCGGCCAAAATCTGGCCCGGTTCACGTGAAATACGCCCTATATATATATGATATATATATACATATATATATCATGCAAAACCCCAATTAGTGTCGTATAAGTCTACGTATAAATATTCATACTTGAAAACTCGGAATTGGTGTCCAAGTGACATCTTCTTTACAGCGTTCAAATGTTTGACTCGTTGACCACGTTTCTCGTTCAAATTCATTGTCGGGCATTTCTGTCACTATTATCGCATTCAATAACGAGGGATCTCTGTGAGCCGCGACAGTATTGTTGCAGATTGGTTCATTAGTTCGAATTTCGTGTATGGCACGCATAACCTCGCGTTCTGAAATGTCCGTGGCTCTTAATTTCCTGAAAAATGAATTCCAAGTCACGTACGGTCACTACAGTCTTGCAGATTCCAAGACCGTCTCTCTATCATGATATTCATTAGAAGCAAAGCAAAGTTTACATTACAATTGGATTCATAGATGTAGCGAGACGCAACTTGGTGGCGAAATATAATATTAGTAAAGGAAAATCGTATTTTATTCTGAAAGTCATCGGTTATCGTATCTTTACCGGAAAATTAGTCAGATGAATGAAACAGGAACCTCATAGGTTACGGAGAATTTTCCGTGCCATGGCATATACAGAGTTTTTCGTGATAACCTGAACATATAAGATATGATATGCAATCAGAATATGACTGACTTCAAATAATGATTCATCAATATAACATGATTTAGTCGTGATTATTCACTGAGGCTTTCCGTGAGTTGTGCGAACCTTTAGAATCAAAACATTCAGATGCCGGAGCCTGCTTCAGAGAGCCTTTAGAGTAGTTTATTTTTTTCCGACACGCGCTGTTTTCGGTATTTTTTTTTTCTGTACTACTATCTGCTGACTCAATTCGTTCCTATGGAATGTAGACGTTGTTTGAACCAATTATAGGAACTTTTTACAGCCTAAAGTGCTGATCAAACAAATTCTCTACGTCCAGGTTACCGCGGAAGACTTTGTCTATTGCACACGCGTGCAGAACCAACTCCACTCTAGATTGGAACATTCCTTTATATCGCACTATACAATACAAGTTACAGCAGAGCCGAAATTATCCGCGCTATCGAGGATCGAACCTACCTCGGATCATCACAAAACTTGAATAATGCGTACTCAACTCTATAGGAAAATGAACCAAGCAATCTACTCTCTGACAAATCACTTCAGCACACTACGTTTCAGAAAGGTTTCAGAAACGTAACAATGCATAACAACGTTGTAAATTATACATATTACATTTGAAAGGTATTTGAAACGTTTTAGACGGATTGGGATGAGACCATTTATTTCTAATATTTTTGTAATATTTCTGGAACATGGTTCTTGTAATGTTTTTCGAATACCGGTATTAGAAGCAAAGTTCCATCTTACCTGACAGATAGCGCCCGTTCGCGCAAATATTTCTCATCTAACAATAAGCCAGCACCGGGATTTACACGAAATCTATACACGAAATTCGTTAGCTAACGATATCCTTAGCGAGCGATATTCTATGGGCACTGCGCCCTTCCGGTAGATCGTCCCTGCAATTGGCTGCATGTCGATTAACGATATCGTTAGCTAACGAATTTTATGTACAGAATCCCGGTGCAGGATATAGATAAGCAGAAGACTAATTGATGGAATAAGCGAAAGTAACCTTCAGTTTGGCGTAACGCAAGCCACATTTGATAAAATGAATAGGGTACATACTTTTTTATCACACCTACGTCAAAAACTCGATTTTAGATGCCTAGGATACCTCACAAAAATGGGTGATTTGAACACTGTTTTCGGTAGCGCCAGCACAAGAGCTCGTGCACTGCTACGCATGCGCAGTTTCAGCCGTGTAAGGTGTTGTGCATCGCTACGCATGCGCAGTTTCACCTGTATGAAGTTCCGTGCGCCGCTGCACATGCGCACTTTTAGCAAACGATATTTGTCCCGTATCAGACACCGAAAATCGAGGTCTTGACGTCGGTGTGATAAAAAATATTGTTCAATACATGTACGAAGACAGTAATCCCTAACACGTGTGAAGGCACAACGCTCGCTTCGGGCTTATGCTTTGCAGGCTCGTGCCGCGCCTTCACACTCGTCCAGAAATTGCCGGCTTTGTACAATCGTTTCGAAAATTACTAGTTTCGGGTATGCTACCATATTATTCAACGTATTAAACATTCATCAAATATATTCGAGCTAGGTTATCCGCGGAAAATGTTGTACGAGGCTCGATAGACTCATGAATCGTTTAGTAGAAAAAGATTTTTTTGTCCTACCTGTACCGAAAGTATGTCACGATTTCGAGGAGTGAGCGTGGAACACAATTTCAGTGACTCAAAGAAAACTAGTTCACGAATACAATAACTTTTCAATGCTCCATACACTTTTCATTGGTAGGAATTTGAGCGGAAGTTTCTGTACAACTGAAATGTCATCGATAGCTGACTATCACGTGTTGTTACTCAACTGAAATCATTACAAGATCACAATGCTATGATTTTGAAACGTTTCTGAAATGTGTTGGTACTATTTTTTATTAATTATGAAAACGCCCTGAACTGTAAATAATTATTCTCTACATGTTCACAGTTGATGAAGCACATTAGCATATGTCGCAAATAAAAATTTCCCCGTCACAAATAGATTTTTCAATGAGATCGTATTCCACTAGATGATATTGTTCCGTACATAGATGAATTCAACGCCGAGTATACCAAAAGAAGACCTCGATGTCACTGGGTTTTCAAATTTCTAGATTTGTCATAATCCTTCGAAAACGAGTGCGGCATGGCATTGCAAGCCGTTTTTCTAAGGATACAGTTTTGAAGGGACTTCAAGTCAAAGACTGATACTTCAGTTAAAACTTATAGGTTTTCAAGACATTTGTCATGTGAACTGATGGCGTATAACTGACTTTGAGGAAGGTTATTTAAAGAGTGAAGTTACTAGTAAAGCAGAATCCTAGCTCGCTAGGGCGAAGGAAGAGTTCTGCCACCGGTGTTTTATGCACATGCGTGCAGTACATTATTGAACAAAAATAGTAGACATATATAGCGAATGAATTACAGCGTCCAACTTATCACCGCTCTTCACTGTAATTCTAGGGAACCAGAGGCCGCGGCAAGAGCGATTCATCGTCTTCGATAGATGAAGATGATCATAAAAAAAAAAAACAGATTATTCAACGAGACAGCAGCGATATAGCGACTCAAATACTAATTGTTGGTTGTCAAGGATGTAATCGAAAGATGAAGATGATTCACAGGCACACTAGTACTGATACCTATTATATTATTCACTTTTAATATTGATTTTTTCTAAATTCTGGGTTGTAATGTAAATGATGTTGATAACAAAAAAAAAAAAAAAATGGCAATGAATTCAGTTTGAAGAAAAAACTTGGACGGCAGTAAAAATTCAAATAGAAAAGAAATGTAATCGACAAAAAGTCCCAAAAGGTTCTATGTCGCTGGGACATAGGCCCTTTTGACTAGAATTTTTGTATAAAGATGTTTAAATTCAGCAAAAAGATGCAAGTCGAAAGGTCTTATGAGCCAGTGACATAGAACCGTTTGGGCTTGAACTTTCACAAATTTCCGGTGTACTAATGTCATACGGACATATCTATACCTATAACTGGCACTCACCTTTCGGCATCACGTATCCGACATGCCGATTTCGAAGGGTCTACGTGTTTTTATCCTCTCTAAAGCAAATTACGAAGTTTCGAAAATTGTAGGATATTGCGGCGCCAGAACCGAATTTAGGCGCTCAGGACCTCAGGGCATTGGCAACGTCATATTTGTTACGTAAAGATACCTACCAGCGTAAGTGGAAGGAATTGGCAAACTAGACACGGGATGGTACTGGCTCATTGGCTAATACGAGGGGCTATTCACTTCAATTCTAGGTGTACATAGTGCCTTCCAAATTCTATAGACTTCCTAGGACTTCTGAACACGACCACGCACTTCCAAAGGTTTCCATAAACGTCGAAAGAAGATCAAAGAATTCCAGAGAATCCCAGATAATTCCGGAGACTTCCAAGAATTCTAGAGAATTTCATATATAGACTTCCATATAAGGCATTCTTCGACTTCCAACTGACTTCCAGAGATTTTTAGTAACTTCCAAGGCTTCTAAGCCTCCCAAAGACTTCCGAGGATTTTCGAAGGATTCCGAGACCAGCGTACATAAAACTTCCGGAGTGAATAGCCCCCCGGTCTCATACCTATATGCCTAGTCACGGAATATGGACTTCTGTTGAGGATTCTGCCAGCACCGGTAAACCAGGCACGAGACAATCCTGGATCAACATCGAATAATATATATATATATATATATATATATGAGTGAACACATGTTTGAAAAAATTTGAAAAATCGATGACATCGATGTCTTTTTAGTACACTCGACGTAGAATCCATTCTATCCATCCTATGCATTTAAATCAAACTCACATAGAATCTAACGGTGAATGCACTTGACACTTGTCAGAGCAAAAGTTGACAATCTCGATTAATGAGTATTATTATCTGCCGCCCCATAGAGCACGGAATGTTTCAGAAATGAAATATTCCATCACAAATATTCAGTTTGAAGTACTGCTGAAGTATTCCAAGTGCAGTATTTTTTTTTCTTTTTAATTCGCCTTTGGAATATTCAAAATCAAATATTTCAGGAATCTTTGAAGAATATCAAATAAGAAATTTTGTATGAAATGTTTCATATGGAATGTTCACATGGACGTAAAATATATCTGAAACATTCAATAGTTTCGATGAAATATTCCGTGCTGGGGTAGCTCTGGCGAGCTCGCTTGAATTCAAAGTGCACATGGATATTGCCAAACTCGGACAGAGCAGGCTCGAATAATCGAAGCTCTATCTATCATTCACATCTAGATGTATATTCCGATATTGCGTTTGCATATATCGGTTACATTCACAAGATATTACTCGGTTTTATGTGTTGTTTCCAAACTCCAGGTAAAATATGGCCCAACAGTGATGTCTCCCATGTAAGCACAATGTGAAAATCCTTTTCTATAATCCCCAATGTTATTGATTAATGTCGGATTGCATCTCGCGGGTTCGCCTTCTATCCATGTGAAAGCAATGCCATTGCCCCTCCAAAATCTGTAAGATAAATTGTTACATTTCATTCGAGTCTCTGCAATAATTGATTATACTCTTTAGCACTTCACTACAATTATTTGATGGAACTTGTGCACGCTAGGTCATACTGACTCTGGTAGTCTTTATTTGGGGTTTGAACAAAATCTGTGTCATACTGCTGCCTAAACCTGTTCTGACAATGAGTGGGAGAATGAAATTCCGTACGGAATTCCAGGCCCCTGTATCAACGGAAATACGTGCCCCACCAAGCTCAAATTTTTGCATCGAGGAAAAAAATATATGTAACTTGGGGGTTCGATTTTCGGATGAAAACTAAATTTTTTGTTGAAAAAACACGTTTTTTACTGCAGAATTCAAATTTTTCATTTTAAAATAAAATCAATTTGGATCAGCAATACATTTAACTGCAGTGTAAACATAACGTTTTGCTAAATTAGCAATACGCTCCGGTGTATTAACAAAAGTATTCCTGAATTAGCAATATACTTGGCCATACCAACAAAACCATCAGATGAATCGTCTCTGTAATATTTTCTACTGCGACGCAACAAAATTTGTTCCATGCAGTGTTTAGTAACAAAATACTCTATAAAAACAATTGATCAAATGTCATAAAGGGTAAACAGTTTTAAGCTGGAAATTGATTTCATTTCTATATACTATACAATTGAAATTTTACGGTGAAAATTATTTTGGTTTCAGTTAGAAGTTCTGTTTTTGTCTGAAAATCAACCTCCGCGGAATTGACATTTTATTTACCTGAGGTGACAAACGTAATTTTTGTGGGGGGACGTGTTTCCGTTAACATAGAGGTTCCAAAATTTGCACGACATTCGTTTTTCTCATACGGAATAGGTCCAGAGGAGGGAACAATGACTAATATCTCCAAATAAGGTCCACCCAAGTGAACATGATATAAAACTTATGCCACGTTATGTACGACTTCACACCCTTCATAAAGGATGCATTTTTTCATACATTACACACAATACGCGGGGTGATGCCCCAGATATCCTCCAAGTTTCATTGATGCTACGTCACTCCTTTATAGCTATTGGCCGACCGGGTGGACCGCTGTGTGGAAAAGATCTTTGGGAGTTGCAACCCCCGCCGCTCCTAGACTGTTCTGAACGAATCCATTTCCAATCGGGCAGGCAAGGCGAAAATAGATTGTCAAAAAATCCGAACTACTCTTAATGTTTTCAAATTAATACTGATCACTAGGAGTTTCTGATCCAGGACAAAACGTATTAGAAGTCTTCGGTTCCGAAGAATTAGCCACATTGAGAGTAATGAAGGCAAAGAAAATAGATCAACGCTGAACCTATGAAAGGCATACAAAACTGCCACATGTGGAACGTAGAAATAGGTAAAAATTCCGAGAACCGGTGCCACGTATTCCGAACATTCAAGCATCCAGGGGCAGAGGTTTAGGGGAAAGACTTCCAAACTGCCGTTTGTTTAGATATTGCTATGTAAGGAAAGCCTTGTATACTAAAATGAATTCTCGATTACAAAGTTCTCCTATGTCTTGCGCTAGACCCTTTGGTCTAGAACTGTCTATGACAGCCTTAGAACTGAATAGAAATGTGGTTTGGAATTCCTACATCGTACGTTGGTCGATTATCTATTCCTCCAGCAGTCCAGCTTTAGGTGGAACAAGTTCTAGTACGCTGTATCCTGATCAGAAACTCCCAGTGATCTGTATTAATATGAAAACATTAAGAGTTGTACAGGAATTGAAGAATTTCATTAGAAGGCTGTAATTTTGTTTTTTCATATGAAGGGTGTCGTAGCATCACTGAAAATTATAGGACATATGGGGCAAATCAAGCTGCATATTGTGTGTAACGTATGAACAAGAAAATGGAGTTTTCAGAAAATCAGTTTGGTCGAATTTTCGAAAAAGGAAATTGCTGATTTTCGGGAATCTTGCAGTTTCTTCACGGGCTTTGAGAGAATGCTGAAACCCTCATAAAATGAGATAAGCAATTTGCAAGGATTGTTAATCGGTGCCGAAGATCTAGCGGTTTGAAGAATACATTCGTTCGTTTTACTAGAACATCTGTAGCGGGCGCGTAAATATTCGAACGGCCATAGTTTCGTCGTAAATTTTTTACCAGCTCAACGCCAAAATACGAACCTTTTTACACCTCAGAGAACAACATATTCCAGTTTTGTTAGGTTTAAAATTTGTTGACAATCTATTTTGGCCTTGCCTGCCCGATTGGAAATGGCTTTGTTCATAACAGTCTAGGAGTGGCGGAGGTTGCAAGTCCCAAAGATCTTTTCCCTGCAGCGGCCCGGACGGCCGGTCAATAGCTACGAGCCACTATAAGGTATCGATATAAAGCACCCTATCCTCCGCCGGTATTTCCCCTACGTCGTCTGTCCTAGATTAATCGATCACCGCTCGAGTCTAGCCAGGGTGTCTACTACCTGAAAAGCTTGGAAAACCTGGAATTCTCAGGAAGTATTTTCTCACATGGAGAAACTTGGGGATCTCAGAAAATTGTATGGGCATGCAGGAAAATTTTTGTTCAGTGAACTACTGTCGCCGTATAAAGTCCAGTTCTCTCACTTTGAGCTCGGATAACTCCACTCCAAAAAATCGTATGTATATGAAAATACCAATACTGAAACGCCTGGGGAATTCTTTGTCGTTGTGACTTATATATGCTTGCGGAAACTAATAATAAAGCTATAGTGTGATAAGTTTATAAAAGTGTAGTTTTTTGAAAATTTTTTAACGCAGCCAACTTTAACCTGTCGGCATTCAGCGAATGAATAGACAATTCAGGAGCCTGAAATAATTTATGGAGTAACTGCGAAGGATACTCCGTCGTGCTGTGAAAATAGTTTTTTGAAAAAATCAGTCGGTTATATTATTATGACCTAAAATATACAAAATGGCTCGGTGTAACAGCAGCTAATTTACAATATCTCCGACGCGGAGAAATATATCCATTTTCCGGAAACCGCAAAAAACGCGATTTTTTATTCCAAAGATTTGGATTATCGCACACGCGTTTCCGAGATCGTCATTTTGTATATTTTAGGTCATATTAATATAACCGACTGATATTTTCAAATTTGATATTCACAGCACGACGGAGTATACTTCACAATTGCTCTATAAATTATTTCAGACTCCTGGACCGTTTATTCGCTGAATGCCGACAGGTCGAACTTGGTTGCATTCTAACATTTTCGAAAAAACTACACTTTTACACACGGCCCTGATATCATGTGGCTCGTGCCTTGCGCTGCCTGCTTACCCTAGGTTTCCATGCTCGCGTTTCCGCACGGACAAACGCGCGTGGCAACACGTTCAGCCAATGCGGTAGCTCACGCCTTATCTTTAATTGGCTGAACGCGTTGCCGTGAGCGTTTTTCCGCGCGGAAACGCGTGCAAGAAAACCAAGGGTTACCAAGCTCATAGCAAAGCCGCCACCCCTACCACCGGAAACACCGAGCTGTATTCGAACACCGATGCCATACCGTGGGTGGGGTGCACTGCCATCCCCTTATAAACCAACTTTCTCGAAGACTTTCCATCACGGTCGTATACACAGGTCCGGAAACCCCCGTGGCGTGGGTAAAGCTCTAATTAGTAAGCAAAAAATTCGCCTAAACTCACCACCGAAGTCGGGACGCTGCGATCTAGTCGCGGTAGTGTCGTAGTGTATTCAACTCACCTGCGAAGAGTTTTTTCAGAAGGTTTCTCGCTTCCTATGCTCACTACCATTTTCATACACATCCCGCCACAATTTAAAAATGTTGGTACGGGTTTCAAGATCGAACCTCTTTTGGATATTTTGAAAATGAATTTCCTCAAAACATATCTCAATAGGGTCTTCCCGAATTCCCCAAACGCAGAGTGAATCGAAGTCAAAGAAGAAAAAGTCTAAGATCCTGTAATCAACGCTTATAAATTATTCGGAACATCATTTTTTTCAGCAAATTACTCAGGTCAGGAGGTTAGGTTCATTCTACACATGCAATTTTACCTCACATCTTGTACATATTTCTCAATATCGTGAATCTTGACCTCATGAATTGATAGATCAATTTTTCGTCTCTTCGCGGATCTCATCGTATTTGTTTTTTATTCTCCACCACACCTCGACGGAAAGTGTCTCATTTTTGCCCTGTTCGAGCAGAAAATATCGAACTTTCCGTTACAGGTGTGGCGAAAAATACGCAACACGGGAAGTAAGTTAGACCGTCTCAAACTGCGTATTTGCCAATCTCATACGCAGTTTGAAATAATCTACTTTTCCTCCCTAGTTGTGTAATATACTATTTCACAATGGACAGATATTACAACACTTCTTTAACCGACAATATTCATACCCGAATCTTATTGTCCCCCTCCGTCTTTGACTATGTCTCCATCGAAGGGTCAGAGTCGGGTAAGGGTTGAATTTAAGCCAATGAATGACGAGATTTGACAAGAAATTAATGTCTTCCTCTTCAATCTTAATTTTCATTGGCTCAAATTCAACATTTTTTTTTTTTTTTACATGGACGCACTAACACTTGTCTCGTGCTTACCAAAATTTGCATGTCATGGTGAATATTGTCGGATAGAGAAGTGTTGTTTTATCTGTCCGTTGTGAAAAAAAAAAAAACACTATGAGATCTGTAAAGAGACGATAAACGTATGTATCAGTTCGTGGGGTTAAGAACTTTCAAGCAGAAAATTTATAATCGTTGATTATGATTTCTTAGAGTTGGCGTTCTTTGACTTTGATTTACTCGTCGTTTAAGGAGTTACAGGGAAAATCCTATTGAGATATATTGTTAGGAAATTCATTTATAAAATAAACAAATGAGGTATAATCTTGGAACCGGTACTAACATTTTTAGATTGTGGCAGGGTGTGTATGAGAATGGCAATAAGCACAGGAGGCCCTTCCGAAGGAACTCTCCACAGAGTAATGCAGAAGGTAATTAATAATGATAATTTTCCCAATATGCTTTAACTATTATAATCCGAAAATTGCAATATGAAATTGTAAATGGTGCACATGAGTCTGAGTCTGATGCTTTATATCTTCGAAACAGAAAGAGAGGAACTAATTTCATTTCAGAATAACCCTAAAAGATTCCTCCGATGCACCGAAATGCACGAACAAGGCTAACGTCATCAAATGAAACTGGTGATGTAGAACTTCAGGTACAGCCCTCCCACTTTTTAACTCAACATTGGGGATAAGAGAGTAGTATAGCCACTCGAGGAATTTATTACGTAGTAATAATGTCTAAGCCTAAAATTGGAAAAAAAATTCTGTATAAATTCAGTTTTGTCATGTTTTTTCATGAATACTTGAATTACAGACTCAGGCACACTTACTGGATCCAAAAAGCTCACGTCGAATTATTTATCATACGCAATGAACTATTTTGCAAAATTTCATGTTATCCAGATGAATCCGTCTACTGTTATCAACGAATATCGTTGTAATTATTATTATTATATTCTACACATTTGTCATAGTCATTCTCTACTGCTTCATGTCAATCGATTTACTTGAATCATGAAAAAGGAGAGAGAAATAAATGTAAAAATGTGAAACAAGCGGATTATTCGATGAGTCTAACAATAAGTTGAGAAGTGAAAGAACATGTAGATATCATATACAGGGTGATTCGGACCTACCGGATTATATTGATAGGCTGGCTTTCTCGTGAAAATATAAGACGTAAAGTCCCTTGCCAAAAATCTCTAGGACTAATAGTTTCCGGGCTACATAGGATCTAATAGTAAGTCGACCTATCACAGCTGACGTGTACATGAGACTGTCAGGGCCGCCTCACAAGCCAAGATTGTAACGCACCCGTGATTAATTGGTTATTCAGCTGGGTGTTCGATTTGTAGCTACCACCGTAATTGTTATCGTCGTTTCCGTCATAGTTATCGTCGTCCAGGTTTTTATCTCTGCAGTTTACGTTGTTCAAGTCTTTTCCATCGTAGTCCTTAGTCGTCCAAGCGGTCATCTTCGTAGTTTTCAGTCGCCCAGGCTCTTTTCACCGTAGTTTTCAGTCGTCCAGGTATTTCTCTGCGTAGTTTCCGACGACCGGGTCTTTTCCTTCGTAGTTCTCACGATAGTTCTCAGTCGCCCGGGTATTCCTTCCCGTAGTTTTCGAAGTCCAGGTCTTTTCCTTCGTAGCTTTCAGTCGTCCAGATACTACTCTGCAGAGTTTTCAGTCGTCCAGGTATTCCTCTCCGTAGTTTTCGACGTCCGGGTCTTGTTCTTCGTAGTTTTCCACGTCCAGGTCTTCTTCTTCGTGGTTTTCAGTCGGCCGGGTATTCCTCTCCGGAGTTCTCGATGTCTCGATTTTTTAGTTTTCAGTACGTCTAGAGAATCACCTCCGACCATTTTTTAATGCACGTCTGGACGTGTGTGTGTGATTATTATTTGTTATTATTTTGTTGTTTCAAACTACGAAGCACGCGGATGTCAAAAACTACGGACAGAAATACCTGGACGACTAAAAACTACGGAGAGAAAGAGCTCGACGTTGAAAACTACGGAGAGGAATACCTGGACGACTGAAAACTGCGACGGAAAGGACCTGAGCGTCGAAAACTACAAATAGGAATACCTGGACGCCTGAAAACCACAAAACAAAAGACCCGGATGACGGGACGTCGAAAACTACGAAGAAAAAGACCTGGACGACCGGGACGACAACTGTGGCGGAAACGACGATACAATTACGATATTAATTCATTATAATATTACAATAAAGCCACCCTACCAATATGATTCGGTAGGTCTGAATCACCCATGTATCCACTCACTTAAATGGTGTGTAGGTACCTATATTTTCGTTATAGTTGATACTGTCAACCCACACGTGTACAAGTGTGATGAATAAAAAATTGTTCACTAATTCTTTCGTACCTTGTTCTTGCACATAAATACGAGACAAAATTCTCGTCCTGTTTATGATTATATTCTAATTTGAGCTGAAAATGTCATCAAAAATTATGAGATCTCATGTCGTGCATCATATGAGATATTTTTCAAGATCGTGCGAGAGATCATGTATAAGATCTCAGATAACGTCTCAGTTGGAATTCGTCAGTAAGATCTCATATGAGCTGATGTAGGATCTAATATCGGCTTGAGATCGCATACAAGCCTCACATGAAATATCACGGCAGATGTCATATCGAGATCTTCAATAGGGTCCAAACGCCCTTCGAGGAGGAGCGTTTATTCTAATATTAGGCGAAGACTGGAAAATTGATATGAATAAAATTCACGTATCACAGTAAACGTCTACAAAATTTTAGTCCAATTTACCGTGCCGTTCAGGAAATATAAGCCACAAAAGTTTGGCAATTAACATGTATAGTAGATATAGGAAAACCACAGTGTAAGAATCAGAGGTGGTGCGTTTGCCCACGGGTTGCTGTGATTATTTTACGGTAGAACGGAGGAAATCCGCAGGGGCCTCATGCGCCTAGAAGGATGGCGTGAACAGTAAAGGCCAAGACACACAAAACTCCATGAGCCATAAGCAGAGAATGCAGAAGGCATAGCGCATGCGCACTGTAGTTTCATGAAGAAAATCACTGTATTGCGCATGCGCTATGCCTTCTGCATTCTCTGCTTATGGTTTATGGAGTTTTGCGTTTGGTGTGTCTCGGCCTTAAATGGAGTTTGGAATCGCGGCTGGCAATCTAACCTAGCTAACATAGGGAATATTCATTTTCCTTCGAATTCGATCAATGTTCTTAAAAAGTGAAATAATTAGCCACTTTCTGCCATTATGCTCAACAAATTCTCGAAGTTTCATCACAATCGATCGGGTCGTTTGCGTAAATCTACGATTCTCCTTTTCGAAACGGTTTCTGTACATTCAAGATAGCGAGTCCAAATTCCCCTTAAGGTGCTATTAAAGACATATTTAGACCCATTGTTACTCATTCTTAAAAACATTGTTATCACTTCGGAAATGGAATTCGTTGCTAAACCTACACCAAACAACCGATCGGAATGAAACTTTGGGGAGTGGATGCAGTATTTCGGCAAGAAGTGGCTGAGTATTTTATTTCTACGAAATATTGAATCTTCTATCGAGAATTAAAATTTTTCCAATCTAACCTATAAACGAACCTAACCTAACTTCCAGAGAATCCCGAAAAACTTTGAATTCTCTTAGAATTTCAGCAAAATGAAATATTTAGCCACTTTCTGCCAGAATTCTGCATCTTATCTTTGAAGTTTCGTTTTGATCGCTTGTGTGGTGTAGGAGTGGCGACGAATCGCGTTTCCGTAGTGACAATAATGCTTCTAAGAATGAGCAACAATCGGTCTTTATGTCTGGTGAATATGTCTTTAATAGCACCTTAACCAGAGTTGGCGGAACCAACCATAACAATGTCAAGGTCTCAAAGTATGGTCACCCTGCCATTCCTGTTCAGAGATCCTCCAAGCAGAGATATGCCTATGCAACCGCTGTTATGAGCTGTAAAACCGGATATGACAATAAAATTTTGACAGTCTTAATAGTTGTTGATATATTTCTTTCTCTCTTGCTCACGACAGCTCCGCGTATCGCCCTCTCTATCGTACTCCCGGTTTTATCACAGATGGCGCCGACCGATCAGCAATCGCTTGGTCGATTGCTCATCTCTGCCTAGCGGGTCTCTACTCCTGCCTAATGATAACTGAAAATGGAATTACATATGTAAATGATATTAACCTGTATTCGTGGAGAGTCAAATTGGTATTTTCCCTGGACTTCAGTACCATATGGTAGTCCCAATCGAACACACCTTCTTTGTAATCGTATCGTACCTCTAGTGCTCGTCTTACTCTACGATCCCAGTACTCTACAATAGGTATACCCTCACAGGCCGCACGCTCCCAGTATCTAAATAAGTGTAATAAGACATGGCACTGATGATCTGTGTGGCACAAAATTAACATTTTTGTAATACTTTAAATAGAGTACAAACTTGAATATGGATTCCAAGATATCTCTATCCTTATGTTTGAGCTTTTCCAAATTTACCCACGGACAGTTTATGCTTTGCGTTGGAATATCAGCCAATGTTTGTGCTCTCCTTACCAAATATTTTGCCGACGCCGGTCGCAGTAGAGTATTACCCATCAGTTCCAAATAATACCTGGTAGCTTCTTGTATTCCTTCATTGATAGACAAGCTTTGATTCAGTATTCAACACATCAACAAATTAAGACACCAAATTTTCATTTGGCCTATACGCCTCTACCACGGTCGTATACACAGGTCCGGAAACCCCCGTGGTAGGGGTAAAGCGCTTATTGTAAGCAAAAAATTCGCTTAAACTCGCCACCGGAGTCGCGGCGCTGTGATCTTGTCGCGATAGTGTATTCAAACAACAGCGTACCTAACCACACAGTATACCTATACTAACATTAAGTAAAAAAATGTGAATTCGTTTATTTTATAACTATATACCCTATTACATACCTAATGCATTATGAAATTCAACCTATGTGTATGGATAATTTTGGTATTGTCGTAAATTATTATCAAGTTTCAATTCGTCGGTTCGAATTCCAAAAATGTTTGACTATTAGTAATAATATAATATACCTAACCAATAATTCGACGATGAATTCGCAATTAATTTTTGAGGTGAATAAATACATCGAATAAATACACATGATAAGTATTTGTTATTCATTTAGCAATAATTTCAGAATTAATCAGCGATTGAAAATGATCATTTTTAATCTGCCGGACTCAAATACGAGGTTAGAAATCGTTGTTGAGCCGTCCTCGGCATTGAAGCTTCTATTAACGGTCACGCAACCGGCGCTACCGCTGCATTCAGTGGTTCTCAACAAAAAATTATTGAACCAGAAAATAAAGAAATCAAAACCGTCCGAATATCAACGGCAGTGAGTATACATACATTATTGTATAGAGAAATATCGTTCTGCACTTGTATTTTTACAATTTCTTTACGTACTTTAATAAAATAAACTATTATTCAGATGCTCTGTGTTTAACGGAAATTAATTTCATTTCTAAGTCAAATGAACGTGGAGATTGCTAGATGAAAACAGAAAATAGAGTTATTAGCACTGATATCAGTTGTTATTTGAAAAAATTCTTCAATATTTTGACACTTGCTGGTCGCCATATTTGCCACATGCCACTCCGGTGGAATGTAGGAGAATTTTCTTATCACACCATCGCATTGAGTGTAGAAGAGTAGGTATAGTGGAGCGGACAACGTGGTGGGGGTAAGCTTATGTACTTTTCCTTATAGGTATACAAGAGCTTTGCCGCCCTCCTCAGAGATGGCGTTGACAAATTTCGCTCCATTTTACGCACACATGCGAGAGCGTCGTGTATATGAGATGCACACATGCGACCGGCTCACCGACAGCCGAGCATTACACGCGCGCATTCCGAATCCCTTCTTTTTCGTATGATATGTTTTCAATTTTTGCGCCTCCTCGAATGACACGTAGATCGTAATATATACGTATATAATTAAAAATAATTAATACAAAACAACAAATATTGATATTGATGTATATACATACATAGGTATACAATTATCAAGAATTTATATTTTCTCGACTGTCAACCTCCGAGCATATTCCCATAATGACGGATCTTCGAATCATACCGTTCGACATACAACAAATAAGATAATTTGTGGTTGTATATTTAATTATTATGTATCACGTGCGACTCGCTGTTTCTCAAATCACCTACGAGGTACAGCGATGGATTCGTTTCCCATTATTTTACATGGCGGGATCCCCGGTAGGCCCAGTTAAAGAAAAAAATTGAAACGAATTAGGTATGTGAAAAATGGAAATAGCACTAATTGGATATAATTTGACAAACCTGTGTGTCAATTCGTTGTGATAAGAATAGATGAAAAAGAATTGGCACACATTTTTTTCAATTCTATCCAATTCGTGTCAATTCCGTTTTTTATATACCCACGTTTTAATTACTTACAATTACTTTCACTTACTTTTTCTAATTATATCTAATTCGTGTTAATTCCGTTTTCTATATACTCAATTCATTTCGTTTTTCTGGGACGAGCATGAAATATTGCTAACTGCAAAACAATTGTTCTACCTGATCTGAATTGCTACGTCTAGTGCGAAATCAATTAGAATTAGCCGCGTTACGAATGTTTCATTCTTTGCCTCTACAATCGTTGAGTGTCTACAATTCGCCAAAATATATACAGGTGTGCGTTAGCTACTGGATGTAATTAGCTACAGGTGTGCATTAGCTGCATACTGGATGTAACTTCGTCACACTCGCAGTCACAGCAAACTCGTTCACAGTTGTAACATATTTGTCTGTGATCTGTTTCACCAAACGTTTTTCATTCATGATTATTCGCTATTACACTACACAATTCCTCATTTGTCGATAAAATCCATGAATAAACTATATTACAAGTTTTTCATATACCATATTCAAATAATTATCGTTTAAATTATATTTTGAGTCGATAGTCCGACTGTAAGATAAAAATATGATTAAATTATAATAGGAAATTCAATTGTGTTGAGGGTTTCGAGGATCTTGGAAAATTAGGTAGGAGCGACAAATTAGCTTTGCGTGCGTTAGTTTTCATCGCTCGCGATTTAACTTACAAATGGAAAATGCCGGCCGCTTATTATCTAGTGGCAGTTCCGGTAACCGGGATAAAACTACTGGAGATTTTTCATCGCGTTATCGAATCGTTGACCGAGAACGCGCTGCCAGTTAGGGCGTTCGCTTGCGATCAAGGTGGTCCAAATCAAAAATTATTTCGTTTGTTGGGAATTAGCATAGATGATCCTTCCATTTCTGTAGGTGGTAGGAAAATATATGCGCTTTTCGACTTTCCTCATTTAATAAAATCTTTGCGGAATAATTTATTGAAGCTGATGAGATGAGATAATTTCGTGTAGGGCATTGCAATTGTTGTACCAGGTACATTCAAAGGCTGTAGCACGATCAGCTCAAAATCTCTCATATAGGCATGTGAACCCCGGTCCGTTTGATAAGATGAACGTTAAACTCGCGACTCAAGTTTTTAGTCATTCGGTTCATGAGGTACTTTTGACATTGGCATCGACTACCTCAGACAGCCACACTCAAAACGAATTGACCGTACTAGGTGATTTTATTGGTAAAATTGATCACATATGTGACACAATGGGCAGTAGAGCATTATTCAACCGAAATCCCAATCGCCAACCTTTGAACATAAATAATACACGATGAACGGAAATTTTACAAGACGCACTACAATGGTTACCCCATTTCCATTTGTTAGATACCACGGTTGAAGATCCACCAACTTTTGACAACCTGATACTGAGTATAACTTCGGTTTTGAAACTGTGGGAAGACATGCAATTCGAAAGTGTGAAGTACCACTTGACGTCACGATTGCAACAGGACCCAATAGAGAATTTGTTTTCTATTATGAGACAACGGGTTTCATACGGGAGCAATCCGACTGCGACTCAACTCCGACAGAACTTGCGACACGTGATCGGGACGTTTACTCATTCCCCCCCAAACAGCGAATTGCGAGGATGACGCCGACAAAGTTGCTGAAAATAGCCTACTTTCCACACCGACTGACAAAACTCAGAAAACAAATACTTCAGGCGCACCTACGAACGAAGACGACCGGACGAAACAGCCAATGCAGAAGTTGCAAACATTAGTATAGAAGTAGGTGACGAGGTAAACTCAAACCAGGTCATTAGTTTAGAAGAGAACGCAATATATTATTTCTCCGGCTTCTGCGTTAAAAAAAACTATACAAAAGTTTCATTGTGATAGATGTCGGGAAATAGTTATTGATAGGCGTCGGGAAAGTGTAGCTCGCGAACAGATATACTTCAGTTTTTTAAATCGTATCCTACAAAGAATCGGGCGCCGTTAGGTAATCTTATCGCATCGTCCGAAGAGTATTGGCAGGCGTTTCGTCACTTGCGTATTTTTCAAAAAATTTACCCTGGGATATGTCACGAATCCAGCGTTGTTGGGTTATTGGTAGATAGTATACTGGATCAGGATTAAAAATCGAAGGGATGGTTCAGTAACGAATGTCGTGGACATCAAATATTTTTGCTCCGTACGCTATAAATATCACGATTAGTTAGAGGGTTACAGTGGTCATCGATTGAAGCTCACGAATCTCGGAAATGTAAGCGTTCTAGTGGAGAAGAATTAGGGTGTCATAGTTCGGCTGTTAAAAAGTTCAGAGGTGATTAGAAATCGGTATAGTTCAACCAAGTGTATAGGTATAGGGCAAGATATTTTCGTCAGAAAATCAAATTCGGTATTCTGATATTTTATACAGGTACATTCTTGATGGTCGTGGTCAACCGGGGATCCAACCATGTAAAATAATGGGAAACGAATCCATCGCTGTACCTCGTAGGTGATTTGAGAAACAGCGAGTCGCGCGACACGGAATAATTAAATATACAACCGCAAGTTATCTTGTTTGTTGTATGTCGAACGGTATGATTCGAAGATCCGTCATTATGGGAATATGCTCGGAGGTCGACAGTCGATAAAATATAAATTTCCGATAATTGTATATATATACATCAGTATCAATATTTTATTATTTTGTATTATTTATCTTTTATTATTTATGTATACATTACGATCCACGTGTCATTCGAGGAGGCGCAAAGAATTGAAAACATCATACGAAAAAGTAGGGATTCAAATTGCGCGCGTGTAAAGCGATTGTGCGTGTCGCAAATCATTTACTCGTAATTACTGTGATTATTAATCGACGGTGGCGCACCACGTGCCGGGGCGGCGAAGCTCGGTTGTCGGTGAGCGGGTCGCATGTGTTGGGTTCTCATATACACGACGGTCTCTCATGTGTGCGTAAAATGGAGCGAAATTTGTCAGCGCCATCTCCGAGTAGGGCGGCAAAGCTCTCGTATAGGTTTAAGGAATACATGAGCATACCCCCACCACGCTGTCCGCACCTCTATACCCTTCTGCACTCACGATCGCACCAAGAGCTTTACCCTCCACCACGGGAGTTTCCGGACCTGTGTTACGACCGTGGCCTCTACAGAATAGCGTGGAATAGCGACTGCGGAATACGGCCTAAGTAGTCAAGGGAAATTCGCTCGTTGAATTGGAAATAATCAAATTTCAAAATTTCGCCAATCATAAAATCCAGGATTTTTCAGTCAATATCATTGGATCAGGAAGTGGTTTTATAAAAAAAAAAAAGATCAGGCCAACGGATTCGATTCGAGAGTTTCAGCTAAGTGGCACCGGTTTAAAAAGCCAAATAAATATTTCGTGGGTTGTGGTATTCCCTTTTCTCTGAAATTCTGTGACACTTGAAAAAAAGCTGGGAATTTGAAGTGCACGGTGAAGATGGAGGCTGAATTCAGAAATTGGACAAAATTCTCTAATGCATAATGCGTTGAGATATGATTCAGAATTTAGGTAGACAATTAATATCTTCTATGCATTAGTGGTTACATATAGAGAACTGTATCCATATCGGCGGCTGCGTAGAAATCCGGCCATCTCGAGTCAGGCTTGAATAACCGCGGTCACTTTCGAGTTTCGCTTAGAAAAGCGGGTATCTCTAGTTATCGTTGTAAGCCCGGCCATTCAATATCTCGAGACTGCCGCTTTTCCAAACGAAATTTGAAATAGCAGGATTTTCAACGATAGCCGGTTTTTCTACGCAGCCGTCAATAATCTACACTTAGAAAAACTTTCTGATTTTTTTTTCAGTTTTTTATCTTAATTTTTCCTCAAGTTATCGGTAGAAAAAAGTACACCATCTTCTTCATCCAGAATCTACTTTCAAAAAAATCATCGAAAATCTGTTTACTCTTTCGCTTATCACTTTTTGAACTCTGACTCGAAGAACGTGTTTATTGTGTTAAGAATGGCCGTTTTTTCAACTTTTAAACACATCTCAAACAAACCACTGCCAATTCAAACATTTTTAAGCCTACTGTCGGGTCAAAAATGTTTGGCGGTTCAGTTTAAGTAATCATAACTTCTAAAAAAAAAACGTTAGAGCGTAAATTCAGAAATGTGCGTAAACCGTAAAGTTTTCTGCGTTCAATGATTATTCGTGGGTTCCGGTGCAAAAGTCGTGCGAACCGATATGATCTCAGAAGGGTTAAAAAACGTAGTTTTTTCGGGGTACGTTGCCGTAGGTCAACTTCACATCGTCACTGTTCGTCTAAAAGAAGCGTTAAAAATCTGAGAAAATTCATAGTTATTCCCTGAACATTATCAAACGTCATGGCTTTTGAAATTTTGCAAAATATTTAAAAACCTGGACGCCAGGTGCAAAAAAGTCCAATGTCGCGATTTCGGTAACGACTGGGAACAGGTGACACCGAGCTAGCTTAAAATTTTCGTTAAAATATACACTATTTGATTCTGTAATCACTTTTTGATTCGCAATACTGAGCCTTCAGTAATAGACGTCGATAATTTTTCGAATTTGTTACGGGCAATGTATGTGCGAGCCGCGATATTCGTTACTGCATTTTCCCCTCCGCGCCTCCTTCGCCGCAATTGTTGCTTACGGTCGAGTGAAGACAATTGAAAAACAATTGAGGCGGCGGAGGCGCGGAGGGGAAAATGCAGTAACGAATATCGCGGCTCGCACATACATTGCCCGTAGCAAATTCAAAAAATTATCGACGTCTATTACTGAAGGCTCAGTATTGCGAATCAAAAAGTGATTACAGAATCAAATAGTGTATATTTTAACGAAAATTTCAAGCTAGCTCGGTGTCACCTGTTCCCAGTCGTTACCGAAATCACGACATTGGACTTTTTTGCACCCGGCGTCCAGATTTTTTAATATTTTTCAAAATTTTAAAAGCCACGACGTTTGATAAAGTTCCGGGAATAACTATGAATTTTCTCAGATTTTCAACGCTTCTTTTAGACGAACAGTGACGATGTAAAGTTGACCTACGGCAACGTGCCCCGAAAAAACTACGTTTTTTAACCCTTCGGAGATCATATCAGTTCGCACGATTTTTGCACCGGAACTCATGAATAATCATTGAACGCAGAAAACTCTACGGTTTACTCACATTTCTGAATTTACGCTCTAACATTTTTTTTTAGAAGTTATGATTACTTAAACTGAACCGCCAAACATTTTTGACCCGACAGTAGTCCGATCGGGGACATCGAGTTCGTTCTTTTTTCCCGGTGATAGAAGGAAAAAAATCACTTTTACAATAAAAGATACACCATTATTCCAATGAAAAGAAAAGATTCAGGTAACCACTCCGATTTATTGCAAATTAAATCTCCAAAAAGCTAGTCTCAATATGGATGAAATTTTTTTACCCCGCGTGACTGAAAATCTCTCAGAAAAGTCTTTCTCTAAGGAAATACTGCTAGTTTTGGAATTTTAAACCAAGTGTGTACAAATTACTAAGTCTGTAATTGAGCCAGGGAATTCTTTCAATGTTTGACACCCTTCCAACTATGGAAATTATGGCCATGCCGTACTCAATTTTGATTAACATAAAATGTGTTGTCGAATATCTCGAAATAAACGGTGATTCCATAATGGATTATCCATTTGAGATTCGATGATTTATGAAGAATATATAGGTTCAATCCATAAGTTGAAAGTCACGGAAATCACGAAAAATTAAATATGTATGCATAGTAAGATGCGACCGCACCACACATTTCGACTATTACCAAAACATACACATCATTTACGTGAAAAAGCGTTTGAGAGCACCATTCTACGTGAAATGCCGCACACATCCATACCAAAAAGTCTGTTTTAGGCAAGACTAGAGCCGTGGTTTTGTATTCAGAATTTTGTGATAATTATTGATAGTGAATTGTCTGAAGCCATGATAATCCTGGAAGCGTACTTCTATATTCGCGTCAATCAGCGCTGTAATTAAGCATCAGTGGCCGCAACTGAATGTAGTAGCGGACCAATGACGCTCGATGGCATAAGATTTTTTGTTTCAGTTCGAAAAACGGTGCATCTTGTCTCCACTGGAAACAGTTTCTTTTTGATCTAATTGAAAAAAAGGTTTCCGTTATTATCGGAAAAACAATTGTTTTTATTTGATCAACACCAAAAAATAGAACGAATTCAATGTCCACCCTCGGATTAGGCTTGCAAATCTTAGAATTGGTGATAATGTTTTTTTTCCTAGATTTTGTTGAAAATTTTCAAGGCGTCCGTTCTTGAAAAAAACGTCTTTCGATTTCCAAAAACTTATCGGATATTTTTTCTGTAAGTATAATTCGAGTCGAAAAAATGATCCACTTGGACGCATGGACAGAAGATGACCTTGAACAGATTTCAGCTTGTGGGAACTTTTTTCCTGAATATTAAGTCCAATCAACTTTCAGAAACTATGGCGATTAGATTGGGAAACAAAAATTCTCGCCTCTCGCTGATACATCTTTCATCTCCTCAAACTTACCCAATCCCTCTTCTAGAGTGATACTCAAGAATAGAATAGATCTTGCCACTTGTTCCAGAAATGGTTCTATCACATGAAAGTTTATACACCGTTTCCTGTGCTTGTAACTGGATGCGATCGTTTTAATTACGTGACGAGCATCCGCTGATCCTACGATCAAAACTTCCAGTGGTACGCTCAAATCCTCATCTTTTTTCTCCGGTATTTCTTGCCTAAGGTCGAACGGTTGACTATAACCCCACCACATCTTAGATTCTTAAATTCAAGTGCACAAGATTAATCCGGCTGGCCGCAAAAGCAAACGTGAAATACAATCAACACGATATAATTTAGTTTCCTATGGCAACGATAACTCGATATCAGTGCTCAACAGGGGTGCAATGGTATCCATAGTTACGTACACACTAGTGTGCAAATTTTATATCTATCCCCTGATATAGGGAGCTCTCCATTTACAGCCAAAAATCGACACTGTCAGACACAGCCTTTTCCCTTGGCTCCAGCCAATCATATTGCTGTGTGTCTAGGTGTGTCGATTTTTCGCTATAGGTGAAAAGCTCTCGTTATATAATCAGTGTTTTATCCTCTATTAGACACAAGCTCATGAAAATTCGCTTTACGGGAACTTTCTGTGTTGCCAGCTCAATATATTCACATGAAAAAAACCGTGGAGCATCGCACGAGTCACCGCCTGAAAAGTCTGGAATTTTCAACATCAAGTTATTGAGTGCGTGTTATTTGCCACCTTCTGGAAGTGAAATGAAATCTTCGGCCATAGATATCGCATATGGTGGATATGTCAAAGAACAAAGATTTGGCCAAGCTTCTTCTGTAGCCTAACTTCAACTCATCATCATTTTCTTGATAATGTTAATGAACACTAGAGGCTTCGCCCCTGCGCGTTTTGAGCCCCGCACCGTTGTGGTTTTGGATGACTCGTCACCTTTATGATGTAAGCCTTTCAGTATCCCAATGTTGTGTGATATATGAAACTATTTTCAACATCTTAATGTTTTTTCTGACTTTTCTATAGGCAATAGGAAAGCGCTCGGAAGAGATAATTCCCATCTGGTTTCGTTATATCATTTGTTGCGATACGATACAGGTAATGTACGCACTTATCAACATGTATGTGTACATGCCCATTGTGTGCGCTACAAAAATAAGCTATGTAAGGGCATTCGAGACTAACAAGTCACAGCAAGGTGCTCTATATCACCTAAATCCTGTTTTAACATGAAGCAATAAATACATCTGTTATAACTATATACATGTGACGTTTTATTATTACTCCACCCTTGGTCATGCTACACATCGGTTGTATCTATTGGTTTTTGAGGTGTGAAATAAGAATACGCATATAGATGTTTTAGAAAGTTCATAAAGACTTTATTTAAGCTAGCACGCGGAAGGTACGTCTACTATGCTTTACTCCTGCAACAGGACTGACTCTTTCAATAGAGTCTGTATACAGAATGCATCCCTTAGACCTATCCTTATTACTCTAATATAAACAGTTTATATAAACTGTATTGGTGCGGCTCATCAACTATCTATTTAGTCTATAAGATAAGCGAGGCTTTTTGTAAATATCCACTCCCACGTTAGTGTGGTGAAATCCAACAGTATCAACATTTGCTTATTTATATTTCTCCCCATCTTTATTAGACCTCTTGTGTTGAATACAATATTATTCATTTATATAAATATAATACGGAAATTATCATCGGTCGTACCTGTATACGTCCGTGAATATCGATAACAATAGACGATAGCTATTATGTTGCGAATGTTCCATTTCTAACCGCACATAAGTATACTGTATAGGTATGTATACATACAGCATACTCAATACCGGACGCTACGGACCGCGAGCCATGGACATCAAAAACTATGGAGCGTACGACCTGAACTCTGAAACTAACTACGACGCGGACCACGCATATGGAACACATGTGCGTTGAAATATCATACGAGCAGCCAAAAATCATGTAGTACTAATACCTGGAACATCTTGCTAACGCGTAATTGGTATATGAAGCGTTGCTATTACTCATACTCATTTTTAATATTGTTATTAATTCCACATTTTTGTATTCCCACGTAATCTTCAGAATCTGATGGCTACAAGCCTCTTCAAAATTTGGAGAATTTTGAAAATGATGTCGGCTTTAGTCACAGCCCTGAGACCCCGCGACACGTATCGTGCGCCAGCCTGCTTTATATCCAGCGCATTTTCCCTCGACCATTCGCTCGGACACAAATCAGGTGAGCCTAGGAGTGCATCACGGCGTTGACGGAGGAATGTTGAAGATAGTTGAAAACAAGGGCAATAATTGGTGCCAGCAAAGTAGCCTTGTGGGCTTCGGAAGTCGGTAAAGTAGACTAGAATAACATACAATGTATATCTATACTTATTCAGAGAGTTCCTGGTGAAAGTAGTCCGCCTAGAGATATGCAAGCGGACACGCAAGGGTTTAAACAATTTTTGTTCTATCCTCTTGAATTTCATTTTTTCGACGGTTGGTTGAACCCATGGACGTAGAAATTCCTACGTCCATGGTAGAACCGCATTAAAATAGCCATGACCATTAGATGTCAGCGAAGGTTTGAGATTACAAACGACGTTCATAGCGAAAGTGTTTAGTTTCTATGGCAACCGATAGTCAATATCGAGAGGAAAAAGGAGAAGAATGCCGTTTAATCAACCATCGAAAGAACAAAATTTAAATGGGCATGAATATAAATTGTTCGAACCCTTGTATGTCGGCTTGCATACCTAGGGGGACTACTTGCACCAGATACTCTTTGTATACTACAAGCTATAGATATAGCGCAATGTTAATAGGATCGTCAAATTACCGACAAAACTAACACAAATAATCCCATGAGGTTAACTTTCGTTGAACATAATCTTCAGTCAACGATCACGCTCAGAAATATTGCAATTTAACACCAACGAAATACCACCCTTAACATCGGGAAACCGAGCTGCAATCATTGCCTATGCACCGCCCACTCAGACAAAATTGAGGAGTGAAGAATCAAAGTGGTCCTTGCCTGGAAGAAGTGTGTGATGCACTCCCATCGTCCGCAGCTTCCAGCAGACCTTCCATCGAGCCCAAGAGCACGTTGACAGCGAGCACTTCTACGGTTCCCATCAGTCTCAAGACGGCGTTCTTGGTGACTTCTGGAGACTCGGGTCGAAGAGCACATCTCGGTAGTCCGGTGGTAGGTAGTCTAGAAGTCACCTTCACTCTACCCACGAAGGCCCACTCCTTGACATCCGTTTTTTAATTTCGTCTGATTCTGTTACTCTGAACCCATCAATTTATTACCCTTGAACTCTAATCTACACAACAAATCGTAACGCATTCTTCTCCCATTGTTATCTAATATTATATTTTATCACATTGTTTCATTTCATTAAATCATCCTACAGGGTGATTCAGACCGACCGAGCCATATTGTGAGGGTGGATTTCTCATGAAAATCTGGAAGGAAAAGTCCTTTACCAAAAATTTCCAACACTAACAGTATCTGAGTTACAGAGGTTACGAGTAGACCTATCCCAGAGCCGGTAGATGAGAAAGTCAAAGCCGTCTCACGCACAAAAATCCTCAAGTGCGCGGGACTCAATGATTTCTCATTTAGATATCCAAATATTGACTTACTCCGTATTTCACTGGTCACAGGTCTCAAATTTTATAGTATTTGTACCCCAGGTCTCCCTCTCCATGGTTTTTGTACCACAGGTCTTCCCCTCTATAGTTTTTGGACCCTAGGCCCCCCCCCCCCCCCCCCCGTGATTTTTGTACTCTAGGTGTTTTGTTCCATAGTTTTCACACCCCAGGTCTTCCGCTCCGTGATTTTTGTCATCCAGCGCTTCCACTCCGTAGTTTTTGTACTTGATGCCTTTTCCTCCGTAGTTTTCATACCCCAGATCTTTTACTCCGTGGTTTTCGTACTCCAGGCCTTCATCTTCATAGTTTTAGTACAACACTACGAAGGGAAACACCTAAAGTATAAAAATCATAAAGGGAAAGACCTGGGGTCCAAAAGCTATGAACGGGAAAACCTGGATGACGAAATTTACGGATGGGAAGACCTGGGGTACGAAAGCTATGGAGAGGAACACCAGAAGTACAAAAACTACGAAGAGGAAGACATGGAGTATGAAAACTATGAAGGGAAAGGCCTAGAGTACCAAAATTACGATGGGGAAGACGTGAGATGCGAAAGCTATGGAGTGGACGTTCTCATATACCGGCTCTGGGATAGGTCTACTTGTAACCTCTGTAACTCAGACACTATTAGTGTTGGACATTTTTAGTGAAGGACTTTTTCCTTCAGATTTCCACAAAGAATCCACCCTCACAATATGGCTCGGCCAGTCTGAATCAGCCTGTACGGCCACTGATCATTGTTTCCTTCTTATCTCCGTTATAGGAGATAAGAAGGAAACTTGTCTTATCTATTTTTATATTCGAAATATAATCTAAACTGGTGTTTTCATGATATGATCAATCCTTTTTTCATACCACTGTAATTCTAGTCACCTCAGTAGTCAAACATTAGTAAGTGAGTAAGTAGGCTTTAGCACTTTGATTTGTGAACAAAATCCACGTCGATCAAACTTCAGCCGCTCGCGGGTCGATCGTAAAGTGAAGACTTCGGACGAGACTTTTCGATCGTTGCCTGCACGTAACATCGGCTACAAGTAATTATCGACCGAGCGGGCATCTTCGACACTGGTAGCGTCAACGAAAAGTGAATCGAGTTCATTTTCGGAAGAAAAGAAGCGGACTCCTTTCATTTAATTGATGATTTATTATACCGAAAATAAAAATCTTCTGACTCGAAACAACTAAGATGGCAACTACTAATTCCGAAGAAAAAGATTACAGAAAATCTCGCCGAACGTCATGACTTTCCTTCGTCACGTGGTCATTTCACTTCAACTGGAACACTTGGGCAGATTAGAAAACCATATTTATGGTCTCGTTGTCGTTCGGATGTTGAAGACCGGTATTGTAAATGCGAAATTTGCACCTCGAAGAAAAAACCACATTCTAAAGGACGAAGTCCCCTACAGATTTATCATGTGGCTGCTCCTTTCGAGAAAATCGGTATGAACATTTCAGGACCTCTTTCTTGATCTGGAAATCGTCATGCTTTAGTGATTGTTAATTATTTTACAAAATAGCCCGAAGTCATTCCTATTGCTAACCAAGAAGCTAGAACGGTGGCTCAAGGGTTTGACCGAGAATTTGTTTGTCATGATGGAACTCCTCTCGAATTACATACTGATCAAGGTTGAAATTTTGAGTCAATCCTAATGGAAGAGATTTAACAGGTTTCAACGGTTAGAAGGGCTTGTACGACTCCTCTTCACCCTCAATCAGATGGAATGGTAGATCGATTGGATCGACCTTTATTACAATATTGATCATATTCTTTTGTGGACAAATATCAAAGAGATTGGGATGAATAGGTTCCTCTATTCATTTGGTCCTATAGGTTTGCAGTTCATGAGACTACATAGGACGGACACCGACGTCCATGCTCATGGTAAGCGATAAGACTTCCATCAGATTTATTGTTAGAAAAAGGGCTAATTCCTACGCAAAGTTTTTTACCGCCAGATTTTTGTGTGGGTTCCTCGTAAAAAAACGGTATCGAAAATTCCTACACCATATTTTTCTATTATTCCTAGATATCTGGTAATAGCGATTTGAAATGTGGCATATCTGGCGCGGCGTATAAGCAGAAGGCTCGTCGGTGAGCCACGGTACTTTTCAATTAACTATTACAAGAAATCTATGGATAGTAGAAAGATATGGTAAAGGAATTTCTAATACGGTTTTTTACGAGAATCCGCTGGTATCAACGACGTGCGCCATTTCAGATTCAGCCTGTACAACGCAAGGGCGGAGTACAATAATGGGCACTTTTCAGTCCTGGGAGTTAAAAATGCCCATTATTGTGCTCCGCACATGCGCATTTGTCTTCAACTCGTACGCAACTGTACACCAATGAGTCGACTGCTTGACACTTCAGTCTAACATCTGTACTCTGCGAATGCTCACTTGCTCACATTTTCTCTACTATTTTGGTTATTCACCTCCTTCATGAAAAGACTTTTGAACTATGCTTCTGTTGCATATGAAATAAATCCATTGTAGTAACAAGCTTACGAGGTTCCTCGTGGATTAATTTTTTTGTTTCAACTTTTGAAAATCGTGAATGTCTCGCGCTCATGCTTAACGTTTTGAATTCACTTCTTAATTTTTCTAGAGATTTAGAGATTTGAATACATCTATTGTGACTAACTCATAGAATTTCTATTAAACAAAACTTTGTGACGGGTTTTAGCCCGTCGACAAATAAGGGGAGTGGGAGGCTGGGAAGGCAATAAATCGGGGCGATCTCGAGGAGTGTGGTTGCGATTTTTATTAAAAAAAAACAGTTTGTGTGGGTGTGCGTGGGTGTGTGTGTGTGTGTGCGGTGGCACCGACCTGTCGTAGGTGTCGTGAGCGTTTGGGTCCTCTAGTAGCGGTCGGGAGTTCTCGGATTCTTGGCGCTTCCTTTTTGCTCTTCCGTATGCTTCGGGCGTCTCTACTCAAGTGAAGTCCTCCCGTTTCTCGTGTCCTGTTTCGTGTGTCTTCGTGTTACTTCGTGTACTTCCGTGTGTCCGGTGTGGCGTGTATTTGTGTGTTTTGGTGTTTCTCGTCTTCCCCGCGGGTTTGGGGTTTATTGTGACTTGCACACTGGGTGCAACGTCACAACTCCCCCCTCCCCACGCGGGGCGAGGCCTATAGGGTGAGCCGGTGTGATTGTTTGTGTTTCTCTTATTTCTATGCTGTTTTGTACTTTTTCTTAATTTCTAATTCGTTTTGTTTGCTTACTTATTTATTTATATTTTTCGTTCTTGTCTCTTCGTTTCTCTTATTCTCCGCTATCTTCAAATGTCGTGTCCGTGTCTTCTATTTCTATTATTAGTGTGTCTTCGGCGGTGTCGGTGTCCATGTCCCTCTCCTCTGCTGTGTCGTAGTCTGTTTCTGTGTCTGATTGTTCTTCCGTGTCTGTTTCCCTGTTTTTTATCGTTTCAGAGTCTGTGTCTTCGTCTGGTTGTGCGTTTTTTGTTTCTGTCGGTCGTGTTCTGTCTCTCGTGTGTATGGGGTATTGTTTTGGGAATGGGGAGTATGTTCGTGTTCGGTTTCGTGTTATGTATCGTGTGCTTGTGCCTATTGCGGTGTGTGGCTCGTGGTGTTGTTGTGTGGTTGTTCCCGTCTTTGTTGGTAGTGTATGTATAGGTAATTCTCCGTGTAGTGTGATTAGCGGGGGTGTTGGTGTGCGGGGTGGTGGTGTTCGTGGTGTGGGCTGTCGTGTCTGTAACTGTTCCATGTTTTGTATTCCTCTTTCTATTCTGTCTCTCAGTTTGTCTATTTCATCGTGTGCGTGTCTGTCTGTTGGTGTTTCTGTGTCTGGTCTCTTGCATGTCTTTACGTGTTGGTATAATTTTTCCTCGCGGACCAGGCCCTCGCATTTCGGGCAGGCTCTTGGTCCGGTCGGTGTGGCGTGTGTCGTGCTTGTATTTGGTTGTATTTGTTGTGGTGGTGTGTCTGTTGGTGATGTGTGTGTGATTGCTGGGTATCGAGGTGCGTATGTGTTTTGTTTTGGTTGCTGTATTTGTCGTGGTGGTGTGTATGTAGGTGATGTGTATGAGATGGCTGGGTATCGAGGTGTGTATGCGTTTTGCTTTGGTTGCATGTGTTGTGGTGGTCCGTATGTGATGGCTGGGTATCGAGCTGTGTATGTATTTTGTCTTGGTTGCTGCATTTGCGTCGTGTATGTGTGTATAGGTTGCATTACTGGTGTTGGTAGTAGGGCTTTTCGCGGTTGTGTTAGTGTGTGTTTATTTTGTCTCGTCAGTATGTTCTGTCTTCTCTCTTCCCATGCGATGTTTTCTTCCCACTTTTTCCCAGCCTGTTCTAGCTGTTCGAATGATGTTATTCTCTCTAACTCTATTCGCTGCTTGTATTCTAATTTCATGTTTCTGTATGCTATCTCTAGTTGTTTTTCGGTTGGGTATGGTGGGTGTAGCCTGTCTAAGAGTGTTTGCATGCGTATTAAATATTCTGTTATGGTTTGGTTTTCTCCTTGTATGCAGTCCCTAATTTCTTCCTCTAATTTGTGTTTGTGTCTTGGGTCTTGGAATATGTCTAAGAAATGCGTTTCGAATTGTTGTCGTGTTAACCATTTTCCCCTATGTAATCTGTACCACTGTTTCGCGGTACCTTCGAATAACGGTGCTAAATTGTTTATCATCTGTGTGTCGCTCAGTTCGTAACCGATTTGGAGCTCTCTTATGGATTGTATAAATTCGTATGCGTCTTCTGTTTGGTCTCCTGTATACTTTACGTTCCATGTTTGCATTGCCTTCATTGGCATAATCGCTCGCTGGCAGTGTGTGTTATTTACGTACTGTGTGTGGTTTGGGTATATTGTCTGTGTGTCATATATTCTTGGTTCTGCTTGTTCGTGTTGTATTGTTTGTACTCTGTCTTCGAAATCTAACAGATCGCGCATCTGTCTTCTTTGACGTTCACTTGTGCCTATGTATGTTTCCGCGCCTGTGTTTTCGTGTGCTCGATAGCCTGTGTTTGGTCCGTCTATTCGTCTGTCTTGTGGGTCAGTCTCTGTTCTACTGTGTGGTTGTATATGTGTGCTGTGTAAAGATTCTATATTGCGTAGCATCGCCGCGCTTATTGGGTTCGGTGTGTTATATGTTTGATCTATGTTATCATCCCTGATTGGGTAGTGTACTTGCATGCGTTGCATTGGTTGTATGTTTTCGTTATGGATTGGTCTATATGTGTGTATCGTGTCGCGTGTGTGTCTCAGGTCGTCCTGTATTGTGTTGTTTTCGAAGTGCGAGCGTATCGGCCCTTGTGTGCGTGTGTTTATCGAGACCGCCGGCTCGCTGTGCCTTCTCTGTGACATTGCCGCTTATGTAGTGTTATATGTGTGTATATTCAACCGTGTTTCGTTTGAATTTTTCGTTGTTCTATTCTATTTTACTATGTAATTGTGTTTTACCGTGTTATTTATTTTGGGGGAGAGTTCGTGGGTTATTTTGTTGGGCGCCAATTTGTGACGGGTTTTAGCCCGTCGACAAATAAGGGGAGTGGGAGGCTGGGAAGGCAATAAATCGGGGCGATCTCGAGGAGTGTGGTTGCGATTTTTATTAAAAAAACAGTTTGTGTGGGTGTGCGTGGGTGTGTGGGTGGGTGTGTGTGTGTGTGTGCGGTGGCACCGACCTGCCGTAGGTGTCGTGAGCGTTTGGGTCCTCTAGTAGCGGTCGGGAGTTCTCGGATTCTTGGCGCTTCCTTTTTGCTCTTCCGTAGGCTTCGGGCGTCTCTACTCAAGTGAAGTCCTCCCGTTTCTCGTGTCCTGTTTCGTGTGTCTTCGTGTTACTTCGTGTACTTCCGTGTGTCCGGTGTGGCGTGTATTTGTGTGTTTTGGTGTTTCTCGTCTTCCCCGCGGGTTTGGGGTTTATTGTGACTTGCACACTGGGTGCAACGTCACAACTTTCGAAACTTTCATTCACTCTAAAATTTATTTAGAACATTCCTTAAAAAAAAAAAACACGAAACCGATATTACATTATAAACCATTCTTCTGTCATAAGTTTTGAGTTTTTCCTAACACCTTCACAGTTTCCGTAGTTTTCAGTGTTCTTCGGTTTACATAAAACCGTGGCGCAATTCCTGCACTGGTAATGTTCTCCGATTAAACTCCGATGGATACGAACTCTCGCTCGGAATAGATTGTGCGTTTTTCTGAATAACTCGCTTGTTTTCAACTTCAGAGTAAAGATGATAAGATCCAAATTTGTGGGAAATCTAATTTCCCACAAGTTTGGTCCCGACTATTTTTACCCTAGGATCGATATTTTCAGAGTTAGACTGTAAATGGAGGAAATAAGGGTAAAAAACGGGTTTATTATCAACTTTATCGTAAAAATAGTGTTGGACAATCAGATAGGAAATTTTATTTTCTGCAACTTTGGTAGTCACCAATTTTACCCTAGGATTGATATTTGCAGAGTTAGAATTAAAATAGAGGTACAAATTCTTTAAACGAAATAATTGAAAATAAAAAAATGTCCACCCCTAAATTCAGTATAAGTTTGAACCCAACCTAACCTAATCAAACCAAACTTGTGGGGAATTAGATTTCTCACGAATTTGGGTGTGACCATTTTCACTTTGGAGTTTAAAATAAGTGAGTTATTTAAAAAACCGAACAAGCGGTCTCAGGCTGACTTTGGGCCAGCCTTTGAACTTCCCGTTCTCACAGTTGTTTCGATCACGAATAAAAATGGGAGATCAAAAATCCGTGAATTCGTTCTCAAGATAACGTCATTTGCGAAATTTTGTTTCTTAAAAAAAAACTAATTCAGAAACTATTGAACCGATCAGACCCAAAATCTAATCAGTTCGAGGTTTGGAAAAGCCGCGTCGATTGAGCATAAATTCATAAAAATCTGATCATTCGTTTTAGAGATATCGTCGGGGAAAAAACTTGATCACGCACACACATACACACACCCAGCGTGCATCTGAAAATAGTCGGAAATGATTCCTCTACACCTCAAAATGTGAATATCTGGTGAAAACTCAGCTTTTAATTTTCGGGGTGATCACAATAACTTCCCTTTTTCTCTGTAAACAGGAAGCGGGAGGTTAAAAACTCACCCGTTAAAAAAAAAAAATTGCTCCCCCGAATTATTTTTCGGATGAGCGATTTTTAGATCTATTTCGACCGGACTATTGCCTGGTCAACCATTCTTTCAATTCAAGAACGTTCAACTTGGGAATATCTTTCCACTAAAACTCGTTCATTAGCAGGGCTGCACTCGTGTCTAAATCACGCAATTAACATTCGTTGTTGCGGAATCAACCGAGGTACGGTTATGCCGTAGATGAAACTATTCGTTAATAATTTTCGCACACGGCAGGACGCCCCCCCCTCCCCCCCCCCCTTCGTCGAAGGATGGCGCTTCGCGATCGCTATAACGATTATTAACTATAGAGATGGTAACGATGCTCCGAGATTGTTGTAGCGATCGTGAAGCTCCCCAACCTCAGTAGCGGAAACATGTGAAGATAATTCAGGAATAGTTTCATTCACAACGTAACCAGACCATCACTTTAACCACGATGAATCTGGATAGCGTTTTTGTTTTTTAGGCAATTTTAAACCTCATCACTTTCGCCTGACAGTAACAGTGTCGGAGATGCCCAATCCGCCGATTACTACTAGCTGCCATAATTTTCGTCATTCTCCAAATTCAAAACCAACGTTGAACGCATCGGATTCTCACGATTAGAGGTGGGAGTTATTGAACAATTTTAATACAGCATTATCAACGGAAAGGCAACGAATTTAAGTCGAGCTGCGGAAAGCGCCTAGCCAAATCTACGTTTTTTTAATATATCTGTAGCGCTATCTATGGCGGATGATTTCATTCAAATTAATGGACACAATAGCTGGATGTAGAAAATTTTGGACTTTCGGGAAGTGTCTCATGTGATGCTCCGCGATTTTTTCACGCAGAGATATCGAGCTTCGAACACAGACGCCACAATTTATTGATCCAAAAATAGTGTTGAAACGGTGGCGTAAATATTTTTCATCATTTCTCAGAAGCGATATTTATACCAATCAATAGAAATCTGATAGAAACCTGAGGCAAACTATAAGAATGTTTTGAGCATGGTCTTGAGTATCCTGGAAGACATTATCACAATTTCACAGAATTGCTATAGGAATGAATTATTTCCCAATTGAGGACCCGCAAGCGAAATTTTAGCCCCATCACAAATCTATGTTAGAAGGATTTCTTTTTGTACACGATTTTGGGTACCAATTCACGTCCCTTATCAAAAATAATTTTTGGTTGATTTATTCATCGTTTTCAAAATTATTATTCTCGAACGAAACAAGTTTTCACCAAAAACACTCCAAGCGATTATTCGAAATGCACTTTGAAATATGTAACTACAAAATGATGAAAGAATTGACCAAAAAATATTTTTGATACAAGACATCATTTGGTACCGAGAAGCGTGTACAAAAATAAATCAGCATACCTCCAGCATAGATATGTGATGGGGCTGGAATTTCTTTTGTGGGTATGTACGCAAAAATCTCTAACAAATCATGAAATCATTTATCCTGCAGACAGCCCTTGCGGAAAAAACCCCTCAATCTTGGAGGGTGAACATGTCACCCACAACTTTCACGGATTTCTCTTAAAAACTTAGGGTTCGTTCCGCATTTATGGGTACCTACCCAGAAAAAAGCACTCAACTTGGCAGTCAACCCTGATGTCGAAGTGAATTCGAATTTTCCTCAATAAAAAAATTAAACCCTCAATAAACTACTCTAGAATGGAATGGATGCCGACAGTTTTTTTCTTCACATCAGGCTGAATAAGTCCTGCAATATTTTAACGAATCATGTAAACCAAGCATCTGCAGAGAGTAAACAAATTTTCACGTACTTAAGCAATAAATTTTTGGAATTGGTTCATTCGTTCAACAGTTATGACCGTTTGCAAAAAATCACACTTGAAAAGTTGACAAAACGGGGTTCTGGCAGGATATTTTGACTGCTGTACCTGGATGTGGAAAATATGTGAGAAAAGATACACTACGAATAAGTTGAAATTAGCTAAAGAATAATGAACATCAGCCTACGATTTCAATGTTTGAGGTGAAATTAACCAGGGAATAATTTAATTTTCTAATGATTATCTGGGTTCAATGTGCACCATGCAAATATAAACCTCAACCATTATTCGGGCTGGACTCTTCAGAAGTAGCAAGCAACAGCCATTCAATTTCGTTCCAATTCAGAATCAGGTTTCCCTTTTTTTTCCGCCATTCACTTTCACCTCCCTTTGGTTTACTTCTTTTCAATTCAGTGAAAATGTATGAACGTTTGACGGACGACAATCCGTTTGAGGCAAGGTTTGGCGTCACGAACAAGAGAAGAAATGTTCATTTGAGTGTGAATCTAATTGATTGAAGACAAAACAGTATTTCTGCTACTGAGGATTGCATACGAGCTACGAAACTTGAGACATATAAAACCATTTATTTATTCGACAATATAGATTCTATTTGACAGAGTTAAAAATATCGTGATTCAACCGTATCTTTGTTAGGGTTTATACTGTCACAGCGTAAACAAGCTTAGAACCCATACAGCCTGTGGCACACGATGGCTATCTTTCATGCAAGATTGCATATTACCTTATATGCGCGCTGCCAAGCGATTGCCTTCTTCCTTTATCTCACTAGTTACAAATGGCTCCTGCTAGGCAGCACACAAGGAAGCTTGCGGTAATCTTGCATGAAAAAACGCACCCTGTGCAGCAGGCTGAATTACCAATAAGATATAAGATACCTAGTATTACTTGTCTCTCTTCTTTTGAACTCGTTTATTCCCGCACCGTTGTAAGATCTCTGTAACATGAACCTTGTGTTGAAATATTGCTACAAGTTGTGTTCGAGCCTCATTCATACCCTCGCTGATCAAACTACTCCGCTGCATATTCCCCTTTATTAATTCATTAGCACGTTCCAATCCTTCTTCTTGCCTTCCTCGCCCACCTTGTTGTGACTCCAGCATTGACAGAGTTGACTTTAATTTTTCATGTACCTGTAGGCACGAACGTAAATTTACATACATTCATCATTACAAAGCGTTTGTCATCTGTTGGTTCAATAAACATTACAAAATTATTCGAAGGGGACGGGGAGGGGGAGGGGGAGGGGGGGTACCCACTCAAAATTTGTATGCCCCAATTATTTGACATTTCACGACCATTACACGATTAGTTCGTAAGCATTTCACACTATTTCTGACATGTATCTCATACCATTTCGTAGCCCACTGTCCCAACTATTCCACAAGTGGTTACCCCTTTGAGATTATTTGCCAGAAAAAGAGAAGATGACTACACCATTTATACCTGTTTCTCAAGATCTGCCAGGTCCTCCATTTGCGTAGTCAGGTGATACACTTTCCACCCATTTAATTTTTGTAACACATGCTTTTGTTGCGCTAATTCAGCCACTGTTGGTCTTCGCTCCTCACGTGGCCTGACGTCGCTGGGTCTTCGATAATGGTGTAATCTTCCGTCCCATCTGTTCTTCCACGAGGATCCTTCCGTTGGAGTGAGCGAAACGATACAATACAAATATTATAATACACTGTATTATGAGACAAGTGTATCAGATGCAAGTAGACAACTCATATCTCGCCTTCTCTAACCAGAAGGCAAATACCACGGTGGCCCTTGAATTCATTTTCAAAATGGCATAAAAATTTACCTAATAGTGACAGACTGGGTCGGTTTCTGACAGGCATCAAAGTTTGTTGCTGAGGATTGAAGGAATGGTCTTGTTGATTATTAGAGTTTTGTTTCTTCTCCTGAATAATTTTATCCTTAGTCTCCGCCTTGACTTCTTTCTTAATTTTCTCTTCAGTGATGAACTGCATTTCTTCCTCTGTACATCTCGGTTCGGTCAATTCTACACCAGTAAGTTGTTGTTTGCGTGGCTTCTTTCTCGGCGACATTTCAACCGTCGGATTAATGGCAATTCTCGATTGTTCTGGTTCTTCGTCCAGGCCCGGAGACGATGTTGCGGAGACGGTCGTAGAGCCGGAGCTCTGACAACCGCCGGGCTCTCTATCTCCCCTTGGAGAACCTGGTGGACTCGACGTTTGTACTGCCGAAGGTAAAGCAGCTAATACCGGAACCAGATTCTTAGCCGCACCTGGGTAAAGAGACAACAATTTCATAATTTTAATTCTATATATATCTTGAACAAAGTAGATTGGAAAGAATCAAGTCTGATCTGGAATGATAGGATTGACAAGATTGATAAGACATCATTGAAGTTCTACAGTTGTTTCATGAGTTTTCTAACTACTATCGATCGTAAAATCAGCGCAGGTAGGTTCGAAGCTCAATATCTCTGCATAAAACAATCGAACAGCATCGCATTGAGACACTTTCCGAGAGTCTAGAATCTTCTACAACTGACTATTGTATGCATGATTTGTTAGGAAATTTTGTCGTAAAGATATGGCTATAGATATATAAAAAAACATAGAATTCACTATGCCTTTTTTTTGTAACTTAGTTTCAACTCATCGGTATTCCGTTGATATACTGTTGAAAATTTATAGATAATTTATACATAATAGAACACAGTACAGTATATTGTACGGCAGTGTAGTCTCCTCACTCCCGCTTATCACCAACCGGATACTTTTAAACTTAGTATAGAAGTAGATACCATGATGAAAGTGAACAGCCACAAATTCCTGAAAATAACGGTAGACCAACACTTAAGATGAAAGCAGCATACGACCAAACTGTTGAAAAGATCCGGTTACTTGGTGTTAACATTTAATAGACTGACTGAAATCCCAAACCTTCATCAGACCATAACATCGTGCATTGCACTATTTGAGTCAGCTGTCTCTTATGGAATAATAGGTTGCGGAGGTATCTACACCAATTTGAGAAATATATTACAAAACATTCAAATTAAGGTGATCAAGATGCAGAGTTACAGAGTTTCATCTGATTCTGATCTGTGAACATAATAAAGCAAAATTTCGTCACATAAACATCTCGACTATTACGAGGGAGTTGAATATACAGTCGGACCTCGACTATGGTGAACTCCCCTATTCGTAAAAAGTTGCGCAGGTATCACAACTACACGGCAGTTAAGGTATTCAAGAGGCTGTCTGTGAGGTTGAAAGACAGTATCAGAATTGATTCGTGGAGCTTGTGGAAAAAAAATCAAAACTTGACCTACAAAAAGAGTGTTGGGGTTGCGGGTCACGCTTCTGAATGAAACTTTTAGAGGTGTCTATTTGCGCA
The DNA here is from genome assembly GCA_963170745.1 of Phymatocera aterrima. Taxonomy (NCBI): domain Eukaryota; kingdom Metazoa; phylum Arthropoda; class Insecta; order Hymenoptera; family Tenthredinidae; genus Phymatocera; species Phymatocera aterrima. The sequence continues at coordinate 614,726 of OY720669.1, read as the reverse complement.
AGCATATGAGACCTGCCATTCTTCATACGATCTCATAGGCCCTTCTAGTTTCTTTGCAGCCTAAATTTGAGAAATTTCCTGAAAGTTCAGCGCCTTCCTTAAACCTCCAAAATACTTGACCGCAACTCAAGTCCATAACTCATGCTGACTCGAAATAGAATAATTTGAAATAAAAACAAGTATTCACACTCTAGCAAATATATTTTTTTTAAGTGTTATTGTCAAAACTCATAATTTGAGGTAGAGAATTCATAAATTCAACATTCTTTCCTATGTAGGACTGAAAAGCACTTTTTTATTATGCCTACCTGTTGTAATGTATTCAGGTAATATACGGCAACTCCATTGACATACTATCTGAGACTCACGCATAATAAATACCGGTGAAGCGTCGAAAGGCGCAGCTGATGCCGTCAACGAATCAATATTTGACATTAATTGAAATATCATTTCATCAACAGCATCTCGAAAGCTGTGCATTACCACGAAGCATTAAACATCATGAATGTCTGCATAAAGTTTGATGAACTCCTTCATCGACTACGATGCTTGGTAATCTACAAGCTTTCGAGGTGCTATTCATGAAATGATATTGAAATCGATGTCAAATATTGATTCTTCGCCAGGATCAGCTGCACCTTCCGACGCTTCACAGATATATATCATGCATGAGTCTCAAATAGTATTTCAGTAAGCTTGCTGTATATTGGATGAATATATTACAGCAGGTACGCACAATACAGAGGTTCGAAGAACGCTGAATTGAATAATTCTGTACTTTAAACTATGAGTTTTTTAGGGTGTGAATACTTGTTTTTATTGTAAATCATTCTATTTTGAGTCAGAATAAGTCATCAGATTGAGTTGCGGTCAAGTGCTTTAAAGTTTTAAGAGAGGCACTGAATTTTCAGAAAATTTTTCAATTTTAGGCTGCAAAAAAACTAAAAGGGCCTATGAGATCGAATGACGCACGGCAGACTTCATATATTGGCCCAAGTAAACACCTCTAGAAGTTTGATTCAAAAGCGTCACCCGCAACCCTGACTCTCTTCTTGTTAGTTGGATCAATCTATGACCGGCACACTTATCATATTTAACTCCTTACTAATAAGTCGTGGCACCGAGGGAGCACACATATATCAGACTCAATAACCTGGCATTTACAGAGGTAAATTGAAAATGGGTAATTTACCTGTGTACTCGTAACTCTGGGGCAAAAATTCTGTGAGTCCTACTTTCAAGTTCATTAGAAGTGCGTTAGAACCATAAAAGTTTTCATGCTTCATTTCATGCTCAATTTTATTTAAAATTATTTCAAGTCCATTCTTTTGCTATACTGTTTTTGTAGTATTCTGTAGTTTAATCGGATCTGCGCTCGAACAATTATGTCCGTGCAGGGAAAAGCAGTCATTTGATCTAGAATTTCCTGCCATCATTTTACCTCTGGTAAATAAATGGATAGATGAATGAATAAACAGATACATTTCTCAAATCTCTGAGGAACAATATTATTTTAAAAATTTGAAAATTTTTAAAATTATGGTAACTAGAAGCGGTAAATAACGGAATTGAGATCTGAAAGTCGCAGCCGTATATAGTAGGTTTGTGGTTACATAGTAAACTAGACGTGAATTACAGTAAATCAAATGTTACAAGTGGTGAGCTGTCATTTGCCTACTAGAGTGGGGCCCAAGGCAACCCGGCCGTTACGTCTTTTGCTTGTGGCTAGCAACTGTTGTATTGGAGCAACATAATAGTTGGGCGTAGAAGATTGAACACTTCCATGAAATGTCTGACGCAACGCTCTATGATTATTTCATGCAGAGATATCGAGTTTCAAACCCATCCAGGTCGAGTTTACAGCCAGATAGTAATAATTCAACTGCAAGTAAAAATAGTTGAAATGCGATTTACTCTTTGCAGGTGAACTATCGTGGTCTCGTTTTCTCAAAATACTTGGTCTAGGCGATGCATTAGGCTTGACATGTGGCTCTTCGTATCCTGGGTCCACCAATAGTCTCACCGGTTGAATCGAAGTTTGACGATATTGAGGATACGAACCTTTAAAATATGAATAATTTTGGAATTATTAGAATAATTCAACAGTATTACCATCATTTACATTCTTCTGCGAGTATTAACTCTTTCGCAACCTCCTCAGATGAGGTGAGCCCGATCAATTTTTTTCTGGTACTAAGGGGTGTGTAACCAACTCCGATAAACTGTATTCGTTATTTCGATATCAATGAAACGATAACATATCGAACACAAACGAATCCCACAAGCTGAAGATCATATGCAGGACAACCTTTTTCCATATATTTTGGAATACTTATCTAAATCGTTCAACTGCATACTTACCAGAAGTTTCAAACGAGTAATAAGTAGTGGTTTGTGGGTTGTGCAGGTATTGACCTTGGACTGATTGTGTAGCACCAGATGCCGCATTAGGGGCGCTTGTCGAAACTCTGAGGCCAGGTTGTTGATTTGCAGTTTTCAGCTGACCAGCTTGTGGAATAGATGCTGCTTGAGTCGTTTTAACAACAGCTGGTGTAACTCTTGCCGAAGACAATGGTAGCGGATGCAAGGACATGACATTCCCAGTTATACGAGCAACCGGCGTAGGATTTTGCTGAGTTACTCGAGGTATACCTGAGACATTTGCTACTGTTGTAATGACACGGGTAACAGCGCCAAGATTTGATGGGCAAGTTACTGTTTGAACAACACGGGGCGGACAATGTGGCTGTTGTTGTTGTTGTTGCTGTTGGACCTGACAAATGCAAATATTCAGTAATGCAATTTCGTTATTATTGTACAAAATTAGAATCACATTGTTCAAAAGAAAGTTAGTGTATAGATCATGTGATACTGCCTTCGAAGAACTAACGAATGTAGAGAAATTACGAGCTAATTTCATTTTTGATTGAATATGTACATAAAGCATAGGTGCTCTATACAGAATGATTCAGCTTGACCATCTCAAAGTTGAAAAAAGGATTCCATGAGAGAATCTCTCACTGAATGTTCGGTGTCATAAATTCGCGCCCGTACTAGGGTGGTCCTTATTTGGGGACAACAAAAAATTTCCCTGTACCATCTGCTAAACCTGTTCCAAAATAGTAGAAAGAATGCTGTGCAGAGTTTCAAGCCTCTATGTTAATAGGAACATATGCCACAATAATTGTGAGCATAAGTTTTCTCGTTCGGATAACAATATGCCTACCCTCCCACACAGCATGAGAGAGCGTATAGCATGTATGGTGAATGTTCAACAAAACATATTCAATATGCTATGCATGTGCGTTGCCGCATGTTCTTTGCTTGAGGCAATGTCCCACTCTGTGATGTGTTATTCGTGAACAGGAAATATTCCTGGTGATGTTCACAGCATATGTAATGTATATTATGACATATCCTGATAATATACAAATATATACCGGCCCGAGCATATTGGACGTGGTCTGGTTATGATTTTTCTGTTTAGCCTAAGTTGATATCTTTATATCTGTTGTAGAAAATTAAGATTGTTGATTAAATATTGATGCTTAGACATCATTGTTAATATTATGGTTATGGTATTAAGCCTCATTGTTAATATTATGGTATTAAGATCCCCGGAGGTAATGAATGGCGTGCAGGCAAGACGCTGGATAGAGGATCCTTTGGGAGTCTTTGTCGCACGTAGCCTCAGCCTTTGAGACGTTAATTTTTCAATGTATTCTTATTTTGGATTCGGTCCTTATCAGACGTGCTAGCTCTTTTGAGAAGTATTGCTCTTTTGGTTGACTGTGGTCAGTTTTGATTATTAGACTGTGCTAAGGGCTGCAGTGAATTCGTTTCCGTGTCTCCCTGTTCTTGTTATATTACGGTAGTCAGGCGATATTGAGATTACATAATATTATTTGTTTTGTTAGTGGAATCTGATATTCCTGCAAGATAAATCCGTGTGTATGTGTGCGTGTGTATATCGTGTATATCATAACGCCTCGTTTCCAATCTCCGACACATGAATCATATGCATATTTTTCCAAGCACACAATTTTCCTCATGTGTAATTCTCAGAGCATTTCTCCTACTTCCTTATATTGCAGTGAATATTATCATTCATATGCCTGTGATATTGTTGAATGTGTGGTAAACATTCACTGTACATGCAATAATTCATATGAGTGAATATTCACTGAGCGTTCATATTCATGAAATATACAAAGCATGCACAGAAAAATTTTCGCACATTGTGCACTTAGTTTGCATATTCAAAGAATATGCAATACTGTGTGGGCTGAAGATTGATTTTCCGGTGAAATAATAACTAGCTGAAAAAAAGATGATCTCCACTGTGAAATTTGAATTTTTCGTGAAGAAAGGAAATCAATTTCATTTGTAATAAGAAACTGTTGTTCCTTAATTACGTTTGATCAATCTTTTCTGTAGAATATGCTGTCAAACCAAAAATTTGTTAAGCTGTAAACTGTTTACATTCTCAGACTGAGAATTACGTTGCATAATGCAAATAACGTTTTTTGTCACCAGCACTTTTGTAAACCCCCGGAAATCAGCCCCTGGACTAAAATTTGTACATTGTGGACTTTGAATTCTTTGTCTATAAATATCAACAATTTGCAACTGAGCTAATTCTTCGTGTTTACTATTATTCTGTTATAAAATATTCTATGATAAACAATAGATTAATTGTGTTCAAAAGTGATGAAGAAGAAACAATTTGAGGTTGCCAGTTCATTGCATTTTTATAGAAACAGTTCGAGTTTTGTAGTCAACCCCCCACGCTAAACATCTTTTCCACCTAAATGGCCAATTTCAAGCTTGATGGGGCATGTGTTACTGTTGATATAGAGCCTTGAAACTTCGCACAAACATTTTCTTTTCATTTAGAACAGGTTTGGGGGGTAGGAAATCAAAATTTTTTTCCAGTCCCAAACAAGGACCACCCTAATGACATATCATGCATATTTCTCGTTCACTGTTCATGTACAGTCCGCTCTGCCAATAGTGCCGCTTTCCTTATTTTGTGCTCGAGGGTTCCCCCACTCTTGGCCAAATTTGCGCAAAGACTATAGTATTGAAAGAGAGTGATTCGAATGTTTTTGTCGTCGAGTCACGTCGTGAACGGGGGTACTGCTTTTCTCGGAAATTTATTGCCATATAGCCCCATCACCGGCACTATTGAAAGAGCGGACTATATCATAAAACAGAGAGAAGCGTTTTGGAGAAGACTATTCTCTATAGGATCTTTTTCAAACTTTGCAGGAATCTAGAATTTACAACGACAAGTGACTCAATTGTGAGAAACATACGATTTTTTAAAGAAATTATGGATTCCAAATCAGCATTTCCATGTTAGAAAAAATCACGTTTTTCTCATGGTTCGAACGCAGGTCTACGAATGCTTATTCAGAGACTTAAAGCTGATTGTGAGGCACATGAAACTCCATAAGCCATAACCACTGTGACTGTGCATGTGCTATGGCTTCTGCATTCTCTGCTTATGACTTACGAAGTTCTATGTGCTTTAGCTTTTTCTCCACTAGGCTACTAGGCCGCCGGTGGATCATATGTCCACAATCTGATAGTCTAGTGAAGAAAGTGTCCGGATAAGCATCCTACAGACCCGGGATGGAATATCAGACTGTCTGATAATTTTTCTCACCGAATTATTTGCGAAAATAACTGACGTTTAATGGCTTAAAAATTCTCTAAACTTCTGATTTTTAGTTCAGCTTCACAAAACATAAACAGCTTGCCAAAAATATGCAATTTTATGTAATGCACCATATATACACTGACGAAAACTCAGAGACATACAAAAATTATCGAATATATATTTGGCAATAACTCATTCCTCCACTTTTATGAGGTCTTATAGCTACTGACCGATTGTTGGGGAATCACTGTCCGACCAACGCTTCCACTTGGTGCGCTGATAGCTGTGTTAATTGCTAGCTGTCGGCCCACGCTCGATTGAATTGAGACAGATGCTGCCGTTGGTATTCTACTGGTAGTGTTTATGACAGGAGCAGACACAGTTATCCGATTGATTGAACCAGAGGTGGTGAGTGGTCTGTTGACTTGATTTGACTAAAAGTAACAAGATTTCGAGTATTTGTCATGCATCCCAAGTTATTCATGACACTGTACATACTTTGATCAAACGATTGATTACATGAAATTCAAAGAATGAAAAATCATAAGATAGCAACCGGGGCGAAAAATATTATCTGGCAGTTAAGGAATACCGCAATTGTTTGAGCTGATGATCTTCCTGTTAGTGGAATCGGATTAATTTGTGGCGTGGGTGGTCTTCCCTGTGTCACCGGTAGCCGAGTAATAGTACTGCTACTTTGTAGTACTGGTGCAACCAGCCGAGTAGCGGACACTCCGGTTACAACAGTAGTCTGGACGGCTCGCCCTGGCGGAGATGTTATCAGTCTTGCCTGCTGCCCAGTGTACACTGGGGTAACAGGTCTCGTAACTCTGCCTACAGGAGGAGTAATGTGACGCTGAGGCTGAGCGTATACAACCGATGTTGCTTTTGGCTGCCATTGAGTAGCTGATGCTGTAGTGTTTGGACTGAACGGAGAAAGTTTCATTAATAACACAGCATGTGTGAAATGTGAAAGGATTATCAGGCTGAAGTATCGTCTTGAAGTTGTCATCTCGCAACAATATAGTTGGCAACATAAGTAGTTATATAGAGCCAGCAACCGCTGCCCAGAGCTGGTCAATGTTACGGGCGTAAGGCTTGCGAAAGTAATTTTCTCATTCTGCAAAATATGGCATATTCTAAAATACCCTCGATAGCTTTCAATTCTTTCTCCATCAAAGAAAGGAAATGAGAATAGTGTATACCCAGATCTTGAAATCGGTACTGGCTGACCAGTACTCCCTCTCACAATCGGAGTAGCGACGGTAGACCGAGGTGCTGAAATATTAGCAACTGCAGCTGGACCTCGAGGCACATGATAAGTTGCAGGCATGTTTGAAACAACCTGCGGAGTTTGCTGTAGCTGTTCTCTCTGTCTATCAATGCCGCTCAACATTCCAGGAGATATTATCCTCACCGTTGAACCGACAGGGCATAACTGAAACAAAATGACAAAAACATGTATAAACAATCATACTGAATTACCTCAAGTCATGAACCATTTCCATTTCTTCCTCAAGTAAATGGGGTCTGCAAATTTTTATGATTTGTATCTGAATTTATGTCCCAATCCCATCTTTGCTCCATCGTCTATTGAAATTACAGAATAAGACATAATTTCTCAGATCAGAACATAAAGAATATGTCCTTTAGGGGATAAGAATCAAGAAAAGAAGGTTCATCTTACCGCCGTGGTGATTTTGCTTGGTTCGGTTGGAGCCACATTGACCGTTTGGCTCATAGGTTTCATCAGGGGCAATTTTGGATTCAGATCCAATGAAACGGATTTGCCAATGAGCGCAGATGAAGTACCAATGATTGTTTGCTGTGATTGGACATTTTGGCCGCTACTCTGTACAACATTTTGAACGTTCTGTACAGTCGTTACATTTTGTAGGACTTGGCTGACTTCTGGCGGCTGCTTTTCCACGCCGCTACTATCCAAAGGATTCAAGTTGGAATTCATCAAGGTTTCTTAAAACATACAGAATGCCAAGTGTAAAGATTTGCATTGTAATATTTATTATGGTTGCATAGATTCTGCTTCTTTCCATTGTATTTGGGGTGTTTTCATCTCGTATATTATTGACTTTAGAGTGTGTGGTTGATTCGTCCGCTGTTATCGTATATACATACTTCGGAAAATATGTTGAAATGTGAGGTTCAATTGGTTTATATTTGGATTGAAGAGTGACAGGAGATGGTGAGTAGATTTTGGAAAATGAGATATATGTTTGGTACCTTCGGTAAGCGGCAGGTTATCGTTGTAACATGTCTTTCGAATAGGAAACGGAATGTAATCCTATGCAGATGATATTTGGTCCTACGTGGGATGATATTTCATTGATTCTTTAAATAAATTCATCACTTAACAAATCCGTCAACGTTCCAATTTAACAGAGCAGCTTGTAAACTACTGGCCTTGTATACACCAGTGGGCATGTTTACACCGAATCGATTTGATGCGAACCAAGTACTGCGAAACATCCAATCATGTGCGGAGCACTGAAAGAAATATCCTAGATCATCTCCGTTGATTGGTTGCTTCGGCACTTGGTTCGCATGAAATCGATTCGGTGTAAACATGGCCACAAAGCATAGACTACGCTTGTGGACCAAAAACCGGTTCGCTAATGGAGAAAAACAAAGCAAAGAGAAGGAGGGAGATTGCACACCGTGTTGAACTACACAGCACCATATACTTAGGGTTCCCATGTAGCAACGGAACGGAAAAACGGAACGGACCGGTGCACGCAGGTGTATACATACACACTACTCATAGACAAAGTTACCAGAATTCCGTTCCGTTTTTCTCGATTCTGGCGGAACAGCACTACATGGGACGGCAGCCTTTAGCCCCTCATCTGCTCGGATCAGCTTAATTCTTTTTTTAATCGTTTGTTCATCGTTTGTTGGTGATTATTAGTCCATTCCCAACGTTTGTTGATGATCCGTTAATTAATTAAAATTAAAACAAAACTGCTAGGGAATTTAAGTTATGTTAGCCCCTCATCGACGCTAATTATAATCAAATTCGAATTTGTATACGTGCAATCGATTGTTCGTCGTTTGTTGGTGTTCAATAGTTCATTCCCGAGTCTCGATAATCATCCAATTTTTCGAAAAAATCAAAAGAAAAGTTTGGTCCTGGGAACTTTTCCAGCCCTAGGGTATTTCCGCTAGACCGATTCCTACTAATCGGAAGGCACCACTTCATTCGCTATTGTAACATGAAATCACATTTTCCCGACGTAGAATCATTTTTCAGACATTTTCACGTGTCGGGCGGTATTTGATAGCGTATTTGTGACGTTTGAATAATAATTTTGCATTCGTTAAAATTGATTACGATTATGCGCGATCAGTCCTAGGGAATTTCGCCTGGTGCACGCGAGTGACGTCGAGCGACTTGACTCATTTTCGCCCATTCCAATTAATTGATTGAATTTGACGCAGTGCTATCGTTTGTTGGTCGTTCATAGCTGGCAATTGTTAACGAATTTCCGACACATGATAGCCAACGGATCATTCATTAAAACTAATTACAGGATAGGGATTCGAGATCGGGCAGCGCGGAGGGCGACAACACGAAGCGAGTGCATGATGAAAAAGATAGTTAAAAAATGAAGCATTTGACCAAACGATGATCTTGCTTCACTTTCATTTCCTATTGCTCCATCGTGTTATTCGAGAAATAAAATTATCAACATAAAATTGATAAGAATGATAAGAATAAGAAGAAGATCGTATGATTATCTCCAAGCTGGCCAAACACTTCCGACGGCTAACCTCTATTTCCACAATAGGATGATGGACATCGATGTTGAGGGTCGAAAGAATTGAAAAAATTGATATAACATAGTCTAAGAAATTTAAATATTGCTAGCCCCTCATGACCATATTTTTTATCAATTTTGCATTCATATACGTGTAATCGATTGTTGGTCGTTTGTAGTTGTTTGACAGTGCTCCTCCAACGTTGGATAAGCAACCGATTATTCATAAAAATCGAAATAAGCACCATGTATACACCGAATCGATTTGATGCGAACCAAGTGCCAAAGCAACCAATCAACGGAGATTATCTAAGAAATTTCTCTCGGAGCTCTACACATGATTGGTTCTATTCTCATCAATTTTATGTTGATAATTTTATTTCTCAAATAATACGATGGAGCAATGGGAAATGAAAGTGAAGCAATATCATCGTTTGGTCAAATGCTTCATTTTTCAAGTATCTTTTTCATCATGCACTCACTCCGAGTTGTAGGTTCGGGAAGTTAGCACCCCAAGTCAAAATAATGAGTCGAACTTAGTTAAAACGTTTGCGCGTAGCTTAATTAAGACGAAAATCGGCATCAAAGTTTTTTGCGTAATATCATATTTTAAAGTGGGGTGCTGAAATTCAGCATTAAGTTAATTATAAAACGAAATTTTCTTAGTGGCCATTGTCACTAGAACTGCTTGTGAACGATTCAAATTAGGCGGGGAAGAACACTAGACGACCACAGAGACCCACCTATTGACTACGGGCTTCGCGGGCTCAATGCGGTCGCCAGTTATGACGTCATCTATGACGTTTCGAGCACGACCATGGCAACCGCGATCGTTATGTGAAGCAAGTCTATGTGTGAAGCGAGTTAACGGGCGTTGCGAGCGTTAAGCGGAATGCACTCCTCGTGATTACTGTGATTAGTGATCGATGGTGGCGCACCACATACCGGGGCGGTGAAGCATGGCTGTCAGTGGGCCGGTCGCATGTGTGCGTCTCATATACACGACGGCCTATCATGGGTGCGTAAGATGGAGCGAAATTTGTCAACGCCATCTCCGAGTAGGGTGGCAAACCTCTTGTATACCGGAAAAGTATATACGTAAGCATACTCCCACCACGCCGTCCGCACCTCTATGGGTGCGTTCCACTTAACGCCCGCAGCGCTCGCGACGCCCGCTAGCCCGTTCCACATAACGATCGCGGTCGCCGTGGTCGTGCTCGAAACGTCATAGATGACGTCATAACTGGCGACCGCATTGAGCCCGCTACGCCCGTGTCGAGAGGTGGGTCTCTGCGGTCGTCTAGTGTTTTTCCCCATATCATTTGAATTGTGTACAATCAGTTCTAGTGACAATTATGGCCACCAACAAAATTTCTTTTTATAATTCCGAAAAAGATACGGCAGTGGAAATCCACGTATCTCCACAGGATGCTCTACGTGCTCAAAATCAGTAACGACGGATCAGTACCGCAGTCGCGATTTCAACGGGATTCATTGTTGTTGTGGACTCCGATTTGCTCAATAGCGGACATATTGTGTTCGCTTCGATCGCCCGCAGCGTTCCACTAAAGACACTCGCCCGGAACGTCCGCAACGTTTACAAGCTAGTGGAACGGACAGCTCTACGGTCGCGGTCGTGAGCGTTGCGGACGTTAAGTGGAACGCACCCTATACCCTTTTACACTCAACGGTGGGAGAGACGAAAATAACATCGGATTGGTTAATATTTCAAAAATGACCAATCACTTTCCAGTTTCCGAACTTTCGTTTTCGAAAGATGGCAAATGACGCAACTGATGATGTAGTATTAAGTCTAGTGACTTTCTAGTTATTTTTGTTTCCGTCGTTCCGTCGTGCGTCGATCCGGGGCTCCATGGGATAGCACCCTTACATGGATTTACCCACAATGCATATAACAAAGGTAATTTCAAAAAGTTCACGTTAAATTCAGTTGCAACTTGCAGATGGTTGAAGTCGGTTACTCGCGTGGGGATAGCATCGTAAAACTTTTGTGCAATTGAGATTGAATAGTGACGTGTTAAAGCGATGTATTACACGGGTGTAGATCTGAATTGTAGTTTTCCGAATTATCTCATGATTTTATCCTCTACTTTCAGAAACGTGCAAATCGTGAGATGAATGAACTGATTCGGAAAACAACAATTCCGATTCACACCCGCGTACTATATCGCCTTAAAAGTTAAGTTAATCTTAGTCACTGGCGATTGGTGGCATTTTTCATTTACAGAGACATTTTATGAATACAATGGAAAACCACGGCATGATTTATAAAAAAAAAACTCTTGGCTTCGGCAACTTGGAAGCAAAAAGGATCGTGCGGGCTACTCAAGAGAGAGAGAATCGCAGACGGAGACGATCCGCCGTACTCGATACGTACAGGAGCATTCTTGATCCAGAGAACTCCGCTGTGCCAAACACCCTTGAAACCGAAGAATCCCATCGAGGTGACTATGTTACTTTTACCTTCAGCCAGTCAGCACTTGTGAGTGCTGGCTCCTATGAATACATTTATGACACGAATGGATCGCGCCCACTTCAAGGTCAAGAACAGTGTTCTCTGTTTATATTTATGGCAATGATGAAGTCACGATCCGTCCACTTAAAAATGTTTTGGGCATTCTGGTCCATTTTGAGAAATGGAAAATTCACTGGTACGCCATGAAGGAAGCAACAACGGCGATTATTCTGTTCAGTGGCTTGATAAACTAGCTCCTCTTCATTTTCATTTCGAACTGAGGCTCCGCCAAGTTTGAACCTGGTATTTGCAAACAATGTACAAGGTTGCTCGAAGAGATTGAACAGTTCCACTTCCCCGAAGAGTCAAAAGATTTACTTTTGTGATCATACACGTATACTACTCGATTACATTCCACAAGTTTTTTTTGTATACATCTCCAATTAAACCACCAGCAGCCGAAATATCGGTCCGCTATCTTGACGTTCACGCAATGCTTATCTAGGGCTGGAACTTACTTCTTTTCATGCATAACTTATCAACCTGTATGCCAGATACTACATCAATTAGCTGCCACATTCGTATTGATACGATGTGTTCTACGAAAAAGAGAATAATATCCATAGGAAAGTTGAGATTTCTCAAATTAGTCTCGAGCAAGTCTCTTATTCTAATTCACATGTATTCACAGTTGTGAACCTTGTACCTGGGTATATTTGATAAAGATTGTAGATGAGAAATATAGTTTCTGTTCCTCCCACACCAGTTTTGTCTTAGTAGGGCCGCTATTCTACTATTGCAATCACGTTGGGCGTTACGTAAGAACGCAAAGATACACTTGGTGAAGTCAAGTTCAGGTATGTGAATCAATGCCAAGAAAAAGTCTGATTATGGTAGGCATCAAGGAACTCTTTGATTGCTAACCCGTATTTTTCTGAAAAAATTCTCTGAACTACTCTGGGAAATTATCTTGAAGAAGTTCGACCTAATAGACACATGTAGGATTTTTGAGCAAAATAAATAATGTTAAATTCTCAGAGAATATCTGCAGTTTAACGAATGTCTATATTTAAATTGCCCATTGGATATTCAAAATTTTTGACAAATTCACTGAACTTCACTGAAAATATGTGGGTGATGAATACTATGAAATAAATTAAAAAAATATATAAGCATCTCGCTTTGGGAAATATTTTTGAAAATTGGAGAAATTTATGTCAATATACACTAAACAAAAAGAACGTAAATTTAATGTATTTTCAAATTTCACTAACCTGGTAGCAGTTCTGAGTACCGGCTTTAGCGTCAGTTGCCTAACTTCCACAATCGACTGTGGTCCTGTGTTTTCTTCCCTCTAATGATCTCTTGGCGAAGCAGTGGCACTTTTTGAACTTATGTCACTACTCTCAGCATATAATTCAGTTCAATTCGAAGAAAATCATTAACAAGTACGCATTCTGCAGTTGATATAAGATGGGTGCTGCAGTTAGACGAATTATTTACGTTAGTTACCAATGTCACATTTGTTGTCCCGAACCAGAAGCGTCTCTGTATCAACCGCAGTGTGTGTACACTTACTGCCATTGATAAATTTAGCAATAGTTCTGGTTTTGAACACGAAATTTTACATTTCTAACTAGTGTAAATAATTTCTCCAACCATAGCAACTGTCCCTAAACCAGATGCAAAAAGGGTACACGAAAAATTTAGAAGAATTGAAGAATTTCTCTCGTTTGAAGGAAATGAAATTTTCAGAAAATTCCAGTGATTACTTTCAAGTATTCTGTCGAAAAATTCGGTTATATTTTTTTGAAAATCTGCCGAATTTTTCAAAATTTATGGATAAATAAGGAGAATAGTTTCAGAAAAGTGTTCAGAATTTTTGGGAAACATATATTTGCCACACTTGCCCATTTCCAACAACGTCACCTTTTCATTTGGATTTGCAGCAACATTCGATCAAACTCTACTCCACCAAGTGTACATTACTTTAAGACACGGAGTATGAACGAATTGTTTAACCCTATCAATTTTTCCCTAACAGGGCAGCAGGAAGTCCCCAATGTCCAAGTAGAAGATAGACGGGCCAAATTGTTGAGATGGAAAGCAGAAAAGGCATTGCAAAAGAAATTGCAGCAGCAGAAAAAACAACCTGTATTCCATACTGGTGTTTACCACCATAAATTAAATTCACCAATATTTCTGCACCAGGTGGTACCAATAACCAAACCATCAAAACCCATACCACAAAGAATAACTAGAGCAACGGCGAAAAGAATGGCTGCCAAAAAAAGTTGTGCTGGCATTGAAAAAGTGCAGACTCCTGCAGAAGCATCAGAAATTGAAAAACCGTCTTCTCACACAGACACGAAAGAGGTCTCATTTGCTCCAAATAATCATCAGTTTAAAGCACCAGAGGGTCTGCCAGCCCATCCATTATTCGGCCATGAAGCCTTAGCCGAAATTATAACCGAATCGCCAACTTTACCCATCTATTTCTCTCCTTACGTTGTTTCTGCTAGGGGTAAACGAGCCTCTAGAAAAGAACAACTGCATAATATTGAGCGTACAGAACATCAGGCAGTAGAAATAAGCCCCAAGAAATCACCTGTGCACTCGGTTGGGATGTTGAATGGTGGGGAAGAACCAACGCCATCGTACTTCACTAAAATTACGGACAGGGAAGTGATGAGATTGAGGGCCCTCTGTCAGCATTGGACAGCTGTGAAAAGTGAAGATAATATGTCGGAAGATGCCCAGGAGATGATAAACCAAGCAATTGGCCAAACCAATTTGCTAATGGATAAGAAAATTGAACAATTCAGACAGCTGATCATTGACTGCGAGAGTGGTTGTGGCGAACAACTGGTGACTTGCCAAGACTTACAAGGATTTTGGGACATGTTATACATACAGGTTGAAAACTGCGACTCAAGATTTGATAAGCTCATTCAGTTACAGAGCAGAGATTGGAGAGAAGAGGAACCTGCAGTCAGAAGAGTTGTTCCAGCGAAAAAACTGGCAGCAACTAAAAAAATAGTTCCATCCAAGTCTAGTTCTGTTAGAGACATGATCCGTGCTGCTCGTAGAAAACAAATGAATGCGCCAGAAACAGAGAATGGACCTGTTACAATTGTCGACGAATCAAGCGGTGAGGTTCCTAGTGAGTCGTCACGATTGTCAACCGTTAAATTCGATGGAGGCTTTTTCGTGGTTGAAAGTCCAAAAAAACCCGTTACTCCAAGAAGTATCAGGAAATCAACTTTATTGCGTCAACAGCATGCGTTGTCAGGAGATCCTCAACATCGTCGTTCGGCACTTAATTTGATCAGACTGTCTCAGTTATTAAAACCTTTGGAAATCAAGCCTGTAGAAGTTGAATGCGATCCTACTATTCCATATGTAAATTCTGGACAGACACCAGGAAAAAGTATTTTAAAACGAGCAGAGACACAGGAGTCAACTCCATGCATAAAAAAATCTCAGAATAAAGTAATTTTCTCAGAGACCAAAGAGACACCGGAAAGAAATATGAAAAATATGTCTTGGCTTGATCAATCAATCAATGGAATGGCAGATGGTGGCGAGAATCATGTAGAGTCTGAATCTCAACTAAGAATAAAGAAAAAATTAGATTTAAGTGATTCTGAGTCAGATTTTGAAGAGATAGAAAATCAGCTGGAAAAACGATCGGACACCTCTCGTGATCTGGAAGCAAATATTTTGGCAAAACATGTTTCAAACGATCGTGGGAATGTGAACACCGAGTGTCCTGGGAACTTCACTGCACTTGCAACCAAACCACAGGAATGCTGTGCTGTGTCGCCACTAAGAGAAGACACAGTCAATGTGGTAAAGGCTGTTAGAAGATGTCAGACAGTAGTGCTTAATGAACGTAACACAGTGATGGTCTCAGAATCTTCAAGCACTCATGAAAGCAACTGTGGTACACCTGCCATTGATGAAAACTCCACAGTAATGACAATCATCTCCTTAACTTAGCGTTAGGTTTTATCTCAGTGTTGCTGAAGCTAGCAGACCGTTTTAGCTGACGCAACTACGCCGGCATCAAATCCGGTGGCCGTGAGATTATTAGGTGATGCATCTGCTAGAATGGGCTGCTGGCTCCAGCATCATTTGTATTTCTTATGTATGAAAATGAGATTTTTTGTTGCTCAGCTTAGCTTCCACACGAGATTCAGTATGAAAAGTTCTGTTTTTTTTGTTCTAGAAACACTTGACCCAACTTTTACTTATGATATAATCACTTATTTACCAGAATGAGTCGAAAATCCACTTTTCATAGGCATGTCTTATAATAACGAAAAAAGAATTATATTTAACATCAAAATGATGAGGGTGAGTGATGGGAGTGGTAAAAAAATATCTGCTGTCTTTTACGTTATAAATCGGCCGAGTTTGCAGATGTATGAAAACCTTGAATACGCATTGGACTCTTTTTGTTATAAATTAGTATTCAAATAATCATTAATTCATTTGAATCTAAAAATGATCAAGACAGAATAGCTCATCAGTAATATGACTCTACAAGAGTTCAAAATACAGAAGAGAAGAAGTTTTCATATAATTTATTTATGGGGCATTCCATATTAAACTACTTTGTGGGGCTGTGACCGTGACTAATTTCAATTTTTTCGAATACAACAGTCCTCACCCCGAAAACAATCAACAAATTTGTGGAAAAAACATTCTCAGCCGATCTTTTTTCTACAAGCGGTTTGAGTAATGCTCAATCGCCTCTTTTTTGTTTCTGATTATTTTTGTTGTTTTCAAAAGGCAATTCATGATTTGATATGAATAATTTCAACATAAGTTGTGAAATTTTCGTTTGTGGCCATTCTGTCATGAATGCAATGTTGAACTCAATATATTCTGTAAAATGCCACAGAAAATGGCCAAAAAGAAAAGTTAACGAAATAATTAGGGATAAATATCTGAGTCTCTCTAGTTAGAATGAAATGGAAATTGGAATCGTACTATCGTTTTGTTCTCAGATCATAGTGTTTTATCATGTAATTTGAATGAATATTCTGATTGAATTTCTTTATGGATTTACAGTTTTCACTTGTGAACATGCATGGTATTGTTTTGCTAATTCCATCCATTACGCACAGTATTTTTTTCCACAAATAAAATACGCGCCTCAAGAAAAGGGGATGTGTGGACTATTTATTTTTCGGCCCGTTATTTATGTTGGATTACTGATCAATTATTTGATTTACATACGCAGATTAGCCAACACCAGAAGGAGAATGAAAGACCAGGGAGCCCAGAAATAACAAAGCGAAGGCGATCTACCAGAAAAAACGTTCGATTTACAGGTGAAATTTATCATAACATATGTTCTACTCACACCTTATTAGAAAGCAAACCTTTAAAAGCTTGGGATTTTTCTATCTGATCCGGAAATATTAATCATGGGCAAACGCCATGAACCATGAACATGTTAATCCAAGAATATAGTCGGTTGGGTTTGAAGCTCTATTTCCAAATGAGAAAAAATCTGAGAGCATTGTATGTCACATTTTCTGAAAGCCTTGAATCTTTCACGTCCAGCTATCATACACATAACTTTTCAACAAATTCGCTGTCGTAGATATTGCTCTAGAAATATCGAAATACGTAGATTCGGCGAGGCTTCTTCCGTAAGTCATCTTCGACCTGTTGCTGTTGCACTGATGATATACATAAAAATTTAAAAAAATTCATACGTAATCCGCATAATCTTCTGAGCGTAACACAATTTGCAAGATTTGTATATTTTCTAAATTATAGTAGCTATGTGCAGTAATTGGCAGAATTGTTATCTCAGACACTATTAGTCTCAGGTGTATGTGGTCGGTTCGATAATTTTGTGATGAAATATAAAAATTCTGATCCGATGGAAGAAAATTAATTGCATCTACAGTTTTTTCGTAACCGTATGTTACATTATGCCAATTTTGACACGTGGCGGGTCGTAATCCCCGTCGAGTGGGAGATAGCATGATTGTCCAATATTCACACGCAACAGAGATGTTCAATTGTTCTTCAAATATTGGGCTGCGCTGCGCCCCACTGCAGTAAGGGAATCGTCATAACGTATCTTGAGTTTACAAAGAAACCATGAATCCAATAAACTTTTTTTCATCAGATGTAAATTTCTGTATTTCCTCACAAAATTATCTAACATTATGACATAATGTGACTATCAGAGTCCGAGATTTCCATTCTGTTAATGACTGCGTAAAGCTACTATAATTTAGAAGATATTAAAATCTTTCAAGTCAAGATTCACAGCAGTGAATCGCCGCCAAGTAAGCTATTGCATTACACTCAGAAGATTATGAAGATTACATATGAATGTTTTCAAGTTTTTAAATGCTTTATCAACGGAACTTGAAGTTGACCAACGGTAAAAGCCCCACCAAATCCATGTTTTCCAATATTTCTAGAGCTATATCTCTGATGAGGAATTTCTCGAAAACTTATGTGTATAATAGCAGGACGTGAAAGATTCTACACTACCAGAAACTGTTCCATACAATGCTCTCTGATTTCTTCCGCTTAGACATAACGCAACAGATTACATTTTTTTATCAGATAGTTGTCTCCAAATTCTAGTTTTAGTTTAGTCGTCTGATGCCAAACTGGCCATGCCCAACTTAAATCAATTTTTAATAATTGCATGAAAACATAAATCAGTAGATTTAGCAATGATTTCAATTATTGAATCGTTGGATATCATGTAATATTGTATGTTGAATGTTGTATGTAAGCTAATAGGCAAATCAGTGGTATAAAGCGTCGATACTGCTGTGATATATTCATTGGACCCTTTGGCTAGTGTTGAATAACGCCAGTGGATTTGATTTTCAACTAAGTTTCGTGGATATTGCAATTTTTGGGCTGGTTTCGAAGTAAACTTTCGATTCTGTTGGTAAAACGAAAAAGTTACCGATATCAGGTGTCAAAAAATTCGCCAACTACATTGATGTTCTCACCGGCAAAGATACGTTATAAAGCCAGAAAGAAGATACTGTTAATTACACTGTCCACAGAACGCAGCATCAAACAAATATGCAGCGATTATTTTATATTTTTCAATAATGAAGGCGGAAGATAGCAAATATTCTATGTATTCTCTTTGTTGCAATGCTCTATTTTACGCCATGAAAGTGATTTTAAGGTTGTCACGGGCGTGAAAATCAAGCGTAAACTTAACTGTGACCCCTTCCACCGTCTCTGATTTGGACCCAACCATAGAATTTCATTGGGTGAGGTTTGAGTTTGTAGTGCGGTATTTCCATTGCTACAGCGCTCACCCCAACCTAACTGTGACCTGACTCGGACCCAGACACTTTGAATGATGACAACAGAGATGAAGGCCCGTTTTTAGCACTTGCCTCCAACTAAAAGTGGAGGGCCTCAAGTGAGGGATAAAACAATCACCCGCTTGATACAGATTGATCGGCCGCCATTAATAGAAGCCCCCGTATGAACTCTGTAGGTCAGACAAAGATAGCTTATTTTGGTAGAGAAAGAAGATGATACCACAGAAGAGCTCGTACGCTATGCTTTCCATTGATGGTAGTGCATTGCCCCATCCTTTCCTGGAGAATCCCTTACTAAAAGTCACGTTTAGTCAGCCATAAGATTTAACATAGAGTTGAAAGCGCCTGTAAAGTCCAGTCAATCTGTGTTGAGGTGGTATTAAAGCCTAATGGCATTCAACAATGGGTAATAATGGGGGTTTCATGTGACTCCAATTGCCCTTCAAATCTTATGGCTAGAGGTCAGTTCTCGTGAGATGGGGTACCGGTGGGTAAAGGGCAGACACGAAAAATTATTGGCCGAACTGGGCCTTTCAGAAATAATAATTAATCATAATCTCAGTTTCTGTGCATCGATTACATTGAAATGAGGCTCAAATCAAAGTTTTTGTGAACCACATGTTAGATTAAATCTATACAGCCTAAATTTATCACCTGATGGAAGGAAATGAAGATATGAAATCGCCATATGGCTGGAATCGGTTCATTTTTGGTAAAAAGACTCGGTCTGAGTTCAGCGCTGAATTTCATTTTATATACACTGTGCACCAAAATTAGCGGGTCACCTAATGCTGTTACCAAAAAACGTCTGATTTCAGAATTTCATAACTCAGCGAAAAATTTGGATAGAAAATTGGCCATAAAAGCCTTCGAAAGGTCAGACCTTCACCTTCCAGTGTGCCTTAGTAATTCAGCTTATGATTTGTTATTCACAGGATATGCACCCGTGGAACACCTTGCACCGAATCTGCTGAACAAACTTTCAACATTGGAGTCGTCCACGAGGCGCCCAAGAAGGGAGAATGAACTATCGTGATAGCCATTTTGAAGTCTCGGTTGTCTCCGCCGAATACACATTTAGAAATTTGATGAACGATTTTTCGTCGATGAGTTATGCAACGATGAAGAGAAAACTGTGCCCAACTTTCTTATCGAATGTCTCGTCCGGGCGAATACTCGTACCGAAATTTTTAAAAGATTGTTTTGAAGCTAAAATCCTACTCTCTGTGACACCTTATTGTGATTTTTCGTTTTGAATTTGCGGGACGTGATCACCTTTCGAATGGAACTTTCAGATTCAAGGATAAAAATTTGAACTTTGATCTCATGCAGTTTGCACCAAAATAGTGACACGGGTGGCCCATGGTACAATTTTCTAGTTTGAAGTGACCCCTCCAAAACGGTAACTTGAGCTTTCTTCTTCATATTCTGAGCCTCGAGATAATCGAATTTGAAGACAAATGAAGGAATATAATCGTACACCCGGTTTTAGCATTATTTTTATTTGCATTATCTTCCACGAGTACAAAGTTTCTTCCATATTGCAACCGCATCGGAAGAACACATAGGGTTCAAAAACCTCGATTGTATATACTGCACAGCGGTCATTCCTGTAGTTGAAAATTGATTCTGTACTTTTTTTACGTCACTTTGAAATCGTTTGATTGTTCACATTTTCAACATTGAAAATGTTGGCGTTGAAATATGTTGTTCCCCATACAAAATGAGCGAACACGTATTTTTTTGTTTACCCCACGAAAATTCTCCAAGCCTGATATGGATTTTTTTAAATATAGAAACAAAAAACGTTTTTTGCCAATTTGAGGAACCAAATATTCGAGAAATAGCCGTTAAATCCGTAATTCTCGAGCTTTTTCGATGATTCTTGTTCCATGTGACAGAGTTCTGTATTCTGTCGAGAAAAACAACAAAAAATCCCAAATCTTTCGAAATTTTCCGAGAATATCGACGTTTTTTTGGAAAATATAAAAACTCACTTTTCTCATAAACCCCTTTTTTTCTCAAAATTTAATTTTTTTCTGGAGGATTTGGACTACTTACCCTATCAATGGCAACTGGTATTTTTTCTTGCTTTCCGAATAATTGACTATTTTATTTTTTTAATTCCTGCACGGCCGTATTTTCACTGTTTCCATGCTATATACTCACGAGCTTTCCTTTTTTCAGAAAGAGAAACCTTGCAAAAGAAAGATAAGGAAAAGATGTGATTTGTTCGATAAAATTTATTTTCACACAGATGCTTGTTTGAAATTGAACGGAATGATGAATTACATATGGAATCTTCCTTCTTGAATCGATCATCTTGTATATCGGTCTTTACTTCTGTTCACGTCAATCTGAAATTATTCGGTCCATAGTAAAAATAGAATTTTTATATATATATATTTTTTTAATTCTATTTTATTTTCATATATTTTTTTTCATTTTATTTTGCCCATGGACCGAATAATTTCAGATCGACGCGGAGTAAAGATGTTCCACAATACAAGATGATCACGAAGGAAGATTCCCTATGTAACTCATGATACCATTTAATTGCAAACAAGTATCTGTGTGAAAATAAATTATATTTTATTGAACAAATTACATCTTTTTCTTATCTTCCTTTTGCGAGGTTTCTTTTTTTCGAAAAACGAAAGCTCGCGAGTACATAGTATGAAAACAGTGAAAATACGACCGTGCATAAATTCAACGAATACAATAGTCAATTACCCGGGAAGCAAGAAAATATACCAGATGTCATTGATAGGGTAAGTAGTCCATATCGGCCCGGAAAACATGTTAAATTTTGAGGATGAAAAAATGGGATTTTCGAGAAAAGTGACGTTTTATGTTATCCAAAAAACCGTCGATATTTTCGGCAGTTTTCAGAATTTTCGGATTTTTTTTTCTTCAGCAAAGTACGAAATTTCGGATCAAATGAAACAAGAATCGTCAAAAAGCTCGAGAATTACGGATTTGGCGGCTATTTTTCGAATATTTGGTTCCTCAAATTGGCGAAAAACGTTCTTTGTTTCTAAATCTTAAAAAATCGATATCGGGCTTAGATAGTTTTTTTGAGGGTAAACAAAAAAATACGTGGTTGCTCATTTTGTATGGGGAACAACATATTTCAACGCCGAACGATTCTGGAACATCCCGTCCACTGGCCTGCATGATTTTATTTGGGTTCAGTCCTGTATTGTTTATCTCTTCATTGGTTTTGATGCAAAGTTCACTCCCAGCGTGGAGTAGCCAGGCCAATCGGATTCTTTCGTTTGTCTTCAAAGGTGGATAGGATTCCGGCTTCGAGACCGTCTTCTAAAATATTGATACAAGTATCTGCCCGGACGAGACAATTGATAAAAAGGTTGAGGACCGTTTTCTCTTCAACATCACATAACTCATCAATGAAAATCGTTTGAAAAATTTTCAAATGTGTGCTCAAACAGCTGACAATTGAGGCTTCAAAAGGGATATCACGTAAGTTCAATTTCTCTCCTTGGACACCCCGTGGACGTTTCCAAAGCTGAAAGTTCGCTTACCAAATTCGGTGCACGGTGGTCCAAGGTCGTGTAACCTGCGAACAACAAGTCCAGTGAACGCACTGAGGTGCGTTCCAAAGGTAAAGGCCCGACCTTTCGAAGGCTTTTTTGGCCAACTTTGTATCTGAATTTGTCGCTGAGTTATGAATCTTTGAAATCAGACGTTTTCTCGTGAAAAAATTAGGTGACCCGCTAATCTTTGCGCGCAGTGTAGCATTCGATATTTTGGAACGAAAATTTGACGCTTTAAACGAATAGCCCTGGATATGGCCAGATATAAAAATTATAAAAATTCGGCCACGCACAAAAATTCATGAAATACAAAATACAAATCCACCCTGTAGTGGACATAACTGGTTTTGGAAATGACAGTCATGTTATTTGTATATTCTCTCGTACTCAAAAATTTCTTACCAGTTTGCTGACTTTATATGTAATAACCCGCTAGGAAGAGAACTAGAATCTGCGAATAACTCAATTTTCCATTTCGTTGGACATAGCCAGTTTTATAATTAGACGATTCAATCATAAAAAACAAATTTGTCCGTTTTTTTATAGTCTGTTTATCTCAATTTATAAACTTTCACTGAGATTTAATTTCTTGCACCATCACAATTCACTCGTGAAAATATCATTTTTAGTAAGAAAATCTGGAATGACATTGACCAAATCTTTCGTCAGAATTTAATCAGAAATTCATAATACAGGAGAGGATTGCACGGTGTGCGCAGAAGTTAAGCCCGCCTATCCCAGGACGCCCCGTGCTCGACGAAGATCGAGTACATTACGTGAGCCCCGCAATTTGAGTGAATGTGGTACAGAAGATGCCAGACCTGAAACACCTTCTAAGCGGAGTTCTGAAGACCTGATTTCATGGGATACACCGAAAGAACGTGAGTAATCATAATTCACCGACCTTATTTCTAAACAGGGTGTCTACTACCTGCAGGAAAAATCTAGAAACCTGAAATTCTCAAGGAGTTTTTTTTTTTTTCTGGAAGAACCTGAAAATCTCAGGGCATCTTGTAGCTGCTGAGGGGATTTTTCAGCAAGTGAATAAATATTTTCATAACGTTCATTAAATAACCAATTTTGGGCTAAAGAAAATATTCTATTTAATTTTATTCTTTTGCGATGATAAATACTAAGAAATTCCCCAAAATGTAATATTTTGTGAATAGTGCCTCCAATATACCTGGTAAGTTATAAAAAATGGCCTGGAAAAACCTGGAATTCTCAAGAAATTTTAGTGACACCCTGTGAAATCGGGATATGTTCTTATTGGCAATCTCCATCTGAAGTTAATCTCGAGGCTGAGCTCAAATTCAAAGCTATCGCTTGCCTATGGACTATCACATAGGTACACAGATTGAATCGAATCCGAATTACTCTAGTTTTATCAAGATTTAAAATACATGTACGATCTGAAGTACCTACTCTGATGGAAAATTTTCAGAAATTTTTAGAAATTTCTTATAACTTCCCGGAAATATTCTCGAATCATGCATTTGCTCTTTGTTTGGAACGGCAATTGATCTCAATCAGCACTTCTCCTGTCCAATCCATTTTTTTGTCAGACTGATCCCAGATGATGGACAGAGAGTATGATTTTGACAGCAGAGAATTATACTCCCGTGCCAGTAAACCCAAAGTGATGAAAATTGAATCGATTTCATGTCATATTGCCAAAACCACGTTGTTTTGACCATATTCGAGACCGTACCATCTCCGATATCAATCGTCGTTTTTTATCTGGCAGTATTAGATGATAGAAAGATTACCAAATTATCTCCGATTTTTTCACTGGTTCCGGCTAAGATACCGCATCACAAAATTCCACGATTTTGAGGTAAATACGTTCTTATAGCAGTATTGCTGTAGCGCAACATTTTGAACTGCTATTGATAAGGGCTATACAAGAAATTCAAGTTGCGGATTGGTATGAGCTTTACAATGCACATATAGTTTCTCTATTCTTGTATACAGAAGAATCCTTTTTTATGCCTTCTAAAGAGAACACCACATATTTCATTTAATGAGACATGATCGTTTTGTTTTTCTAATTTTAGAATGATGATTATGCATTTTAGGACCTTCTACACAGCGGCATTGTGAAAATGCACAAAATCGCCGCAAAAATTTCGAGTTTTCGTAGACAATGCAGCATGCTGTATGATTTTATATGAAAAATACCTCATTAAGAATAGGTTATCGAAAATGAGTATTTGAAATAAATTATACAGTACGCCGTAGTGCTCCTGAGAACTTTGCATTCTTTCCGCGATTTTGTGCATTTTTGCCTTTTCACACAGAAACGTCTTGCGTATTCTTGAAGATACCACTTTGCAAAAAGTCTCAAAATAAGCGGCTCTTAGTATGCAGAATCTTCTCTCCAGATTTGAGAAGAAACAAACATGTCTCTCCTGACAAAAAATGTGGTTTCCTCTTCGAAACACATAAAAAGGTGTTTCTAGATGCAATAATAGAACAATGACACGTCTATCGGAAACTTCATGCTAATACGCAAGTTTTATATTCTGTAGCTTTCATTGGCAAGCTCCTCAAAACTTCGAGTGACAGTCAAAATACAAGACAAGTGGAAAAAATCTGAAATAATTTGGTGATCTTCCTCTCAAATATTATTGCCATACAAAGCCGATAATTTGGCTCAATGAGGCGGCCTGTAAACTCTCCATTCCTCATCTCAATCATTATTATTATTATTATTATCATTTACAAAAAATAATTGTTATTTATAAATGAAAAATTCGAAAAACAAGAATAATTGAAATCAATGTAAAAATTTTGGTTTCAGAATAAATCTGAAACTACTGAGTTGATCAAACACAAAATTAGATTAGTTTTAAGTCACAAAAATCCGCATCGATCGGTCTGTTAAAAGTTAAAATCCGTTGGCCCGTTCTCAAATTATCATTGGACATGAAAATAATTTCGAAATTTTCTTTTCTCAATAATTTAAATACTACCGAAGCGATCGAACTGGAAGTCTAACCAGTTCTGAGTTACATAAGCGCGCATCGGTTGCTCTATTAAAAGTTAGGATTCATTTGTTCGATCTGAAGATATCATCGAAGATCAATTTGATCATGGATGTGTTATTGGTGAGTAGGTCAAGAGAAGGACATCTGTTTTGACGTTTCGGCACTTTGTTGGGACCCCTCTTCATGATTAGTTCATTGAATCTAAAATATCACAAAAAAAAAGGGGGGGTTTTTTTTATACAAAGTTATAAATTAAGGAGTAGTACAATTACTTACTGATTAGTTCGATAGAAAGTTATCAAGGGAATGTCACACATCAAAAACGACAGGCGGACAACGGATGGCCAAAACATATGATCGCAAGCGCAAAAATTTTATCACACACACGCACACACGCAAACCAGACGTCCGTCTGACAGTAGTCAGAGATGATTCTCCAGACTTCAATACGTGGACGTCTGGTGAGAACTCCACTTTCCATTCTTGGGGTAATTATGATAACTTTCCTTGTTGAAGTAGAGAGTTGAAATGATCGATATCGGTAATGGTGGTACAGCCTCGAGTATGGTCGAAACAGAGTGAAATCCCCCGTATGCATAAAATTCGGAGAGCAGAATACATTTGATCAAAAATGAACTTTCCTTATGTTCTGTTTCAGTGCCACCGAGAGTAAGAAGATCACTACGCATTAAAAATAGTAAACGATAATATGTAATCTGTATATGCTGTTGAAAAATTGTAATTTTTTATTATAGATTGAACAAATGATACCCATTAAATTGTATTGCGGAAAAAAATAAAATATTTTATGCTATTGATCTAAAATACGTTATGAGTTATTAACACGCAACAAATCGTATCACGCAATAATTCTCATATCATACGGTTCAGTAGTACTGTGTGCAAAAGTACATTGCTGAACAAGCAATATTGCTGATGTGTTGTTGATATTTTATCAATTGTACTACAAGTATTTAAATGAAATTCCATGCCATCAGAAATGTTGAATAAAAAATAATGCTCTAATAATACTCAGAAAGTCGCCCTCAGTTGTTCGAGTACTTTATCAGCAAGATGCACGTCTCAATAAGTGACTGTGTAAGGTCAAGTGGACTTCGAAAAGTTTGATATTTTTGGAAATAGGAAATAGAAAATTCTGTATGTACTTGTGCGTGTACTGTTATGTTGTACATATATAACACAAATTTTACAGAACAACTGCCAGATGTATACGCGCGTTTGATCCTATAAATAAATCTTCAAAAAAGCACTTTTTTAGACTGTCAAAAATCAACGTCAAGGTCACAAAATAATTACTTTTTGATGCTCAAATCTCAAAATCATGATATACCTCGCTTCGATGAAATAAATGAATCGAATTTACGTCAGCAGTTCATTGTTGACGACTAATAATGACAATATAACGCATTTTTTTCATGAAGGTCAATACACCCCTAAAATCGGGGATGTGTTTCAAAGTACACTATGGTCAAAAAGGATAGGATGGAGTGGATGGTCGCATAAGAGGCCAATGTAATTTTTCGTATAAATACCGTCCGTCTCTATGGACTTTCCGGACACACGAATGCCCCCCTGCACTCCTCATTCCAGCGGTCAATTGAATCACTAATATGTATTCGACTTAAATTTTCCCACTTACTACCCCGCCCGCGTGAATACTGCCGTTTCTTTTATTTTATTTTTTTAGTTTTTCTCTACTGAATAGGTTTCGCCTTGCTGTAGCTAAATTTTTGCCGTCCTATGTTTCGATGAATGCTTATTTTATTGATATTTGAATTGGATATCATTGGATTTCTTAACGTCTCGCCTCAGCCACGCCGATGAACAATGTTGCAGATAATTCCAAGTGTTCGACTTTGATACGCCGACCCTGAGACCCTGAGTATTCAGCATCTTACAAAAAGAGTGCTGTACCTCCGGACGACGCTTTTGGATGAAACTTCTAGAGATGTTTATTTCGACGAAAATACTTCTTCATTCAATCTATATACCTATATACCTATATATAAATCATAGACATATAGGTATATACCACGAGGTAGCGAGGCAACGCGATGAGCGTCTTTTGTTCAGAGCTCCCGTTTTCATGGAAATTTGAGAACACCTTCGTCAGTGACATAAGTGTCAGAGTAGCTGTCATGTTGGTGTTGCTGGTATTCCCCAACATAACATATTATAACATAACCATACACTATCTGCCAAGCTGTCAGTTTGAAATAGATCGCGCATAACGACGTGAGCATAATTTACTGAAAAATAATCAAATTTATGTGAATTCATACCACCAACATGGCAGCTACTCTGACAGTTATGTCACTGATGAAAAGGTTCTCAAATTTCCTTGAAAACGGGACCCATGAACAAAAGACGCTCATCGCGTTCCCCCGCTACCTCGCGGTTGTATATCATTTAGGATCTCATTTGGCCTGCCTTGCGTTATTCGATCTCATGTGCCCTTTTATTTCCTTTAGAGCGTAATTTTGAAAAATTTCCAGAAAGTTCAGCGCCTTTCTTCAAACTCCGGAATACTCTATTGAAACTCAATTTCATCACTTATTCCGACTCAAAATAGACTGATTCACAACACAAACGTGTACTCGCACTATAAAAACTATCCCTTTGGAAGCGCGATCGTCAAAAATCATAATTAGTGGCGGAGAATTATCAGATTCGGTGTTCTTTCCTGTGTAGAGGTGGGAAATCCCCAGAACTTATGTATTATGCCTATACGTCCGTTGTGATATATTCATTTAATGTAGAACTTATACAGAATTATATAAAACAATCTTTTTCGTCTCTCATCGAATCGTTTCCTACTTTCAACTATATATTTGCAATTCCGAGACTAACTATACTGTTTCAAAAATCAACTGATTCCGATCAATATCTTCAAAGTTGAGGCATCTTTCATTTTTTCACTCAAAACATCCCCTGCGCATTGCTTTCGATCACAGATCATTGGTGTTCATTTCTAGGCGATTTCAAATCCGATCATTGCCAGGTATACAAGTCATCACCTCAACTTTGTTGGCCCAATCTTTGTTATATGACCAGTTTCGAAACAAGATAGACTCATCGCACATCAAATTCCATACAGCGATTCAAGGAAAATATGCCCCAGAATATGTCTATTAAAGGACAAAGTGATCGGTGCAAAGTAATGCGCAGGGGATTCCTTGAATTGTTTGTTGTTTATTGAATGTCTAATAACATAGTTCTGAGATAAACACGAAAAACTAAATTACTGTCTTAAACTTGTCGAAGATTACACAGATGATCTGTAGTTCGGAGAACACAATTCTGGAATGATTTCAACAAACGAAAAACAAACACCTATTCCTAGTCATCGTCGTGAAATCAGTATAATATGCCAAGTACGTACCATGGACTTAATCGAAAGTTTCCAACATCGGATAACAGTATCACATAAAGTAACGGCAAGGGATCATTCATAGAACTATCGTGATTGTTGGGGACAACTGCCGTCTGTAAAATGACAGAACTTACTCTACTTGATCGAACCTTCTTGGCGGGTACATTTCTTTTCCTTTTCCTTCGTGAATACTAATCTCTTATACATCATCCGATTTCAGTCTAATTCGTATTCTACGCGATCACTATTTCAACACTTCACAGATTGAATATCAGTGGACTGAATCGGATTTCTATGATTCGAACCAACCAATAGGATCTCAGATGTTTTGGACTGTTGTGCCGAACGTAGCTAAGACAAGCTCTATTAATGAGCTTATATACAGGGTGGATTCGGTCGAGCGGGCGCACCACGAAGGGAGGCAACCGGAGCTCCATTTCTTTTCAGCTCCCGAATTCGGGATAGAATTCAGATCCGATGGACAATGACAGACGCACAACTGTCGAATAATGAGTTTGGATACAGCAGTTGGAGTAAAATTTCAGAATCAGAACGAAATGAGGAATAATTTGTCGGAGATCTGTGAAAGTCTCATAACAAACGATGAATCGATGGACAGTATCATTGCTGTTGAACTTCAAATTTACAAGGCGCGAGGTCTCAGTCACAAACATATCGTGGATGCACGTATGGCTATTGGGAAATATTCCAGCGCTCCCCATGTAAATTGTAGTAGGTTCCATCAAATAGAGTAAGTTCTGTCATTTTGAAGACGGCAGTTATCCCCAAGAATCACGATAGTTATATGAAAGATTCGTTGCTGTTACTTTATGTGATATTGTTATAGTCCAAGAGCCCATGAGACTAGATATACCTCGAACGGGAGGCCGTTTTAAAATGATATAACGTAATACGGAGTGACCCGCACGACGTAGAATCGAAGCTGTGCCGGATCGAATTCTGACCCGATTACTAGTAATTACTTAAGAATCGTGCTTTATTTTCATATTGTCTACCACTTCAAGGCGGCCACAAAAAACCTGTTCCAGATTATTTTTAACAACGAATGTTATCAGAAATAATCACTGTGCCGCCCCCAAATCAGTCCCTAGCCCCGGCGCAGTTAATTCGAAGGGGTGCGAAAAAACAGTTACGGAGGCTAGAAAAATCCTTAACAAGAATTAAAGATTAGGATTTAGCTTCAAATGAAAAGTCAACTATGCCAGCTTTCCTGTTTACCTTAACCCCCGGCACAGCGGACGAAACCCGCCCTTGCTCCGAGCGTTCTTCTGTCGCACCGCTCGTGACAAGGCAAATCCAACGCTGTTCTGTCAGGAAAATCATTTGATTTTCAACACTGCATTATTATTGAATGCATGTGGCACTGCAAGCAATGTTCGTAAATTCCATAAAAATGATTTTTTTATTTTTTTTCAAACTCTTTCAAAGAGAGAAAAAATACCACGTGTATACCTGTTTTAAAATGTTATACAGTGAAACTTCCCAGGGACCGGAAATCTTGTCCGGTATTGAAAAGTGTCCGTTATTCAGGAAATAGCTCATTTTTTATTACACAAATATGCCGTATTTTATTGTGGATCACATTAGGGTGACTCATTTTGACTATTTTTTTATTTTTCTTTCGGGTCTCCTATGAAAATTTGTTAGTTTTCCACGTTTGAGAAGCTCCTCCAAATCTTAGACATATCGATGAA
The DNA here is from genome assembly GCA_963170745.1 of Phymatocera aterrima. Taxonomy (NCBI): domain Eukaryota; kingdom Metazoa; phylum Arthropoda; class Insecta; order Hymenoptera; family Tenthredinidae; genus Phymatocera; species Phymatocera aterrima. The sequence continues at coordinate 583,819 of OY720669.1, read as the reverse complement.
AATTTTGTAGGAGTCGCTCAAGAATTTTAAGAATTTGAAAGATAGCCAAAAATCGAATTTCTTCTTCTTTAAATTTTCTCAGCTTTTGTTTTTCCTGGCAGCAATTGTTTTTACGCATGAAAAAAAAAAAAAAACGCCGTCCTGAAAATTTTAGCATGAAATATTAATTTTCAAATGTCGCTCGAATTTTTGTAACGTTTTGAATGTTTTCGAACGTTTAAAATTTTTAAGCGACTTTTGAAAATTAATATTTCCCGATAAAATTTTCAAGACGTCGTTTTCTTTATATGTAAAAACAATTGCTACGACAGGGAAAGAAAAATTGAGAAAATATTAAGAAAAAAAAATTGATTTTGACTATTTAGGAAATTTTCAAAATTCCTGAGCGACCTCTAAAAAATGTTCAATCGGTCAGGAATTCGGGGAAGGCTCCACAAATGTGAAAAACTACAAAATTTTCAAACGAGACTCAAAAAAAAAAAAAATAGTCGTTCAAAATGGGTCACCCTAATATACATACCAACATATTACGAAGCATGTAATATTTTAATAGACGAAAGTACGTAACCGAATAGATATATGACTGATCCGTTTGTTGACTCGTTATATCCACTGTCATTGATGTGCGGCGTCAGTAAGTGCGATAATGTGGATACTGCCAGATTCACTATTTTCCAAAAACAATACTCGTCTAAAAAACAAACTAAAAAATCTCATAAAAAAAGGTCAAAGGGTTTGATTCGAGTTTGATACCCCTGTGAGCAACCATGACGGCTTACCCCCACTCATCGAGCGCTCCACAGAATTACGCGACAGACAGACGACGACGTGACGTCCGACCAAACACGTCAGGCCTGGGGCCACAATTTCCAAAAATATATTGACGGATATTCATTATCATTTACAACGCTGTTGCGAGCCATAAATTGACGAAACCAGGGCAGAGGAAAATTCAAGAGTGCATTGACTTGTTTCCATTGAAATCCCTGTTGAAGATAACACCTGTAACTGCCTGGGATAATTGTGCTTCGGGGTACCCCAATATAGAGTGCAACGCACCCACCGAGTTCTATCATTGACCACATCATCGCTGGATGACGATCATTTTAGGCTAAGTTTCTTTTGATTTTATGTATCAAACGATTGCGTGTATTGATGACTGATTCATCCAAAGAAAACGAGCTCTTTCGACAGCAGATCGGCAGGCTCCAGGAAGAAAACAGGCAGCTTCGAGAAAGATCTTATACGGATAGCGAACAAAGCACAAGCGGAACACAAACAGAAAGTGTACATGAGGTAGATCAGGTAACTGTTGATAAACAGCCTGCTACGACGAACGGACAAGTTAGTATGGGTGACAACACACATGAACCTCATAGACACAATGGCCATACAATTGGTGTAGATCGAGCAACGGCTAACCCAAATCAAAGCATGGATTTAAATACACATTTGGTTGTAGGTATTTTGGAACATCTAAGATCCTTACAATTAAACATAGAATGCCCACATTTTAATGGTGAAAAAAGCCCAGTAGAGTTTATAACTAACATTGAAAAATATTTTATAACAAAAGCTGTAATCGATCTACATAAATTGCTGGGTATTGAAGACTCGTTACGCGGACAAGCCAAGAGTTGGTATGACGCTCGAAGCTATGCTTTTCATAATTACGACGAGTTCAAAAGAGAATTTTTAGAGCATTTTTATTCAGTAGAGTCTCAAACTGGAGAGAAAGACGAATGGCTTCGACGTAGATTTCGTTGTATCTGATGGCCTGCTCCGTGATTACTTTCTGTGTCAAATGAAAAAAGCTCGGTATTTTAAACCCCCAATGACTACTTATGAGATTAACTTTGCTATCATCAAACAATTACCATACAGAGCGCGTGAAATATTGGTTACAACGAATTATTCCGATACTGAAAGTATATTGCAGGCGTTGAATCGCCTTGATATAGCCTATAAGGAACAGTCAGACAAGCGTGGCCGTACGCCACAAGGTACAGAATATACAACTAACGCGAGGAGCCTGAGCGATGACTCGGCATGGCGGTCGTTGGCGATGCCGAGGAAGAATCATTCGCGAGGTCAGAATGATGAGGGTAGATATGGCGAAATGCGGTTGGGAGAAGCCTCTGAGTCGTCTTGCCAAAACTCGCGTGAACATCGTCCGTCAAATAATAATCGACCGGATAGACCGCCAAATAAACGCGATTATTCCAATTATTCGGCATATGTACCACCGCATCAACGCCCGCGTGTATCGAGTAATCGGGATCAGAGAGGACCTCCTTTTCAAAATAACAACAGTCGGTATTCGAACGTACGACAAAATCACACAAATCAATCGAATTCGTATGGTAATAGAGCTCCATCTGACCGCCCAACGTCATTTGTACGTAATAATTATGACAATGGGTCGAGACAGAATTGGTATAGTGAAAGACAACAGACTACGGTGAATTTTATTGAAAACACGGTGGATGATTCTCAGGAACAGGTCGCCCGGGTCGATGAAGTACTGGCGGAACGGCAGGTCCGGGAATACCCTATCGCGGAAAATACCGTGCGCACGTTAAAGCAATCCGAGTTCACCGAGGATTTATGTTGGGATGTTGAAGAAGGTGTTGAATCTGAGCAAAACGTTCGACTTGTCAGCCCACGGGTGATAGCCCAGGTTGGGGATAGGAGTATAAATGTCCTGTTAGACTTAGGGAGGGACGTTACAGGAATCTCGGAACAATTCTGTCAGTGGTTGATGGTTAATAAACTCGCTATAGAATTACCGGTGTGTAATCTATCTATTAAAGTCGCGGTCGGCCCAAAAAGAACAGTAATTAAACGACAGGTATTTTTTAAGCTCCAAATTCACGAGCGCGAGGTAGAGCACGTCTATTTAGTGATTCCGAATCTTTCAAATGACATACTTGTCGGAATGGATTGGTTGAAGAAGCAACGGGTGGTAATCGATGTGGAGAACGAGGAAATTTACTTGTTTAAAGAGAAATTACCGGCCAGCGTGGTAACATTCCACAAAAATACTGAGGTTACACCTGAACACATCCGGGCTCTTGATTTGCCTTCAGATTTATTTGTCAATAATCTTAAAATAGCGGAAGGTGTTGATCGCGATGAGTCCACTTCGGCCAAGCCAAGTGCGGAAATGGGGGATGCAACGTCGGCCGATGGACGCATTGCAAACCTAGTCACCGAGAGGGACAATATGGCATCTCGGGACGAGCCATCGTATTCGCAAAGCATCTCAGAAAAACTCAACGAAGCTCAACAATTAAATTTAAATCAGAAAAGATGCATCGCTCAGTTGTTCCAAAAATACTCAGACGTGCTTAGTAACGAACCGGGGCTGATTGAGGTATATCAACATGAGATTCGATTAACGACTGATCGGCCATATATTCGACGTTAATATCCGGTTCCAATCGCGACACGCGAAGCGGTTAATGAAGAGATAAAGAATATGCTCAGGCTAGGAATCATCGAACGATCATGTAGCCCGTACTGCAATCCACTCAGGATTGTTGCAAAAAAAGATCGTAGCGTACGCGTTTGCCTAAACGCCAGGTTTTTAAATCAAGTAATAGTCTCTGATAACGAATCGCCACAACCCATTGAAGAACTCTTACAAAAGTTCGAGGGGGCGCAATTTTTCTCCACTACTGATTTAGTTAGGGGATACTGGCAAGTGCCACTGGAAAAACAATCGCGAGAATATACGGCTTTTCTCCACGAAGGCACGCTATATCAGTTCAAAGTCATTCCATACGGGTTAAAGACAGCCGGTAGCGGTTTTATTAGGGCGATCAAAATGGCATTGGGGACCGAGGTCGCAGAAATGGTCACCCTGTATGTAGATGATATTCTCGTTGCGTCGAGTACATTTGAAAGACATCTCGAGCATTTGGAAAGCTATTCTCGAAGTTGCGTGAGGTAGGTTTGAAGTTGAGCTGGAATAAGTCACGTTTTTTCAGGAAAAGCGTGCCTTTTCTAGGCTTCATTTTGTCTACTGAGGGTGTGTATGCGGATCCCGCACACTTGGAGAAGATCCACGATTTCCCGATACCGATGGACAAAAAACCATTGCAAGGATTTCTCGGAGTGTGTGGATACCACCGCAGGTTTAGTGTGCGTCACGCTAACTTCGTAGAACCGTTTCGAGATCTGCTCCGCGATCAAGCAACATGGAATTGGACAGACCAACATACCATAGCATTCGAGAATTTGAAAAGAAATTTACTACAATGTGTCGTATTGCAACATTATAATCCGCAATTACCCTTCAAGTTGCAAACCGATGCCAGTGACATTGGCATTAGTGGCATTTTATACCAAGTAAGCGATCATCCGCGCATTATATCTCTAACCAGTCGCGTATTATCCCAATGTGAAAGGAACTATCTGTAGCGTCACACGCGGACACCGTCTTTATGTGACTAGTTTGTTTAAGGATTACGTTGTGGGAGTTGAAATAAATCTGTTAGTTGAATGAGTGTTTAATGTTGATAAAAGTTTGCATATATTCTTTAGAACACTTAACACTAAATACAATAAGTTTAATTAAGAGATGGATGTCGATTTATAGAATGAAATGAAATGGTTAACGGATATACGGACTAATGTACTCAGTTGAATTGTATTGATTGGCTTGTTGTTGATTTTGTTTTAAGTTCTGACTCGAATGTTAATAGAGGGTTTGAAGTTGGGTAGTTAAGATTTTTTAGGTGTTTCAGGTTTGATAGATGAGTTTGTACTGATTTGGAAATGTCTAGAGGTCATAGTTGTTGGCTCTCATGGGAGTGTCGAGAGATTTTGAATAAGGGTAGGAAATTGTTGTTTGGCTTGGATTGGTTAAGAGTTTAAGGAGGCAGACAGTTGAGTTGAAGGAGTAGGAGGTTATGGGGTGGAGTTAAAATTGTTTAAATATAAGATTTCTTGGAAGAGGTTCGTGGAGGCGTAGTGTAGGGGGTTACGAAGAAGGTTAGTAGAAACAATAGGAGAAAACATTTAGAAAGTCGCGTGTAGGTAGGTACGCACATTTGGTGACCAAATGTTGGGGGTAGGAGCTATTGCTAGGATTGAACAAAAGGATGGGTACAGGGTCCTTTTTGGCTTTATGGCGTCGTCCGGTTCTTTGTTTGGCGTTTTGCCTTGACTGTTTATGATTGAAGTTGGACGAACATGAGGAATGTATACGAGACGTATATTCGATAAATTGTGTGTGTAAAAACTATTAAATAAAAGAAAGATTCAACAGAGAGCGGGGTTTGGCACGCAACACTATCACATCACTGAAAAAGAGCTTCTTGCCATTGTGTATTCTGTGTTAAAATTCCGAATGTATTTGCACGCGAAAAAATTTGAAGTCGTGACAGATCATAAAGCGCTCACGTTTTTACAATCGACGTCGTTTCAGGGTCCACGACTTACTCGCTGGTCACTGTTTTTACAAGACTTCGACTATACTGTCACACATTGTCGCGGTATCGATAATCACGTTGCCGATTTCTTCAGTCGGAATTTCGAAAGTGTCGTAGCCAATTATGAAAATTATATTCTATGGAATTGTATTAAGAGTTTACCTGGGAGTCCGAAGGGTCGAGAAACTTCAATCAATGCGATTAGGCTAGCTTCCGAATTAACATCACATAATGAGCTTACGGAGAAATTGACAAATTTTAAACGGTTGCAAAAAAATGATATCAGCAGACAGCGATTCATGACTCGGTTTAGTAATAATTTTGAATTCCTTGCTGAAAATGTGGTCATCTATATGCGTTCAAAGGGAAGTGATACATGGCGTTTACCTGTCCCTGATTCCCTACAATTGGCTCTCATGAAGACAGCACATGAAGAGTTCGGGCATGCGGGCAACAATAAACTCTTGGGTTATCTTGTCCGTTATTTTTATTGGCCGCACATGAGGCGCGATATTAAGCGATACACAAAATCATGTGATGTCTGTCAGCGAACCAAATATCTGAATTATAAGATGGAAGGCGCGTATGAAATGGTCAAGGCAACTCAGCCCAATGAGTTGATATCGGTTGATTTTTTTGGTCCTCTTCCGAAATCCACTGGTGGAGTACAATATCTTTTCGTTATACAAGATATTTTTACGAAATACGTGACATTATACGCCATTAAGCGCGCCACTACTGCGATTTGTTTGAAGCGGTTGGATTCAGAGTACTTTAACAAAGTCGGTAAGCCGCAAAAAGTCTGATCAGATCACGGAACACAATTCACTTCCCCAACGTGGAAGCGCCGGTTAGAATCATACGGTATTAAAGTTCTTTTTTCGTCTATACGTCATCCGCAGTCGAACTCGGTTGAGCGAACGATGCGTGAGCTTGGAAGGTTATTCCGTACTTATTGCTCTAATAAACACGATTCATGGTTTAAAGTCTTCCCGAAAGTCCAAGCTTGTCTTAATTTGACAATTCACCAGAGCACCGGGTTTGCACCCATTCAACTGCATTTCAATCGTACACCACATGACGAGATTTTCAAACTATTCCCACGATTACAAAAGGAGGGACTCTCACGTGAAGTTCAGATTCGGATCGCCAACGAGCGCCTCTGCAGAGCGTTTAATAATCGCTGTAAACAGCAAAAAGGCGGTAGTAAGATTCAACTTCAGGTTAATGATTTGGTGCTAGTCCGTGTACCACGCTTGTCTGACAAGTCTCAAAAGCAAATTTATAAATTCTTTAACTTGTATGAAGAACCATACCAGATTTCACGGCGCATAGGTAACAATGCATTTGAAATCACTGAGCCATATGATCAAACACAAAAAAAAGGGGTCTATAATAGACTTAATTTACGACCATACTACGTGTATCGACAGAACTGCCTGGTTTCCGAATAAAGAAGCATCGTTTATCCGCTGACGATTTCTCTAATGCATGTAGTTACTATAAGAAAGCAAATTATGAAGTAAGTGTCGGTGTGGTATACATTGTAAGAAGGACAACGAAATATGTATGACTATGCACCTGCGTGTGTAACCATTGTATGATGTAATGTGACTTGATTACTGTTCGTAAAGTCATATGTTGCTCAGGGATGATTGACGAAGTGTTAGTGGCATAGTGCAGGTACTATAGGAATTCTGTGTGCTTATCCATCAACACGTATGAGGCGAACTCCCAGGCTTCGGCATCCTGGTCACCAACTTATTGGAGCCTAAACTCAGTGCATCACGAGGTGACTCGATGACGTCTTGGTGTAATGTCGCTCTCTCCTATTACATCCATCGCGTTTCGAAAACACATGTTGCTCCCGGAGTTTTTTTTGCCAGCTGGTAAAATAAAAAACTGGAAAAAACCATCTGCCAAAAAGGGGGATGATTGTGAGCAACCATGACGGCTTACCCCCACTCATCGAGCGCTCCACAGAATTACGCGAACAGACAGACGACGACGTGACGTCGACCAAACACGTCAGGCCTGGGGCCACAATTTCCAAAAATATATCGACGGATATTCATTATCATTTACAACGCTGTTGCGAGCCATAAATTGACGAAACCAGGGCGGAGGAAAATTCAAGAGTGCATTGACTTGTTTCCATTGAAATCCCTGTTGAAGATAACACCTGTAACTGCCTGGGATAATTGTGCTTCGGGGTACCCCAATATAGAGTGCAACGCACCCACCGAGTTCTATCATTGACCACATCATCGCTGGATGACGATCATCTTAGGCTAAGTTTCTTTTGATTTGATGTATTATTCTTCGTTCGTCTCTCCTCTTCTTTTTTTTTTTGTAGTATTGTCCGTTTGTGTAAACAAAAAAAAACTCTAGATATTAGGAATCAGACGGTTCATTTCTTGAGAAATAAATGAAGAACTCTTACACCCCCTTGCTTCAAAAGTTTAAAAGAAAACATTTGGAGAACGATATACGTAACTTCTATGTGGAAGAACGCTACAAAACCAAAGTGTGCCTTGATTTTCCCTGAAGTATGCGGCTGGGTAATGAGTACCACATTAGAACCACTTTGGTTCGATGATGATCCAACTCCTTTGATGGTAGACGACATTGTCATTGCAACGACTTTCAAAACGTCAGATAACAGCGACGACGAAGATGATTTAAATGATGAAGTTTACACTTCATACTCCGATACAGAGTAAATTCATACCAGATTTAAAGTACACGTAGTAGGTATTAATTAAACCTCGTATCAATAAAACTTCGTATTGTTTTGGGAATCTATAACTAAATTAATATTCAAGTTCAGTTGTACGGTTATAATAATAATAATAATTATACACACGTATAATAGTTGTAATTTATAATAATCCCTGTACCTACGCTTCGACAATCTAAACTTCTACAGCAAAACAATATATCTTTGACTCATGCTTTCTATATCCATTCTATCACCTTCAATGTTTGCGAACTTCCGGTGACTCTACGATGGAAACGAAGAAGTACTCGAAAAACATTTCTATCACGATAAGAAAAAAAAAATTTACGTGAAAATGACAAGACAGAAAAAATGGACAAATCCATTGCTGCAGGTTCACGTGGCCTAAAATGTATTTGTGAAAATTGCTAACAATTTCTTCGTGTTCATACGCAGGAAGTAGTTTTTTTTTCTCGTTGAAAGAGTTTGAAAAAAAATGACAAATTCATTTTTATGGAGTAAGACGGCTCGAAATTTATTTACGAACATTGCTTGCAGTGCCACATGCATTCGATAATAATGCAGTGTTGAAAATCAAATGATTTTCCTGAAAAAACAGCGATCTGTTTGACTTGTGTATGTGCGTATATACCATGTATGTACATATATATATATATATACGTTTTCGAGATAATGCACATTGTACTGTTCCCAGGTACAAAAGGTCTTAGCTGTAAAGATCCGAGGCTAGCGCTTGCCGGCCTACGGTACCTATGGTATAACTTGGCGGTGATTCGTTACCGCGAATCTTGATATATATAGCACCAAAACTAGGTTGGGTGATAGGTACTCGGAGACTCGACTTATAAGTGAAAGTTTATGAAAAATTAAACTGGAAAATAAACTTTGAAATTCCCCAGCACAATGAGTTGACCTCTATGTCTGCGACTTGCCTCTTTCCGACGCAGTTTTCTTTGGTTTGATTGTAGCACCTTGCTTTTGTCACAAATCTGTGTTGTGGGTTTCACATGAAGGTATTAAGGAGGTTTCTTGGGCTGAGATAGAATGTCTGGTCAGCCTCGTTTACATCCACTTTTATGGGCCTACAGCACTTCTTGAATTCCAAGTCATAATATATTATCGAGTAATTGATAAAATTATACAGAGTAGGTGGAAATTAAATTGAAGCTTTCAAGGACAGAATTTGTTTCTATCCAGTCATGATGAATGAAATGATGAAAATTAGTTTGCTCATCTTTGTAGCCCTCGATAATACAGTAAAGTCTGTGATGATATCCTTCAGAGCCCATGATGCTGACTTCGGTGAATTTTCTGCACTCCAAATGTTGACAAGAGAGTTTAAACCATCAGAAGCTAGTTTAAAATGATGATATAAAATTAAATGTGAATAAAATTTGAAAAATATTTTCTAATTTCTCTTTCATGGTGATTTGATTTTCATATTGGTGAAAAAGAAATAGACAAGAAATTGAAACAAAAAAAAGACTTTCAGAATAAGCTTTTCGGAAGTAAAATATGCCAACAAAAATTCATAAGGTTTTCAAATTTATTTTATGAGTTTTTATACAAAAACCGAGAAAGAAGAACTTGTGGAGTCCCCCCTTGAATACTATTGATGAACCAAATAAAAATAATATTACCCCTAATAAATACCTGTGAAGCGTAAAAGGGCGCAGCTGATCCTTGCAAAGAATCAATATTTGACAAAGATTGAAATATCATTTCCTGAACAGCATCCTAAAAGCTGCACATGACAACTTCATGAACTTTTTCATGCAGTTTGATGCTTTGTGGTAATGTGCAGCTTTTGAGAGGCTGCTCATTACATGATATTGCAATCAATGTCAAATATTTAGTCGCACCCTCCGAAGCTTCATAGGTATTTTTTGATCGAGTGTCCGTGAAGTACGACTTTTCGGTCGTGTTTAGCAGCCGTGAAATAGGACTTTACGGAAACGATCAAAAAATGTTGTTCGCACCTCGGCTGTAAGATTTTACGGCCTCGTGAGAACTGCACATCCCTCGGGTGGTCCTCTGACGCACATTCCTCACTCGGTCCGTAAAATCCTATCTTACGGCCTAGCTACGAAAATATAGTTTTTAGGGTGCAAATACTCATTTTAATAGTGAACCAGTCTATTTATATTCGGAATAAGTTACGAAATTGAGTTCCGATTAAGTATTTCGGAGTTTGAAGAAAGGCGCTGGATTTTCTGGAAATTTTTCGAATTTAAGCTGTAAAAAGTACTTTCCAAGATGCAATCATACGTTTTTATTATGAATCAGTCTATTTTTAGTCGAAATAAGTTATAATATTGAGTTCCGATGAAGAATTTTTGAGCTTGAAGAATGGCGCTGAATATTCTGGAAATTTTTTGAATTCAGAGTGTGAAAAGTATAATTTTTGAGGTGTGAATTTTCTGGAAATTTTCCAAATGTAGGCTGTAAAAAAATAAAAGGACCCGAGTTCAAATAAAGCATGGCAGGCCTCATATTTTGGCCCAAATAAACACCTCTAGAAGTTTATTGATTCAAGAGCATCACCCACGGTCCTGACAATCTCCTTGCCCGCATATAATACACAATTATTGAGCAATTTATCGGTCCTCCGCTACTCCTCATGACTAATAGGGCAATCTTGGTTGTATGTATTGTGGAAACTTTGGCAGCTGACCATAAAAATAAATGTTCAATGCGTTAAGGACGTTGCCTATCCCCGGCGCAGCTAGCGCTTGCAGACGTTCACGAGATGCAAGTTTTCTCTGTCATTTATAAAGGTATCGATGTTCTTTTAGGATCATTTTGAAGATAAAGGAGTGATCTGTGCTTTGTATTTTTCCGAATTTTGAAATTTTTTAAAAACCGGCTCTGAAAGTAGGTATAGTTCCCACAGCGATAAAATGGAAACTAATTTTTCTTTCAAAATTCGGAAAAATACAAAGCACAGATCCATCCTTCACCTTCCATTTAAGACCAAACCCAAAAAAATCGTACATAAGGCCTGCGAGAAAACTTGCATGAGCCGAAGTACTAAACACCGGATTTTTCCCGCGAAAAGTGACCGCTTGCTAGCGCCACCTCGGGCCTAGGCCGCAAACTAACGGCTCTAGTAGCAGCTAGTAGATGTTCTGAAGTGAACACGTGATCTGGGACGCGGGCCTTGCGCTGTTTCTAATTTCTTTGCACCAGTTTGATCAGATCACAGAGTTTTGGAAAAGTCTTTTCTTATTTATTCACCATGGGTAAAACGAGACAGGAGGTAAGGAAGACGAAAAAAAAGAGCAAGGGTAGTACAAATTTGGCTATTTATCGGCACAAGAGGTTGAGGTAATTCAAATTGCATGCAGTTTACGTATATATACATTTGATTGCTCTGAACTTGTACCCGACATCTAACGTGCATGCTTTTATTAATTATTTGATCATTGAAATAATTTCTTGTCAATCTTTTAAAATTATCATTTGGCATCTGCTGTTTAATGCGTGCTTCGTTAATCAATTCTTACACTAATCCTGTAGAATCTTCCGTCTAGTACGATGACTTTTGCCTTACATTGATCTAAGAGTGACTATTTGGTGATCATTTTTCAGAGTTTGTTGAATTTGGTATTAATGTTTGAGACTGTGTTTATCAAGATTAACACGCGATACGCCAATGCATCGGAAACATAACGTGCTATTAGAATGTTGTCATACAAAGTTGCAGTAATCCGCAGTCAGTCAGCTATTTATTCGACTTTTCACGACCACCTCCTTCGAGATCGTGTAATTCCGGGATAAATAAAGGTATATTTTGGACTGTAGAATGCGGAAAGCAATGGTAATTCTGATGGTTTTCAATACTGAACTAATTATTGATCCACGCATTCAGATATTATTCACGATTTGAAATAGAACTTGCAATCAGCGCTCTCAAACCTGAGACCTGACCTCACCTGTTTAGGTGCAGCTGCACTGCGAACAAAAATTTGTTGAATTTAACCAATCCGGTTCTGTTTAATCCATAAAATAAGGGTCGTACACGTATTTCAATAATCAGACGGGCCTATCTTTTCCGAATAAGGTGTAATAAATGTTTTTTTGGAATCCCACAAGTGATCGATTCTACTTAGATCGATTGAAATGTTTTCGATGCAATTGATTACTTAATATTTCATAGAAGTAATAACGGATAACGAATTTCATCGAGTGAATTATGGTTTCATCGAATTTCAGTTGGAAATCGAATATTATAAGGAATAGAAAAAAAAATTATTTTTTAGTTCTGATCCTAAATATTGCATAGCCACGGGGTGGTTAATTTCACATCATTCTTCTAATTCGATATTCATCAACATGACGTATTTTTTAAATTGATTCAGTTCATGTAATCATTATTTCTTTTCAATCATACGTTTTACAATAGAAAGAAATAATACGCGATCAAATCCTTAGATTCATTCACGTATCACTATTTTTGATTATATTCTGTGGTATAGGTTTCGCTGGTTCTCAGATATATGTAATTTATAACTTCCAAACATACTGCTGCATGTCTTAGCTTCTGTTACGTGCTAGTTTTTTACTTATTCTCTTATGCTATTGTTACAAAGGGAGAAATTACCCTTATTTCCATCTTTGAAAGGTCTAGTAGTCATAGAAGATAAAAGACATATATCTTTAACAAATGATATTTTGGTTGCTGCGTCAACCAACATTATTGTAAAAACAGTCTCATTCTAGACTTTAACGAGTATCGGCGCATTTTGAAATACACGCATTTTTCCGGACTAATATATTTTTGATTATAAATATCTTATTCTTCTCGGGGCCCAAATAATTATTACGTTGCTGCCATCCTTGGCAACACTGGTGTCAGAAGTGGTTTTCCGAGTTAGTCAAAGTGAATTTTGCGTTTAATAATATGCCTCGATTTCGTCGGGTTAATACATCTGTGAATGAAGATCTTTCAACCGATTCTCCTTCGGGACAAGCGGCATCAGCTGTTACCCAGCTTCAAGCTCAAGAGCCTGCTGCATCTCAAATTTCGTTGGTTGAACGTTTGTTGGAGGTTCAACAAGCTCAACAGCAGCGACAAGATCTGCTCCTTCAAGTACTGATGCAACAGCAACAGGCTCAACAACAGGCTCAATAGGCTCAAAAACAGGCTTATCGAATTCAACAAGAAAAACTTCTTGAGTTTTTCCAAAATACTATCTCTACTATTCGTGAGGATAGAATTTCTGTTCGTTCTACCGCTGCTCTTTCAGGAGGTACAGGAAATAGGACTGGAGAAACTTCTTCGAAGTTACAAAGTTACAAAGGGAGAAATTACCCTTATTTCCATCTTTGAAAGGTCTAGTAGTCATAGAAGATAAAAGACATATATCTTTAACAAATGGTATTTTGGTTGGTGCGTCAACCAACATTATTGTAAAAACAGGCTCGTTCCAGACTTTAACGAGTATCGGCGCATTTTGAAATACACGCATTTTTCCGGACTAATATATTTTTGATTATAAATATCTTATTCTTCTCGGGACCCAAATAATTATTACGTTGCTGCCATCCTTGGCAACACTATATTAAAAATTTTGCCCGGCATGGTTGGGGGTTTGGACGGGATAGGGTTGGTCTTTTCATTGCAGCGACCTCCACGTGGTGAGCCTGCTTGGTTGATGACATCACAATTAGTGTGTCGTGAATCAGCCGATGCCTGTATCGCGTAAGTTGCGTAAAAATGATCACCCACCAATATGGTCGGTGGTACAACAAACATACTAACACGTTATGCAATCAGCTAACGCAATAACGCCCCACTCCAATCTGTCTGAAAAATTGCCCATTTTCAGAATGCTGTCATTCAGTGGAATGTTATGACAAAACATATGAACAAACTATTTTATCTAATTCGTTTATCATCATTTTTTGCGGCATGTTTTGTGATTGGACGTAACTTTTAGACCGGGAGATAGTGACAGGTTTTTGCAAACCCTTTGTTACAGTATGGCGACCTTTCAGGGGTCGAATTACGTAATGAAGGAAACGAAAAAATATGGTCATAGCGCTGGTCGGCGGGGCGTTATCACAGGACGATTAATCAAACTTGTCGGATGAATTAAGGGTTCCAAACGATTTGTTATACAAAAATTATTGCATTTTCCGGTAGTCCATAAAAAATAAACAAGGCGCCAGCACAATGCCATACTTATCCGGTGGGGTTTATAGACCGCCATACCAATGAAAACACGTTATTTATTTATTCATTTTTTAAACCATTTGTTGCAGGCTATTTTTTTTTTCAACTAATCATTTTCGAATAGTCATTCACGAAAATCACCATGCCATACCGCTTCTACGGTTCCAAATAGCCGCCATACTGTCGCAAAGAAGCAGATTTATTTGTTAATGCAAAATGATTTGTTACACCCTAAAATTTGTTTTACCAGTTATTTGTAAGATTAGAAATATAAATCTGATTATGCCATACCAGTAGGGTGGTTCAAATACGTATAATGTGATTACAAAATTGTAACATTTTATGCGGAGTTTAAACAATTTATTACAGTATGGCACAAATCTTTAATTAAAGTTCAAGGTGCAAACAACGTAAATATTAAATTTCAAACATGTATGTAGGGGCAATCTTGTTTTATAACAAGATGTTATGTTGTATTACAGGTACTGCAACAGTTTTTATTCTTAAAAAAAAAGCAAAGTATATTTTGAATTTTTTGGTCCGCCATATTGGATCCGCCATCTCGAATTTTGGAAATTGGATATTGAATTCGTAATCAGTGACCTAAAAAACCCCCATATACGGAGCTTAAAAACTGAAGCGATATTCTTTGTTTTTCGAGCATTATGGACAATATAAAAAAAAAATCTGCGTAACTAGGAACTTCTTTTTTCCTAATTTTTTATTATATCCCAAAAACTTCATTTTCGCCGGGCTCTGTTAGCCGTACTGTAATGAGTACTTGTACGTTTTGTACAACTTGTAGGTGAAAGGCGTTGCTGTAAATCACTTTTCCGGGTATGGCACCACTTTTGCACTTCACCATGAGTATGGCATAATTTTTCCGAAGCATATTTTGTTATTAACTTTCGGAACATTTAAATGCCATACTGTAACAAATTGTTTCAACATTTTAAATTTTGTTACGTCACAGCGCGAGTGCAACAGTCTTCAGCCCCAAGGTCACAGTATGGGATAATTTTTTTTAGGTGCAATCGTATTGAAACAAACTGAATACAATAATGCCATACTGTAGTAAATAATTTTACATCTCTTATAGTCGTATCGTAAAAACGTTAAAAAAAACGTTTTTCAAGTATGGCACCCCTTTTGTACTTCAGCACAAGTATGGTAAATATATTAACAGTCCCACTATATCATGATTTTTCCACAATTCAAGTGCCATATTGTAACAGATCGTTTTGCATTAACAAATAAATCTGCTTCTTTGCGGCAGTATGGCGGCTATTTGGAACCGTAGAAGCGATATGGCATGGTGATTTTCGTGAATGACTATTCGAAAATGATTAGTTGAAAAAAAAATTGCCTGTAACAAATGGTTTAAAAAATGAATAAATAAATAATTACGTGTTTTCATTGGTATGGCGGGCTATAAGCCCCACCGGATAAGTATGGCATTGTGCTAGCGCCTCGTTTATTTTTTATGGACTACCGCAAAATGCAATAATTTTTGTGTAACAAATTGTTTGGAACCCTTAATTAATCCGACAAGTTTGATTAATCGTCCTGTGATAACGCCCCGACGACCAGCGCTATGACCATATTTTTTCGTTTCCTTCATTACGTAATTCGACCTCTGAAGGGTAGCCATACTGTAACAAATGGTTTGCAAAAATCTGTCACTATCTCCCGGTCTATTTGTAAAATGTACGAAAAGAGCTGAACTTATTTTGGAGTTCTCTGTTGTCTTAGAAAATGAAATTTTTGGTTGAAAAAGCATTTTTTCAAATGAACTAGAATCTTGAAAGTGCTTCTGTTAATGATGTTATGAAAAATACAATTTCTCCACAAAATTTCAAATGGACAGTCAATCTTTTGGCACATAATGTGATTATATACTATGTGTCGAGTAATTAATTACCGATTCGCCAAAACAAATAAGAATACATATACATGCCAACCTCCGCTCAATGCATGCATTTCAATCTCGGTAAAACCCACGTAAAACTCTGTGGCCTGTGGCTACATTGTCCGCATGCCTGACTTCAGCACATGTTTACCTTAGAGCATATAGACATGGAGGGAGCCAGTCCTATCGTTGAGTGTAGAAGGGTTCTACACTCAACGGTCCTATCTTGTTCCATAAGTCGCAAAGGGCAGGAAGGATAGACATAGGCCATGTTTACACCGAATCAATTTGATGCGAACCAAATGCCGGAACAACCAATCCGCGGAGATTATCTAGGAAATTTCCATCGGAGCCATGCACATGATTGGTTGTTTCCGTTTTGGTTCGCATCAAATCGACACGGTGTAAACATGGCCATAGCACGGTGATATCCTCTCTCTCTCTGGCAAAATGTGATTGGTCGATTTAAACTAGTCACGCGACCACGTCAGAGCTGTGCCTAGCGGTACGGTACCCAGCCTATGTGCTGTAAGCTTGCTGCAAGCATAGCCGGTTAGCCCTTAGTGCATAATAATTTATTATAATATTAAGATAGGTAATGTAAATAATCATGGTTCATAAATGCTGTGTGTGTAGAATACAAAGTGACGATCCGGATGGTTCGAGCGTCAGTTATCACAAGTAAGTGATATTGAAAATTGTATAGGTTAGGTTACTGTTAGTATCATGTTTTTTATCAATATAATGTAATATAATATGTTATATTATTACACTATATAAAGGCAATATACAGTCTTTGAAAAAACAATACAAATTCTGAACGCCGTTTGTATTACCGACGCGGGCACTGAATTTCCCACGTTACGCTCCTGGCTTAGAGAGAGAAAGGTTACCACCGTACTGTTCCCGTCTTTGTCATCACGCTTTTCAGCCAGAAGGTTCCCTCCATGTCTATATGCTCTAAGATGTATACTCACGCCACGGCTTATGCTGATGTTCTGCGTGTCTCACATTAGTGGCGCCGTTTAACACGCAATTGATTTTCGGAACTTATAATCTGGCAGGATTCTCGGTCGGTAGGCGCGTGCTCGCTCTCTACGCTCATCACTCGCAGAGCCTTTAGGCAAGCCGTTAGCCTTCAGAAAAGGCTTCAGTGGAGCTATGAGAGTTCTCGCGTAGCCTGCAGAAAAGCGTTCATCCTTTAGAAAGGGCTATACGAGTGATAGGGTTAGGGAGCCAACACGCGTTTACCGACCGAGAGACCTACCGGACTAGTTCTGAAAATAAATGCATGACACTCCGTGGGTAATGTGATGTGATGCCATATTTCTAGGGGTTTCCAGCGCTTCCTCGCGGATAAAACGCGAATAAATAAGGCGCGTTAATTTGCATTAATATAAGTGTGAATAAGTACGAGGGTAATTTCAATAAACATATACGTAGAATAAGAATATGAATAAATTGTAAGGATGGAAATGAAGGTTTGATGGGGTTATCAGAGAAGAATTCGGTTGGTTGTTATTACGGTTTATTCTCTTACAAATACAGTTTTTTCTTCTAGCGAGCCGGCATGCGCACATACCACACGAGACTGTCTCGTTCGCCCCGTCTCCCGGAACCCTTCGGGCGGACTCGGGTTTCTCCGGTCGTCCTCGGCGTACGCGACACTTACAAAATATTATATTACAATCAGTATAAACCGGTCACCCAGGAACCAAAAAGGAATGTTAATTGTGGATGAATTGTTTGGTTAAAATATAGACAGCGCTTGTTTATTCTCATATAGTTCAGACGTAAATGACGAAAATTTATGTATCCGTTTAAGGCGTTCGAAACCACCACCTCCAATACTTGAATATTCTAAACATTGGAATTTGGAAATATCTGGTCAATGTTGTACCGATTTTAAAGTGAACACGCATTCGGTATGGGACCACGGTTTCGAACCCGTTTTCACGAGTCCCTTTGGCAGATTCAAGAGTTCGTTTGATTTACTTCTGTGTAGAGTAGGAGCGAATCCGAGGGAGACTATTGGATCCCCTCTCGATTTAGGAGCTGGGCTTTTCCCGCTCACACATTTTTCTGAGGTTTTGGAGGGAAGTTTCGATCGCATTAACACAAATTCTGTACACTAGTGAAGATCTATTTCAATCTTTGACGTTTCGAGAAATATATGTACTTTACATTTTTTTTCCCCTCAAAGACTGTTTTTTTAATATCCTTATATCTCCGTGCCACTTCAACGGGAATACTTCAATATTCCCGGGGCGAATCCAGAATCCACTTGGCGGTGTAAAATCGCAACCTAGAATCATATTACAGTACCACGCCAAACGTCAGTATGAGCTTTTTCAGCTTTTTCTCCAGCTGAGTTTTTCTTACCTCATGTTAAAAAAGAAATAAAAAAATAGAAGAGCTCCAATCGCTCAGAGAAGTGTACAGGGTGATTCAGGACCCACAGAAAAGATTTTAGGATCACATTCCTCATAAAATTCTAAGAATAAAGTTTATTTTCGAAAATCTCGTGCGATTTATGGTTGTTGAGTTATTAATTTTTGGAGTTGACCAATCAGCAGGAGTCCGCCGGCTCCGTATAGTGCCGAATCTCGCGTGTGCACTGACATAGACCCGTGGCACATGAATCGATTGAATTAGAATTTTCAATTTATTCATGACATTCAATTATTAAAAATTATTTGGGTCGTGAGCCATCTAATTTCGGGCAGCGATCTCGAGGAGCCGACGACCTGGACCGCGAAGACTAGAGTGCGCTGGTCCCGGACGACGGGAACCGTCGTTCCCGGGATTGCTGCCCGAAATTAGAGGGCTGACGACCCCAATAATTTTGTATAATTAAATATAGTAAATAGATTGCAAATTATAATTCAATCGATTTATGTGCCTCGGGTCTATGTCAGTAACCACGCTAGATCCGGCACTATACGGAGCAGGCGAACGCCCGGTGATTGGTCAACGTCAAAAATTATTAACTCGAGAACCACAGATCCCACGAAGTTTTCGGAAAGGGACTTTATTCTTAGAATTTTCTACGGGATCTGATTCTGAAATCTTTTCTGTGGGTACTGAATCATCCTGTATACCGAACTCAGCACAAAAATGTTTGGAAATAAAAAAACATAAATTTTCTGCTGAGGCCCTATCTGCCGTTAGTCGAACAAATATTAGAAGTCCCCAACACGAACAAAGACGACGTAGTTTTTAGGCACTCCGCCAGAGGTATTGTATACATTTTCAGAATCGAATCCGTTTGAAAATTGACATCTGATCACTTTCAGGCTTGGTGGCAATATCTTCATTTCAAACATTATTTTATAGAAGAGCCTGGGAGCGATGGCTTGCACGACCCGACAGATCTAATCAATACGAAGTCCGTCTATAGAAAGTTGAAAACATATTTGAGCATCAAAGATAGTTTGAAAGAATTAAGCAATCACTTGAAAACGGAGAATCAATTGTTGCAGAACAGTGATTTGGGAATAATACAAATTTCTGAGGGAATCAGGAGACAGGCACAGGAAGTTCTCGTGAAGCAATAATATTAATAATATTTATTTCCATGTGATATGCAGAGTGCAATAAACAAGTCAAATTTCAACATGTAGCTGATATGCATCGTGTAATCTCTGTACATTCTAATAATTATAATTCTGTTATTATTAATATAACTCAATGATAAACGTGTATATTCACACTGAACTGATATGTCCATTATTCATTACACACCTGTAATGTATAAACTCATTTCAAGTATGGCATTAATTTTCGGTTTACTTTTCAATTTTACAATACAGCGCAAATATCTTCGCGATCATGGCTTCAGAATGCATGAACAAATCAATAGGATGTGTACACAATTTTTAGACATTAAAGTATATAGCCCAGTGCGTTACAAATATACGAGCGTGATTATGAATACACAATGAGTAGAAAACTTTATTGACCACGAGCGGTTTAATAATGTTTTGCAGAAATATCTGACACGAGTAGCTGAGAGATGAGTTTCCGTGTTCATGTCTACGCGCCTACACGTCTACACGTCTTCGTCAAATTATTCGATTCTTTGTGTCCAATTGGGCGTCCTCATTTCTCAATATGACTCAATGCCGTTTGTTCAATAATAGTTTATGAATATGTTGTGTTTATTATCGTTGGTGTGAGACCGGATACTATCTGAACGGATTTTCTTCATACCAAATAAGTCCAGATGATCTCAACACCAGGCTAACGTTATATGGATGGAAAATTCGATGGCAAATTGGCCGGATTGTGAGGTGTTCGTTCTGTACTTTTAAAATCGATTGAATTTACTTGAAATGAGGCGATACACAGTATACATTTTTTTTTTTTTAATCACGAGACACTTGATTTCGTCCAAAAATGAACCTGAAGCCATATAGATCAGCACCAAAGCCCATTCGAAAACTGAAGGAATGGGGTTCTCTAGAAACATTTAGCCTGTCGCAGACGATGTATTTTTTCGTGGTAAATTGCATGCGATGAAGCATGCATGCTGTCATCATGTGCTCGCGTCACTAGAAATATCCCTAGCCGATGGCGGCGATGACTGCTAGCTTGCTGGTTTCCGAAGATATATCTCGTGCTATTTTTCATGCGTGTTTCACTGCTGGCTGCCTGCGTGGGCCAATTGAAACCGGTTGCTATGACATCACGTGATGTAAACAATCACGTCCATCTATTATAATCGTTTCCTATTTTTGTCTTCATGCATGTTGTTGAAATCTTCTTAAATCGGAAAAAACAGAGCAGCCAGCCACGTGTAAAACGAAATTCAGCAGCGTAGCAAGCTTCAATCCACACAGCGAAGCCAGCTGGCTGCAAACTCACTCAGAGTAAAAACTTCCATGTTTTTGTTTTGATGACTGCACTTTTTTATTTCCTTGTATTCTGTTATTCATATTTTGATTCTTCTAACATTTAACCGAAAAACTTTATTATTACCTAACAGTAATCCGATTGGATCTATTAATTAATCGTAATGAATTAATACAATCGTTGAAAACAATGAAGATATTGAACAATTTTGTTCTCAAATGATAGGAATTTTTTAAATTTCGATAAAAATATCATCCGGCTCTTTAATCAATTCTAAATAAATAAATAAATAAAAGATCTCATTTTCATGGAACTACCACAGAATTTGTCTTGTTTTCTAACCATTGATAAGGTCATACGACACGCTAGATGCTACAGCCGGCTTATAGCATAAGCGCATCAATCACTTATGCACATTTTGGGACAGAATTGAATGTGTCGGTACTTTTGAAAAAAAATATTTCGGATGTATACAAGGATGCGTGTCACCTTATTTTACAAGTTCACGTCAAATAAGATATAAGATTTAATGGATTCGAAGAATACGAGGTCAGTTCTCATCTGAATTATCTACTGAATTAGCAAATAAAGATTTAGCCACATTTTCTGATTCTCAAAAACTCTCGGTGTCTCTATTCTTGCAAACTAATGTCTTATGGTCGTTCAGTACACCTACATAACACCAATTAGATATGTATATATCATCTTAGAATAATTAATAGTGGGGTAGAGATATGTTTTACTATTCGTTGTGCGCAGTGCATGCAGCTGTATTGTGAAGCGATATTGAAACCGCGCTGTGCAAATCCTGTCACAAGAACCAAGATGAGTTATTCATTTTCTGCATTTTTTGGGAAAGCATGAATACAAATAGCTTATAAAAAATAAGAATATTAGGAATATATCACTTGTAAATATATCTTATAAAATTTGGGTAAATATTTTCGTAATTGTGATATTATGTGCCTAAGTTATTGATCGTCTATCAATTCACAATGCTATAAGTTCAGAAACATACGTGCACCCTGTATAAAAAGGCACATTTTGCTATTAAAAGTTTTACATTGCACTTGAGGTATATCTTCCTCAATATTATTCACTTTTTTCTATCACTTATACCTAATATATTGTTTACAACGGGATAAGATGAGAAGCAGAATAAATGATCCTAAAACCCCGTAGCTGCCAATACACAGTCTAACTGTATAGACTTCATTTCTCTCTTATAGCTTCATGCAATATTCTAAAGTGTCCTGACACACTTTTTATCAAAGTTAAAAGAAACTGACATAGTTATAGTATTATTCTACTCATGCGGTATGATAGAACTATAAAACACAGGACGTCTATCCTCTGTTGTTTAATTGAAGATATCAATCTGGCTATTTCATCACAGGAGACAGAGATTCGCCATAGTAATCAGGATTCAATTCATTATAGTCGTTCGGGTGGGTCCTTGATAGTCGCGCATTCTGACACATGCGTCGCCCGGATGAGTTTAAAATAAATTTGGAAAATGTGCCAGTAAGCCTGTTCTGTATTTCATTCAAATAACATAGGGTCTTCTGACACCTTCACGTATTATTTTCTTACAGCGCTCCAGAATTAACGTTCGAAGAATATTCATCTTATTGTTAGCCGAGTCCATTGTATAGGTATGTGTATGACTAATCTTATAACTATAATGAACTGATGGTACATTGGCAAGTACCACGCGTATTTATTTTGTGTCCTGAAATCTCTCCTCCTGAGAATCCATTTCCATTACAATGACTAGGCACTTTTCTGTCATACTGTATATCAATAGATACCGTATATCAATAGCATTTCCGAGGGGTCAACCACTGCTCAATTTTTGTGTTTATCGGATTTCGAAATTTCGAAAGATTTCACAGGAATTCGAAAAGTTGTGGAAATTGCATAGCATATCAGAGTCATATAAACTTACGAGTAAGGTAATACTGGTAGAATTGAAGGTGATCTTCTGGATGTCGTAAAAATCCCTTCCGGAAATATGAAAACGTTTCAGAATACTTTAAACGATTTTAGAAGATATGCATTCCCTAATGAAAAAGGACATGTAATAAATCACGTGATAAATTCTATCATAAATGACCTAACCAATGACATGATAAGTTTCAACGTACGCTATCACCGATTTTGGCAGGTACTTTATCATGTGATCTGTTATATGAATTATTAGATAATGCAAGGATACGTGAGTCATTTTCTAATTTACAACATCTTTACCGTACAATATCAGATGAAATTTACAAACGAGGTATATGAAATGAAAATTCATGCATTTGTATGGTTAGATTAATGATCGACCATTGATTTCGATAAACTGATGTGGTATTTGATATACACGATATCGAATATTGAAACCCGTCCCAGAATTTTCAGACACGTAACGTAATAATACATTTTTTGTAACTGATAACTACAATATTCGTATATTAACGCATTCGTTGTTGACAGAGCATTGAAAAAACAATATGAATTAGGATTTTAATCACAACCGAATGGAAAATACGATGTACCTAAAATGGAACATTACGCGATACGCATAATTTTTGTTCGCAACATTTTATCTTAAAAATGGAAGCCAAGAATGGAAACACGACTCCCTCGATCGTATATGAATCGCTATACGCAGGCATTGAATTTCCACAGACAAATACGGAATATTAGAATGAATGTTCATAAAATTTTGTCGAACCTGTCATGGACTAATCCAAAACATCACTGAAAAATACGATATTCTCAATATAACTGGACTCAGATGAGTACATCATTAAAAAAACGCAATACATATTTAGTAAAATATCATTATACATAATATGTTTATTCACATTTAAATCTATGCGAGATAATCACTATATTGGCATCGTAAATGTATTATATTTGTATGACGACTGCAAGAAAGTCGAAATTTGCTCAACCTGTTTGATGAAATGCGCGGAAACCCAAAATTGTCACACGTCAATTATTTGTTTATCCAAACTCAGGAATAAAGTTGATATTAGAATTTGAAGCAGTGATATTCTTTGGACAGAAATAGATATTTCAACAAGCAACAAATAGTCACATATCTTTGTAATTGGCGACTGGTAATGCAAGTGTCTTGAGTTGAAATCGCCGTCAGGTTAATCGGAAGAAAATAGAAAGCTCCGGCGTTGCGTTTGTGAGAACTCGCAGTGTGTTTCAACACATATTCGAATGATCATGTCGAACAGGATAAGAAGACCATACCAAGTTTGACAACTAATGGAATAAACGGCAAAAAAGTTTTCAAAAAATTGCTATACCAGCACATTACGTTTAAAATGCTTGGGATTGCAATTTTGAATGCACTTTATGTTAAATTTTCTAGTCACAGGTTCAGCAATAATACTATACAGTGCATCAGTTCTCTGGTTTCGGACTGTATTTTAGTCATAAAAAGCCACTGTACAGTCAGCACGCCAGGTATCGGGACACCTGGCGCTCGCGTGCCGGAAAAGGTGTACTTTTAATTAGTACGCTCAAATTGACTCTGAAGAGCTGAGAATTTATCAATAGATAGTCAATGCGACGCATAACCTTTAATCGAACAGTCAGCCAGGTAAATAATCGAACGCGCGGCGTCAGCACAGGTGCGGTATGTTGCCAAAATTACGTTAATGCAATTGTTTTGGAAAAGCTGCAATTTTGGAATATGTTAGTTCACTTAATTAAATCCACGAAATCAATAGTCAGACACCGTTTTGATTGAACCCACTCACAATCAGTCAGC
Organism: Phymatocera aterrima; assembly: GCA_963170745.1. Lineage (NCBI taxonomy): Eukaryota > Metazoa > Arthropoda > Insecta > Hymenoptera > Tenthredinidae > Phymatocera > Phymatocera aterrima. The sequence continues at coordinate 558,922 of OY720669.1, read as the reverse complement.
AGCCGATGGAGGTCCGGAATACGTATTTGAAATTTCATAAACGGTGTCTGCCAAAAACTTTCAATACATTTGTAATAACTTTATGGTGGAGTTCCCAGGTATTTTTTAACTCTTCTGTCTTCCAGATTTATCACATAACACCTGATCACGTGATAAAGCAGCTGCCAAAATAGCTCACAACGTTTTGAAACTCATCATGTCATTTGTTAGGTCATTTTTGATGTGATTTATCATATGATTCAATACTTTGCAGATTTAAAAATTCTGACAATGGAGATGGACAGTAAAATCACATATTCGAAGATTTCAGACCAGAATAAATAAGGAACAATGGAATTTCATATTTTCATGTGAAACTGGAATTGAAGAAACGGGATTCATTATAATGTATTTCCGTTTACCAGAAGGATCAATTTGTCGGAAGTATTTGATCCCTTGGTCTATTTTGAGATTCTCAGGTGTTAACGTTAGTTGATAGTACATTGTGAAAAATAATTATCAACGTGATTTGTAGTGATGTCCGAGTTCTCGAATGGTCGGGAACCTAAGTTCAGGTTCGGGACGGATTTGCATCGAGTCGAATCTTTTGATGATCCTGAAATTTTTGGAGACCCAAAAATCATCGGAAATCACGAAATCTTTGGGAATCCGGAGATGTTCGGGAATTTCAAAATTTCGGAGAAGCCCATAATAATCAGTAATCTCAGGAAATTGGAAAAAACGTACAATAGTCTGTAACGTCATAAAAAATAGTCAATACAAATATCTATAATATATCTAAGGAACAATTCATCCATTCCTGGTCAATTGATGGAACAGTTCGAGATGATCGATCGATAAAAGAAAGTTTAAAGGCCTTAAAAGCTGTTCATCGACTGGGTTTTGATTTGATTTTATGAAACTAGGAATTTTTGAAATTGTTGGCAATACCACACATTCGGTGAGTTGTCGATTGCAAGCCGGCACAAGTGTTTAGTGAACTCGGAACTCTCAGAAATCTCAAAATATTTGAAAACCCCGGAATTTGGAAATTCCCATTTTCAAGTTTCCCAAATATTCTGGAGAAAAACCCGAAATTTTCAAAAAACCTGAACTCTGAGGAACTTGACCCGAAGTTCCTAGATTTGTCCCACTCGGCCCGATCCGAAGGATTCCAGTACCCGCACAGCACTACTAATCTTTATCGCTAATGTCTCCATATTGCTGTTCAATAATATGACACTGAAACGAATATTGCTAGAAATATGCATAGATAGATCAAATGACTTTACTATAAAGTGATACCTTCACTTGCTCTATCAAGAATGTAGTGAAGTCAATTTCATACACACATGAACGTATGTTCAGTGGCAATATACCTCCTGTCTGAGTAATGGAAATTACTCAACAGCAGCAGGTTTTTGGGAAAATATAGAATTCTGTGCTATGCACTTCATCGGAATTATTGCTAGTGGTAATTCAAGTCTGGTAGTTGGTCGGCTCTAACAGCAGGGTCGCTAAGATAAGCGCACCAAGTGAAACCAGGCGGGTATCCTGTAAAAGCAGAATAATTATTTATAGCATCATTGGACAGAATATGGGTAATTAAAACCAAGAGTGCATGAACGTACAGTGAGACGGTTGAAAAATATCCTAAGTACTCTGAGTAGTATTTAATCCTAGCCAAAACACAAGGCAGGGCTATTTACAGTGCCTTTTCATCATACTCATAGTTTCCAAACGTTAGTTACAACAATCACTATGTTGTGTATGTAAATAATGAGTTGACAACCGATTCAAATTTGTCATAAGCGACCGTTCATATACTACCTGAGAGGACCCCCCCCCCCCCCCCCCCCCAACCTGTTTATCTCGTACATAAGATTGAAGAGATGTCAAAAGTATCTGGAATTAACATGAATAATAAAAAATGCACATAATCAACCTGAGGAAAAATGAAGAAACTATTCAAAAAAACGTTCTGTATGCATCAAAAACAAACAGAGGCTGTCGTCTAGACCGTCATATTATGTGAAAATTCCCGTTTGCATTAGATATTTGTAATAATGTAGGATGCGAATGAACTTTCGCCTGGGAATTTTGAACATGTGTAGTTCGAAGGTGAAACTGGCAATAAAATGATCTTTTTGAGGAAAGGTCTTAATCAATCCAGTCGAGTCAATGGTTCAGAAAATTCACCTGATGTTTCGGCAGTTATGTACTGCCGTCATCAGAGGCTATATTAATTATAAAAACACAATTCCTAATTAAAATCAGTCCAAGAAATACAATAATTGACTCACATCAATCGAGTAGCGAAAGTCTAAAAAAAAAACTACAGTCGAAATTGAATAAAATAAATGTAACAGGTGGATTACACAAAATACAAAGAAATGATTACCTTGAATGAACTAGGGTGATGATGCCATGGCGTCTGTGGTTACACATTGTGAGAGGATAGGCAACTCCTGTCCTCGTGTGATTATGGTCTGCTAATGAGATCTGGTATGACATCTCATGTTGTATATATATGAATTGGACTGTGATAAATCAAAGTGTTGACATACGTCACAGTCCAAAAGAACCGGAATGTTGTGTGTATATATATATATATACAACATGAAATGTCATACGTGATCTTCTTAGCGGACCATGATCACACGAGGACAGGAGTTGCCTATCCTCTTAGTTTTACAATGGGTAACCTCAAACACCAGGGCATCGCTCACGGCATCATCAGCCTAGTCCATTTGAGGACCCTGCATATAGGTATATCCCTGGCGCAGCTAGCACTCGCAGTTAGTTGCGGGATACAAGTTTTCTCCACCGTTTATAAAGATACCGAAGTCCTGTTGGAATCAATTTGAAGATAAAAGATTGTTCTGTGCTTTGTATTTTTCCGAATTTAGATTTTTTTTTTAGGATGGTAAAAACAGCTCTGAAAATAGTATAGTTCCTGCAGTGATAAAATGAAGATTTATCTTTGTTCGTTATTCTGCGAATATATAATTTATCTTTGATTTGAGACCAAAATCAATGCAATCGTGCGTAAGACCAGCGAGAAAAGTTGCGTGAGCCGCAACACAAAATAGCAATTTTTCCGCCTGAATAATCCCTTCCCTAGCACCATATTCCCACTCTGTCGTGATTCCGGGAGTCAGTCGTTGCTAAGCTCACTGGGCAACGTCTATATATGGAAATCGGTCACGTGTATTCTGTGCAGTCCACCTGTTACATATATTCTATTCATTTGACTCTTGTTTTTTCATTTTTCTGTACAGTTAATTATTGTACTTTTCGGACTTATTTTAATTGTAGATTGTGTTTTTTAATTAATGTAAATTCTGATGAGGGCAGTACATGACTGCCGAAAGGTCAGGCGAATTTTCTGAACCATTTACTCAACTGGATTGATTGAGACCTTTCCTCAAGTTCACGAGTTCGAGTGTTAACTTCAGTAGGTATAATAAAATAATCATGATTAGGACCCTGCTGGGCCCACCCTCCACCCAAATATAAGAAACAATATGAAAACGAGACTCTCCCATTCCTCCACGAAATGTCTCATAAGTAGTGTATGAACATCCTTTAGCTCATTCACAATCAGATTTTCTATCATTGAATAATGTCCTCAAAAGGATTGTGTGTTATTATCATTCTGAGATGGTGAAACTAGAATTTGCCAGGTATTATTTGTATAAGATGAGAAAATATCGTTGTTCTGATCGATGATACTTACTACTGAATGACCGCTATTAAGCTTTATGCTGTTAATGTGCGAGGATCAGACAAAACAGCCACCTGTGGAGTCTTTTGTCCAGCTGCGTGCAATTGTTATGTAGATATTAGTCACAACTTAAAAGTAATTTTTGAGGAAAGGTCTTAATCAATCCAGCGGTTGAAAGTAATTTAATCAATCCTCACAAAATATGATGAGATCTCCATTAAAATGTCATTTTCTTATTCATACTGTTGAATGATAGAAAATCAGTATATTATAAATGGATATAGATAGCACAGTAGTTCAAAGTCCACGTTATACCGAGAGAGTTTCTTGAAACCTCACGGTCGAAGCGCGCGAATTTTGACTTGCTATTTTCTGATTGGCTGACAAAATGCCAGTCAACGCGCACTAACGTACGTTAACTCCCTAGAACCGGCTGATAGGTGTCAGTTCACGAGAGGGTATGTTCGTTGCTTTGTAACGGACGTGAGACGCATGAGCTGGAGTTAGTTAAAATCAGCGTTGCTCAAATATTAAACTTGAAATGTTTATTAAAAATAAAACAATGCACATCTTTCAAGTTGTGAACGGTGCTAATTATCTCTATCTGCGAAAGATTGTGTTTCCTAACTTTTTCAAGTCAACTCATGGACTTTGAATACCTGACACACAGGCCTGACTGAGATTTTTTATTTATTCGACTTAAGACGATTGTGACAAAAAAATCTATCGTTGTCGAACTTTCAGTGACTAGATTTCTCGATCGACGGAATTTAGTTCATTTTCATTTTCAACATACTCGAAATAACAAAAATAATCATTCTCGTTTAAACAAAAATAGCAGAGGTCACTGATTAATCGCTTCCAATTATTCGATTAATTCGTAATAACCATCAGTAGCACAATCTTCAAGGGCTGCTACTTACGCTACGGCAAACGTAACATAACCTCTCGACATTTCATAGCCAGCTGTCTGCGATAGCAGACGTGATTCGCAATTCAATCATCCTAGTAAGATTTTGACGAAGTTGGCCGCCTGTACAGACTCGGCGCCGGCGCAGTCTGAGCGGGAGGTATCAAGAAACTCTCTCGGTAGAAACAAATACTTTCATCTCTATCATTCTGCTCTCATACATCGATAGATGATGATTGCTTTCCTTGTTCTACGGAGGAATTACCTTGGCATATGAAATTTGACTTTGTGAAAACAGAAATGAGATTGAATGATATTAAAACAGGGAAGTAAGTATTTATCGGATGCCTATGTGTTGATACATAAAAAAATTGTTTGAGTATATTGTATAAGTATTTAATACAGTTTTCAACAAGGATACATAATGTGTACATAAAAATATATATCATTTGTTATTTTAATAATTATATCAAATGCTTTGCATTTTATCATTCAATTGATGATCAAGATTACATTGTTTGATAAATTTATGCAACCTGATCAAATTGAGTAACATACCATATGTATAAGTACTGTTAGAAGAATAATTTATAAGCGTATTAATGATACTTCATTGAAAATTTATTTCAATAATTGCTTCTGTAGATTTCTGTAAATTGGTTCTAGACGGAATAATGTGAAACACAAGATATACCTGAGTAAAGTTGAATATATGAACAGAATACAAAAACATGCCGTAAAAACTGCAATAATCACGTTATCAGCAAAATGAAACCATAAGTTTTAGAGTCCGGAGTATTACCATCGCCGCGGAAGGTCCGGTCCTCTCATTTTGAGCTTGAATCACTCGGCCAAAGAAAAGCATGCGAACTTGAAATTACAGCCATTGGAAAGCCTGGAGAATTCCGCGTCGAATGCGTCCAACGAGATATGTCTGCATAAGCTTGCAGCGTGATAAGTTTCGTAAAGTATAATATTCATCGACTTTTTCACTACAGCTAACTTCGACTCGTCGGCTTTTATCAGATAAACGATTTGAAAATTTTAAATAATTCACACAGTAACTGCAAAGTATGCCCTGTCGTGTTACGAAAAGGGATTTGAAAAATATCAATTGGTTGAATTGCTATGAATTCAAATAGACAAACAAGCGACCATGAGCACGCGTGCAGCTACATGGATTTGAGAGAGCTCAAAATATTGTGAATAAAAAAACCGCGGTAAATACACTCTTCAGAAATTGGATTGAAGCTTCTGATGAGGAGTAATTAACGGTTACTCTCTGTCCGAAAAGTGAGCGGGGCGTAGCGTAGCTCGACGCGTCAGTTTGAGCCAGGCTCTCGTGTTACCGTGTGAATTACTCCTGATCAGAAGCTTCGATCTAATTTCTGAAAAGTGTATTTACCGTGGCTTGTTATTCACAATATTTCGAGCTTTTACGAAGTTATATTTATCTATTTTTATTCATAGCAATTCAACCAATTGATATTTTTCAATTCCGTTTTTATAACACGACAGGGCATAATTGATCGCAGTTACTGTGTAAATTATTCCAGATTTTCGAAGCGTTTATCTGATGAATGCCGACGAGTTGAAGGTAGCTGCAGTGAAAAAGTCACCGAATATTACACTTTACAAAACTTATGCAGACGTATCGCGTTGGACGCATTCGACGCAGAATTATCCAGGCCTTCCAATGGTTGTAATTCCAAGTTCGTACGGTTTTTTTTAGTCGAGTTATTCAAGCTCAAACTGAGAGGACTGGACTTCCCACGGTGACAGTAGTTAATTTTAATAGGAAATAATAATAATATTATACGACCGCAAATAATTACGTACTTTTTCCGATTCCAATAAGATTGTGACAACATTCATTCAACTCAGCGATAATGCATTTTCAAGGGTCACAACATGCTGGAAATATTTATGCTACCTGCTTCAACTTTCAGTAATGATGACGGAGTTCAAGCTACATACACTTCTCGAACGCTCAGATACAGATTATTCGCTCATTCGTCAAGAAAACAGCCGATCGGAGTTATGAGACCGAACGGTAATTTATCACAGCATATTCAATTCACGGAAGTTGTGGATATTATTGATTAAGCGCTCTCAAGAACAGAATGTTCTTTCGGTAACATTAGCATTCAAATGTTGAATAGCATTACTTAGCCAACATAGTATAAAGTAAATGAAATGTATATTATTTCGCAGATAAATCAGATCTGAATAACAGTCTTATAAAATACCATCATTTTGCTGTCACCACAAAGCATTTGGGGTAGCCGCTGTATTTTGATTCAGCAATATCATAGGATTTCGTCAACCATATTACATCGCGTGTCAGTTATCATTGAAATAGCACATGTATATACATTGGACATATGTATTTGAAAAGAGAATTGAGAAAGAATGCTTTGAGGAAAATTGAATAGTACGAAGTATAATAATAGTATTGTTACACGCCATGTGTTTTGCAATTCCTGCGAAGGGAAGTTTGATTTGAGAAGCAAACGAACCAAGTAAAACTCATGTTAATTGTCGCACTAATGCGAAAAGTACTTTACGTGATACCTGCGTGAGAAGTTCAACTTCCCGCACTGTAGAGGATGCGCGAAATGGCCGGTTTCCAAACGTTCCAGAAAGCGTGCGGTAATATGTATTCCCGCACGCTCTCACACATTATCACCCGGTCTCTGGCCCGTTCGTGAATTGTCAGCCACTTCCACGCCGCCCCTACAGAAACCGAACCTCCTATTACAGGTTCTACATAAAATCGGATGTGATATTTTTGGTACTTGCCTCGTGCAGTGCGCCCAAGAAGATATAACAATTTTGGAACAAGAAGAAAAAGGAATAATAGGATATGCAACTCATGCTTGGTTGGCAATTCCTGACTCGTGTGAATGCACCAATCACCTTCGGATCGCGCCGCAACTTCATACTCGTCGGGAATCGTCAGCTTCCCGCACGAGTTTCACAATATACTATTCCCACACTGTTTATACAAGTAACTTTTCGCACTAGTGCAGGAAGTACTTTCGACTCTAATGCGGAAATACGGTACTTTCAAATTGTGAGATTGCCTTTTAAGAATCTGTTAATTTTGAGGGGGTTGTACGTTTTTTTTTTAAATTAGTAGTTACACTGTCCGATAAGCCTGGCTGTTTTTTCCACATTGCGGATCGAACCAATCATACCCAGTACATTAAAAAGATCTTTCCATGCCATCCTACATACGCAATAAGTACCCATTATGTTAGGTTTCCGAGGAAGCTACATCTAAATGCTAAAAGAACGACATTTCCATCATCCGTAGGGCCCTGTATCTATCGATGCTTGAACTACCCGATCGACTTCAGTAGAAACAGGGCTATAAAGAAATCTATTTTTCTCAAACCCTAATGCGCTTACTGATGTGTTTCGCATTTCAAAAAAATTTTGATGAAAATCAAGACTGGATACACCGTTTAATACAACATGCTTGTCCATGCAAGTGGAAAATAATATTTAAAGCTACACAATACTAAAGATTATAGGATAGAGTGGAAGGTGCTCATATCGTCTTTCCGCAGTGCCCCTCTGAACTCAAAGAGAAAATACACCGTGCATGTGTACGTGGTGCATCTACATCTCGCTCACATCAACGCATCATAAGCAATATAATAAGTTTCTAAGTTAAAGATATATATATGAGTTTCTGTAAGTTTTTTCTCCTATAGTAATCAATCTTAGGTCAATATTGTGATATATCCATTTATTTTTATAAGACTGATCTACTGTGATATAGAGTGAACGAGCTAGTGAATGAACATTATTGTCATTTTACAGGTGTTAAGGGAATGTTGTAATAACCACGTGAATAAGAAAAGCTAGCACTTGATTAGGAAGTCATTTTGGTCATTTAGATGACAGTTTTTTTTAGATATGTTGACACATGAAATGATTCAAATAAGAGTGAACATTCACTGGCCTGGTCACTCTATTTGACCAAATTTTGATATACTCGCACTGTTACTATTAAAATTTATTATTTTGCCAAAATTTAATCAACTTGTTGCCATTCTCCTCTGGTGAACGACTCTTGGAAGTTTAGACTCCACACTTAGAGCATGTGTGCGTGTATGAGTACATACATCACATACGGACCCGAAAGTAGCGCTAAGAACCATAACCGAGCGCGCTGAAGATCGAACTACGCTTCTGGGTATGCATGGGCCCTTCCACTTTATCCTATAGTCTTTGCACAATACCACTTCTGGTAAATCGAAAAATCATAAAAACAATTTTTCACCTACGAATTTGAGATGATTAGTGCCCACCTTTATACAACTATACTCATACATGTTTCATCGTATTATAAAGTTGTGTTGGGATTTACTACATAATTTGTTGCTATAGCACTCGGTGAATCGATCAATTGCCAATGATTTTGTGCAAAGATAGGAGAGGCTTTGGTTTGAGGATGACTATGCTGACTTTGTTGAAATTTAATAGGAACTTTGCAATACGAAAGTTCGAATTTTCAAACGAAATTCCATTACTATCACACTGGCATGCCTCTGTTTAGAAATTCAGGAAAAATCGGACAGAAATATACGATTGTATGAGAATGCAGTGATGAATCTGACAAACAAGAGGAATGATTCGGTGAAATATGGTAGCATGAAATACCTATATGGAATTAGCCTTGAAATTTCAATGGATATGGAATTCTGTATTCCATACACCGGTAAGTAAATGAAAATATCCTGCAAACGGAAAAAACTCCATTGACATGAATATGTGAGTCATTACTTTAGATTCTACACAAATAATAAGTACAAATTTGGCATTTCGGTGTTTCGGACACGAATGTTCAGCACACCGAACATTGATTTAAATATCCTGGTCCAGAATATGACTGAAAAACTTGACCATAAGTCACACCTCAATGGACATTAAAAAATAACGGTCTCATATGAAACCGAAATTTGCAATAGAAAAGAATTGACGTATAGTCAACTTGCCTTTGGGTTTGTATTTAAGGTGGTCCTCGATAAACTGGCAGGGACAGCGGGCGGAGACGCAGTGTCTCGGTATGACCGATGTCCCCACAACAGATCTATTTCTCTCCTGGGAATCTATAACGAGGTCAAGTCTGCGGCGTGCAAGGTGTCGTGCCCATCGAGACACGTATCTCAGCAGCAACAGCTCCGCCCGCTCCTGCCAACACAGACCAGCACTGTTCAACACCTGCTATTTACTTTCACACATGTCATTTCAACATTCCTGTACAACGGGGGCAATGAAATTCTCATGAATGTGATCGACTAAATTCCATAGTTAAAGATCTACAAAAACACCCAATGCGCTCATTATTCTCTTTTACACTTATCTATATTATTATACTTACATATTAATCCTGATTATTTAACTATATTTATATTATTATAATCATTTCCAATTATTCATGTTTATTATATCTACTTATTATTGTGTCTCAGTCTAAGGCATTATTGTCGCTTTGAAAATTATGTCATTTGTTCTGCAAATTATACTTCACATTTTGGAGCATGGTTTAAAGACCGAGATTAAAATTTACTCAAGTGTTTCATTAAGATCAGCGGATTGATGAACATTGCAAATGATTATTTGTAGTAAAACCATCTACCAGTATGTACTTTTCGTACGATTATTAACAATAGCGCTAGAATTGGAAAGATCAAAAGCTGTGAGTCAATTAGCAATTATAGTTATATTATACACTCGATTATATAGCAAAGATAGTTCGAGGTTTCCTGAAATTTCACATTTCTTTGATTAATATACTGTTATTCAAACGTGAAGAATTTTAGTATTGGAAATGATGAGCGTTCGTAATGTGAGCATGTGCAAATTTGCACGAAATTTGAATTGGAACATTTCCAATGTCAGCTGTATAGGCGTTCCGATATTTCAAAGCATTATTGCACAATTCTGGTATATTTTCAGAACTTTGATGTTTTTTGTCATCGGACACCCCGAACTGAGTATGTTATTCAAAAATTAAATGGGTGATTCAAAGTACTATATAGCAGAGATATTATTGAAACATAAAATATTTTCATTTCATTTTCAGTCATGAGTGCTCACGTCACTAGAAATATCCCTAGCCGATGGTTGTGATGATCGCTAGCTTGCTGATTTGCGAAGATAGATCTCGTGCTAATTTTTCATGCGCGTTTCACTACTGGCTGCCTGCGTGGGCAAATCAAAACAGGTCGCTATGGCATCATATGATGTAAGCGATCACGTTCATTTATCCTGAGACAATCCCTTGAAATTATACACTCAACTGCGAGGCGCTGAATAATACAACTCCTATTGACTGTTTTGATTTTCGTGCTAAATAATACACGTCTCTTGATTGTTTTGACCTAATAAACAATCACGTTCGTATATAATCGTTTTCTTTTTTTCCTTCATCCATGGTGCTGAAGTCTTTTTAAATCGAAAAAAAGTGAAGCAGACAGCCTCGTGTGAAACGAAATTCAGCAGCGTAGCAAGCTTCAATCCACACAACGTAGCCAGCTGGCTAGTGCACAATGGAATTTGATTATTCGAAGCCGTATTCTGGACACGAGAAAAAAATCTGCAACTCTTATTCTTCGAAATTGTTGGAGATGTGTTTTTGAAGAATTTTTATAATTGTACTCTTTCATTTTAAATTGATGTTACACAGATTATATGACTTTGAAAACATTAAATATTAACAAAATAACTGTCATGGACGACATAGACGATGAAGGGAAGGGTTAAGGGGTTTAGGTACTGAAAATTTCACATCCAGAACCGCCAACGGTAGAGATCCGCCCCATGTCGATGCAATGCGGAAAAATTAATTTTTTCCTCGTTGTCAAAATTGTTTCTTTCGAATCCGTTGAGATAAATTCCATACGATAGATTGTTCATTGTGGTCCACAGAATGTGTAAAAAAATCCGGAACCCTCATAGTTCAAAATTGTAGGAGGAGATACCATTTGAAGTCACAAAAATCGTTCAAATGTGTGAAAAATGTATCACGTCACCTTCTTATTTTGTATTTTCGCTAGTTTTTACTTCTGTGCACAAAATCTATGATTATTTCTGGAGAAACAAATGAGTAGAATGTAGATAAAGAGTGTGGAAAAAAGAAACTCATTATTATTATACGGTTGGAACTCTTCTACTATATCATGATTGCTATCATGTTAGTTTAATTTTTCTGCACCACCAGAGTTATTGTTGAAGAAGAGGATTAGTCAGAATAATTCTGTGCCATATGTGGCGTCCTCTGTACCGTGATTCGACCTTAACGTGGCGTTTCTTTAGTCTGCTAATGGTATAATTCTATCGGCGGTTTCACGTTTTCGTTTAGTTTTCAAACTGTTCCTTGCAAGTCTTTGTTTATCACGATGCATACCTACATCTTTGGATGGATTCGTTGGAGACAGCCAGACCAGAATAATTTTCATACTCTGCAAGAGCTTTTGAACATTCGACATTATACTCTGAAACTACCTCTGCTACTGCAATTTCGATCCCGATTTTTCAATACATTTTTTAGGTCACTCTGAACAATAAATTGTATGGTATTTTCAATGTCTCAGAGGATTACAAGATGGCAGTTTTTAAACAGAAAAAGACAACTGTTTTCTTCAGATTCGCAAAATATGACGTACAGGGAATACGTTAAAATATGCTGATAATGCCATATACATCGTGAACATGGGATTATTTATGATAATGCGCAATTATACATCAAACATTTTGACCAGGATAGTTTATTTTTTCTTATTACGAGGAAGTATATATTTTAAGAGAATATAAGATTAGAAAGCGAGTCGAGATATTTTTCACACATCTGGATGATTTTTGTGACTTCAAATGGTATGTCGTCCTACATTTTGGACTTCGAAGGTGGTGGAGTTTTTTACACATTCTGTGGGTCACAATGAACAATCTATCGTATGGAATTTTCAATATCGCTCCGGATTAAAAAAAAAAAAACAATTTCAGAAAAGGGCGAAAAATTAGTTTTTTCAAGTTTCATCAATGCAAGGTATTTTGATATGAAAAATGATAACGAGACAAAAATCAGCCGGTCTTATAACGTTAGCGGTTCTGGATGTGAAATTTTCAGTACCCGATCCCCTTAAGGTGCTATTGAAGACATACTTAGACCCATTGTTACTCATTTTTAAAAACATTGTTGTCACTTCGGAAATGGAATTCGTTGCTAAACCTACACCAAACAACCGATCGGAATGAAACTTTGGGGAGTGGATGCAGTATTTCGGCAAGAAGTGGTTGAGTATTTTAATTCTACGAAATATTAAATCTTGTATCGAAAATTAAGATTTTTCCAATCTAACCTATAAACGAACCCAACCCAACTTTCAGAGAATCCCGAAAAACTTTGAATTCTCTTGGAATTACAGCAAAATGAAATATTTAGCCACTTTCTGCCAAAATTCTGCATCTAATCTTTGAAGTTTCGTTTTGCTCGGTTGTGTGGTGTAGGAGTGGCGACGAATCACGTTTCCAAAGTGATAACAAGGCTTCTAAGCATGAGTAACAATCGGTCTTTATGTCTGGTGAATATGTCTCTAATAGCACGTTAACCCTTTATCGATAATATCGTTGATGCCAGTTATTTCGTTAATATTGCATATTTTTGAGGTCATATAATCTGTGTAACGTCTGCAATTTATAACGAAAAAGTACAATTACAAAAGTTTTTCAAATAAAAAATTGCTTAAAAATTTATCTCCTCCCACAATTTTGAAAACTGAGAGCTGCCGATTTTTTTACATGTTCAGAATAGGACTTCAAACAATCAATCGTATTGTACTTTCGATATCTTCATTTTTTCAAAAATAAACATTTCGCAAACAGCCTAAAAATGATCGAATCGATTGCGCGTTTCAGTTGGGTATATATTTTTTTCGAGAAACATAGCCAGAAAATAAATCTACAGCTCTCCACGCCCTATACCAAGCAGGGTCCATTTTAGAGTGCAGCCCCCCTGAAGTCAGCAAAAATCTCGGTGCAAGTATGAACTCGCCGAGCTGGCCGGTAACCTGAGCCAAACTTAATATATGTATGTAAACTCCATTCGCTCGCAAACCCATTACGATCTCAACTTGGAATTCTTAGGGTAGGAGAGGGTAAATAGAGCTACGTTCGCATGAATTTTTCAAAATTTTATCTTGTCGTTTTCATGGTGAATTGGATATCTAAAAGTTCTTTCTACACATCAAGATGCAGATTACGAGAACAGCTTTAAAATGAGTACTCGATGAGCTCGGTAGGCCCAGGCTAGGATCAGAAGATGTGCTCAGTTGAAGTTATCCGTATGCAGGGATTTAACATTTAAAAAAAAATAGGAGTTAGCTGTAATTTTTGAAGTATTAAAGATACGAGGTTCCGTGAACTAGATTTCTTGGTGGTCATCGATACCCTACTCATACACAAAAAAATTAAGGAAGTACCAGAATTAAACTAAAAAATAATCTAGCTGAAGTCTTTGGAAAATATATGAAACTTTGGCCAATACACGTGAATATGTACAAATAACGTATTTCTCGCGTTCCTGATTCAATAAAATCTCTTCCGGTTGTCTTCACAAATTTTCAAACTTAAAATTTGTGTGAAATTTGTCACTCTTACGTATGGCGTTTTCAGAAAGCACAGTCCAGGCTGAAATGGGTTGAACTACCCTGAACTGGAACTGTATCTTTGAACTGGTCGCTACCCTATTGAAAATATGTATAGCGTACATGATGTCATGCTTACGTCGATATAACGTCAACTCCGACGGCCGAAGGCACGCCCAAAGGCATCCGCCGAACGATTATCATAAAATATCCTGAATTTGGGATAACGTATCGCGTCACTTACTACGCAAATTACGACGCACTTCTACGTCACTTATACTTTCTACTGTATAAGTTTATAGAAAAAAAATTGCTGTGCTGTAAGACTTCATTTCATTTTGAGTTAATGTTCGTAGTCACTCATCATGTATACCCATACGTAAGAGATTCGATAATCCACAAGCAATGTCGTTGCGCAGTGGTAAGGTAAGAGCCTATGGAGTTGGAGGTTCAGTATTCAAGTCTTGCAGCACAGCAATTTGTTTTTTGTCTATAAACTTTGACAGTAGGAAGTATAAGTGACGTATGAAGTTACGTTGTAAATGACATTGAAGCGCGTCGTAAATGACGTAGAAGTGCGTCGTAATTTGCGTAGTAAGTGACGCGATACATTATCCCAAATTCAGGATATTTTGACGTTTAATTGACGTTATTTCGGCGTGAGCGTGACTTCATTTACGCTTTAGAGTTTTCAATCGGGCAGAGGGACGACGATGACAAATCTTGATACAATATCACGCATTCGATCACGCTCTGTAATCCCAATCGCTGTGAAATGAGTTCTGCGCGGTGCGGTATAAAGTTTCTGTTGTAAGGCTCATACTTGTTGAATTAAAAAATATTTATGTTGGTACTTGCCTCATGCTAATTGGCATTAAGAGGATACAACCGTTCAGGATTAGGAAGAAGACAAATATTTCTAAACTGTCGGCAAATACAAAGATATTATATAGCGCGGTATAGCGCGGAGTGTGAAAAGTGACTCACAGCGTGCGAGTGGCACATACCTATAGCTCCGCCCCCAAATCGGTATACTATTACGCACCTACAACTTGTCGGCAAGCTAAAAGCAGTGTGCACACATTTGCACATGTACGGAAGTTATTATTTCGGCAATTGAAAAACATCTCTTGTACTGATTAGAAACTAATTCTTGTACTATTATTGATTACAATGTCTTCGGAAAGTGACTCATCGATTACGGGAGCGAATTACCTCCAGAAATAGCCGAAGCGGCTAAAGAAGTGCCATTAAATTTGTTACCGGTTAATTTAAAACGGCTTTACACAGCAACTTATAACAATTTCAAGACGTGGCGGTCAAAGAAAAAAATCTCATCATTTGCAGAAGAAGTTTCTCTCGCATATTTCAAAGAAGAAGAAGAGTGTTAATATTTTTTTCTTTGAGATTAAAATTTTGTTAGTTCGGGGGGGCACCCCCCCCCCCCCCCCCCCCCCCCCCGCGGGCTTCACCGCTGGACCCCGCCACCGCGTACAGTGATCCATAAAAATTCAGTTTTTAAACTTACTTTACGCACGTTGTTATGAAAAATAACGTTTGATACCCGGTGCGCGAGAACTCACTTTACGCACTGGTATCAAAAACTACTAATTCTCCAAATTCTAACTATACTTTCGTTGACTAGGGGAGTACCAGGGTTGGGAAATTAAGTTTGGCGTAGGGCGGCGCGTGATTGCAGTACCACCCCATAGTGTTACAATGCCCCAGCCATAGGGCCAGATGGCCAGCCATTTACGAGAAGAACGCTCCGAAAGTTTCGTTCCTATGTTATATACCCGGAAGTATTCTCTGTTTATCGAATGATCTAGTGGCTCCGTGTTCCGAAGGTTCCGTGTTTGAACCCACCGCCCGTCATTTTTTTGTTTTATTCCATTTTTTCAAATTATTGTTCATTTAACTTATCAATAAGTTAATTTACTATAATAATAATTATATAAGAAATATAAAAAAAAAAATTCTTGCCTCTTACTTTCAACGTATCTATTTGCTTTTCTTTTATTGACAAATAACTATACAACGAAGTTCAAGTTGAAAACATGTCTTATTTCAGCATTTTGAAATTCTCTGTCCAAATTAATTTCAAATATTCGTTCGTATTGTATATTGAAAATATTTCGTTTCTATAATTGATATTGTTCATATATACATAATCTTCCATTTTTCACATTATGATCCAATACGCATGGTTCGCATCGAAACTAACCAGAGAAAGAAACATGTTTAGAAATGTTAACGAGGTTTGCTTTTCGATAGATATCCTTAAAACCCCCTGCTCTTGTAAAAAATGCTCATTTATTCGATGCACAAATTGTTCGAATATCTTTTGTTTCGAATGTTTTTACGACAAATATCATTCTGGCTCTTGTACAATATCGAAATATAGCGAATAAACATATCTTTATTCATATTCTTCACAACTTGATTATTGTCCTCCTATGCACGCAATATTCAATATACAATATGAATGAATATTTGAAGGAAATAATTTGGACGGCAAATTTCAAAATGCTGAAATAAGACATGTTTTCAATTTGAACATCGTTGTATAGTTATTTTTCAATTAAAAAAAACATAAATAGATACGTTGAAAGAACGAAGCAAGAATTAAAAAAATATATTTCTTAGATAATTATTATAATAGTAAATTAACTTATTGATGAGTTAAATGAACAATAATTTGAAAGAGAGAAATAAAGAAAAAAAAATCACGGGCGGAGGGTTTGAACATGGAACCATCAGCTTGATACGCTTGCCAGCTACCACCTCGGCCACCAGGTCATTCGATCAACAGAAAAATATCGTCCTGCACTTGTATTTTTACAATTGTTTTACGGACTGCGATAAAACAAACTATTATTTAGATGCTTTGTGTTTAACGGATATTAATTTAATTTGTTAGTCAATTTAACGCGGAGATTGCTACGTGAAAACAGAAAAGAGAGTTATTTGCTTTGATATCAGTTGTTATTTGAAAATATCCGTTGATATTTTGACACTTACTGGTTGCCATATTCGCCACACGCGACTAGATCGCAACGCCCCGACTCCGGTGGCGAATTTTTTGATCACACTAAGAGCTTTCCCCTCACCACAGGAGTTTCCGGGCCTGTGTATATGGCCGTGATCAACTCTCTCAGCATTCTCTCTGCGATGCTAATCATACCTTGCGAATTGCTACGCTGGTTAGGCTCAGGTGCATGCTTCGTGGTCAGGCTCAGCTGTCCCGCGTATATTTCAGGAGGTGGGGAGACCGAGTTTGATCTCCTATTTTATAGGCTTCAGAAGTATGGCATAAAAATATAATATAATGACCATGTTTACACCAAGCCGATTTGATGCGAACCAAGTACCGGAACGACCATTCATGTGCAGGGCTCCGAAGGAAATTTCCTACATAATCTCCGCTGATTGGTTGTTCCAGCATTTGGTCCGCATCAAATCGATTCGGTGTAAATATGGCCAATGTAATTCTGTACTAATACCTGTATAAAATCGGTGGCATGGCATGTTTGTTACCAGCAAACTCAAGAACCAGTGGACCGATTTACATGAAACTTGCACCAATGTCTTGCTCACGTTTTCTCGAGTAACATAGGCTGTTTAAATTGTGCGAAAATGTTTCAGTTATATGCGAAAATAATGAAAATACGATAGAAAAGTACGCTTTATGCATGGACTGTACACTCGAGGCGTGAAATCTGAGCAACGACAGCGAGATCGAGCTGTCTCACCTGTTTTACCATTTTGGCTTAAATCATTCAGATGGCGATGGACCCGTGGAAACATCTTACAGTTACTTTCGCCGGATGGCTTCCGTTCGCGTAGTTCAATCACGCGTTTTAGCACACATACCACGCTTCACGAACGATATTTCCATGAATTTTCTGATACCACTCACTGACTACGTTTCCATCGTAAGGTCACAATCGGGCCCGGTTGAATTTGAGCCAATGAATGATGAGATTTGACAGAAGATTATTGTTTCCCTTTCTAATCTTGATTCTCATTGACTCAAATTCAACCCCAACCCGACTCTGACCCTATGATGGAAACGTAGTCATTTGCAAACCACGTGGTGCTCGGCTCTGGATCAAGATTCCAATACGTTGCGATTGTGTAAATCTTAGCGTCAAGGCGCAATTGGAGTTGCCGATGGCAATCTAACCTAGCTAACACAGGGAATATTTATTTTTCATCAAATCTGAGCGATGTCCCGAAAAAGTAAAATAATTAGCCACTTTCTGCCATCATGCTCAACGAATTCTCGAAGATTCATCAAAATCGATCCAGTCGTTTGCATAAATCTACGATTCTCGTTTTCGACACGGTTTCTGTGCATTTAACATAGCGAGTCCAAATTCCCCTTAAGTCGAAGGCGGCGCTATCTTTCTCCCTAGTCCTACCCCATTGCATGCCCCCGCTAACACCCGCTCACCCCCGCCAGTACCAATATTTTGGGCACCAGCGCCAACTAGGGGCGGTCTCTTCCTCATTCAAATGTTTGATAGCCCCTTACAACAATGATTTTTAGCGGTTCCATAGAGCCGATGGCTCGCTCGTGCTAAAGCGGTAGCGCCACTAATACATGGGTAATGCCACTGATGCATACCTATGTGTCAGTGGCCTTACCGCTTTAGCGCGAGCGAGCCATCGGCTTTAAAGAAATGTTGAAAATCATTGTTGTGAGGCACCACCAAACATTTGAATGAGGATAGAGACCGCCGCGAGTTGGCGCTGGAGCGCGGTATGTGGGCATTGGCGGGGGTGAGCGGGTGTTATCGGGGGCTTGCCATGGCGTAGGACTAAGGAAAAAGATAATGGCGTTAAGGTGGTTCCTTAGTCGCTCACCTCCTTTTGGTCGAAAAAAAGTGTGGGCGTGTCACACTTTTTGATTATTATCCAAGCCCAGGCGTCGAAAACGAAACAAAAATGCACAGCGCAAATTCTAATTTAATTCAGAACACATACGTCCAAAAACATGTTCGTTCCATATGCGGAAATAAAGAACATATATCCTGTGTTTACGAAGTTCGAGTGTCAATATCCTCGACGGCCATTATTATGAGAGTTGTCCGCTGAGTTCAGCCGTCTCGAGAGATAACGTGGCGCACGAATATGCCGACGCGAGGGTAAAGCAAGCGCTTGCTACAGCACCGCGTTACACGATGCGTGATCTCTCCGCCACATCGATCGAAATAATCAGCTGCACTGATCTCTACTTTAACTAGATGGCGTATGCTGTGGAAATAGTGTGTTACGATTCGAAGGCTCGGCGGCCATCTTTGATATGGTAAAATATGCCGTTTCGAGCGGCAAATTCGAATGGCAGTAATAATAATAATGCCGATTTAAAGGGTTTGTCCAGTCAAAACGTCAAAAATTCAATACCATATTAATTAAGTATTGCAATTAATATGAAAAGTAAGTTTTAACGTACATATGTACAATATATTCGACTGAATTCAGCTTACATAATATGTATCATAATCATTTTTTATATAACTAAATGATGGGTATACATACAATACAACACGCATTGGGAGTAATGAATGGAAATCAACGCTTTATTGGATTTTACATTTTTTTACAATATGTATGTACTATGACTATCGATCCACAAATTGAACTAACAAATATTATAATTGTTAACACGAATATACAATATGATCAATAAAAAATATTGAACAAAATTAATAAGGAAAACACGCTTCTTACCTCGTTGCCGAGTGGTTAATGGATTCTCATCATTATCTGCTGGTTCGTTAGGTGAATTGCTTATATTGCTTATATACTTTTGAACTTCGGTGGGTGTTCCTAAATATGTGTATGTCTGCATATGAAGTGCATTTGTTGAAGTGAAGTTATCTAAATGAAGCAATATAAATAAGAAAATATAATATATTATTATACCTTCACTAACTCCAGATGAAAACAACGTGGGCACCGCATTGGGTTTAAGAACTAAGCCTTGACCTGATGATCGAAAACATTCTTCCTGGAAATGGGCACTACACAGCAAACTCTTTTCATTTGGAACAAAATCGTTTAACTGCATTGCCACTACCCATTTCTGCAGTAAATCAAGTTTACCCGAGGGGAATCTGTTGAATAAGTATTTTCAAATTGAAGTACAGATATTTCGAAATGGACTTTGTAATAATACGTTTTTCTTGTATACTCAATAAGCCATTCACGTGAATAATTCTTACTTGCGAAATGATCTTTTCTTATCCTGTCCTTTCGGTGCATAGCAGTAAACGCAAATTGATTTATATTGTCCGAACAGTGTAGGAATACTTCTCTCACGAAGATACCGATTATTTGTACGTTCTTGAAATGCCGTTTTTCAAAATGATCTGAACATAAAACATTGTATTTCTTTGGTACAAAGCTAGACCCCAACCCCATGTTGTGCAACCATAAATGCAGGAGCCTCTCATCTTTCAAAGGAAACCTGAGAAAAATATTCTACAGTGTAAATTTTGAGAAATATATGTACCTAGTAAAGTACGAAAAAAAGAGGAACATGACATCACCTGTAAGACAAACATATCGAGTGTATAACTCATATTTTACTTACTTATGATATGTTCTGCCTTCTGTCTTTTCTCTTGAACCACAAAAGCTACAAAACACCATTTTAAACACATTTACTCAACTAAAACTAATTTCCTTAATAACAACCCGGAGTCAAAACCATGCAGGTGTCAATAGAGCGGGCCGCCATATTAGCATATTTTACGATATCAAAGATGGCTGCCAGATCTTCAATTAGTAACAAATCGTCCTATCAAATACGGCATCCAGTTAAGTATAGAGATCAGTGATTAGCTGTCATTGTTACGCATCGTGTAACGCGATGCTGTACCAAGCGTCTGTTTTACCCTTGCGTCGGCATATTCGTGCGCCACGTTATCTCTCAGGCCGGCTGAACTCAGCGGACAACTCTCATAATAATGACCGTCGAGGAAATTGACATTCGAACTTCGTAAATACAGGATATGTTCTTTATTTCCGCATGGAATGAACATGTTTTTGGACGTATGTGTTCGAAACTGAATTTGAATTTGCGCTGTGCATTTTTCTTTTTTTTTTTTGACGCCTGGGTTCGGATAATAATCGAAAAGTGACGCGCCCACTTTTTTCGACCAAAAGGAGGTGGGCGACTGTGGAACCACCTTAACTTGACGCCAAGAGTTACACAATCGCAACCCTGACGCATACATATACAGTTCACACAGCATATTCGTATGTTCAAAACCACAACGGTGCAGGGCGTGAAGCACCGAGTATAATCATAAAAATCTCCGGAAAAAAATGTATGAGCTGAAAAAGAATCGTTTTGCACTACTCCCAAAATCTGTTTCGTGCATGAAAATCATGAAATTTGACCTCTGAAGGGGTACTATACTTGTAAAAAATATCTTGGACTATTCTGTCACTATTTGCCGGTCTATTACAGAAAAGAACTGTATCATTTTGTCCTTCCAATTGTTCACATGTGGATAAATAATAATTCTGCATGCAACGCTATTTTACCGAGAAATGCTCGAGATCTAAGGCTAATATTCCCATTTATCAGTGCTAAGAGAGATGAGATAATATCGTATGAATATATGTGGAAATCAAAACTACGGAATGCATATTCCGAAATACGCAGCGAGCACGTTTACTCTCCGATCCACATAAAACAAATATTCAATATGTGATAATTAACCTATCAGGAAAACATGAATTCACACTATCCAATTAAGGAGGTTGTAACGTTTGAGTAAATGCTTAGGAAGATATTTACAGATTTTGTAATTAGTTGACTGCATCGCCTCCAAGTTAATTGATCTCAAAACTACGTACGGGGCCGTCCACTTATTACATGAGACGATTTTGGGGGAGGAGAGGTTAGCATTTTCCTTACTCAAAATAACTTGGGCGGATGGGAGACTTCAACAGCAGCTTACGTAAGATTTTTGACCACGCGTCAATCGAAAATCAGCTCTCCGCACAGCAATTATTTCCAATATTAAGTCACATGCCTTCGAGAATTATTTGTGTATTTTGATTTATTCATGTTTAACAATCTTGAATCTCTCTGGTTGCTGTAAGTTTTTCAAAAACTTATCATTTACGCTAGGGTGGGTAGGTACTACAGAATTCAAATTTTCATAATAATTTCAAATATTCCAGGCATGTATCCAATCTTACGCACGATTACGTTGCGGAAGGCGGGGGGGGGGGGGGGGGGGGGGGGGGGGGGGGGGGGGGGGGGGGCTTGACGAACTCTTACGATTTCTTATTTAGGAGGAAAAGGCGGTAAAAAGCGGCAAGTATTGTCTTACATAGGAAAGTGGACGGCTCCTGATTTTACACCACTGGACATGAAAATTTTAAAGGTGGACGGGTATCCGACTCAGTCGGGCACCCAAGCCGGATTTTGATGCTGCGTGTGAGTCGGTTGGGTCTGTTGGACCCGATTTTGACTTAGGTACTCGAATCAATATTAGATACCTGGGTAGAATCGGGTACACGGACCGACCCAACCTGCAGAAATTGGCTGCCCGAACGCCGCTAGAAAATACACAAAATATTGTGAAAGTATCGGACAAAATTCTATGATATTGTTCCGTTTGGTTTGAAAAAAAAAACTCGGAGAGAACCCACTACTTAAGTTAAATATTTGAAGACATCTGTGGGCTGATTCACTGCGTTGATGCTACATGCATGACTGCAAAATTCACGTGACAATCTGCCATTATAAGGCTGTTGTCATTGGAAACTAATGATAATTCTACAATTTTAATAATATCAGAATAGCGGATAAGCCCGCAAGTATGAATAGAATTGCTCATGCGGTGGCTTGGCAACGTCGTCGAAGAGCCTGATGTGAAATGATCTACATTTGATATAATTCAAGGGTACTCAAGAAATATATGAATAATTATAATAGATTCTCTTATTCAAACATTAAAACCTGTGCGTAATTATATAAATACCAAGATAAGTATGCTTCAATGTTCTTTAGAGTGAACGTGCGGGGAAATTCGTGTCCCTATTTTACGACCAAGAGTTGGTACTTGAGTCATATGAGTGACTCGAAACATTAATTTCTCTCTCTGGAAAATATGAAATATCAATCAATGGAGTAGCAGAGCGTTTATTGAAGAATGTCAGATATGGAATCAACGAAATGGGAAAGTTTGCGTTAGCTAAATGGCCTTCAGGGTTTAAACTTACTGGTAACATCACACTATTCTTATAGCTTCCGAATCAGATAGCGATTTCGTTTGCCTCTACTCGAAGTGCACTGACAAGGACGCGATGATCATACCTCCGGGTCATGGATCTTGCTCAAACTAATAGGAGTTATTGCTTGGATCGAACCTTAAAATTGGCCACTGGGGGAGCTGTGATCCCTGTTATTGTTGGAAGCTGGTGAGCATTTTGGTATATGGTTTGCTCATGTTTCATAACGATAGGTATTACAGTTCACATAAATACGAATCGGTGAGGCCCAAGATTACGTTCGGGCATAACTGCGTTTTTGAATTACAGCGCTCCAAATTTGTAAAAGAAAAAGGGGGTACTATATTATTTGTTCACGTCTACTTTTCGATCTATCGCATTAATGATATTGTCTGTATACTGAAAAAATCTGAGGCAGATATCCTGAACTCGGTGTTAGCCCGATAGTAAGTAGTAGTTGTAAGCATGTTGTATAAGAAAACTGTAGTAAATTATTTGCTCATGCTCCAGTTGCGCCCATTTGGTCAATTATGATCCCCGGTTTTTTTAAATTCATGGCATTCAAGGAAAAAGAATATATATACATAATACAAGTATACGGCAGATTATTATTGATGGTATTATTATCCCAAGTATTCAAATTTTCATTAATGGGGAAGGGGGTCTTAAAAAGACACATTATCAATCTTACCTGTATTTGAGTTCCATTAATTTTAACTTGACTTTTTTTTCATTTCTCAACAACCAAACAATTGATGTTTCATGGACGTAGAAGTTTATAATTGACGCTCGGCGTGAGCCTCTTGAGTATTTTAAATTATTCAAGTGGTCTGCCTTTGAAGAATACAGGATTAGGACGTCTGCCTCATGGATTTTCTTCGTATTTAGAACAATTTTGAACATCAGCCCCAGAGGCAGACATGAGCACATGATATAGTACGTCTTTTTTCAACATTTTCGAAGCGCTGTCAATTGACACCGCAGAAACAACATGCTGGCAGACTTTATTTTTATAGTCTTTTATAACGTCCTCAATCAAACAATTTAGCTCTGTCCAGTATGCTCTTCACATACAGATGTCGAATGCGTGAAAAAATGTTGAAAAATAAATTTTCTTGAAATGCAGAGCACCTTTGCCTCGAGCGAATTCATGAATCATATAATTAGCAAACACGTTCCATCAAAAGGCAGACATGAGCACATGATATAGTACTCCCTTTTCTTTAACAAATTCAAAGCGCTGTCAATTGACAACGCAACGCTAACGTGCTGGCAGAAGTGGTCGTCAATGTTGTTTACGATACGGTTATCTCTATCAATAATGTCTGCCACATGCGCAGATCATATTGAAATTTTGCTCGCCAGCTCCCAAACTATTAGAGAATAATCTTCAATTTGCAATTCTCTAACACTTTCGTTACCTAATTTTGAATGAACTTTGGCAATTCGAAGATCTTTGTTACCATGGGGATCCTTTCGAATCCAAAAGCATGGGCTCCGAAGTGCTAACTCACTGTGGTGGAGCATGAATTTCATGATCATTGGAGGCTAAAAAGCTGATCGATCTAACTTAAATTAATATGATATACATGATTAAATCGTAAGATTCTATATAAATTCCATTGAGTGCTCCAATTTGCTTTTTTGTCATTCAATGTCAATAACTTTACCAGCGTGTGCTGTCAAATAATACATTTAAACTTTCTATAGCAGTGGAATGTATTTTTTCGAATATGCTAACGTACATTTGGGTTATATGATACCATATTCTAATGTAGAAGATTCAATCCTGAGCTGAAGTACAAAATAAGAATTATCGCTCCTGTCAAACATTCATGTACCACTGGATATTACTATGAAGTGGGACACGCCGGGCCTTACTGGAATGAATAGAACATCATGGATCGCATCTTTTGGTCCCTAATTTTACATCATCAAGTGAACAGAATACTTCTTGCATTTTGATCTAACTCCGTGACCCAGGGGTCTAATACTCCCCTCGTAAGTACTACAGTATATTTAAGTAAATTGAAGTCATTATTGGCCCATTCGGAAGAGTTATACAGCGGGTGCCCAATATTTCGATCCAAGCCATTACTTCTAGAGGATTGAGCAAGATCCATGACACGGAGGTATGACCTTTTCCTCGTGAGTGGACATACGGTCGTTTTTGCTAACTCTTCACAAAGCGGGCAATAGACTGGCAATAATGAAATATTATTGCCCGCTTTTTTAAAGCTGGTCACAAAAAGGTCACTTTAGGGCCGCTTAATGGGTCTACAAAACGCAAAAATCGTGCATGTGTTATAAAAAATAATGTTCGCACCTCGGACCAGCTTCACCGGTCCTTGGACACAACGATCACAACTCGGGCGTGAAGTTCAACTTGACGCCCAAGGTACAGAAACTACTATTACAGATGTACCGAATTTTGATTAGTGCGCTAGCGGTAGATTTACAACTTGCTTAATAGTTCAAGCCACGGCACCCACTGCGATGACCGGCCGATATCATTCAGTATAACTTGATGTGATTATTGCAGTATGATGTTAATGAAATATTTTACAATGAAGAATATGAAACGCTCAACTTTTTCTTACGTGCAATCGTTGAATAAAAGCTTTTTTGTGATGTATAGATGAAATGTTAATGAAAAGTATAAAATGTACAAAATTATGTTATTGTACATATGAAAAGTATTTTTGTATACCTGTAATCGGAATGCAACGACTTTCGAAAGTACTTTCTTTATTTCTGACGAGAAATTTCAAGTACTTTATTTTCACCATTCAAAAATTTACTCACAGTAAAATTTGTGACGTATTCGAAGTTTGAATACCTATTCGATATGTCATATCTATGAAACCATTCAATGGTGCTACTATAATCTAGACTATTATGAAGGGTGTATCTCAATTAGGGGTACAAAAGTATACAGCGCGATTCTGTGTCCAAAAATTGAAAGACTATTCATAACCAGAATTCTCTAAGTCTAATAGTTTTCCAGCAATGATAATAATTAGTTGGCAAATGGACATCAAGTTTTAGTCGAAAGTGCGAAAATCGTTGCTGTACACCCCTCGATCATATCATGTTACGTTTGGTTTGCGAGGCTCGCTATCCCCGAAGACTAAATGCAATGGGAAATGAGCCAGGGCTGTACAGGAACGACATTTGCACTTTAGGCTAAAACTTGATGTCTATGGGTTAACTAAGTATTGCTATTGCTGAAAAACTATTGCACTGAGAGAATTCTGGTTACGAAAAGTCTTTTGATTTTTTGACACAGAATCGCGCTATATACTTTTGTGTGACTAATTGAGATACACCCTGTATAATTCAAATCTTATTTAGTATGAACTAAAAATTTTAAATTGCTGCGCAATAAAGATTATCTATTATCTTCAGAAATTTTTAGAATACGATTCTGTTTTTGATGAATAAATTTGATATTTGTCTTCTAAGTTGAGGCTTTGTTAAGCTGATTCCAATACATATACACAGTATTTTCATTTTCATGTACATATACACAGTATATTCTTTCGGTCGGAGCAGAAAAATCTTGTTTTCGGTTGATAATTTTGTGCCATTAATAAAATAAACAATATCGGAATCAAATATTTTATAGCCTTAGGTCAGTTAATAGCAGTTGAAAGAATTACTTTATAAATTTTTTGGCACATAATATAGAAAAGATGTGAGTTATCAGAACTGAAATTAGAATTCGAATCAGATCTTGGAAAGCTTCTCAGTGAAAGTGAGAATAGTGATGTACTATAAAAAATTTTTTGTAAAAAAAAGATACCGGTCTATGCAGAGCAGACATCTTTGTCTTGGGTTCAAGAGAAAGAACTTGAATAAGTACAAAATACATATTACTATTAGTTACTAGATGCCTCTGTCCCTGAGAAATCCGCTCCATGCAGGGCAGAAGTCTCTGCCCTGAATACGCGGCTTGTTTCTTAACCATTCCTCAACATATTGACAAGGGCACAAAGCGGATGCTGAATGACGAGGACACGACGGGTTACCTCCCTCGTCGTCAACAGTCCAATCCAAACGACGCCGTAAGAAGTCCTTAGCCCACCGCTGTACGTACCGACAAAGTACTTGCTCGCCTTTTCCCTAACATTTTATTTCAAGTAAAATATAAATGGAAAAAAGTAATCATATGATTGAAGGTGTTATCAAACAATTACTGCATTTAACAATAGGTAACCATGGGTGTTTAATATATGTCTTCAAATAGCTATTTATAGGAAACAATGTATATAACAATACGTAACATTGGGGGTTTCATACATTGTTGCCTACTATTGAATGCGGTTGGTCTTCACGGTGCTGTTAGAGGCATGGTGCTATTAGAAAACCCCCCGTGTTACCTATTGTTGAATGCATTGCTATCACTCTGAAAATGCGATTTGCAGCCACTCCTACACCACACAACCGATCAGAATCAAACCTTCGGGATTGTTGCAGTATTTGGGTAGAATGTAGCTATGTATTTTATCTCTCTAATATAATGATCAGTTCTTCAGAAATATTAAAAAAAATTCATAGTTTTCCGTAAAATAGATTTCCATACATTGAAAAAAAAAAAAAATGTAGATTTCCATGGTGTTTCATTGAAATATTGTAAATCTTCGAAGTTTTTGATAGAAAATTAGAAATTCGTATTGACATTCAAAAAAAAATTATTGCTTTTGCGGTGTGGATGAGTGTCTACTAAGCACCGCAATAGCATCCGTAAGTGTTATCGAAGGCCGATTATGGCAACAATGCATT
The DNA here is from genome assembly GCA_963170745.1 of Phymatocera aterrima. NCBI lineage: Eukaryota > Metazoa > Arthropoda > Insecta > Hymenoptera > Tenthredinidae > Phymatocera > Phymatocera aterrima. The sequence goes on along the minus strand of OY720669.1, from coordinate 530,601 downwards.
TAGAAATGGGGAACAATTATATTTCAGTGTGTCTTTAATAGCACCTCAAGTACTATAGCGGTATGGCTGTGAACTATTCGCCCTGTGCATGACCTTGATCAAGCGTGTCTAAACTCCACCAGCGTTCGCAAGTGGTAAAATGTTCCAACTCTTCCCAAAGAGAACCTGCACGGTGGACGGCAGCGACTCTGTCGCTCATTTTTAAAGTTATTACAAGATACAGTAGGCCATCCCTATGGGGCTATCTGTACAGAATCAATTAGATTTGTTTACATTTTCTGATGAAGATATGAAAACTCACAGAAAAACCTCTACGAGTCGATAATACGATAAGTTGCGTTGCGTATAAAAATACTGAATGAAAAATGTCAATGGGCTCTATCTTGTTCTTGACAGTTTTCTCATGAATCGGCTCATAAATTTTCCGTCCCTTCCATTCATCTGGATTTGTTTTATAGAAATGGTAAGAACAATTGACTGACATGGTTCGCTTGTTTCCTTTTTAGATTCATTGTTTACAAAATATACTACTGCTGCGAAATGCTTACATTTTTTTTCCGATCCCACAGGACATTTACAATGCCTATCAATAACATTTCAACGTTCATCAATCTACAAATGTTTCAACAGAAAAATTTAGTATTATTCCAACATATTACATGCCAGCAAAACAGAATTTTTGTAATTCTGGTGCCATGGAAACAAGATTCCGCATGAACTTAGGACACCGAGTCCAAAAATGTTACTATAGTTTTTTCGTATCAGCTTTAGTTTTGTAAATACAACATGACTATCTTGAGTACCGAAGAGATAGAAGAATTTGTATTGATAACTAATAATTACATTCCAATATCCCAGTTTCTTTTAAATATTGTCCTGGACAACCGCATAGGATGTGAAAATCTTATAAACAAAGTTTTTTATGTACTAAATAAATTGACTACCAAAGTTATTGATAAAAAATGAACGGATTCAACTTTGTTGTGGTAGCTATATAATAATAATTTCGCTCTTTTTATGTTTTATTTTCGTAATTTAAAAACCTGATTCAGTTGATATTGAGCAAATCTGCATTTTTCGTTTTTCATTTTTCGTTTTTGGAATCAGTGACACAATTAAATACTCAAAAATAGGTCAAACTTTCCAGGCATCAAATGACATGTTGGCCAGTATTATACCTATATAACAAGACCACATTAATCTAGATGGTAAAAGAAAATTCACTTGGCTCGATACTTTATTTCAAGATTATCGAAGGTTAATGAATAACTTAATGAAAATTTCATTATCTGTATAGAAAACTGAATTTCGTAGACGTTTTCTACATGGTGACTTGCCCATAAATTTTGACCAATTTCTTCGTTACACATAGTCGTAGGCCGCTTATTTTAATGGCTTGGAAACCACTACTCATAATCATATTTGCAGTCGTTCCAAGTTATTATTGAAATGTATTTTTATTAAACTAATTTGAAATAGTATCCTGTAGTAACTTGTTATGTGACCACTATGACCGTGAGCGTCGGAAATCTAATCTCATGCAGGTTCTCTATGCAAATTGCAGCTGTTTGTCAACTACGATGTAAGAATAATAGTAGGCCTTTCAACTGATCATATCGGAGTGACACTGGTGTACATTAGAGTTACGCAGAGTATTTTCCTCGTAGCATAGTGTTTAATCACTTGCAACACACGTCCCACACTCTGTGTGTCATCGGCATGGTTCATGCAAGGATTGTGCAGCGTGTGTAGAAAATTTTGGGAGCTTGTGGCGGCTCAGTGTGAATATGATAACGTCGTTGGCACGCTATTTTTCTCTAATTCACGGATATAGCATCAAAATAAACAATTGAAGTACACAAAACTATTATTCCTCATACCCAGGATTAAAAAATACTCTCGAGTTACCAAAGAGTATCGCCATATTCTGACAGAAATGAGATACCTTTTTGAAAATAGGATGCACAGTTACCCGCAGCTTCTCGAGTAATTGTATTCTTTGTACACATTCAGACGATGAGTGACATTGAATAGTCGATCCATAATTGGTCGAATGCATGAATGAAACAGTAATGAGTGAGGGGTCAGGATATCCCTGCTAAAAATGTCCGACAGGATCCGGACAATGTTTTCAGTTTAACCGCGTATGTCCGGAAACGTGTCTGGCGTTTGTAGCTGGCCTGTACCAGTCCCCTGTACGGGATCTCTCCATCATTTCGAACATTTTTTCGTGCCGTATCGTATCCGGTTTTATCCAGGACGATTCGGTCACGTTGATTCCGCCTGCATGAGGTAGGGTGCGAATTTTATGAATTCTGAGAAAACCATTTTTCTTCATACCTCGATCGAAAGTACGTACCTCCGGCCACCTCCGGCATCGATTGTAAAGCAGAAAGCCTAACTTTTATGCATTGGTAGAACTACACGCACGCCCTCTGTAACAGCGGGAGCAAAAACTTACTCGTACGTATCGATACCCGATACATGGGACTCCCGCTACTGCCGCCAGCCAGAATCGCTAACTGCAGTTACTCTCGCTTGTACATATAACCACGAAGCTTGCTTGGAATTAATTTGTGTTTTTTATCGCGAAAATGTAAAGACATGTTTGTAAAATTGAATTTATTTTTTTTGAAAATGTGTGATTAACTTGTTTTTTTAGATGCTTTTGATCCCTGCCCCCGACCAGTAGCACTCGCTTCGCTGGTGCTTGCAACTGTCGGTGCAGGCATCAACACTTGCTAAAATGTAATTATATTACTTATAAAAATTTAATTAGTCAGCGTACTTTCAGGTATAAAGAAAAATAGTATACACCACGCGGGCAGAAGTTTGAAAGCCCTGCACTCCGTGATATCATGCCCGAGGCTTCGCCTCGCCGGATTTCAACTTTCTGCCCTCGTAGTACAATATACGGTTGTTTTCCCCCTTGGGTTTCAGGTGGTCAACGGCCACATATAATAGTCATACGCAAGTGCCGACTTGGTTCACGTTCCGGCCTAATAAGTGATCCAATGATGACAAACTTCGGTGATCGTACACACTTTTTATTCCGACGTGAAGCACTTTTAATCGTAGGAGATTTTTGCATCCGAACCCCCCTAGTGGGAAGACCACGAACACCAAAATGACTCGAAAGTTTGAAATATTCGGAACAGGACTGGGAGTTACGAGTTCGACTTTGAATATTTTTGGTGAACATTTTCAGTTGACGTGTCCGGATTCAAAACCGGATAAAGTCACGTGTGGGACTTTAAACATTATCGGTAACCATTTTCAGCTCGAGTGTCCGGATTCGAAACCGGGTGGGTCCGGATCTTCGGTATTCGGAGGTCAGCGGATCCGCATAAAGTACTAACATATCCCTACGAAACACGTCTCTTTCGAAGCAGTATATGATACGCATGTGAGCGGATAAATTTGGGAAACGAAAGTCGGGCTGTTGAGGTTACATTCCGGACAGGTACATACGTCACAAAACCAGGAACATTATTGTGAAGAATAGCGTCCACATAAGACCAGATAGATTACCTACCCTGAATTCAGATTTCCAGTTATGCATTGCGACCGTATAGACCTACAATAAAGTAAGATGAAATTTTGGTGACGGATACGATAATGATAAAACCAGATAAGTTTCTGGAACTAATTTTGGCCGCATCCGCATTGTTTCCGAACAGGTCCACATAAGATACGGATAAAAATGTTGCAAACGACAAGATGCTGATGAAACTAGATAGGCAGCGATTCGAAGCCTATACGGAAAACTATCCGGAACGCTATACGTTCCTATAAAATCGTATCTGTCTTTTGTATCATGCAAGCGCGTTCAGACCTTCCGGACGTCAACTGAATGGGTCCGGATAAACTCTCGCCCCGTGATAGGTACGGTCATAAAGAAACCGGACACGTTCATACAGTTCCTTCCCTTCGGGACTTGAACGTAGGCGCGTTCGGAACTGCCGGAAGAGAACCGCATAGGTCCTGAGGGACATCGATGTTCCGTAATTACTCACCGCTCGAAGAATACGGACAGACCCAGAGAGCGAATGGATGCTGGATACAGTCCGCATGAAGGTGGATAGATTTCAGTGATTGCTGATGAGTGCTTCCGGAAACTATTCCCGATTGGGCCGCATCGGTGTCATTTTTGCGTTACCAGAACGGATAGGATTCGATACTCGCCGACGGATGGGTCGCACAATTTGAGTACAACTCCAGCTAGGCCCAGATAAGAACTTCACGGAGGTTTTGTACAGTCAGGATATGGGCAGAAACGGATAGAATGCGATGGAATTTTGTCTGGGAAACTTTTCAGAATCCTATCCGATCCTGTCCAAGTCTGTCCGACATTTTAGCAGGGATTGTATGTGGAACTACATGAGCTAGTTTCACTGGGTCTTTCGATTTCTTTATAACATGCCAATAATAATCATTCTTAATGTTTAAATAAAAATGTGTTCACCCGGTTTCCATTCTTGGGCATTCATCGTCAAAATGCTCCTAAAGAAATCATACTCTTCTTAAGATGGACAATTTCGATGCCTTGTTAGTAATGACTAATGAATGGGATATATGGTTTCATTCATATTATTATGTAGCAAATTATATTTTAGCTTGATGAAATTTGCAAACAAAGACATAGATAGTTATGTTTTCGTTCCGTTATTTTTCACTTTGAATTGTCTTCCGTTTTTCTTGATTTCTCTTCATTAAATTATACGTCTACACAATTTTCGCTTCTTATTTTACATTCTAGTTCATTCTTCATTCTGAGATTATCCATTTTCACAATGAATGATGTAGATTCATTACATTTTTGGCCCATTCATACACTACTCACAGTATGAAAATTTGCTAAAAATGATACACTGAATAAAAAATTCACTAGAAGAAAAATGAAAAAAAAAGCACATAATAATTCAGAATTTACAAATTACTGTATTCACCGAATCTTGGTTTGAAAATTATATCATACCTCATCATAATTTCACATTAGCAAATAAATATGATATGAAGCAAACTGAATCCAATATAGGTAGATGAGTAACTAGGCTTTCAATTCTCCTATCTTGGGAAGCGTAACATCCAGAACTTGTGCTCGGTGATTTTATTGTATTTTCAAAACCAAGTTATGAAGGGTGGTAATGAGAAATGCTCCTTCCGGTATAGTGTGTCGCTATATCCAACTGCTTCACAATACAGAAAAATTCTGAGGAAACCCTAAGCATCAGATAGCAGGTTATCGAAATTAACAGGTCTATTTCAACGTTAAACTGGGTATTTTAAATGTAGATATTATTATAGAGTTTTCAACTGGCTACACCAGTGTACACATTTGTACACTCGTGCACCGAGCCCACTGGTGCGGTGTGCTGCGCAGTGTAGCAAGTGTTTGTTAACAGCCGAGTGCAAAGCTGCCATCTTGATTCTCAATTCAAAAACGGTTGCTGTCGCACTACTCAAGCAGAGACAAAATCAGAACGACTACAAAGTCTTTTATTAAAGCTTAAGTTATTGAGTTAATACGTTTTTAAGTTTTTTTTTATTGAGGTTAACTGAATTTTTACGTTCTCTGAAATGATTATTTCATCATCGCTACTCGATGACAATCATAATATTTCTGATAAGGTAATTACTTTTTTCGGACTGGGCGCCGCAGCCGCCATATTTTTACACCCAACTCGCATGAGCACCTTACACTTTGCTACATTATTTGCCTGCACTCTGTATATGCTCCGATTACTCTTGGAGGCTGTAATTATCAAATTTACGTCAACGAATAATACATTGATAGTAAAAACAAGTAAATACTAATTCTGATTAGATAGACAAAATTGAGAAAAAAAGATTCGAAAAAGTTAATGCCAAAAGGGTCTATGTAGGACTGTGCGAATATTCAGAATTTCGCATGATTCGGCTCGAATCCAATTATTCGATTCGAAATCGAGTCGAATAATTCTAATATTCGAATTTTCGAATTATTCGAATATTCGAACGTTCTGAACCATCGAAACTATGGAAACTATTTATACTATTCGATTCATCTAACAAATAATTTGTAGATATCTTTTATATGGAATAATTCGAGTTTTTCAAAATATTAGCTGATTTTCATTGAATAATGTAAAATTCAAAGAATGATTTCGAATAAAATATAAGATGCCAAATATATTTTTGAACGGAATTCGGCATGTCACCTGAATAGTGCGTAGTTTCGTATGCGTAAGATACACGTTATGGATTTTTTTCTCATGAAACAATTCCTTATTAGCTGATGTGAGGTTTATCCCCCCCTCGCCCCACCATATCCATATTTTAAACTCATAAAAACTAGTTATTTACACGATATCAATATTTATCGATGTATAACATCAGCAAGTACCTTCGAATTCAAACAAGATGCGATATACATGTATCGGGGCGTAGACACGTACGCTTTTCAGTGACAATATCACGTCGGCCGATGAAAATGAGCGTTCGCCTTCTTATCGAGCAAATATCGAGTAGGGGAGAGTAGGATATATGGAAGCACTTTGGAATTTTTGATTTTACGAATTTTAGTTATCAATCAAATGGCGTTGGTTAATTTGTTGTTTGTGTTCGATATCCCGTTTCGAACCACCAAAAAATCGCCGTTGTTTTAATTTGAAGATGAAGGTGAGAAAACATTTATTTGCCAAACCTATACAAACGGTACGATATGCCCGACTGGTAGAGTGAATCGTACTACCGGCAGGGTAAATTGTAGCACACCTTGAAAATTAAGAATGGCGCAATGATAAAAGCTATTATTTAATTTTATAACGCAGTAGTTTTCCAGGTAATATAATATGGTTACGGAATGTTTATCAATATCGACATATTATCATTATTTTCATAAACCTCCAACTATACCAGGTTTGGTTGGGTTTAATCGTAATCGTAGTTCGGAATACTAAATCTTCCCCGATATGATTTGGCCGTCGCAGTCTTATTTTCTAAAAAAAATTGCGCCCTTCAAATATAGCGAACATAACCAGGATGTCTGGGCATGAAGATAACCGGAAAGGATTACACTTTGATACCAATATTAATCCAATTTATCATTTGGCTTCTTACATGAACTGCAGCGACCTTAGGGCTGGCTGACGAAAATTGCATCGAGACCTACTGAAATGAATAAGTGTGCACATCTTTTTAACAATTTCGTTCAGTGCCATTCGATTTCATATCGTCTTTTTGCATCCCCGAGACTCTCGGTTTTCATCATCAGATGGCATTAGTTTTCACTGTATTCGCTGTTAGATTTTAGAATCGCAATAGTTTCCGAGATATGAAGGTAGTACGATTTACCTGGTGGTACGCATTCGCCTACTCTCCCCTATCGTTTGCGGAAATCAGGGTATTTGTTTTCTGAAATTTTCCACAGCTACAGTTGTTTCGTTTGCATTCGAATGATTCGAATATTTCAAATATTCGAATAGTTCGAATATTCGATTCGAATATCATGATTCGCAAATAATTCACAATCCGGACAGTCCTAGTTCTATGTCACTAGCACACACAGGACCTTTTGGCTCTAACTTTTATCCAAAGGTTTTTCAATTTTCGAAGAAAATGAAGCCAAAAGGGCCTATGGGGCAGTGACATCGAACCTTTTGGCATCACCATTTCGTAAAAATCTGGTTTACTAATGCCCTCAGGACCTATGTAACTGTCGCTCAGGTCTTTTCGACGTGCTGCCAGATCAGGGGATTTCCCCCTAGATTTAGGGTTTTGAATTCGCGCCAGGGAACAGAGGGAAAAATTATTCAGGGGATTGTAAATATCTGCGAAAACCACGTAAATCAACATTACTTATTAGTGAATTATAGTATAGAAAAGACTAAGTGACTGACGAATCGAAGCAGCACATTTCAACTCAAGGACATTATCGCGCCACCCCGAGCCATTATGAAGTTCAAAACGAGAAGATCGTTGTGTGGAAGCCCAGCATGACGTCATAGGCCTGTCACAATGTAAGAATAATAGGTGGGCCGACTAGGCCAACAAGGCTGTGATTATTTTAGCATAATTCGGTACACGGCTACAAGGCAGCTACGTGTAGCGTTTGCTGATGTCAACAATAATGGCGGCGCACGCGGTAGGTTCAGAACACGATAATGTCGAAAGGTCAACTGCCAGTAATCACGCAATTATCCATCTGCACGCGCGGAGGAATATGCCTAATATAGTATTGAGATCAATTAAAGTACCGACAGAACCCAGATATTAACAAAATATAAAATATGTATACGTACACGTCGATATAAAATTTATTTTCATTTGAAACAATACAGTAGTAAAAACAAACAAGGGAATGAATGAATTTTGTGAAAATAACAAAAAAAATTAATAAATAAGTGTACCAACTGATTGATATGAGTGGGTATTAAAATGTTTTTAAATTTAACAATTATGAGCCTGACAACAGAAACTTTATGCATTATCATTTACACCAGTAAACGCGACACGGAGCCGCCTGGTAGCCGTGTGCCGAATTATGCTGAAATAATCACAGGTCCTAGCATTGCCAGGATAAAGTAGTCGGTCCACCTATTCTTCTTACATCATGGGCCTGGTGGGGGTAATTCAGGGGAATTTTAGGGGGAAACGAGAGCAGTGTAGGGGACCTCAACACAGACCGTCTGGCAGCACTAGTTTTTGGCTCTACATACCAGAAATGGAAATTTTGACGAAACAACACGTTTCCATCATTTCTAGAGCTAATTAGGAAGTTTTAAAAAATATCGGACCTTTTGGTTTTCACAAGTCCAAAAAGGCCTGTAATGACGCTAGGTCCTTTAAGCATTAGTAACGCGAAGTAGATAGAATCTGACGGATCCCTACTGACTTTAAATTATAACCGGACACTTTGACGGTGGTGTCGTCTGTTATTAAGATACGGTTAAAATAGAGACCTGTAGAGTTCGATAAAGGTGGAAGGCACATCAAACTCTCGAAGTCATAAGCAGAATGCAGGAGCCATAGCGCATGCCCAGTTTTCAAAAACCTAGTAAATACTACGCATGCGCGGTTGTCTGTATATTCTAAATTTGGTTTAACCTTGAAAATCCTTTAAGTCGCTCTTTTATCAGCAGCACAATCAAGACCAACGTAGATTGATTGTTTACTTCATTAACGGGAATGGATCTCGGAATATCGGTCATGGTTTTAGAAGTGTTATTCGTTTATTATAATATGACGTTTCGGTTGGGCCCAATGTTGCCAGATTAGGGGTTTTCCCCCCTAGATTTAGGCGTTTTCCAAGTGTTTAGTGGTAAACCTAAGGGGAAAAAATATCCAGGGGTTTTATAATGGTTTTTTCCACTGGTCAATTTTTCAAGTTTTTTCATGTTTTTTCAGGAAAATGTAAGTTAAAAAAAAATTTTCTAGTTTTTTCACTTATTATAAGACTATTTTACCGTACTTTGCATGAGGAATGTACTTTGTTAGCAGTTGCCATACAATCGAATATCGATGCCTATCGAAAATATTCGAGAATCAAGCTCAAGTTTATGCTTGTGTGAGTTGCGACTAGCGAGTGACGTCATGATTTCAATATAGCAGCACATTTAACGATTCTATATTCATAATTGCGGCTGTTATACAGGGAAAAAAATCCAGGGGTGGAAACTAGGTGGATTTGCTTTGTAATTTAGGGGGACTTAGGGGTGAATATTGGCAGACTTAGAGAAGAATTCATCGGAGCACCGAACACTGGTTGGGTCGCAGCCCACCATCTTCAGATCTATAAAAAGTTTTCAACAACAGCAGAGCGAAACCAACGAGTTTCCATCCGTTATAACGAGGATGGAAACCAGTCGATTGCCAGTCGCTGATTCACGTGGATAGAAAACGCGAAAACATGTATTGCCATCTCGTGAGTCGTGGTTATTAATATAACAGGCTGCAACTGTTATTTTTGGGAAAAAATAAATTTGAAAAAATGCCAGTAGCAGCAATTCCGATAGTTTTCCAAGAACAGAGTAATTGATAAGGTTTCAAACATTGATCTTTTGTTCTGAAAATAATTATCACAGACATTGGTAATTGTTGTATAAAAAATAATGAAGAAATAAATGTTTGTACGTTTTCCGTAATTTCAAATTCTTATTTTTTTAAAACAAAAATGACCTTGCCGACGAGTAGAGAACACCTCCCGAAATTCGCGAATACATGGAAAACTTAGAAAGTGAGCTGCTACCTTAGCAAAATTGATTTTATTCCGTGAATTTTTCTTTTCACTTTTTGATTTTGTTTTTCTAAATCGGGGGGCTTTGCCCCTCGAACCCCCCCAACCCGGACTCCGCCCCTGGACCCCACGAAGAGTTTCGCCCCCCTCCCCTCCGCCTAACATGCACACCAGTATCAGAGCCATCATCCCTCAGTCCTTGCTGCCACTTGATTGACAAAAACTATAAGCTCTTAACACCTGCAGCGAACAGCTACTGGAAACTCGCTTTCGCACAGCTATTGAAGAAAATAGTAGTTTGCGCCTCGTATGAAGTTGAAAACGCCTTGGCTTTACCTCGCTGCTCAACTTTATAATCGGTGCGGAAACGGCCGTTTACTCGCTCGGTAAACAATTTGTGCTATTACATATTTTTCAACAAGAAGAAATTAATTTCTACAGATAATACAATGTAATGCTTATATTTGAGAATTTTACATCTTACTCCGATTTCCAGATATATGAACAATTGTAATTTCAATATTTGAATGTGCTATTTGTTGTCTAATAATCAGCGCATTTTTTACACGAATGTATAGTTACTGCGGTTGATTCGCGGACGGTTTCGTCCCAATTATTTTCTGGTTGGGCAACATCAGACAATTTATTTTGACCACCACTGAACGCTGACGGCAGCGCCGGTCAAGTGCCAGTGAATGGAAGTAACTGCACGATCCTCTGCTGTCTAGTGTCCGATCTCCGAGTCCCCGATGTCAGTTTAATACCGATACCTAACCTCGTAATCTATTTCGGCAAATTGAAAGTTGTCATTCGAAAGTGATAATCGTTGAGAAAATTGTTGCTCAGTGAATTATAAATACTCGTTGTATAGGAAAATACAGCTACGAAATAGATTACGAGGTTAGGTATCGGTATTAAACTGTCGTCGGAGACTCGGAGATCGGACACTAGACAGCAGAAGATCGTGGAGTTACTTCCATCCACTGGCATTTAACCGGCGCTGCCGGCAGCGTTCAGTGGTGGTCAAAATAAATTGTCTGATATTGCCCAACCAAAAAACAATTGGCACGAAACCGTCCGCGAATCAACCGCAGTAAGTATACCTTAAGTTTCAAGAGAGCAATGACTGCAATACTCATAATTTTTCGCCTTCTCTCGCACTCAAGATGTTAATCGTGTCACACTAGGTGAGGAGCCGACCGAGAAGCCAGTTTTGTGCAAACGCAACCGACTTTTCGTCACAGACGCAACCAAGATGGTACCATGGTAATTTTAGGTTGCGTCTATGACGGAAGGTCGGTTGCGTTTATACAAAACTGTCATCGCGGTCGATTCCTCACCTAGCGTAACACGATTAACATCTCACGTGCAAGGGATGGCGAAAAAATGTCAAGTATTGCAGTAATAGCTCTCTGAAAACTTAACGTACATTTGTGTAAAGGATGCGCTGATCATTAGAAAACAAATAGCCCATTGAAATATTAAAATTACAATGTAATCCCTAGAAATAGGTTTCAACAATTATACAACGTTTTCGATTGGGATGCTCCGCGCTGTACTGAGAGCAGTTTCCCTAGTCACTGACCAATGACAATACCAGAAAACTAGGGAAACTGCTCTTAGTGCAGCACAGTTTTTGCAGATTGTTCATACATATGGAAATCAGAGTAAAATTTTCAAACATAAGCATCACACTGTATTATCTCTACAGATTAGTTTCTTCTTGTTGAAAAATATGTAAAATGGTTTATAGATCTGAAGATGGTTGGCGCGGCCCAACCGGAACGCTACATTATAATAAATAAATAACACAACCTTCTAAAACGATGACTGATATTCCGAGATTCATTCCCAATTTAACCTTCACGGTCAAGGAGAACAATAAACGTACTTCATTATCAATACAGACTGAAGTTCAAAGTAACAATATTAATATTAATTGGTTATTTGGTCAATGATCTTGTCATCGAAAACGCTAATCATCCTTTTGCATACGCCGAGGCAGCTGACAGTACATATTGCTCTTATGCCTATGGACTTTTATGTAGATTGAAATTCAAGAGGCCGTAAGCAAATACAAAAGCCGTAGCTCATGCGCAGTGATCACCGAATTTTTGAACTGCGCATGTACTATGGCTCCTACATTCTGCTTATGATTTCTAGAATTTGATGTGCTTCCACCTTAACCTGCCATCAGATGCTTAAGGTTTTCTCAGAACTTCGTTGTATACATATGGGACATTTTATCTCTGTGACACGGTCAATTACAGTTTTCGGAATCTAAAAATTCCGAATTGAACGAAAAAAATTCTTCCCACATTTTTGGAAACGAGGGGCTGTTCTATATCATCCACTATATATATGAGAAATTTTTCAGGTTTTTGAAAAAAGATTTGCTCAATCAACGTCAAACAGTTATAGAAAATAAACGGCTAAATAAGAAAATCTGAAAAAAAATCTCGACGCATTTTTCAATGAGTAGAATGTTGAAAAAAAACCTAAGATGATTTCGAGATGGTTGGGTTTCAACACTACGTCGAGTTGGCGTAGCTTCATATAGATATAACGCAGATACAGAGGGCTGTATCCCGCAGTCGCTATTATCCTCGCCTCCGAAAGGACCTCTGACTAACAAGCAAACCGCACCGTTAATTTTGTATTCTGATTGGTTCAACGGATATGCGTAGCCATGATGTGAGGTTCATAGCGACTGCAGAATACCGGCCATAATGGACCTCTGTGAAGTTAGTCCACCATTTTTGGAAAACGAAACTTTTCATCGGAGTTCTAGGTTCATTTTGCATAGTTCTAGAGTTCTTTGTTGGTTTTGGAAATAGTTCTGCTCGTTATGGGGGTGCAAACCCCCAAAAAAAATTTTCGATCAGGGGGGCTAGCTTCACGAAATTGAGGTTTTTAATTGTCGAATAACTTTTTTATTTTAACTCAGATCGTGAAATTTCATAAGGATTTTCTCCGGAACTCTTGTAGGGCTACCCAGAACTCTCGTGAAAAAGTCTGGAACTCGAACTGGAGAATTTTTATTTCGAAAAATCGACTGCGAAAATAAAAAATTTAGAATAACTTTCCTATCTGCTCGTGGATCGAAAAGTTTCGTAAGAACTATCGATAGAATTCTCGTAGGGCTGTTCAGAACTCTTTCGGAAAAAACCGGAATTCGAAGCGGAATTTTTCGTGTCTAAAAAAGGATTTAGAGTTTGCAAATTCACATAACTTTTTCGTTCGAGCTCGGATCGAAAATTTCATCAGAACTACCGACAGAACTTTGGTAGGTCTGTTTAGAACTTTCTCGAAAAGTACCGGAATTCGAATCGGAATTTTCAATGTCTATTTTTCTATCTCAATTTGCACAACGGTCAGTCGCTTGCATCCTCGTAAACGACGACAAGGTTATAGAGTCAGGATCATCTCATACTTTGCCGATCCATTCTTCCGTTGTTTGAGCCGACGTCACTGTTCTGATTTGATCTGGCATTGAAATGTGAGAAATCATCCCATTTCCAGAGTTGACATCGGTTACGCTGCAGTACGGACAAGAATCTTGAATATAAGCGTATAACAACCTTCTTTTTTATTTTTTATTACTTTTTTGGTAATTTTTTCGTATTTTTGTTTTTTTTCGTATTTCGTACTTTTTTTCACTTTTTTTTTTCATTTGTTATTTTTTTTTCTTTGTTATATTTCATTTTTTTAGTTTCTTATATTTTTAATTTTTCTTCTTTGATTTTCGGTTCATTCTGATTCAATTTTTTCATTTCATGTAGAGTAATCTTGTATCCAAAATATTATTTTTTGTTACTTATTTTATCCATAATATCATGCATGGGGACTTCTATGAGCATTGGCAAATAAGTCGACGACAATCGGAGAGAATTTAATTTTGAGACCACAACTTCGAACCAACGTTTTTCTCGTAGTTTCGGTCATCAGGAATTGACATCGGATGAGGAACAAGTGAAATCTAAGTGCCTGTACGGTTATAACTGCTTTTAAGAAAAATGTTAAGTCAATTTTTCGGTTTTTCGGAGATAATTAACAAATGAGGCAAAATCACAAGATATTTTACGGCACTTTCTTGGTTCATAAAAAAGTGAAGGAAATGAGCCTAGGTAGAAGTCAAAAAGTGGAAGAACACCGGAGATGTGGCAGTTTAAAGTTGAAAAAGAGAATGAATTATTGAAAAAGAGCATTTTTCTTGATTAATAATTATTAATTTCAACCCTAATCTCATCAACAACATTATTATTATTTTTTTAAATATAAGATTCAAGAACTGCTCTAGGATTACGAGAAAAAAAAAAAAAAAAAACAGTACAAACAATGCAATTACATTATACTTTTTTCTAATAATTCATTCTTTTTTCAACTCTGAACTGTTATATCTTCTATTCCCCTGCACTTTTTGATCTCACCTGGGCTCATTTTCTCCGTATATTTTTATTATAGGGAACAACAAAGTACGATATAACTTTTTGTGATCCGAGTTCAAATAAAAAAGTCATTCCAGATTTTTGATTTTCATAGTCGAATTTTCGAAATAAAAATTCTCCAGTTTGAGTTCCGGACTTTTTCGCGAGAGTTCTGGGTAGCCCCACGAGAGTTCTGTAGAAAATCCTAATGAAATTTCACGATCCGAGTACAAATTAAAAAGTCATTCCAGATTTTTGATTTTCATAGTCGAATTTTCGAAATAAAAATTTCCCAGTCCGAGTTCCGAACTTTTTCGAGAGAGTTCTGGGTAGCCCCACAAGAGTTACAGAGATGTTCCTAATGAAGTTTCACGATCCGGGTGCAAATAAAAAAGTTATTCCAGATTTTTGATTTTCGAAGTCGAATTTTCGAAATAAAAATTGTCCAGTTCGAGTTCCGGAGGTTCTCGCGAGGGTTCTGGGTAGCCCCACAAGAATTCCGGAGAAAATCCTTATGAAATTTCACGATCTGAGTTGAAATAAAAAAGTTATTCGACAATTAAAAACCTGAATTTCGTGAAGCTAGCCCCCCTGATCGAAAAAATTTTTGTTGGGGTTTGCACCCCCATAACGAGCAGAACTATTTTCAAAACCTACAAAAAACTCTAGAACTATGCAAAATGAACCTAGAACTCCGATGAAAAGTTTCATTTTCCAAAAATGGGGGGCCAACTTCACAGAGGTCCATAATCGTGTTGCCATTACTGTCTACATGAGTCCGACAGTCACGGATCCAGTGGTGGCCATCGGCTGAATTACATGAAAATGATCGCAGCGGCAACGGCATGGTCAGAACCTAATTAGAGCATACCTATATTACATGGAGGGAGCATTGCGGCTGGAAAGTGTTACTTGCAAGCACGTAAGTAAGTAAGACAGAGAGCGACAAGTCTGATCATCCCCATCTCTTTCTAACACAAAAGTAGCGTGACACAATTGTGGAGGGCCCTGGGCGTGATAAAAATGTTTACAAAATTTGTAATAAACGTCATTTTTATCGCGTACACACATAAAAAATGTTTGATTAGGAGTATTGATAAAAACTCAACAATAATTTGAATTTTATTGATGCCTATGTACAATCATACGGGAATACACTTTGCGGATTCGATCAATGGACTCTTGACGTTCCTTCTCTTTGTGATTTATCCGTATTCGCAGATACGTTTGGACTATACATTTGATTAATTGAAATCTATGATCGTTCAGCGGATTTTGATCATAAGCATGATTTGTTTTCAGCAGATGGTGGGGTACCGATTGTATAATGGTCGTACTTAGCTGGTTAAAGATATTTTTATGAGGTGCACACAAAGCTCGGAATCGATTCTCTGATAAACAGCAAATAGCTATAACATCTGAAGCCGCCGTAATCAAATGATAATAATATTCAGATGTAAATATCTTAGAATATAATCTCAAGTTCAACTCGAGTAGCTAAGCACAGTGAGTAAGTAGCACCCTTCTTTTCTGGGGCCCATCTGATTGTGAGAACGATACGTTACTCTCAGAAAAGGGTGGGGAACAGCCACCAGCCAATAGGAGTATGCCAGACAGAGCGCGAGATGATCAGAACCTATCGCTCTCTGTCTTACTTGCTTGCTATAGGTTCCGGACACAGGAAGGCTAGACTACGCTCCCTCCATGTAATATATGCTCTAAGGTCAGAAGACCTATTATCCTTACATCGTATTGCCACCGGACTATGTGCTGAATGAAGTGTACGCCCGATCTTAATAATTGTGTAACAAAGGTCCTACAGTAAGAGTTATGACACTTGGGTGACGTTCCTTATTGCGTTTGTGGGCTGCCTCACAAAACTGCTGAGACTGACGAACGGACAAATTGAAATACTGATTATTCAATAAGAACAGTGGACTTGGGATGAATATACGCTGGCACGATCGTGGCCATTTCCCCCATTCCTACTCCTTCCATATTAGAACAAGATAGCACACCTATTTTGTTATCTATTTCTCTCTTTCTAAGCTTCATACTATGGTCCCAGATCCGCTGTTTATAAGTGAGTATATGGCCATGTTTACACCAAATCGATTTGATGCGAACCAAATACCAGAACAACCAATCCGCGGAGATTATCCAGCAAATTTCCATCGGAGCCCTGCACATAATTGGTTGTTGCGGTATTGGTTCGCATCAAATCGGCTCGGTGTATACATGACCATGACTAAGGTCGTGACTTTCCCTAAAGGAACTTTTTTGTGTAAAGAGTGGCAGCGCTAATAATAGCGGAGTCCAGCAAGTTTTTCACTTGAAACCCTATGCTGGTGGCACTAGTTGTCTTCGCGGACAGAGCGAATACTTGATGATTTGTAATCAAATTCGATATGATCAATGAACTCGAGAATTACAACGTTATTGCAATATCAACAGAATATGGTATCCGGTGGACTTTTTGGCGGTTCTTCAGCTCTTAGGTAGAGATATTACCTATTTGCAAACTGAACCACAAATTGGAAAAGGGAGGAAAAAAAATTGATTGATGTTGTTCATTTTTTGTTTTTTCTTTCACACTCCGAAAAAGGAAAAGACGAAACAGTCTTACATAACTGTTCAATTACTGTATGCATCCAAAAAATGTTGAAAAATGAAAAACTATAAGCTTTTCAATCGAATTCTACGATTGAAACGTTCAAAAAATGAAAAAACTATAGACACAAATCAAGGTAATTTTGGTCTCTGGTTGAAAAAAAAAAAAAATGAAAATGAATAGGAAGCTCGAACGAAAAAATGCATTACTTAAAAAATTATAAAACCAAAACCATTCTGTAGAAATTCACATGAATATGTAAATTTTGATTTTTACCTCCTAAATTTATTCTAGAAGATTTTTCAAATTTCAAAGCAGATCAGATTCATCTAGATTGAAACGCATCATTGACCAAATCCATATGAAATTGAGTGCTCAAGACAGAGTGAAGTAACAGAATTGCTCAGAATAAAGTACCTATGTTCTCTGCCAACATAGAGAGCGATATGTATTTGTAAGTTTCGACTACAGAATTGAATTAAAAAAAGATATGGCCATTTGAATGCGGATATTTACATAATTCTTCCTTAGGATGCAATATCTTCTAAATAAACTGACATAATAGATTCGCTCTAGTGCATTGCATAGCATAAGTCACATCCTTCTGAAGATCAACGAAAATTTCGAAATATTCGAGATTAACAAAATGGCAGCTGTTTTTCAAAAACTCACCTTCATTTCTTTTTGTGATTTATTTCGAGAATATACCCTATGTGTTTCGCCTCTATCAAACTAATTCTCAAGTTAGAAACAATTTATTTTTATTAAAAATAGAAACATCGCCTTCAAAAAAGCATGAAGCTATAGTTGATGAAAACGAGCGTAAGGACTAAACTTGTTTGATACGAAAATATCTACAAAAATTATGGTTTATGTTTTGTTAATATCACCAATCCTTTCATGAATATTGTAATTTCTACTTCAATTTCATTAATGCCGTTTATTTCCGTTGAAAATACCAAATTCAAAATTCCTGCTGTGGAATTACAAGCCTACACAGGTGGCCGCAAAGTCGTATATACATTTCAGAAACATTCAAAGCTTAAAAAAAACATATTTTGTAGTGCCAGAACGAAACAGAATTATTGTACTGAAAACTTAGAATGGCAATTCAGTATACGAAATGAAAACGAGATGGAAATTTATATTTTAAGGAAAAGTGTTCCAAATCTGTCCGAACTACTAAAAACTCGAATCTCCGTTTTCTTCAGAATTTGGGCATGAATTTGGTATTTTTGATAGAGAGAAGTGACAATAATACGGTCAAAGAAAATTTGCAATGTCCATCAAACGATTAGAAAAAGACCGCACGTGATTTTTATAGATATTTTCGGATCAAACATGCTCAGTCCCTACACCGTTTTTTATAAACTGGCTAGTTTCTCTCTTTAAGTCGATATTTCCATTTCTAATAAGAATAAATTGTTCCTAGCTCAAGAAGTGGTTTAACAGGAGCAAAACTCGTAGGATATATTTTTGTCACTTTATATCTGCGAATAAATGAGAAAATAAAATTTAATTTTGAGAAAGATTGAATTTTATAGTTTTTCTGACGAACTGCTGCCATTGTAGCCACTTGTGGTACCAAAGTATATCAGGATATAGTTTGTGTGGCATACACTATTGTTCTGGTACACTTTGGTACCTATAGCCATGTTTACACCGAGCCGATTTGATGTGAACCAAATGCCAGAACAACCGATCAGCGTAGATCATCTAGGAAATTTTCTCCGTAGCCCTGCACATGATTGGTTGTTTTGGTACTTGATTCACATCAAATCGGCTCGATGTAAACATGGCCTATGAGCCAGGCTCACCGAAAATCGCTCTCTGTTAGTGGTGAATATTTTGAAACTCTTTGGCAGCATTTTAGACAGATGTCAATTGAATTATGTGAATTTTTTGAAAGATACAGTGTATTGACGAAAAATTGCCTGCATTTCTCGAAAAAAGCTCAGTGTGCACGTTAGAATTCAAATGGAGATAACGTTTTTTGCCCTCTAATTTCCAAATCCAAATTCTAAAATTGGTCTGTGCTGCTTTCTTCATGTCGAGGGACAACATGCTTTTATTTCAAGCAATTTTATGACTAGTGTCCTGGGCGTCGAATTTCGAAAGGATTTGGTCTGTCGTCTGTGCCTAAATTCACGAAAGCTAGATTGAATAAATAATGTATCATATGTGTTAGAGAACAATTATAATTCCTAAAATGCATTATTATCCAGCCAGTGTGATTCACTTGATCCCTCAACTTCATTCTATACATCACAACCTGTCAGAAC
This sequence comes from Phymatocera aterrima, assembly GCA_963170745.1. Taxonomy (NCBI): domain Eukaryota; kingdom Metazoa; phylum Arthropoda; class Insecta; order Hymenoptera; family Tenthredinidae; genus Phymatocera; species Phymatocera aterrima. Next base: position 511,065 of record OY720669.1, on the reverse strand, counting down.
GTGTTCACCTAATTTTCTCGCAATCATTGTAATCAGCTCGGCATTTTACATGGAATACAAAATATTAAATCTATACTAACTTGCTTACGCGATACTCGCGTTGTTGTGCTGCCCTGTATAACAATATCACTGTCGTCGATGTCCATTCGGTGTTGTAAGTCCTGCCTGCGTTTTGATTCGGCTGCCTCATCGCCACCAATTACTCTGCCTTCTTGTTCCTCCCTCTCTATCACCTCTTGTAGCTTTTTCTAATAGAATAGCAGATGGAAATCAATACTCCATAAATGTAACATGGGATTCCGGTTGTAGGTAAGATTGGTTGAAAATGTACGAAAGTTATCGTTTTGAGCATCATTATAACAAGGTGGGACTTACTGGTAATATCAACTACGAGGAAACACTCTATAATGAGCTTTCGCAGGTGTAGCGAGTACTTTGAGGTTCAAAAGACGAAGATAGACGTGAATAATTCTGTGCATGGAGGACAGTTGCCATATTCAGGGTTGGTGCGATACCTGGGGAAATTTGAATTACCTGACTATTTATATGGGGTAGTCCAAATGAACGTGAACAAAGTCCAACCCCGACCTTCGCTGAATCGGTTGCCAATTTTTTCCCTTGTAGTACTCCGCAGAAAAAACATTTTGATTTTTTGTACTTGCCGTTTGAGTGCAGCAGTTTTATCGAGTACTTTCGTGGAATAAATATAACTTGAAAACCTCACGGTTGAACGTGAAGTCACAAATGGGAAAAAGTTTCGTTTTTTCTTCAGTCAGAGGAAAATATTTCCATCGAATTGTCGGAACATTCCAAGTTGTTATTTTCAACGGAAAATAATTTCTGTTGTGAATATTCTTTCACTGAAAAGAAAACTTTTTTATTAGAGTATCAAGAAATGGCTATGACCTTCGTTTGGGAGCGACACTTCTTTTTGCACATCAATGTTCATTTTGTTGAAAGGAATGAAAAAGATTGAAAGAATCAAAATAATTCAGTAAAGAGGGATTCAATTAGATCGGATGAAATTAATAATTCATTCACTTAATTAATTAATTTTCCTCTGATAAAATGAACTTTGATTAGCAAAAAGAAGCGTAGCTCCCAAACGAAGGCCATTACCATTTTTTTACACGTTACCAAAAAAATTTTCTTATGAGTGAAAGGATATTTACAAGAAGGTTCAAATTCTATGAAATTAGAGTTTTCGAAAGGAATTGATTATTGTGCGGTTTCCGTTGAAAATAACGACTTGGGATGTTCCGACAATTCTATATAAAATATTTTCCTCCAACTAAAGGAATAATGAAATTTTTTTCCATTTATGACTTGATGATCAAACGTGAGATTTTCGAGGTATATTGATTCCATGAAAATACTCCATAAAACTGCTGCACTCAAACGGCGAATATAAAAAATCTGAAAAAAACAGAAAATGTTCCTTTTGCAGAGTACTACAAGGGAAAGAATTGGCAACAGATTCAGCAAAGGTTGGGGTCACACTTCGTTCACGCTCATTTGGAATACCCCATATACAGATATTGCGGACGTAATGCGCAGTCTAGACAAAAATCATAGAAATCCAGTCTTCCATAAAATCATAAGAATTCACGACTTTTCTTGGCTTTCCAGGTGCGTACCAACCCTGTATCTTGTCTTCGATGTCTGGTATTGATTTTTGGGAAGTTAGGATAAAATTGTTGCTTTGGTAATGGTACGTGGATTAAATATCTAATTTCTAATCGTTACAATAATGTTGAGAGAAACGATATTCTCGTCATCATACTTACAATACAGTCTGCGGTGTCGAAATAAATGAAGCACAAATTGACCTTGTGGCAGGATATCTTGCCACGATCGTCTAGTCCCAGTAAAATCTTGTGTCGCAATAAATGTTTGTTCACTTGAGCCATACATTTCTCCAGATTGTGGTTTAACTTAATCTTGACAAACATACATAAAAATATCGCCGCCGCATTTAGAACCAGCCACATGACACCGAGTCCAAACAAAGTAAGTCCAGTTACACCAGAAAATAACAAACCAAGTAATACCATAAACGCGGTAAATATCCACATAACAAGAATACGTTTGTAGCAAATGTTGTACATATTGAACCGTACGTCGTTGACGAGCAGCTCCATTATGTGCACATAATCTTCTACCGTCAGCTGAAACATAATACATTTTCATTCAGTTTCTAACGATATGACTGTTCACCATTTCAGATACAATCTCCTGAATATATGAAGTATTCTTTCAATGTGCTCTTTTCTATCAATTCCGTTCAAAATTCGCATAACTTATCTATCTATTGCTGCTGACAATTAGACAACTTCGAATTAGATAATAGTAGAACTTACAAATGCCTCATATCATTTGTGAGGGGTGTCGATACAGAAAAACAACTTTCTCCTGATAAGCCAATGAAATGTCATGACATTATTGGAGCTTTGTAATTGCTTATGGTTCCATTGATCACAATAATCATAAATTACTGAACACTGATTGTGGATTAGTTGAAAGTTTGTTCGAATTTACCTACAGTTAAAAATTTAACAGCAATCCAACTAGTACAGCCTTGGTATGACAGTAACATTTGCTTCTAAGATTAACACAGAGAAAACATTACTTTCTGAGATTATAAATCAAGTTATGTGCACGAGTTATATAGATTTTATGTCTTTGATGATTCATTGGATAAGCGGCTTTGAAGTTTTGAGAAACTGAGAAATTTGCTATTACATGTGGTGAGTATTGAGGATGAGGATGAGGAGGAGCATGTGAGATTTTAATGAAATGTCCGAAGACATTAATTGAGGGTTGGAAGGATGTACTACATAACAAGTTTCTGAAACAAGATCTACCGCCAATGCTTGCGATAGTAGGAAAGATAAGACAAAGAATCATCAAGCTTTCGTCATATATATGATCATTTCGTTCTGAAGGTAATAAATCAATGCAGAGAATTTGGGCGTGATTTTATCTGGCATTATTCGAAGGTTCGAGCGCCATTGTAATATATGATATTGGAAATTGGAGTTCCAACCCAATGCACCAGATTCCGTCGCCCACAAAGTAGGCATCTGATATTACTTGCGGTTTTAAATTGTTTCAGGTTGGCGATAACAAAGAAATGATAGAAATATGGCTCCATGCAGAGAAAGAAACGATAATGTGAATAACAATCAGAGTAATAAGTTGCTAACTTGAAAAAATTCAAAACTACCTGAAATTCTAGTTACCTATTCTAGGGGGGGAGGGGGGATAGAATCCGCTGTGTTCGGTGCAGATAAGTTACTTGCTCCACACCCAAATCCTGAAGAGAATGGTAATTCTGATGGGTTAACAAAACAAATGAAAGAAAAACTCCCCAAAAAATTGACATTTCCAGAATTCGCAGCCTCCAGGGTCAGCGTTGTCAAGACCTTTCACTTTTGAAATTTCCCGACTGTTCTACATATCCCATGCCCCTCATGAAGTTTTTCTCCGCGGTTCCAATTTCAAATACCTGACATTGCAGCGCAGACAAAACTTACTGACAAGTACATTTCCACGCGCATCTTTGTGATATCGAAGAAGACCCGGTCATGAAATACTTTGCTCTTAAAACTAGTAGAATTCAAAATTTCAACACAGATGACCGTTCAAATTCCCGGCAGGGATGTACAAAATTATAAAATGATTATACCAACTCACAGTCAATCCCTGAGCCATTAATTCTTCCGGTACCAGCTCCGGTCTGAATTTAGCAGGGGTAATCCATGGCCATCTGGTATTGACTGGTAAAAGTGTAACGATTGTATCTCCATTGGCAAATCCCTGTCTGATATTACCAATCGACGTACTAACAATGTTATTAGCAGCCAGTCTCCCGTTTGTAGTATCTCTCAGATCAATTGTTTTTAAAGAAGCACTTTTTTGATCTGATGCTCCAACATCAGAAGGTAAATTGAGATCAGGACCTTCGAAAGACATAGATCTATTGAGACCAGATCTATCTAAATTGATATGGACGGATTCGGTGACTATCACAGCGCCGCTGTACTCGTTATTTCCCCTGTCTTTGCCCCTGACGGTTTCATTTTCGGATTTACTTATTTTCGTAACATTCGCAGTGACGGCGTCCGGCTTCATTACCACGACGTTATTATCAACCGATTGTTCCACCTTTTCAGGTGGATTCAGACGCGCAGGTGTTTCCACCGGTATTTCAACGTCAAAAGTCGGTGGAGTTTCATCGTCAAATTGGACCCAATTTTTTCCTTTGTTTTTGATGTCACTGGAAGCACTTGATTGGTTGGATATCGATGTATCATCGGTAGTGTCTTGGGACAACGAGGAACTCATGTTAGCTGGTTGAAATAGAAAATATTATCAATATATTTTAATTTTTATTTACTTCTGTATTTTAATAGCAATAAACGGGTATAATTTCTCCATAATCGACTTTAGGACATCTTCGTCGCCTACAATTTTGCATCTTTTTGACGCCTCGGATACAATTTGACATTTTTTGGGTGCAGATGTTAATTATACGTCGTTTAAAAATACGTAGTTGGAAAAGTTAAGAATATAGGAATTTATTAACTCTCCAGGAGCATTTGATGATAGGGAATGTACATGAATTTGTGCCAATATCATATACATGCTGAATCGAAGAAATTCATGCATGTGGGTGTGACACAGGATGCCTCCGCATTTGTTATATTTGAAGAATCATATTGAAGAGTATTTGCGATACGTGGAATAAAAAAAAAGAGTAATTATTCACACTCATGAATACGTCTGTTCAGAGGTGCCGTGCCGAGCACGGATTAGAGCATGTTATTATTGCTAAGGTGCGAGTGAAATTACGCCTAATTTACTTACCTGCTGCGCGCTACGAACAGTTGGATTCAAGTATTCCATGGTACAAAGAGTCTAGACTCATGCAAGGCCAGGTAAATCAGGTGAGGGTACGCGCAGGGGGGATACGACGCCCAGGATATGTCCTCTGCTACCTGTTTTCCACTTCCACTTCATAATTCGTATGCGCGGTCAAGAAGACTAGAAGCCTAGAACAGAGAGAGGAGGGAGATTGCTCACGCCGTGTTAAAATATACGTACGACATTTTGGCTAGCGACGCCTAGCGGAGTGTAAGTCAATTAGTTCAGGCGAAGTAGCGTGGCAACAGGGGAACCTTCGACAAGCCTAGATGTCACTAGTTTCGCGTACTAATCAAGTCGTAGATGTAATACCATCGGTAGGAGTCCGACTCCTGGGTAAGTAATTTCATGCATCACCGGCTGCCGGTATCTGCGAATTGACCGCTGTAGTTGGTCACAGTATTTTAAGTCTTTACACATATGTATAATATATACAATATGTATTCCTAATTAGACATAATATACATAGAATAAAATACATTTGTAAATATTGGATGGAAGATTGAAAACAATTTTGAAGAAATATTTCGGTTCGTATAAATCAATTATTTCAGTCTATAAGATTTCGCTGATTCAGGAATCCGATCCCAGTAACAAGAAAAAAATTTAACCAAATTAAGTATGTGAAAAGGGAATTGCAACTAATTAGATACAATTAACACAATGGTGTGCCAATTTTTCTAAATCTTTATTTAATCACAAAGAATTGACACACAGGTCTTTTTAATTCTATCTAATTCGTGTTAATTCCGTTTCCTACATAATCAATTTTTGTTGTTGTACTAAGGTAGACAACACCCTCATTCAAGTCATTCAACCACTATGTTGGAATTTCTATAGATTTGGGAAAAAATTCGGAAAATTAAGTACACGAGGTAATTGACGATGGATTTGAATAAGTTGTATTTATTTGTGTAATACTTCGGTGATTTCGAATCACAACAATCGCCGTGTGAGGTATAGCGCACGAAGGGGAGTCGTGAAATCACACTCTGCTGCACACTTCCCTACACCGGCACCGTGCTGCGAGCCGCGCGCAGTCTCACAGTTAGTAAAGTTCGACTTACGTACCCGCGAGGCGGTTGTTTGGTGGTGGTGAGTAAGTTACTTTGCCACGTTAGCTGATGCTCATCAGAACACTCTTCCCATTGTTTCAGCTCCGCCTGAACGTTCTATTGCTCTTTCTGCAATCGATTCAATGAACCTCTAAAAATTGTACGGGACGTTGAAGGCTGGAGAACTGAGCATCGAGTCATGTGTATTCGAACTACATTGTAGCTTAAGAATTTTTGTCATTTTGAGGTGTGGAAGGTCGAAGCTCCCGTAGTTTAAGTTTTGCCGTTGTACTCAAAGGCTTGGTCCCTCATGGGCATGTTCAAATAGAGTGGTGACGTTACAGCCGTTTTATTCGAGGGTCCTTGATCACACGTCACAATTCTTACGTCGGCACCTACTGCTCTTAGCTTCTCTAAGCACATTGTCACCAGCGTTGTCAATTCGGGCGCTCGCACGCTGGTAGATGGCAGGAAAAAAGCAAGAGGCTGACGCTACGGATTATCATAGCGTTGATGCTATCCATGCAAAATACGAAGAGTTTACTTGCTCTTTCATTTCGCGGTCCGAGAGGTCCCAGATCGGCTAAGCCTTCGATGAAATCTAGCATGGCCGAGTATATTCCTCGTAGCTTTTGATGGACATCTCGTCCCATTTCAATGCGCACACTCTTTCGTAGGGTGGCAATTCTGCAAGTTTTTCCGCTAGCCTCTCAAAATTGCACTTTGAAAAGCCACAGCGAATGTCTGTTCCCGCAACCCATCTTCGTATCGAGCTTTCACCAGGGGATTGCAACCAGCCTTTCGACGTCGAGAGTATGCAGCCGCTGAATGATAATAGAGCTGCTTCGGCAAATCTTTCTCTTCCACCAAACAAGCCACTCGGGGCTGATGCAGCTGCAGATTTATCATCGTACGAGCAGCAGGTTCCGTGCAGCCTTGATGGTCTAAAAAATCCTCTGTTACCGTAGTTTTTTTTTCTTCTCTTGGTATGAAATTCAGTAGTCCCAAAGATTTCGTATCACTCCGCGGAGCAGTTAATTCCTTTCTCGTCCCATGCTTTGTTGAGGCCTTTTATAAGTGTTAATTTGTTCTCAGCGCTCCCGCGAGCAGCTTCTCAGTCTGAACTACTTTCTTGGTAACTTCGAGGTTACCCGTTCTCTCCGGCTCAACCATCCAATCCATGTTAGTATTCTCATCTTCACCTGAGAAAATCAGTTTTCCTGGCCTGCATATGTTTCTACGGATATAATTGCGTCTTGTGCCGCTACTTCCGGCTCCTCTGTCGATAATACATTTCGCCGGGCTTCGTTGCAAGAACAGCTACAGAGATGAGGAGGGAGATTGCCCACCGGTATAGGGGACATACGCAGTCACAATTTTCCGTGATGCGAGCGCTCTCTGACTGGGTGTAAGTCAATTGAAAACGTATCGAGCGCTCTCTGTCTGAGTGTAATCCAATTACAAACGTATCGAGCGCCACGTACAGGGGGGGAACAGCACTAACACGAGAAAATTAGAGTTTCTGATACTCGGTTGATCAAAACGCGGCAGTCTGATATTTCAAGTACATTTACTAAAATAGCGTTATGTTTCCTATTACTGCGATTTTTTTACGAGCAGGAGGTAGAGATCCCTGGTATGCAAAGGGTTATGCGAATTGGTTCAGATATTTCCTACTAAATCGGTGTATAGTTTTCAAACTACATGTAATGAAGCCGTACGATCAGCCCGTTCATACGGCTGACGAATATAACCGTTTGCTGGCTTACGTTTGGATCTAATTTTTATCTATGAGAATTGATGATCTGTCGAAACATTCTGATTTTGCGTTGTCGGCGATTTTACGCTCGTCGAAAGTATGATATATCATTTAAGCTAAATGTAGCTCCGTTTTCGAGTTATTGATTTGAAAACCATCATGCATGGATAATCAAAAACTTTATGTAATAGAATGGAATTGTACAGACTTTTCAAATACATATCTGAGAAGTCAACACAGGTTCTCAATAATTTTTTTGTTTTGTATTACCTCTTTTTTGGCTTTCAGATCTCTTTTGCTTTAGATCCACGTGTGAGACCTCCAATCACTTTTCTGGCTCAAAGACGCTGCAAGGACTGTTCAACGTGCAACATTGTTAACAGTTTACGCACCTGCAACCAGTCAGTCAGTCAGTCTCGTTTCAGACTTCTCTACGAACGTGTAGAACGCAATATAAGTAGCAAGTATCGTGACCGGTGATAATTGTGTATTCAGGAAAACATTTTCTGATCCGTAGACCCCAGTTTGTTTTTTATAAAACTACAAGTTGATTTTCTCCGTCGTGCGGAAGTGTGTTGTAAAATTGTAATCTATAGGTAGTGAAATTGTTTCCTGGTTCTATTGTAATAGAGCGGTAATATACAGAGCTCCACTTCTGCTTGTGACGAAAGAAACGTTGCTACGATTAATTTGACGGTTTTGCAAGTCGCGGACATTTACAGTATAGATAATTACAGACCGTGCGAAAGAGCATGCGATCGCTGCGCGTGCAGGGGGTGTCAAAATGGTAAAAACACTAACCATCATCTCTTTAGATTCCCTACTACGAAAGATCCTCATCGAGAAACATGGATCGGAAACGGTGGTAAGTATTTTGAAAACTTGTGATCTTGTGAAAAATTATGCGATTCGTTCCATTTTAATTAGAGTTCAGAATATGGTTGGCGAACTTCGATACGTATTTTTCTGTTCTCGCCAGAAAAATGTATATCTTCTTTTAAAAAAATTAGAAGACGTGCGATTTCGATGTAAAACGCGCGCGTGGCTAATTCTACGGATTATAATATAGTTGAACCTGGATTATCCGAACCATGACTTGGTTCATACGAACACTCAATTATCAGAACGCTGGCGCGCAACATACATTGTCGCTGGCTGCAGATTTGCAACAACCACGCGTGTTCGAGCGTGGTCAAGTGCGTTTTTCGAATTACGGCGTTAATGTGCTTGCACGCCGTTTTTCACGTCACCAGCAGTTTTAATTTGTTTCTTGCAGCTAACATGGAGAAATGTGACTTGTAAATTGTTTATATGCCTCGTCTTCGTCCCGTAGTCCGTATAGATCGTGACTTCGAATCCAAGTTGTTCGATCCCTAGGCGCAAAAGGTTAATGTTCTTATGTTCGAAACAGAATAGGAAATTCTATGAAAACTAGACCAGGGTGAGAATAGCGCAGCCCTATACTTGCTCGGTTCGTATACATCTCCGAGCAATTAGAGCTCTTCTATATATTTTTTTTTCTTCCAACATAGGTATTGCAACAAGATATAAGAGCTCTGATTGCTCAGAGATGCACGTAACGAACGCAGCTATTATTACGTATATTATGATATAGGGGATTTTTTTCACTAAAAAGTGGGCGCGAAACTCGTGTGCTGGCATAGATAGCGATGATGATGAATCCGTACTGATTTGTCATGTTTGTCATGCAAAAATAAAAAATAAAAAGAGTAGCTCATTCCGCCCCGTGTACGGAGCAGAACGGGCTCACATACATTTTTTCTCATTGTTTACTATTACAAATTACATATTGTATTCTGTGTTAACCTCATATGAGATTTTATTGGGAAAATGTTTAAATGAACGGTTTCTTATTTTTCCAATTTTTTTTACAGTTATTGAAACCTCCAAAATTGAGTTTGAACGTTAGAGCCGTTCCGCCCCGGTCTCCCCTAATATGATAAATGTATGCATTCTGATGTTTATGAGGAGTTAATATATTTTAATTTTTGTCATGTATATATTATATTATCCCTTCAGAAAAAAAATGCGTTTCTTGATTGCCCGAACTATGCTCGGTCCCGACGGGTTCGGATAATCGAGATTCTACTGTATCCCCTAATCTTCGGATCACGCATCATGTGCAACACTGCATTCAAAAGCTAAAATAATTAATTCCAAGATTCTTATTGTTTTCATCAATCGGAATCTTAAGCGATCTTTATCGGAAAAGGACAATTTCTGGAGTTATTCAAAAAGTATTCTTGCATTGCAATAAATTCCGTAAAGTTCACAATTTGTTATTCACTGATCTCATCATCCGCTCTTTTTTCACTCTCATTTATGAGCCTATAACCAATAAACGAATAGATGAGAATTAAATTCAAAAGCAAGTATTTATTGTGACAGTAACGGGTGACATTAACACTAAGGAATAATCACAAAAATGATAAAGAACCGAATGGAACGGGAAAAACTGCGTTCTACACTCAAATCTGGGTCGAGATCTGTTGTCAACTGCTATGGCAATGAACGTACTAGATACAAGATCCCGAAGTTGAACGCTTCCATCGAATTGTAATGGACCATTGCTATTCATATATTGTACACTGTTCAAAAAATCGGTTGTGAATTTACTCAAATTGTATTGGAAGTTTTATGCATGTACGGAATTGTAAACGTGCTATACATGTATATGGAGTCATTCCGGTAAGTCAGTCACTCGGGTAATTTTAATAAACTATAAAAGTAGTAACAAAATTCCGCCTAGCAAATTCACAATACAAATGTATTTGGAAATCCAAGCACCAGTGCGCTGAAGATAATGTACTTGTAAAGCAATTCAACACAAAAAAATAATTTCTTGTATCTGATTCATTATGAACAATTTTCAGTTGATACTCAATACACAGTTGAAAAAATCTGTATTAAATTTTATACAAATGTATTCGAAGTTTTTTGGAAGATACCGTTAATAAAATTTCCAATGCGGTATTGAAAATTGAAGAAGTGGTATAATAAAAATAGAAGTATCGAATAGTGATATTACTATACCTATGTATATTTGTACAATAGCATGTCAAGGAATTTTGGACTGTGAATATATGAGAATAAGGAAACATTTCCTAATATCAATACAGAGGTGTATTTCAAGTTTGCTTCACTGCCCTATTTTTTCCAACAGACAGTTATGCAAGCTACACTGTTAAAAAAGATAAGAAATTTACAACATCTTTACCATACAATATCGTATGAAATTTACTAACAAGGTAAATAAAACGAAAACTCATGCATTTGTACGGTGAGATTAATGATCGAACATTAATTTTGATAAATTGATGTGGTTTTCAATATACATGATATCGAATATTAAAACCCGTCTCACAATTTTTCAAACACGTAACGTAATAACACATTTTTTGTAATTGATAACTACAATAGTTGTATAATAACGCATTCGTTGTTCACAGAGCATTGAAAATACAATACGAATTTGAATTTTAGTTGTAACCGAATAGGAAATACGAAGCACGTGAAATTGAACAATACGATACGCATAATTTTTATTCAAAACATTCTATTTTGAAAAGACGAGCCAAAAATGTAAGGAGACCTTCCTCGATCGTATATGAATCGCTATACGCAGACATTGGGTTTATATGGACAGATACTGAATATCAGAATGAATGTTTATAGAATTTTGTTGAACCTGTCATGGACTCATACAAAACATCACTGAAAAATATGATATTCTCAATGTAATACATCAATAAATTCTGTCAGCTAATCACATTAATAAAAAACGCAATACATATTTAGTCACATACCACTACATATAATATTTGTATTTATATTTATTTCAATGCTATGCGAGATATTCACTATATTGGCATAGCAAAGGTATTATATATACCAATGTACGATGACTAGAAAAAAGTCAAGATCTGTTCACACTATTTGCTGAAATAAGCGAAAGCCCGAGTTTGTCAAACTTCCATTATTTGTATATCCGAACTCAAAAATAAAGTTATTATTAGAATTTTAAGTGGTGATATTCTTTGGACAGCAATAGATATTTCAACAAGTAGCAAGCGAAGTCACATAGTTTTCTAAGTGACGACTTGGCGTTGTGGTTAGGGCGTGTAATGTAAGTAATGCGAGGGTCATCGGTTCAAAATCCGTGTCAGGGTCATCGGAAGAAAAAAAATGTGGTGTTGCGTTACTAAACTCAAAATGCGTTCAACATATTTTTCGAATAATCACGTTAAATAGGGTGAAGGAGGCCGTAACGAGTGCCACAACTAACGTAGAAAAAAAAATCTTTATCATAAATATGCTGTTTGATATACCTGCAATTGAATTTTTGAATACAATTTACGTCGAATTTGCTGGTCGCAGATTTAGAAATAATCCTATACAGTGCTTCGGTTCTCTGGGTTCTCTGCCTCAGAAGATTTCGAAACAAAAACATATTATGTACTCTGTGGTGGCCTGAGGTCACAAGCGATCCTATGGATCGCAATATAATCGATGAAGGAGCGGTAAGCGTCACGCGGAGGATTGAACAAGTTGAGTTCATCCTTTCGCGTTCTTGCAATGAAGCCCGGCGGAATGTATTATCGACAGAGGAGCCGGAAGTAGCGGCACAAGACGCAACTATATCCGTAGAAACATATACAGGCCAGGAAAACTGATTTTCTCAGGTGAAGATGAGAATACTAACATGGATTGGATGGTTGAGCCGGAGAGAACGGATAACTTCGAAGTCACCAAGAAAGAAGTCCAGACTGAGAAGCTGCTCACGGGAGCGCTGAGAACAAATTAACACTTATAAAAGGCCTCAACAAAGCATGGCACGAGAAAGGAATTAACTGCTCCGCGGAGAGATACGAAATCTTCGGGACAAGCCGAGTCGAGCTTAACGTCGTTCTAAATTTTATACCAAGAGAAGGAAAAAAAAACACGGTAACAGAGGGTTTTTTAGACCATCAAGGCTGCACGGAACCTGCTGCTCGTACGATGATAAATCTGCAGCTGCATCAGCCCCGAGTGGCTTATTTGGTGGAAGAGAAAGATTTGCCGAAGCAGCTTTATTATCATTCAGCGGCTGCATACTCTCGACGTCGAAAGGCTGGTTGCAATCCCCTGGTGAAAGCTCGATACGAAGATGGGTTGCGGGAACAGACATTCGCTGTGGCTTTTCAAAGTGCAATTTTGAGAGGCTAGCGGAAAAACTTGCAGAATTGCCACCCTACGAAAGAGTGTGCGCATTGAAATGGGACGAGATGTCCATCAAAAGCTACGAGGAATATACTCGGCCATGCTAGATTTCATCGAAGGCTTAGCCGATCTGGGACCTCTCGGACCGCGAAATGAAAGAGCAAGTAAACTCTTCGTATTTTGCGTGGATAGCATCAACGCTATGAGAATCCGTGGCGTCAGCCTCTTGCTTTTTTCCTGCCATCTACCAGCGTGCGAGCGCCCGAAATGACAACGCTGGTGACAATGTGCTTAGAGAAGTTAAGAGCAGTAGGTGCCGACGTAAGAATTGTGACGTGTGATCAAGGACCCTCGAATAAAACGGCTGTAACGTCACCACTCTACTTTGACTGACTGTGAGACTGCGGCTCGTAGCACGGTGCCGGTGTCGGAGCGGGTGCAGCAGAGTGCGATTTCACGACTCCCCTTCTCGCGGTATACTTCACACGTACGGCGACTGCTGTCAGTCGAAATCACCGAAGTTTTACACAAATATAAATACAACTTATTCAAATCCATCGCCAATTACCCCGTGCAGTTAATTTTCGGAATTCTTTCCCAAATCTATAGAAATTCCAACACAGTGGTTGAATAAGGATATTGTCTACCCCAGTGAAACAAAAAGAATTGAGTACGTACGAAACGGAATTAACACGAATTAGATAGAATTAAAAAGACCTCTGTGTCAATTCTTTGCGACGAATAAAAGATTTAAAAAAGCTGGTACACCATTTTTTTATTTGTATCTAATTCATGTCAATTCCGTTTTTTACAAATTCAATTCGTTTTAATTCTTTTCGTTTTACTGGGATCGGAATCCTGAATCAGCGAGATCTAATAGACAGAAATAATTGATGTATACGAACAGAAATATTTCTTCAAAATTGTTTTCAATTTTCAATTCAATATTTACAGACGTGTTTTATTCTACGTATATTATGTGTATTCATTAGGAATACATATTGTGTATATTATACCTATGTGTAAAGAATTAAAATACTTAGACCAACTACAGCGGTCAATTCGCAGATACCGGCACCCGGTGACGCCTGAAATTAGTTACCCGGACGTCAGACTTTTACCGACGGTATTACATCTACGACTTGATTAGTACGTGAAACTACTTAGTGACATGCTTGTCGAAATTTCCCCCTATGCACCTATGTGAAGTTGGCCAGCAACTTTCGAGTTTCTCGATAATCAATATACCAAATAATTGCTCCTAATTGCTCCGTAGTTTGTAATCATTGCTCCTTCTTAGATTGCGAAAAAATTAAAAAATAAAAAATTGAAAAAATCCCAGAATCTTGGGATATTTTTCAAACCCGATATTCAGGTACTCGAATTAGGTTTTGGAGATCGGATGTATTACAGCAAAAAATTGCGCCCGAATTGCTCTAAATTGCTCGTTTTACAGTTTTCATAAATTCGATACAGTTTTCGAGAAAACTGGGAAAAACGTAAAACCGTCGGTAGCGTGATGGAGGCCACGTCAACTTCACAACGCGATTACAATTCGTGCGGACAGCAGAATTTGAATTGAATCTATCCCTGTCAATTGCTCCCGAATCCCTCTTAATTGCTCCATCCACAGCTTTAATTGCTCACTCATGGTTTGTTGGGAGAAAGGCAAAAAGTGATCTGGCTACAACGGAATGCTCGAGACGAACCGATTCACACACGCATCAAATACATTCCTCAACTAACGACGCTGATTTTCTATTTGTAGAATGGATATTGAAGGCTGGAGGAATCAGAAAACAACTACTCCTTTCTTGTTCCTAATTAATCCACCGTTACTCCTATAAAATAACCATAAGATACATGATAAGAAACGATAAGACCCCTATCTACATTTATAAACACGAATTAGATATAAGGACAACCAATAATCATATATCAGCTTCTTCAGACCTTAGATGACATAAAGCACACTACCTACATATATATAAACATGAATTAGACATAAGAACAACCGACCCAAACAGCACAAGACATCTGGGGAATATTCTAAAATGGCAGAAAATGTCTGAAAATATTCAATATATTTGCACGATATCTTCACTACATCAATGTTGGAAATATTTATTCGAAATTTTACGCAAATGTTTGTACTATATCTGTGGTATATTTTCGAGACATCGAAACCTACGTCCTTCGGGCGTCCTTCTCTCCCACGTATATACCTAACACCCCTCCTATCTAATCCGTATCTAGCTGAATCCACGCAATCCTAATCCGTGGGACGCCGGACGCGACTCGCGATCTGCGCTCGTCCCCTCCTATCCGAGCTCTCCCGGGTCCCCTCCCTGTTCTCTCGAAAAATTCACTTCACTTTACGCTTTTCTCTAAACCCATTCGCATCTCCCCGATAAGTGTGTTTTAAATAAATAGACTTTATTATTTATATCGACCGTGTCGTTTTGATAAAACCCGTATAATATATAACACCCAGATTCTGAGGTTTTTCGAATTTTTAATTTTTGAATTTTCTCGCAATCTAAGAAGGAGCAATTAGTAAAAACTACGGAGCCATTAGGAGCAATTAGGAAGCAATTACTTGGTATATGGGTCATTGAAAAATTAAAAAGTTGCGGGCCAACTTCACATAGGTCCCCTTTGCACCGCTATTTCGCTAGAACTAGTTGGCTTACACTCCGCTAGGCCAAGTCATTCATATATTTTAGCACGGCGTGAGCAATCTCCTTCCTCATCTCTACTATAAGCACCAGTTGACACCTATACAAACGCCATTAACGAACGATTGCACGTAAAGAAAATGAGATTTCATGTGAGAATAGCGAATAAGGAGGTGACTTCCGGTTAGTTGGAGCCGATCCAGCGGAAATTCCCTAGGGATGGAGAAGTTACCAGACAAATCTCCAACTGAATTTTTTTTTATTTTTTACGGAAAATTGTTTGATTCATAAGACCCGGGAATGAACTATCTGACACCTATAAACGACCAACAAACGATTAAAGCAAGAATCAATTCATTTTGGGCAGATGAGGGGCTAAATATATGGAGCTGTAGCACGGTCAAGAAACTCCCGTGGTGGGGGTAATTCTTTGAATGGGATCAAAAAATTCGCCTAAACTCGCCACCGAAGTCGGGGCGTTTTGATATTTACCTCGTACTGCCGTACTATGAGGATATAACCACTCAAGGGAGAAGAAGTCGGGGCGTTGCGATCTAGTCGCGTGTGTCAAATATGGCGACCAGCAAGTGTCAAAATATTGAAGCATCTTTGCAAATAACGACTGATATCCAAAGAGCTTATACGTATACATAGAGTAGGAGAGTCATAGGACCCGACGTAAGTGGAAATGTTTGCCGGAGGGAAAAAGATAGACAACCGCGGGGCCACGTCTGTCCTTTATTGATGTTGCGTGCGCACCCAAAGTAGTGAACCGGGTGGGGGAATGGCGGGGACGTTTCACGTTGCGGTTGCTTGCCGTGATGTATAAACTATGAAACATAGCGGTGTAAGCAGTAAAAAGTTCGCAGTTTGTCAGATTTTCGTTGCATTATATTTATATTGACGGATTGCTGTCAAGATTCCCGAAATTTTATACTCCCTTATTGTTAGAGGCTTTCTCCTCATTCCTCCTACACGCTCTTCGATCCCCACTTCGCTTCTAAATTTACTGCGCATGCGGTATTGAACTGAGATAGCAGTGGCATCGCCATGTTTTCTCTCTTTCTTCTCTACAAACAGAAATCCGGCCCGCTTTTCTACTCTATGTAATATGTATACAAGCTCTTTGCTGATATCAGTACAAATAACTCTCTTTTCTGTTTCCACGTAGCAATCTCCACGTTGATTTGACTAACCAATGAAATTAATTTCCGTTGAACGCAAAGCATCTGAATAATAGTTTGTTTCATCGAAGTACGTAAAGAAATTGTAAAAATACAAGTGCGGATCGATATTTCTCTGTACAATAATGTATATACTACATACACATAGGTTAAATTTTATAACGCATGTATGTATAGGGTATGTGGTTATAAAATGAACGAATTAATATTAGTTTACCCTTCTACACTCAACGGTACAGGTATACTGTGTGGTTGGGTGCGCTCCTATCCTCTTTGGGTACGCGGTCGTTTGAATACACCACCTGATACACCACACGGTCCCACGACCAGATCACAGTGCCCCGACTCCGGTGGCGAGTTTAGGCGGAATGTTTGCTGACAATAAGAGCTTTACCCAGTCCACCGGAGTGTCCGGATTTGTGTATACGACCGTGATATGGAAAATGGAAATAGCAATATACTGATATTGAAAGTATGTCTGAACATGATTAATTGGGACCTCACTGGTACGAAGCATCCAACATAAAATGACTTATATGATATCCTGGACTGGAAAAAAAACAAAAACAAAAAAACAACTCGAACATCATACTTTCACGTCATAATAAACCTTCACTATATTTCACACGTCAATCGAGTCATGTAATTTCGAAATGAACCATGTCACACGAAATTATCACAATAAGCCAAAAATACACAACTTCCAATAGTTATGCGTTACTTTTCTACAAACAGCCTGTCTACAAAAATGATTTCGCCTTTTGATATGGCCCGAACAAAGCAGATGTATCTCAATCCATCTTGTGAGTGGGGGCTGAAATTCCGAAAGACCACAAAGTAGACGGGCCGAAATTCCGAATTTCAAAGATACGAATTCTCAAGTAGCCGAAAATCAACAAACCGAAAATCTTAGTTTTTACGTATTACTAACTTGACTGACTGTTTCATCGAAAGACTATTCACCCGAACGTAATTTCATCCGGAAATGTATTTTCAGATAGATTACATTCCAAACGAACGAGGAGTAGATTGACAGGATTGGAAAATTAATATCGATTGAAAATTTAGAGGGGGTAACATTTCTATCAACCGATGAACCTAAGGAAACAAAATTGAACAGAAATGTTTAGAAACGGTAACACTTCGATGTGTACCTATCAGCTAGACCCCGAAATCACGCAAAATGGTTTAAGTCATCTTAGAAAGATGAACGAGGGGTAAAAAAATTGGATATCAGAATCGATAGCTCAAGGATCAAAATGCTGTTTCTAGCCCTTAAGGTGAAATTAAAGACGCATGAAATCCCAATTGTTGCAGATAGTTGAATGCATTGTTACCGATTGTTGAATGCAGTGAGTCTTTAATAGCACCTTAAGGTGAACCCATTTGCACCGATTGTTACTTATTGTTACTTATTGTTCAAAGTATTGTTATCAGTCGGAAACGCGATTCGTCGCTACTCCATATCTGATTTGGATCAAACTGTTTCGATTGGATGCAGTATTTTGGCAGAAAGTGGCTTAGTATTTCATCTCCACGAATTGTCGGAGAGTTCTCTCAGAAATTCAAGTTTGTCCAATCTCCCCAACGAACAAACCTGACCTAATAACTAGAAACTCCCTAAAATAGTCTATAGTCTATCATAGATAGACTATAGTCTATCAGCTAGATCCCGTAATCAGGTAAAATGGTTCAAGCCATCTCAGAAAGATGAACGAGGTGTCAAAAATTCGTGATTTTTCACTGATTCGGGAAATGTAAGTCCGGAAATCGAAATCGGTAGCCCAAGGAACAAAGTGTTATTTTTAGTCGTTGAAGGGCCTTAAGCTACCGATTCCGATTTCTGGGCTTACGTTTACAGAATCGGCAAATAATCACGAATTTTTCGACGCATCTTCTTCGGACGACTCAAACCATTTTCTGACTCAGCTGATAGACCAATAGGCAAAATGACGAAAGACCAGAATTTCAAAAGACCACAATTCTGAAAAAACGACAGGTATTCGACTATTTTCTCCGTACGAAACCATAAATGTTTTTCTAATGTCTCCTGAGTTTCCGCTTTCTTGGGCCTTCTATTCCAATGGGTTTCGGAATTCTGACCTCTTGAGTTTTTGGTCCATCGATTCAATAAATTCTGATTCGTTAACTTTCGTAATAAGCACGATTCTGTATTGTGAACTCACGACTTTTCAATTGTTCGATATTTTGACCAATTGGATATTTCACTGCTCATAGTCTTGCCTATTCTGAAGAATAATTTTCGGTATGACATTTATTTCTATACATTTATTTTCCGAATTTTTCGTCTGTAGATAGCCTTTCGTTATTATGGTCCTTCTACATTTTGCACTCTCAGCAATTAGATTTTCGGAATCTCGGCCCACCTATTCTTTGGTCTTTCGGCATTTTGACCCCCACCCTCACTTAATGATTATGCAAATAGGACGTTGACTGTATATAAATATTTTGGTTAGTATTCCTTTCACACAGTAACTACAAACGTCTCGACATAGTATTTACGTATTTCAAACTACTATAGTACATCTTTGCTATGTTTAAACCAGTGTTGGGCATTTTTTGAATCAATTATTCTCTGATTACAAATTACAATTGCAATTAGTATTTGAAAAAATTGTAATTACAAATTACAAATGTTATTAGTATTTCGAATTTTCTTTAAGAACAAATTAATAGTAATTAGCGATTGAATTTTTTCCTAATTACAAATTGAAAGTAATTAGTAATTAAATTTCTTTCTCATCATAAATTGGAAGTACTTAGTATTCAGATTCTATTCTAATTAACAAATTACAATTGTAATTAGCATGAAATTTCATTCTAATTGCAATGTCCAACATAATTGACAAAATTTTTTGCGCTAATTAGAATAAATACTGTATGTAATTGAAGATTTTTCTCAAGCTAATTACAATTTGTAAACCTGATTACTTCAACCGTATGGGTATTCCGGAGATACATGAGACATTTTGAGTATATACGAGTCACTGCAAATGCATGTCTATATTCGAGTAGGTGTGGATCATTTCAAGTTCACATGGGTATATCCGGGAATATACTAACCCACATTTGGAATTCCTCATATGTACTCGGATATGCCCATACGAACTTGAAATGATCGAAGTGTATGGTTGAAGTGATCGGGTTTCTGCATTGTGATTAGCTCGAGAAAATCTGTAATTACATTCTGAAATTGTTCTAATTAGCTTGAAAAATGTTCTCAATTACATTGGACATTGTAATTGAAATAAAATTTCATGCTGATTACAATTGTAATTCATAATTAGTTTAGAATCTGGATACCAATTACTTTTAAATTGTAGATAGAAAAAGATTCAATTATTAATTACCTTTAATTTATAATTAGGCAAAATCTAAATACTAATTACAATTGTAATTTGTAATCAGAAGAGATATGGAAATACAAATTACTTTTAATTTGTAATTGAAAAAAAATCTAAATACTAATTACATTTGTAATTAGAGTGTAATTAATCACAGAAAGTAATTAATTGTGCCCAACAGTGGTCTAAACTACCATGTTCTGACAGGGTGTCTAGCGTCAATGGCATATGCAGTTCCCTGATATTTCCAGGTTTTCCGTAAGAAAAAGATTATTTTTCCCTGACAACTTAACTGGTGCTAACTCTGCTGGTCGTGCCCACGGCTAATCGCTGGTCAAATGTTGGAAATAGTTTACCATGCAAATTACCGCTATCTACTAAAGAGTACAAACAGATTGGTAAATACTTTTTCGAAAAAATTTTACATATTCATCATGAATAAATTCAAATCGTTATGAGAATGCTTGAATAAAATTTTCAGTAGCTGGTATTGGTGCGATCGTGCTAATGAAACCATGATTACCCGAAAAAATAAAAAATTACGCAACCTCATTTAGAGGAAGGAAAACAAAATCCAGAACAGATACCCAATTTCCCTACCATTTCCAGGATATTTCCAGACATGTAAAATTCCCTGAAATTTCCCGGTTTTCCAGACTTTCCTGACAGCTATACACCTTGTCTGACATATCTTTTCATAACTGACACTAATACGAATGAAGGTATACTGCATATCTTGTCATATTGAGCAGAAATTTTATATATGTTCACTTTTCAATTTCGCGAACGTAGTGAACTGTAAACTAGCGACCAACAGATTGTTTGTGTGTAGCATTATCTGACTCGTCTATCAAAGCCCGTAATATAACGTTAACGAAAATCATTTTATCAGTAGCTTGACCACAATATACTTCATAATTTACCGAAAATAAACGGCAGCTATGTAACCCTGCTTTTAATTTTATCCCAAAGTGTAAGGGATTCTGTATAAATAATGACTGTAAGGATTGAATGCAAAAAACATGAGAATATTGTGTGAGCTCAAATTCACAATATACAATAGACAGGGAGCATAAATCGTGGTAAAACTTTATATTCATAATATGACAACCAAAAATTATATAAGTAAGAAGTAATGCGACCTGTTTGTTGCTGCGAATGATTTTTATGATTTAATGCTACTTTATGTCAGATCTTTGGATATGAAATAGCTCATAATTATTATATCCCGTAGAAAATGATCAATTCATACATGTTGTTAGAAATATCACAAACTGACGTGGTCCATAACATAGAAATACAGAATTGCAGGCATGAGAGCATGATCCTTATGTCTAATGAAACTTGACTTACGACACCTATCTACAAAAAATTGCTCGTCTCTCTGTTTAGCGCACAACGCACAATGGTCGTAGCTGATCGTATGTTATCATATGGTTATCGCATTAATGTACCTCCATTCGCGCAGAGAGTTTTGTCTTACCAAATAAAAAATCAGTACATTAGATTAAAGCTGTCACATCTTTAAAAAAAAATTAAATCAACGTTATTAATATACAAACCAAACTGAACAGGCGTTAAATTATAATCAGAAGGGTGCTATGATGGCTGCAGCTTCTCCCCTGCTTGTTGGCAGAGAAGCACATTCATGCCATGCATTTAAATGTGGATCATAACATTCAACTGTAGAGATGGTTATCTGAGTTCGGTAAAAGTTTATCTCCTGTGATTGATCACCACCTATCACGTATAAGCGACCATCGGCTGCAGCCACGGCAGGATATGCACGCCCAACATTCATTGGAGCAACCGTACTCCATTTATTCTGCAACATGATAGGCGCCGTGAATGAAAATCACTACACTATACTATTGGAGTTTTGATCAAGTAATTACACAGAAGGAGTACATTGAAATGATGAAATTTCCTCTCTAAGAATTGTAGCTGCGTAAAGTTGGGGTAGTATGAAAAAATGAGTACACAATGCAATATTGTTATTCATACCTTCTCGAACGAATATCTTTCCACGGATGTTAAGACTTCCTGATTTTTGTTAATACCACCGACAACGTAAATGTAACCGTCAAGTATAGCAATACCCATTTGCATACGAGGAGTTAGCATAGGAGCCAGATAGGTCCATTCTCTTGTCACTGGATTATAAGCCATTACATCTTGACGATGTCTGCTGTTGTGAGTACATCCACCGACGACATATATCAAGCCTATGAATATTCAGATGTATCAGTATACAACAAGGATCAGAGAACTTTGACCATAATCCTATTACGTCTGAAAATCTTTCATCCGGGATTGATATCTTGAATGAAACAAAGTTGGATGAAACAGAGCTCACCTTCATATGTGACAACGCCCATGCTGAAGCGAGGTTCAGGAAGTTCTCCATCCAGAGCCCACGAATCAGCAATCGGGTCGTATATTTCTATAGAACCACCAATATCTTCGCCCACCCATCCGCCAAATGCATATAAACTGTTATCTATGGCGCACAGGCCAAATTCACAACGTGGTTCTATCATACAGGCAATGGGGGTCCAGACATTGTCGCGGGGATCATAACATTCACCGTTTGCAATTATACATGATTCTAGTTCACCGCCAACGACGTATACTTTGCCATCCAGGAGCGCTACGCCAGGTAATATTCTGCCAATACCAATTGGAGCTACTTCGCACCATTCTCTAAAAATGTTTCAAAAATACGTTACTGGTAAAGTGCTTTCCATCAAGGTGACAACTTCATGACCTCAGTTTAGCACTTGGATATTGAAAGGTATCCAATTTTCAGGAAGACTAAAAGTGACAACGCTCAGGTCAAAATGTTGTGACCCTACTGTGTAAGTTTTACACTTGCTCTAGGAAATTGTGTTGGCCAAAAATGAATTACCATACCCAGTAAATGTGTCATATTTTTCAATAGTTTCATAAGTACTTTCTGCAGATCTTCCCCAACTATCGGCTGAAGGTTCACGCTTCGAGCCACCGATTACCAGAATATTTTTTTTAGCGCAAAGTCTAGGTGGTTCGTGCAGCGGCACTAGACATCCTTTATTTGTTATCAAATCTTTCAGAATCGATCGTAGGGCTACAATGAGGCTTGCGTCTTTGCTCTCAGAGATAACTCTTTCCAGACGAGATACCGAACAGAGACGAAGCCTCACGTACCGCAGCACCTCGAACACATAGCAGCGTCTTGCAGGTATATCGTGAACAATCCAGTTATGCGCTGCTTGAAATACCTGTTGTATTAAAGCAAGGCTTTTTTTCAATAATACAAGCATGATGCAAAACATTGTTTCCCCTGTGAAGTAATCGTTGAGTAACTTTTTACAAACAGACAATAACCCAATAATAACAATTACCTCACCATTAAGAATTATTATTTTCAGAAACGATACATATTTTTTGCATTCATTTTCATACGTTTTTCAACGAGTCATGAGAGACTTTCACAGTGGCCCATATTCATTAGACGCCACTGGCTAGACGGTACTGCAAGCCATGAGATCCAGTATTTTGAGGGCACTATCAGTATTATAATTGCTTATTTATTTATGTTTTTTTTTTAATTTTTGGTCCCAACAGCCAGAAGCATGAGCGAAGAAGACAAATATGCACAAATATTGGTAGATTACACAAAGTAACAATTTCTAATTATAGAATTGGGAACAGGCGACATTGAATTTTATAGCTAAAACAGGGATCACAGCAGCAGTCATCAAGTTTAGAAAAAAATGTGGATTTCCTACAGAAGCCTACAACTGATAACACACTAAACATAATGAAATGCTATGACATTTGATGAACTCTTTTTCGATCAACATTGATGTATCTAATATAGGAAACATAATATGAAAATTGCTGCTTTCAGAGATATCAAATTTTAAATGTTTTTTCTTCTCGCTTACATCAGGCGTATTCTGTGACCCCGTGATCACTGATCGTGGTGATCCTGATCACTCCTTTCTCTTACTAATGCCATGTGTTGAACAAAGAAGGCAATAATCGTGATCCGTAATCATAGTGAGCAGAAGAATACGCCATATATTTACTATTCAACTGTTTTCTTTATGATCGTTATACCTAGGAAACGATCTTTTGGGTTCGAGAGGTCGATATTTTTGCAAAAACACGCCATCTGTTGCAAAAAAGTTTTTTCTTGTGCTTCTGGACTTGGCACTAGCGGACTTGGTTGGCCCCGGTTGCAGACATCTTATTATTTTGAAAGAAAAAAAAAATAAGAGACGATTTATACAGAGGAAAAAGGGGACATTGTGAGAGTTGTTTCATAACTATAGGATTTTTAGGGGAATGACATGAAAAATGAGACTCAGGAAATTAGGCAAGTCGCTGTGAACCCTGCTAAAAGTAACTTTTAGTTAGCGGTAACAGCTGCACACAAGCCAATACGTTCAGAGATACAGCATGATCAGGATTGAAAAATGAAATGGCATAGCTGGCTTACACGTCGTTATCATGTTTCTACCCGACTTTCATCAAACCTTGCAAAAATCTACCCAGAGTATACTGAACTGTCTCTATGACTAGTTGAAACCCAATTCACCAAACTAGTACCATTCTCATCTGCAATATTGACTTGGTTTCCACCAACAGGGTTACAACAAGGTTAACCGGTCACATACCAGACATCTTTTCAAATTTGAACACATGATCGGTCAACACATCTCAACCCTGCTGGTGGAAACTGACTCAAATATTGTTACCTGGAATTCGGTGTCAATATGAATATATTCGCTAGAGATGAATTTCACTAGCTGTTCTTTTGGAAGATCTAAGAATTCCTCTTCTTGCGATACTTGAGGAAAATTAATTTCGATGAATCGTAAGGCAGTCATCAGCAGATTAGGCGTGTTATGTGCTTCAGCAAATCTATGTGAACAAACGAATCTTTTATGAATCAACTTCAAACTGTAGCTTCACTGATGCTAGAATTGAAAAACATTTTCACACCTCACAGTTCGTACGTGGATTGAATTGATGAAGTAATTCTAATCATAGGTTCATAAATAAATATATCCCATTGTTAGGACTCAAACTCCACCAGATTACCATGATTCACCATCAGACACAAGCAATTTCAACCACCGCTGATGAGATTCAGAAAATATCTCAGAGGATTGTAGTACGAGATCCCACAACAAAAATTTTAATCTTATAGTATCAAAGTATAAACCATATAAAATTGACAGATTAGATAACCCTGGACCGGAAAATCCGCTTCTCAGACATTATGCGCGCAGCGCCTGATCTGAGCACATTTTAAAAAATGTCAACAAATTTGACCTAACTGTATCGTAGCTTCCCGTTGGATTCCCAGGACGTAGTGAAATGATAGTCTGGAGATGCCTAGAATCCGTTTCTCAGACCCCAATAGCTCAGAATGTACCCAAGAGACCGTTTTGAAAAAAGATGACACAAACAAAAATACTTCTAGCATCCCGTCTGAAAATCATTATTACAAGTAAATTTGGGTCAGTTGATGCCGAGAAATCCTCTTGCAGAAAAAAGTCTCACCGCCTCACATTTTCCTAGCATTTCAAAAATGTTAACGAATTTTACTCAACTGTATCATAGCATCTCGCCTAAAAACGGTTGGATATGATAAAATAAGTTGCCCAGATATAGAAAAAATTGATATCAGACAAATTGAGCGCAGCATCTCGCTAATACTTATACTTATATAGTATTGAAAATCTAGGCAACCATAAGAAAGATCCAAACAAAATTCGAACCAGGATGCTATGATACAGTTAGGTCAAATTTGTTGACATTTTTTAAAATGTGCTCAGGTCGGATACTGTTCGCAAAATATCTGAAAACAAAAATTTTTGTAATAAAATACCCAAAATCTGTGTAGATTTTCAATGTCAGACGAGATGTGATGATACCAATTTGAAAACAATTTTTTGTGACACAGCAGGAATAGCCCACTCCAAAGCTGGTGAGTTTCTGACCGTTACCACCCACCCAGTCGGTTCTAGAGTGATCGAATCTATCAATTTTATACGGGATGCTATGAGCCATGGGTTTTGTCACAGGCTCTCATACTATTATTTTATATTAAAACCAAGAGACCTTGCTTCTGTCTTCACACGTCATCAACATCATTTGATAGCATATGCAAAGTGATTTGCTACTGTGAATCTTCATGTTGCACCAGCTTGTTTAGGAAATTATCCCACAAAAACATGTCAATCACCGATCAGCATGCGATATGATTCACAGATGGAGTTTGACAATGAGTTGTTGTTGAGAAATTCTATTGAAATTTGTTACGTCGGATAGTATTAATGTGTAGATATTGGATTCTGAATTAATCAAGATGTAAGTTCAATTTTGATTCGTTTTCATTAAAATTCTAACCCACGTCTAAGCACACTTTTATGCCATAATACAAAAGTTAGTTAGGTCAGGGATTTCACCATTCTTTGTCCGAAGAAATTCATACCAATCGTTGTAATTAAGTATATGGTCTGCTTTTGTTTTTCTACACGCGGACATACGGGTGTTTTTGAACGAAAATCCAAGATTAGGGTTTTTTTCTTGGACATATTATTTATATTCAAAGATCCCAGAAGCAGCCAATTTTATTTTTTATCACAAAGGCTCCAAAAACTACTGAACTGCAAAGATTCATCGATATTTGGAAAAAGTTGAACATTTCTTTTCCTTCTTCACTTCATTCATTTATTCATATGTACATCTGTCCGGTGTCAGTACAAAACTTTAGGGTTCAATGGGATAGGATAGGATAGAAATACGCCTTGGCCGAGTTGATCAATGATTTTGTTGATAAACTCGGCTGGCGTGTGTTTCGTCTGTCTACTTTCCATAGATCCTCATTGAATTCTATTGGATTCACTGATTAATTTACGTTAGAGAAATTGTGCGGAGTTTGAATTATAATTAATTATCAATTATTCACTTATAAGTCATCAAAATCTATCTGATTAATTATTTTCCGTATCAATAATATGAGTTTGTGGTAAAGTGCTATAAATTATCTCTCAATTCATTTATTCCTTTATTCTCATTTGAATTTGATCAACAATAATGATGATTGCATAAAAACATTTTATAACACTTATATCAATTTTACAAAATATTATGTATGCAACCGATAATATTTTTCGTATAGGTAACTATTGGAGATACGAAGATAATAAATTGGCTGACTCGACCTTATACCATTAATTTTCCAACAAAATTTTGAAACCAACAAAGAGTCTAGCCGGATAAAAATGGTGAATCTGCCCCCACTGAAGTTTGTGCCATCGATTTTTCCGAAGTTCCTCACCTAAAAAAAAAGACCTTGTGCAAAATTACAGCTTTCTACATCGATTCCGTGGGGTCTTTTCGCTGAAAAAATCTGTTTTTCCGATTTCTGCAGTTTTTGAAACGAAGAGACGGCCGAAAAATACGAAAAAATTCGGAAAAATCAGAAACATGTTAGCATTTACGGAAAAAAAATGTACAACTTTTTTTATGCTAAACTCTATTATTAATCATCGAATTTTCCTTTAAAAAAAATTATTTTGTAGTGTATAGATTTTGGTGCTATTATGACAAATATTGACATGATTCTACTTTTCTTTCCCTGCAAATTGAAAAAAAAAGTTTCGGAATTCAACCTGCAACATATTGAACAAAAATAAAACGACGAAATTTCACATTCTTTGATGAGAATCCATACATAAATCATTCAATGGGTTTAATTATTGGGTGATCATAGCTGGAGTAGTTGTCAGACGTTACAAACAGATGTAATCAGTAGGATTTTATTGCTAATTTGAGTTTATGACATTGTTACAGGATTACTTCAGCAACAAGAAGTTTATAAATTATACGCTGACATGAAAACATCGCCTTGGAGAGAAAAAATAGATTAATCCACTCAAATTTCGAAATATGAAACTAATAATATCAAATAGAGTCCAGAATAGTTTTGTATTCAAGTCCACCCACATAAATTATTCATAAGTATCATTGATCGAGCATTCACTCCTACTATTTATGTTGCTACATGTTTAGTCTTCATTGCTAACACTGTTGATTACAGCATTGATCTCTTCTACATCAAAGAGTCCTGTGAGGATTTTTGATAGATATCGAGCATTAGATAGATGATAAATGATTGTAGCAATGTGTGAACAGCAACCAACGGTTCGGTTGCCATTTGGTCAATCACAAACGGAACGGCGAATTCCAGAAGATCCTTGGGAATCACAAGTGTAATCAAGGTAGCATTTATAGGTTTTGCTATTTATGTGTCTCGACCTCACGACAACTTGAATGATTGCATGATCCACATCTTCTATTCTCTTCAAATAATTAAGTGCAATACTTCCATCCTCGTCTATCATTTCAGCAAGGTAAAATACTGCTTAAGATAGCTGGTATGAATCTGTAAAGAGTATCTTCAATTCCTTTTCAGTCTGCTCTGAGAAATCAAACAATGTGATGATTTTGTCAGCGATATGTTATTGTAAAAAATTGGAATAACGCCACTTCAACAATGTTTAGTATTTAAATGACGTCGAAAATTCTAACATATCCAAACCAGCGTAAAAATCCTATTGTTTACATCCGTTTGTTATGTCTCACAACTACTCCGGCCATGATCACCCAATAATTAAATCCAAAGAATGATTTGTGTATAGATTCTCATCGAAAAATGTGAAATTTCGTCGTTTTATCTTTTTTTCAATGTGTTACAGGTCGAATTTTAAGACTTTTTTGTTTTTAATTTGCAGGGAATGAAGAGTAGTATCATGTCAATTTATGTCATAATAACAGCAGAATCTATACACTACAAAATGTTTTTTCTTAAGGAAGTTTCAATGATGAACGATAGAGTTCAGTAAAAAAAAAGCTGCAAATTTTTTTTCGTGTTTCTGATTTTTCAGAATTTTTTTCAAATTTTTTCTCTTGGTTTCAAAAACGTCTCTTGGTTTCAAAAACCGAAAAAACAAATTCAATGTAGAAAGTTGTAATTTTGCACAAGGTCTTTTTTTTAGGTCAGGAATTTGTGAAAAAATCGGCAGTACAAACTTCGGTGGGGACAGATTCACCATTCTTATCCGGATAGACCCTTTTCAACTTTTTTAAATATTGGTAAATCTTTGTGTTTCAGGAGTTTTTGGAGCATTCGTAGTCACCGAAAAAAGTTCTGGTGGATACAACCTCATACCATCACTGTCACAAGAAAAGTTAGGAAAAAACAGAACTTTCGACTTTTTTCAAATATCAATAAATCTTTCTGTCACCTAAGTTTTTGGAGCATTTGCAGTTGAAAAGAATTTCGATGGATACGACGTTATACCTCTATTTATTTCAACCGCTAATTTTACTGAATCTATGTGCTTCGAGTACTTTTGTAGCAAATACCATGAAAAAAATATATATCTCTTTTTACCACCAAAATTGCCTTTTTGGCGTATAAGACCTTGTACCTTATTAGACACGCAAATTATCAGTCTCGTTTAATATATGAATCGAAAAATAATGCACAATGAACGCAAAGATAGTTCTCAAGGCAGTGATAAGTGTGAATGGCTCAAAGTGAAATTTGGGGTAATTACAATGTATTAGTAGAGGATTACCTCTTAAAGGAGTCAAGTGAAATCAGGCTAAATTAAGTTTCTAAAATATTTACTGGTAATTGGAAAAACTAATGATAAAGTCTGTCGTTACAACATCCAAGTATTTATTGTAAACAAGTAGTTCTGTCACACTCACTCTGGAATATTTCTTGATTCAGACATCAAACGAGACTGATCTGAATGTTCTTTATCTACAGGGCAGAATATTTCATCCCAGTACTATAGTCTCCCATTCCTCGAATTAAGCAAGAACTTGTCAATTACTATCTTGAGAACAAATAGAGCAATTTTGATTCCCGTTGGACTGGGAGACAGTACTTTTTTAGAGCTTCATTTCAATATGTCCCAATGGCTAGACTACCATTCGAGATTATGAAGCTAGGGGGCTTGTAAATTCCGGACATAAATTGCTCCTCGACACCAACTACAGGAAAATGGTTCCCCCTCAATAGCCTTCAGCATCTTGCAAACCGCATCCAAAGTCCATTTCTAGTTATCCAGATATTGAGGTGAAATTTTTTTAAGATGAACACCCCGCCGAGACTTTGTGGTATTTTTGAATTGGTCATAACATGGTGGCCACTTTTTTTCGAAAGAAAAATCCCTGACGTTCCCTGACCAAAGTTCTTAGTGTTTCATGAGTGCTACTAATCAATGCTCCCAATTCTTCATTTCATTTCAATGTTCTTGACAATGAATTCTTTTGAAAAGACCCTATTTTATTAGTATTGAAAACAACTATTTTTTTACTTCAATAACAATTTTTCATTGACATTTTTTTTTTCCAATACTATAATGCGAAACTGAATTCTCGAATTTCCTTTCTAGTCAATTATTAGATGTTTGGTCATCTCTATTTTTTCTCCGACCGAGTTTGAAATTCCCTCACGTTTTCCTGATTCCCTGACCAATTTTTTGTTCCCTGACATTTCCCGGCTTTTCCTGATCGTGACCACCATGCATAATCCCATGATCGAGGCAGCTTCGTCTTACAATCAAATATGATGAATTTTTATGGAAGAAAGAAACAGTACATTAGCTTCCGTTATAATGAAAATCACTGAGATAAACACAAAAGCTTGATAACTTGAAAGCACAAATATTTTTAAATATGAGAATAACGGCAGTCCAATCAATTGCATCCATTACAGTACTTTCTATTCCGTCTGCTGAATGTGAAATGATATCGAAGCAACTGTAATAAAACAGATTCATCCATATCTAGATTTATTATTGTCCTATCATTATTCCAATCATTCTGATGAGGGAGATCCCACCACCTCCTTGTTATTCCGATGTACTAAGATAATCTATGCATTTATAAATCAGAGAACCCATTTATTATCATACAGAATATTTTCGAATTCTTCAACCAAAGCTGAGAACCTTTATTAAACAAAAACCAGAACCGTAACCCCAACCGTAATCGATGAAAACAGCGAACTGTTGTGAAACGGTTATTCCACAGTCATTGAAACTCTGCATTCAGTATGATATTGCTCTGAAACGAATCATCGTTTCAGAGCAATATTGGGCAACTTTAGATGAAAAAACAGTGTAAACCTCACAATTTTTCCTCATTTTCACAATACATGAACAGCAAATGATGAATATGTGATTGAGTACCAGTCGAGATAATCAAGAATGTGTTTGTTGGAGGCTTTGTGAGTTAGAGACCAAAGACCTCGCTCATTCATTGTTTTTTCATAGAGATAATAAGACCCAACAATGTCAGTGCAATTAAATTTTTGTGGCCAACAACCCAGACGGTAATAGGTATAATTAGCCAATAACACATTGACAAAACTTTTTAGTTCGAATGTAGGTCTGGACATCGTCATCTGTTATGGTTAGTAGTGAGTAATGTAATTTGTTCCATGTGATTGCCAAGAAACGCTAACATTATTGACTAAAATGACTGCTTCACACATAATGAACAAGAAAACTGAAATGAAGAACGTCACAATGGATACTGCTTCTACCGAAAAGCTCTACAGTTGTGAAACAATGGTAATCACCTGTAAATTCCAAGGGCATTGCTAGAGTGCAGTTGTTGCTGGAGATAAGTGATACAGCCTGAAACAACCTCATCTAATTCCAGCATATCAGCAGCCGCAAACAATTCTTGAACATTGTCCTGAGTAATCTCTACATTTCCAGTATATATAAAATCTACTAGAAGCGATAGAATTTTAGCAGAGATCGAGTGAATCTCTACCAATTCCTGCTGCTCCTCGACCAGACCGCCGGTAAACATTGCATTGAAATAAGCACTGCCAGCAGCCAGGACTGATCTATGAGCTCTAATAACGCTCCCGCCTGCCACCAACCCAACGTCACTAAATTGCTTCTTCATTCTTTGAGCATTGAGGTTTTTCAGCACTTTAGGCGCATATTGTCCAATGGCGTAAACTGTGATAGACGCATCAGTGGTATGTTTTACTGGTTGGGCCGTGAATCCCATAGTCTTAGAATTGTGGCCACTTTTCAGTGGAGGCACCGCACCATCAGCCATGAAACCATCGAGTTGCCCTTTGTCAACAGCGCCTGTATAATGAAATATGTGTATTTTTCTATCAAGTAATCAGACATACAAAAAACTTAGATGATTAAATGCTTAGGGAGATTCTATACATTTTGATCGCGAATTTCAATATGATTAATAATCAATCCTTTAGCTATTGAATATTTAAATGATGAAATGAGCAACCGCTTACAGCCCTGGTATATGAATGAATTTTCCTGACCCTTCGTAAAAGATCATATGAAAACTATCGCACCTATAGAGCTCGGTTTCAATATATTTGTCCCATATGCATTTTCACCATGCATGAACTACAAATATTCAAATCAATGGAGGATATTTTGTATTACGTTTATACACGAGTTCATCAAATATGATATGAGTACACAAAATGATGTGAGCATGTAGGTAAGCAAGAAGTTTTCATCGCTTTTAAGTCAAGAATGCATCAGACCATTAATGATGGATGTTTGCCTGGCAATGTAGTAAAAGATTGTCAGACAAAATATTTGGACATGCAAAACAGAATGTGGCATTCTGAAAACGTACTCCAAAGCGTTTACCAATTCATAGTCAATTTTTACAAATTGTGTTAAAAACTTCAGTATATTATGTATACTACCTGCGCTGCATTGAGGGACGGTTCGTATTTTAGTTTCATCATTTACGTTGGTACTGAAAATCAAATCAGCTGCGCCGGTAAAGATATAAGCTTTGTTACTCTTAGCTGCACTCGAAACACTACTGCTGAAAATTTGAAATACTATGGGCCGGTGATTTGAACCAACCAACAGGATTTCAAATTTTCTACACCGGTGTGACGAGTGTAGCTAAGATGAACAAGGCTGAAGACAAGTTCAGTTGATAAAATCATACATGACAGCTGTCACCGATTCTTGACTCCTGAACTTTCAATCACCAATTTGTAACAGTTACATTCCTAATTCTCACAAAAAAGACTAATCATGCTGGAACGAGCTGTCCATTAATAGTTTCTCTCTTACTGATTCCTGATTCGAGACTACATAACGATAACAGCTGTCATGTATAATTCCATTAAGAGAGCTTCTTTTGTTTTCAGCGGGACCGATATCGCCAGTTAATTCGGCGATACCAAACTAAATGACTGACAAGCGTCACAAACTATCCCTGAATCAACTGTAATGGTTCAGATGCACGCGGTATTGTGAAATGTGGTAGAACGGTGAACAATCAGAATTCTTAAAAGCTTCGATGTTACAGGTCGTTACTATACCCACAAATGAATGTCGTTTCACTACCAATGTTCGAGCATAGATGATTTTAACCATGCTCTACAAAAATTTGTATCACATAGCGATGATATTTCCTTTGCTGAGTGGTTATTCCAAAATACATACAGAATTGTGGTCAAAGCGAGGCTTGAGTGGGCGCTCCGATGTCACCAGTGCATAGGCACATTTTACCAATGGACGGTGTCGTGCATATTGTGTTATTAGCGATCAATTGTCGGAAAGCATGATAAACAGTTGAAGCGTGAAAAGAGAGCATTCCCGGATTATTGCAGAACGTTTCTAACCTTGATCACAATTTTCGGTATCACGAATTTGGAAAGAATAGATGATCATTAATACAGATTACTGCAAAACTTACGACATATACGGGACAGCACCTTATAGACGCTGTTGAAAGACTTGTTATTGTTTTTTCCTTTCAGGCGCATTTTCCTACCACATCATTTTCAACGGATCATTTAATAACACTACGGATCGTCAATAATTCTTCAAAATTACTTCACTAATATTTTAGCGAAGAACTTGAGATATGTCAAATAACCTATCTAAGCTATGAAGTTAGCTATGGATTGATTACTCAGACATCGGACAGCTGTTTTGGTGCTTTCAGACCGCGCCTATCAACGGGAGCTTTCCATCTACAGACAAAAATCGACTCGCTCAGACACACAGGAATATGATTGGCTGGAGCGAACGGAAAAGACCAATCGTGTAGCTGTGTGTCTGAGTGTGTCAATTTTTGGCTATAGATGGAAAGCTCCTTACATCACGGGCGGCGGGGACGAAGCATTACAAGCCTTCCAACAACAGGCACTGTACGACACAAAACGGAAATACAGCGGTATTATTTGCTGGATCTAACGGAAGCGACCGGAAACGTAGTTTTGTGTCTCTTGTTGGAAAGCTCCCTTTTAGCAACGGGATTCTGTATACTGGCCATGTTTACACCGAATCAATTTGATGCGAACCAAATGCCGGAACAACCAATCTGCGGAGATTATCTAGGAAATTTCCATCGGAGCCATGCACATGATTGGTTTTTTCGGTAGTGGTTCGCATCAAATCGGCACGGTGTAAACATGCCCATTGGTTGTTTCAGTGTTTGGTAAGCATCAAATCGAATAGGTGTTAACATGGCCACTGAGAGCAGCTTCCCTAGTCACCAACCAATGACAATACCGGGAAACTAGGGAAGCTGCTCTCAGTGAAGGGCCATGTATACACCGAATTGATTTGATGCGAATCCGGTGCCAGAACAACCAATCAACGGAGATTATCTAAGAAATTTCCCTCGGAGCCCTGCACGTGATTGGTTCTTTCGGTACTTCGTACACATCAAATCGATTGGGTGTATACATGGCCCTTCACAAAGCATCCCAATCGAAGAATTTGTTAAAAACTAAATCCAACCACAAAGTGTACGCATAGTATTGTAAATTTCTCTTAGACATAGATTTTATTATATATATTTACTTCGAATAAATCTTTTAGAGAACCGTTATTTTATACAATGGTTTTATTATTAGTACTCGCCTCGTGCAGCTTGCACAAAAGGATATAACCATTCCGGCAGAAGAAGGAGCACTAAATGTTTCGCTACAGTAATTATATCTATGATTTTTGAGATGAATGACCAATTCGGAGTAGAATGATTTAAATTATTATTCCAGGAAATAGAAAATAGTAATTCAGCTCAGTTACATCTCATAGTCCGTCGATAGTAACTATAATTTGGGCCGACTTGTTTGAACGTCGCGCGCAAGGTGCGCCCGACGCGTATCTCACGTACTCCGCGTTTGCTTCATACCCCGCGCCGATAACCCCGCTTGCGCTCGGCTAACAAGTCCCTGCCTTGAAATATTTATATTATTATTGGAGTTTGAAACGTTTTCATTATTCGGGACGGAATCGTGTGTGCTAAATTGAGTCAGTTGGTTCAGCACAGCAATCAATCAACCATGAGTAATGTCTCAAAGCGAAGAAAATCATCCGCCAAGTTAAAGGTGCCCCGATGACCATCTGTTCCTACATAATACTAATAAATAATGATATGCGTATTGCATTTCGTGCATTGCGTGCTTCTTCCTTCTCGACCTGGCAGTACTGCGAGTTTTCCTAGTCTCTTTCTTGCGCCTGTAGGTTTGTGATCACAGCTATGTCTCTTTGACACAAGCTTGCAGTACTGCCAGTGAATAGAGGAACTTAGCCTTTATTGGAGCTTGAAACATGACATTTTCACCTTAGTTTACCTCCTTACAAATAATCTTATCATCACGATTTACAGAGTATCGGCGACCACGATGAGTTCCTGAGTCGAATAACGAAGTCACTTTATTATTCGAAATTGCCAATGACCGATTGTCTCAGTCTGCCTGTAACAGGTTAGTTTTGCTCATTTATCAGCTGATTGATTGTCATGAATACTCTTGAAAGGCACGCCAATAGCACGGGTGAAGAGCCTTTGTGGTATGCAGGTTATTTTTAATGCGTGCATACATCCGTACTCGTTTTCATATGCAATAAAAATTTGTACGTACACTTTCATCCCAAATTCTGAAGTGTTCTGATTCTTGGGTAGCCGTCGATAATCAATCGCTGTGGGCCAACTAGTGATGTCATGTGAATTAGGCATCCAATTTTTCAGAAATTCGTAACTTTACCACCTAATGTCGAAAAATTCGAAAATGATTCCAATCATGGTACCGTCAGGCCTGTGTAATTATGGTGCCACTGTACACAATGAAGTGAATTATTAGGCGATTTGCTGGGTAATACAGAGCGTCTAGCCGCGTAAGATGGTAAAAATCCCTCTTCCGGAAAAATCACTGTAGAGTTCAACACCTGAATTGTGATGTGAAAATATTGGAATTTCCAAATTTTGAGACCAGGAAATGCCCTCTAGTTGTCGTGAACCCGAAAAAGATCGTGTTGTTGCATGTTTATTGTTTTTCTCGGAAACTCCACGACAGAATACGTTGCATATTTGTTGGTGGTAGATGAATCGAAGTTCCATGGCTTATGATATTTACTTTTAATTTTTGGCGTGAAATTGACATGCAAAGAATTATTCAAAATTTCTCGTAGCCCAGAAACGCTACACCCTCTATTTTTTACACATTGTTGTATTATCATACCATCTATCACTACAATTGCTTGCAAATTTGTTCAAGTTGTTCACGGCAGGCAAATTTTCGAGAAATCTATTCTTTCCTCCCCTTTTGGCAATTTTTTCATAATGAGATACATGTCTGATTCACTGGGAGTGATTTCCAGCATACAATGACATTAAAATACATCAGAATAACTATCACTAAACATTTTACTGACTTGGCGGAGTACAAACATTTTTAACCAGAAGGCCATATTGGGGGATAAGAATAGTGGAACAGGCCCCGGCGGATATTTTGAGAATCTATAGGTGCTATTAAAATACTAAAATCCTGAAAGTTTCCGCCCTCTACCCCAACTGGGTTTCGAGTGGAGCAAAAAATACTGGAAAATAATAAAACATTTGTTTTCCCGGATTAGCTGAACCAATCTGGCTAGAAGTTTAATATGATTTAGGGACATACAAAAGCTTGTGAAAATAATAATGACAGCTATTAATGGCATCACGTAATCCCCATAGAAAAATTATGTGATCTTTAATTTTGTTTTCAACCATGATAATAATCGAGCAAAATTATAAAACTAATTTTCTGAGGAGCGTTACATACCCCAAAAAACAAATTTTTT
This sequence comes from Phymatocera aterrima, assembly GCA_963170745.1. Classification (NCBI taxonomy): domain Eukaryota; kingdom Metazoa; phylum Arthropoda; class Insecta; order Hymenoptera; family Tenthredinidae; genus Phymatocera; species Phymatocera aterrima. The sequence continues at coordinate 473,701 of OY720669.1, read as the reverse complement.
TCAAATTCTTTGAAATGGTTATACTATAGCGTGTGAGACTATAGCGAGTGACGCACGTCTTCTCTCGCTGTGACAGAAACTTCGGTACCTAACGGTTTGAAAGAGAAAAAATAAATAGACAAACTTGTAGTCAACTGAAAATGTGTGAAAGTGCAGGGTTTGTGAGAGCTTCAGGTAATAATTTACCAGTAATAGATGTAATTATCATGATGGAATTTCTGAAAACCGATGATCAATTCAATGCCGCTGAAATTTGGGGTGCGAAAGCTTCATTGTGAGTATCACTGTCAAAATGGGGATGCACAATTACGTAATCACAGTTTCATCGTATAATTGTTTTCAGAATGATTTTTCTCATTTTTTAGAGCATTTCATGAAAGTTATGGCAACAAAACCGTAGGTTATGCGCAGTTGAAACGGAATGGAGATGTCTGCATGGTTTAATGTCGGGTATGCCCCCAACATAGAATACAGAGTAAGGCTTGTAGGGTAACACTGATTGTCAATAAGAAAGAAAGTGAAATTTGAATTATATTAGAGTGCGACGATTGTGCTGCTGCGAATGGTGAAAATGTATATTTCATGCATTATTTTACTAACAATTAGTTCATTACGAACAGTGTGAACTAAGGTAACCAAATACTGTCATCACATTATTATTGACAAAATTAAGTTAAATTTGATAAATATATTACTAACAAATCTCATCGTCTCAACATTATTGATTATGCCATGTAGGTAGATTTAAATATGCCCTGGCGTTTCTTATGTGGTTACATCGAAAGAGTGTAGATCCAGCACCAACTGAAATAGCATGCTATTGGAAGAAATCTCGTTTTGTAGTCCTAGCTATCAAATACGTTGAAGTTAAGGACTTGAAAACTGGAAATGTGGATATTCAATCGGCTAATCTGCCAGATAAAAACACGTTTTTACAGGAAGTTCTGAAAATAGCAGAGGCCAAGCAAATTGATAGCCAGATTTTCAGAATGAATTTCGAGTTGGATGTTCGAAGAACAAGCAGCTCATTATTACATAGGTTAGCTATGAAATCTAAATCAGGTGGGCCGCACTTATGATCAGCTGATAATTTTATCACCTTTTGCACTGATGAAATGAAAGAAGCATTGTGTATAGAAGTTGAAGGAATAACAAGACAGAGTGATTGCGCTTTATGCCTTTTCCTCTTACCCAAGTTTCCAATGCTGGGAGCATCACCTGATGGTTTGATTGACCAGCATATAATAGAAAAAAAGTGTCAATCGACCTGTTAAAGCACTGCAAAGGTTCCTTACCAATGATGTCATTAATCCAAAATGTATTCCCCATATGCACCTACAGATGTTAGCTACTAGCAAGAAGAAGGGTTTATTTTGTGTATTTGACCCAACATTCGAGACAACAAGAAATGTTCACATAGAAAGAATTGTGCATGATCAGGCAGAAACACAGGATTTAATTGAAAAAGCAATGCAATTTTGGATCAACAGCATATTTCCTAAAATACTGACATCAGTCGGAAAATAGTTTATTGATTTCACTTCATTAATAACAGAATAAGTTTTATGTTTCTAATCATAATATCACCGTAATAGAATAAAGTAATATTCATGTTTATTTTTTTTAAGTTAATCTTTTGTATACATCAATTGGATTTCATCAAGTGCTTTAACCCTGTAACGCACACCAAGGTGCGTTTGCCCAATCAGAAATGTTCTGTGACCTACCATGTGGTAGTCATTTCTGTTATTACTATAGTAATCATTGTTAAACGCGCCTTAGCGTGCGTTACAACGCGCGAATGCAACCCAGGGGTTATGATGGGGTAAAAATGTACTTTAAGGCGATGCAATATCCCTACCTTTACCGTCGAAATACGTCATTCTTATATTTCATGTCATTTATAAATAAATAGAAAGAATGGGCTCGAATTTTGACAGTATACTTAGTTTATATCATCGAAGAGTGGAAAGTCAATCACATCGCAAAACTGATTGAGAAAATGTACAGATTGTGAATTGTAAATCAGTTTCGCGATGGGATTGACTTTCCGCTCTTCGACGATATAAACTAAGTATACTGTCAAAAAATTTGATCCAATTTTTTTATTAGTTTATAAATGAAATCGAATATCAGGATGCTGTATTTTGTCAGTAAGGGTAGGAGTATTGCATTACCGTAATATATATATTTTTTAATTTCAAAGACAATTAGCATCATCTAAACTCGGTCATCTGTGCGCCAAATAAACAGTCATTGTAAAGCAAAGATATTATTGCAAAATGAGGTTGCAATAAATAATAAAGTGCGTCCCAACAGCAATAAGCGAAAACGTGGACAAAATAAAACGTGTCAGGGAAAATGCGTGTATTGGAAAATACGTGTTATTAATTTGAAGTCGGAAACAAGACTGTTTTCACAATAGTGTTGGTTGACGCAGCGACCGATAGTTTATTTGTGAATTAAACATGTCTATTATCTTTAAGGACTACTAGACCAGTGTGTAAATAGATATAAGGGTAATTTCACCATTTGTGACACTACCCCCCCTTTCATACAAGAGTCGTCCCGACTTGGAACGTATAGCCCAAGGTAAACTACAGAAAACCTTGAGAAGATAGACGAGCACCGAAATTACAAATAATGTGCGAGCGTCAGTGTGAATGTTTTCTTCACCAAAGTCAGGGACCCGTCCCTCTTCGAATAAAATCGAAGAAGAGAGATGTCATCTGCTTCTCAGAAACAGGGTATGACTTTGGTTGATGATAGTATTGGTAGCACAGTTGTCAGTATCAGGGTAGTCCGGAGAGCGTAGAATAGATTAAATTTTTTTTCTGTACTTAGCGGCGATTCGCTACCGCGAATCTTGATTCATTTTACACCCGGGTGTCTGGGATGAAGATGGTTTTTGTAGATGTGTCACCCGTTCTAAGGTTCTTGGTGACTTCGGACCATAGGAGACGTGTAGGACAGGATAAAGAAAACAGAGACAGAAACCGTTCCCAGGATACAGCACATCCTAGATTGCGGAAACAAGGTTGACTTTCGAGGAATAGGCTTAGGTGTAAAATGTTCGGCTTTTTCCGAGATACTCTCTTATTTTTCTGAATGAGAATTGAATACAATCAAAACTCCATTGTGAAATATTTTTAAAGTAGAGATAAAATAATAATTGGAATCCTATCTTTGCGTTCCTTCAGTTGAAGAGATCTTTCAAACCGAAAACTTTCGAATATCCAGAATGTATTGAATCAATCAGTTCTCCAACGCTGAATTCTTGAAATTCTATCGAAATTAGGGGAAAATTATATTCTCTGGTAAAATAAGAATCTGAAAAATATTACTGACAGATACCTCCGATAGGAGGGTTAGATGCTGTTATAGTCTTTTTCTGGAAGCATTTGAAATAAGTGATTGAAAATTATGCGATAATTTTTTTTTTATCTGCGAGGTAGCTTTTTTTTGTCCCTTGAATCTAAAGAAATAAGAGCTTTCTCCATGAAAATTAGTCATTTTAGACTCTCATCACCATTCCGGTCTAAAAAAATATGCTTTCGTTTGGAGCCGTAGAGAGAGAAAGTTGAACACCTTAAAAAAAAAAAAAATGGCCAGTCTCTGACTATTATCACTATTTCGGTGTAAAAAGAAAAAGAAAAAAATACACTCTAAGTTGAAACCGTAGAGGTGAACTATATCCCCCGGCCAGCTTCAATTTCTCGAAGCAGTCGTTCAGCAGGATAGTTAGTAGCTTTAACGAAACTGTGGGGGATCAAATTCAGACCTACTTCATCTCGCCCGAAGTGTATCAATTTATCAATACAGTAGTTTAGAGCAATAAAGTGTGTGGAACAACAAAAATCTTCACATCAAATTCAGACAATCTCGCTCGTCCTGCATTCGTTTTCCCGATGCAGCCGTTTAGAGAAATAGATCGAGTGCGTGGAGCAAGAGAAATTTCCACGTCACCCGTCTGAGGTCTACTAAAATTTCTCAATACAACTATCTCGTGATCATTTCCGCTCCTCTGAATCTTCAAAAATTAGATTTTTGGACTCGCGGTAGATTGAGTTCCTGATGAGCTGTGATCACGCCAATTTGATTCATTAGAATTCGAAGTAGGCCGTGGATTAATTGAAGTAAAGCAATGATTTGCAGGGTAAAACTGCAGTATACGGCTCCTTATTCAATTGTTTTTCGTTTTATACTAAAAACAAACGATTCACCACTAAAATGCTTTTTTTTAAAAGGGTTTTTAAAATGCTGTCAACTTTCTATTAAATCCACTAGAAGAACTTTGATTACTTATACCGCTACAAACTGTTATTTTGATACATGTCCTAAATTTTATAATTTTTATATCCCAGGTCTTTCCCTGCATAGTTTTCGACTTCCCCTCCATAGTCTTTGCACCTCACATCTTCCCCATCGTGATTTTCGTGCTCTAAGTCTTCCTCTTCGTAGTTTTTGTACTCCAGGTCTTCCTCTTCATAGTTTTAGTACTTTAGTTCAAAACCCCGGAGGAAAATACCTGTGCTATGAAAACTACAGAGAAAAAGATCCGGAGTACTACAACTGTGAAGAGGAAGACCTGGAGTACGAACACCACGAAGGAAAAGACCTTGAGTATGAAAACTACCTAAAGAGAAGTACCTGAAATACGAAGATCACGGAGGGAAAGACCTGGGGCATGAATACTATGGATAGAAAAACCTGGAGTACAAAATCTACGAAGAGGAAGACCTGGAATACGAAAAGGCTAAACTGCCGTATACGGCTCCTTACTTGAAGTTGGCAGCAGATCAATTTGTCAGAACTACAATACATGTGATATGTTTTCCCCTATTATCAATGACTCCGAAATAGCGCTTCGTTAAGCATATTCTAACGAAGTTTTATTCTGACCATTGGAATTACGGGAATTTTTATTAAACTGGGTTGGATACAGCTTTGCCAGATGCTCATTTCCGAATCTCAATTTAGGAGCTGAATTAAGTCTTTTATAGTGATATTCTCCTCATCGAGTTAGGGTTGACATAACAGATGAAGTTAGACCCGTGAGGTTAAAAGCTAAAGCTGCAACTTCTGTGGAAGGATCCCACTTATTAATAGCCGCAATGAGTTCAAATTGATTCTCATATTCAGCCCAGGGGTATGAGCCATCATAGGATCTAGGTTTAATTACACTCGAAGACCTTGTTGTAGTTCCTTTTGTGTGTGAGGGAAATAGGATAGGTTCGTACCAGGGGTCGTCCACTAGTAGTTACTCGCTATAAAAACGTTTATTGATAGTTGGTAAATTTAGATATGAGGACTTGCTCTGTTTGTTACAATAATGCGGACACTCGTCCAATATAATACTATTTTTTGTGGACACTTGTCCTGTTACCGATACCTTCGGTGTTTATGGTGAAGAGCCCCTCCTCAACGATTGCGATCCCTTATAAACCCGCATTTCCTGTCGAATCGACGTGAAACACTTGTTTCTGCTGACCACGCATCAGTGCTTTTAATTGCTACAATAATTTAGCAATCGTCTGTTGAGGCATTCTTAACCTACTTACTTACTTATTTGAAATTATCACTATTATAAACTTACCTTACAACAACCTATAGAAAAAGCTAGTACGACTCAAACTGAATGAATGTTCACACGCAAACTTATTAACGATACAGGGATTATTTTCGACTATATTATTCCGAATGACAGACGATCTCGGAATCTCAAGTCTCAAGTTGAATCGCCACATATTAGGTTTGAATTAACTTCTCTTTCAACTTCTATTGCATTTTCAATACGGTCATTCTGAGGAATCGATCGGAAAAGTGCAGCTCTAAAAGTTTTCACGTTTCCCGTCTGAGATATAAATAAATCAAGTGGAGCTTCATATCTAGAATCAAATGACACTGACCTTTGTATCACTTGAGCTGATTATGTGAGATAGAGTTTGTTGAAGTAGATGAAACTGGAACTGGACGAATTTCGTCTATCCTATTCACCAAGTCTTCAATAGGCGAGACATCAGTAGAAGGTATTGGACGAACCCTTTCAGTCTCGTCTCTTGAGCCTTTTAATGGACGAGCGATAGTCCAGTCTTCACGGATTGTAGACATAGTAGTTTGAAAGGAGTGTGTTTCGATACCATTTCGTAAGGCTAAGTACGAGTTTTCATCTCTACCATTTTTTAGCAATGTGATAACCGCGTACGTACTACGTAAGTTCCTGATTAATGTTTAAGATAGAGTAAAATGCACAGATCTAAAGATGATTTGACCTCCGTTAGGCACCCCCTCCCCATTCCTTCATAGCGGTTGAAAAATTATAAATAATATACTACTTCTATGTCGGACCAATGTGTATTGATCTGCAAATAGTGTACCCGTATTTGTCTTACGATGACGCTACTTTCGCCACTTATTCCCGTAATTTATGCCACTAATGCAACTAATTTTCGGGAACTCAGTCGCTGGAAGCCTTGAAATCACTTCTGGTGAATCAAAGATGTACCTATCCCAACTACGGAAAGAATGCCGACAATAGAGATAAAAATGTGATGTGATATGTGATTGCAGTATGGCTCGGTCGGTACGAAAGAGAAAGCGGGGAGCAAAGACTTTCAGGGAGAAAAAACCGGAAGAAAAGACTTTTAGGGAGAGCAGGCTCCGCGGTCGGTGAAACTGCTCTTTGCTGCCCCAGATTACCCTTGAACCCGTTCGCAACCTACATTTCAAAAACGTCATTCGGACGCAACTTTTTCATGCATTCGTTACAAAAAAATACTGTTCGATATTCGTGCGAAATGACTTGACTGACTGAAATGCCGTGGGCGCCGAGCTATGCCCACGCCTCGACTACGGTTCGTGCGGAAAGCATCGCACTCGTCTATAATCGCCTCACATTTCATACTAATATTGAAACGTACTATTATGCATTAAAGGAATAAAGCCGACGATTATTCCCGCGGGTAAGGTTTGCTGCCTGAGCGAAGCGAGGGCAGTAATTACCCGAGGGAATGATCGGTTTTATTCTCGAGATGCACGTACTATTTTATTTCCGACTCAACTATGGCCACTTTGACCTGAGAGTAGGACTCACGCGCAGAAGCAAGACGGGAAAATGTCTCTTAGGTACAAAGCTACTAAATATTGAATCAAATACCTTTGGCCACCACAGACCGGGGTCCAGGGGCGGAACCCCTGGTCAGGTCCAGGAGCGAAGCTCCTGGCGGGGGCCGGGGGCGAGGCTCCGGAGGAGGGGTTCGGGGAGGAAAACCAGTGATTTCAAATAAAAAAAAAAAGTCATATGAATCGCTCCATAAGAAAACCTACAGAAACAGTTTCAGGTTTTTGAGTTTATCTAAATCCTAAGCTGTTATTAGATTCTGAATTGCAGAATATTCATTATTCCTGTCACTAGCATAACTAAGAAAAATAAAAATTTTTTACTCCACTGGAAGTATCTAACATGCTCCTGGTAGAGGTGCAACCTGCGCGATGATCTTGTCCGCTATTTTGCCTGCCGAATTTCATAACCGTGCTTGACCTTCGACTGTGAGGCTGTGCGTACTGCGTACTAGTACCTACATAGTTTTATTGTACGAGAAATAATAAATTTTTCTTTTGTGTTCGAATGTGATTGTTTTATAAGTCTGAAAATTGGAATTTCATCAAAATTTATGATAAGTATAGATAGAAATAGTAAAAAAATTATAAAAAAAAACAGAGAAAAACTGAAAATTACATTTTGCGGGAATAAAGTACTTTACTTTCCTTATTTGCGGGAAATAAAGTACTATGAAAAAAATAATGACCAGAGGGCATAATGGGTCACTTTAGTCCCGCCTTTCAGGTGAATAAAGTGGTCATTATAGTTGAGTCGGGAATAAAATATATTTGAATACAATAAATGATTCTGTATGAATATTTATGCAGTAATATAGATAATCAAACCTCTCTACGATATAAATAACTGGGATGTTTCATGTCCCAGCGCATCCGTATTTCATATGAATCAAAGACAAGTACGCTTTAACTTTAACATGTCATATATATCATATTTTCACGGTGCATCGAAATATATCTACGAAGGCTAAACAAATTTGAGTAATTTGAAAATTGTAAATCCTAGAATTTGAAATCACCATATCTCACGAATCAAAGCCCATTAGTACAATAACGAAAAAAATACGTTAAATCGCATAACCTCACCTTTTACTATGTAAAATTTCGACTCGTTCAATGATCTCAAGCCTCCCTATTCTCCTTGTCAATGGCATTGCTCATAAAAAGTTTAGTGAAGCGCAAGGTAGCAATGATGGATGGATGTTCCACTCCCAAACATGAATCGATGGGTTCACTGCAGGAAGGCGTTGGTGATAAGTTAATGAATGGTTTGATTTTTCTGACTTTGTTTTGGACTTTGGATTAGAGGCAAGGAAGTGCAAACATCTCGGGTAGTGGACAATAGACCTGCTACTAGACGGAGAGCTAGCCACGGAAATAGGGCAGCAATTTATAGAACGATTAAAACCACCTAATCAGTCTGCCTTAACATCATTATTAATTGATTCGGGCGCCTGGCAGCTTTTCATTGGTGGGGGTGGGCGTGGTACGGCCGTAAAGGGGTTGAAAAATCAATTGAAGGTGTTCAATTTATAGAGCGCTGGTTTTTGGTGTGATTGTAGCTAATTATGTTAAAAATTCGAAAATAATATTGCCAGGCGATTTTTTTGGTGGAAAAAGAGAGCCAGGTGACGTTAAAGGTGCGTAAAAAAGTGCCGAAGTCGTCTCATTTATAGAGGGCTGGGACTAAATTTATTCGTTACATTTAACCCTCAGGATAGTGTGTGTAAAATGACAGGCGGAAATATTGAGCCGAACACCTTGCCAGGCGCCGATAAAGAGCGAGAAATGCGCGCGTGATAGTCAATCAGATGCTACAGTTGTTTTTTAATATGAACGTTGTACGTCATTCTATTGTTATGGATTAGAGGGAGAACATTTTTTATTGATTATTGTTTATTATTTTTAAGCAGTCTTAACATTTACAATGTTAATTGTTTATCTTTTATCAATTAATATCATGCAATTTTATTTGTTTATTTAATTTCATGCACGTACGTAATTGTACATGAAAACACGGTAGCTGAAACGGCTAGATATCTTGATAATTATTCTGAATATTTAAGTATGAAAATTACCGTTATAACTGTTCATGAAAAAAAACTATCAATACTCCATAATAAGAATAAAAATTTATTAAAATTTATTAAATTGTATAAAATTTTAAAATTTCTGAATTTATAAAATTTTATAAAAATTTTTCATTTATAAATTTATAAAATTTATAAAAATTAAAATTTATTAAAAAAAATATTTTAAGTATGAAATATTAATATCAAGGTTTCTTGGACTGTTTGCTCCTCTATCCGATAATTCTCGTAATCTGTACGATGAAGTAGAAGTTTTCGCTATATATTGAGTTTTAATTTTAATTTTAATTTTAATTTTTTTTTTATTTTTATTTTATATATTTTTTCTTTATTTTTATTATATAGAATTGATATGTTTTTTTCATAACGAGTTATAACAGTAATTTTCATACATTAATATTTAGAATAATTATCAAGATATCTAGCCGTTTCTGTTACTGTGTTTTTGATTGATTGGTAAAAAATAAACAATTAACGTAGTGAATGTTAATACTGCTTAAAAATAATGAATAATAATGAATAAAAAATGTTCTCCCTTTAATCCATAACAATGGAATGACGTACAACGTTCATATTAAGAAATAACTGTAGCATCTGATTGACTATCGTGCGCGCATTTCTCGCTCTTTATCGGCGCCTGGCAAGGTGTTCGGCTCAATATTTCCGCCTGTCATTTTACACACACTATCCTGAGGGTTAAATGTAACGAATAAATTTAGTCCCAGCCCTCTATAAATGAGACGACTTCGGCACTTTTTCACGCACCTTTAACGTCACCTGGCACTACTTTTCCACCAAGCAAATCGCCTGGCAATATTATTTTCGAATTTTGAACATAATTAGCTACAATCACACCAAAAGCCAGCGCTCTATAAATTGAACACCTTCAATTGATTTTTCAACCCCTTTACGGCCGTACCACGCCCACCCCCACCAATGAAAAGCCGCCAGGCGTCCGAATCAATTAATAATGGTGTTAAGGCAGACTGATTAGGTGGTTTTGATCGTTCTATAAATTGCTGCCCTATTTCCGTGGCTAGCTCTTAGGCTATACTATTTTAAAACACCCAACTATAGATGCTACTATTATTTATTCTCAAGTATCACACCGCAATTCTGGTTGATATAGATGCAGTGTATCAGCGCTGGATCATGGGGGGGGGGGGGGTCGGGGGCACATATTCTATTTTCGAATGAATCCTATTATTTCAAAATATCGATAACTCACCTGATAGAGAGTGCTAAAATGGTCCCTAGGTACACGTCACGCTCTCTTGGAGAACGTTCTTCAAATGTACAGAAAAGTTAAATTTTAATTCCAGTGACCAGTCCTTCAAATAATTCCAACGTCTGTATCAAAGTTATTAGCTATAGGTTGTAGCATGAATATCCATATCAAAGCTGAGATGAATGAAATTTGTCGAATAACCAGAACCGACTTCATTTTTAAACAAATGTTCAGCCTATACTTCGAATATAGTAGAAAAGAAGAATAACGGGTGTAACGGTCATCTGGTTTTACAAAATTTTTTTGATGACGTTTCGGCCAGGAGCATGGCCGGCCATCCTCAGATTTGTATAACAGCTACTTGCTAAAATACATAAAGGTAAAATTGTGTGTGTAGGGTGCAATTATTATTTCGTGGTTAAAAAAATTCAATTCACAGAACATGGTTTTCAAACGAGGTTGCAACAACCCCAAAAACCAAGGTTTTATCAAAATATGTTATCAAGAAGTGAAAATTGGTTTTAACAATAATAAGAAACCATATCCGTTTATGTTTGTAATTTATGGCTTCTAATTATTGTTAAAATTGTTAAAATCAATTTCCGCTGTTTAAAAGTGACATATTTCGATAAAACCTTGTTGTTTGGCGTAGTGCAACCTCGGTTGAAAACCACGTTCTGTGAACAGAATTTTTTCACCACGAAATAATAATTTTGGCCTGTACACACAATTTGAGCTTACAAACTTAATATTTAAGTACTAAATAAATTTTGTTTTCGTGGATTTGATTTATTTATACTGAAAAATGTTATACAGATCTGAGGATGGACGGCTATGCTCCTCGGGGAAACGTTATGAACAAAATTTCGTAAAACTAAATGGCCGTTACACCCGTTATTCTTCCTTTCTGCTACAATTTCTACGGTCGAGAAAAATTCGCTTCACTTCAATAATGATGGGGGGTACGATTTGCCCCCCCCCCCCCCATATTCGTAGATTTGGCGTTGCAGTGTATTATTTATAAAATGCGACTGTATTGTACACTACTATTGACATGAAACATCCAGTCCTCTCACTTTAAACTCTAATAACTCTACCAACAAAAATCGTATAGAATTGAAACCGCCACAATTCGAAAGCTGGAAAAATTTCTCGTTGAATGCATCTAGTGAAACATGTCAGTATTTACTAGTTCCTAGTATAGTTCCTAGTATTTACTAGTTCCTAGTATAGTTCCTAGTATTTACTAGTTCCTAATAGTTCCAGTATTTACTAGTTACTATTTGATAGCGAGATATGTTCATTAAAATTTGATATTTTGCCACTTTTTTGCAATAGAGAAGTTCAACTGGCCCGCCCGCATTCAATAAGCATCTCAAAAATAATAAAATAAATTGGTTTTTCTGCTATGACGACTGCCACTCACCTGGAAACCGGGAAAATCTGGAAAGTCGGGGAATTAGAAATGAGCTAGAAAAAGTCAGGGAAAGTCAGATTTGTTTCCTCGACCTTGATTTTTTCCATAATCGCATTTTATTCCAGAAATTTGTTATAATCAAAATAATTTTTTCCGTGGTTGAAATTTGTTTGTCCCTCTTTTTGCTATACTAACAGCATAGAATTTTTCCCGCGTTCGGAATTTTCTTTTGATTTAGCATTTAGTATACCACATGGAAAAATGCAAAAATAGACCTGGAAAAACTTGGAAAGTCAAGGAATTTCAAATTGAGGTATGAGTGACCACCATGTGCTATGACCAGAAATAGACTAACGAGAAAGCGTGCAGCTACGATAGTTCGTGAAGGCTCGAAAATTCGGAAACCAATAAACCTGGTAAATGACGTATTGAGAAAAGCTATCAAATTTTTCATACAGACGTAATCTAAGGCTTTTATATGATAGGGAATACATCGGACTAGCCGAACCAGAGTTGCAATTTTTCATGCGTTTCTTATTGTCCTTTTTTCGCCAGGGCGAATAAGGTCCGATTGGATAAGGCGTCGCAGTACAGTTGCGAAGGTCCCGGTCCAAACCCGGGCCGAGGGAATTTTTACTCGAAAAATTTTCCAAGACTGTCTCTTCCTGTTTTTTCGAGCCTTTTTAGGGTTAGTAAGCTCCCACAAAGGGGCATGCTCTCCTTGGCGAAAAAAGGACAATAAGAAACGCATGAAAAAATGCAACTCAATCGGCTAGGCCGATGTATTCACTATCATATATATAATGATGTATTCACCACATATTGAAACTAAGGCTTTTATATAACGCCATGTTTCACACGTATTTTCACGTTTGGGTTCGATACCTAAAATAACTGTTTTAACGACGGTGAAAATGAGTCGACGAATGCTCAAGTGTGGAGTACAATGAAGGGCACTTGCAAGTCCTATGAGTTGGAAGTGCCCATTATTGTTACTCCGCACATGCGCCATTTGCTTTCAACTCTTACACAACTGCACACAACTATGCCGACTACTCGGCGCTCGACTATTCTGATTATTAACCTGTTGCTTTCATGAAAAGACTTGTAAACCATGCTTTTGTGTTGTAAAGTATCGTGTGTACCGAGAAGGTAAAGTCTTTTATACAGGGTGATTCAGGTTGAGCGCGGCAGATTTTGTGGGGAGATTGTTCGAGAAATTCTGAAACAAAAAGTCTTTTGCCAAAAATTTCTGTGACTGACGGTTTTCAAGCTACAGAGGATCTAAATTGACCTATGACAGAGCTTGTACGCTAGCGAGTCACGGCAGGCTTGGATGCGTGAGTGAACCTTGTCTTTGCACACTACATATGAGCGTTGTGATCGATTAACTTGAATATTCCGTAACTCGTAAACTATCGGTCGCAGGAATTTTTGGCAAAGGACTTTTCGTTCCAGAATTGAACAATCTGTCCACAAAATCTGTCACGCTCAACCCCAATCACCCTGTATGCCGCAAGCATTTTAACGCGTTATTCATGTATGCGTTTGATATACAAAGTAGTCGTTTTAGTGACGGCGGGCGAGAATCAGTGGTGAGGAGTGGGGGACTGTACAGAAAAATGCACTTTCAGCTCCTAGGAGTGAAATAATATATTGTGTATCAAGGAGACAAGTAGGTTTTTTAAGGACGATGCCTATCTCCTGCGTGGCTAGCGCTTGCAGAGGTTCACGGGATGCAAGTTCTCTCCGTCATTTATAAAGATTTCGATGTCCTCTTGGGATGAATTTAAAGATAAAGAAGTAACATGTACTTTGTATTTTTTCGAATATTAATATTTTTTTCTATTGTTCGGCGTGAAAACCGGCTTTGAAAGTAGGTATAGTTCCCACAGCGATAAAATGGAGACTAATTTTTGTTTTTTAATTCGGACAAATACAAAGCATAAATCCATCCTTTACCTTCAATTTGAGACCAAAATCAAAAAAATTGTACATCAGGCCTGCGAGAAAACTTGTATGAGCCGAAGCACTAAACAGCAGATTTTTGGCGCGTCAAGCGGCCGCTTGCTACTACCACCTCGGGCCTAGGTCGCCCGTTGTGCGAACTAAAGTAGACCTGACGTTCTGAAGTAAGCATGTGATCTGGCACGCGGGCCTTGCGCTGGTTTTTTCCTGCACCAGATTGATCAGGTCACAGAGTTTCAAAGAAGTGTTTTATTATTTATTCACTATGGGCAAAACGAAACAAGTGGTAAAATGGACCAAAAAAAAGAGCATAGGTGGTCAAAATTTGGCTATTTATCGGCACGAAAGGTCGAGGTAAATGAAATGCATGTAATTTACGTATATATAGGTATATTGTGACGCGTTTTAGACCGTCGACAAGTACAGGGAGTGGGAGTTGGGTAATGAAATAAATCGGGGCGATCTCGAGTCGTGTGGATTGTGTTTTATTTAAAAAAAGATTTGTTTGGTTGTGCGTGGGTGATTGTGTGGGGGTGTGAGGGCTTGCGCGGTGGTACCGACCTGTCTCTGGGTTTTTTGGTGGTGGTCGGGTCCTCGTGCAAACGGGCTTGCTGGTTTCCTAATTTGGTCGTCTTTCACTTAACGTCTCGACTTGAGTGAGTTCTCCGGTTTTCGTGTCTTGTCTCGTGTCTTTTCGTGTCTTTCCGGGTATCCTTTGGTGTGCGTGCATTTGTGTGTATCGGTGTCTCCCGTCTTCCCCGCGGTTTTGGGGTTTATTGTGACTTGCACACCGGGTGCAACGTCACAATATATATAGATATATATTTGATTGCTCATAACTTGAACCCGACATGCATGCTTTGAATAATTATTTACCAATCGGTATTATTTCTTATCAATCTTTCAAAATTATCATTTGTCATCTGTTTTTTGATGTGTGCTTCCTTAATCAATTCATACAATCATTTTGTAGAATCTTCCGTCTAGTACGATGACTTTTGCCTTACAGTCATCTAAGAGTGACTATTTGGTATTAATCTTTGAGAATTTGTTGAATTTGGTATTGATGTTTGAGACAGTGTTCATCAAGATTCACACGATACACCAATGCATCCAAAATATAACATGCTATTAGACTGTCGTCTTACAAAGTTGCGATAATCCGCGGCCAGTCAGCTATTTATTCGACTTTTCGCGAACCCCTCTTTCGAGATCGTGTAATTCCGGGACAAATAAAGGTATATTTTGGACTGTAGAATGCGGAAAGCAATGGTAATTCTGATGGTTTTCAATACTGAACTAATTATTGATCCACACATTCAGATATTATTCTCGATTCGAAATAGAACTTGCAATCAGCGCTATCAAACCTGAGACCTGACCTCACCTGTTTAGGTGCATCTGCACTGTGAACAAAAATTTGTTGAATTTGTAGAGATTTATACCTATAGTCTATGGTGGAGAAATTTGTAGAAGGTTGGAGAATATTCTAGAAGAATAATATGGTATAAAAGAAAAGCAGGTATTAGTCAGTTGGGGTAGTCTAATTCAAGACAAATGTATAATAAAGACATGATAAATAAAATATAAACAGTAAAACCTGGTATTATTTCAAGAGAATTTAACCAATCCGGTTCTGTTTAATCCATAAAAAAGGGTCGTACACGTATTTCAATAATCAGACGGGCCTATATTTTCCGAATAAGGTGTAATAAATGTTTTTTTGGAATCCCACTAGTGATCGATTCTATTCAGATCGATCGAAATGTTTTCGATGCAATCGAATTACTTGTTATTTCATAGAAGTAACAACAGATAACGAATCTCATCGAGTGAATTATAGTTTCATCGAATTTCAGTTGGAAATCGAATATTATAATGAATAAACAAATTTTTTATTTTTTAGTTCCAGCTGATCCTAAATATTGCATAGCCACGGGGTGGTTAATTTCATATCATTTTTCTAATTCGATATTGATCAACATAACGTATTTTTTGAATTGATTCAGTTCATGTAATCATTATTTCTTTCCAATCATACGTTTTACAATAGAAAAAAATAATACGCGATCAAATCCTTAGATTCATTCACGTATCACTATTTTTGATTATATTCTGTGGTATAGGTTTCGCTGGTTCACAGATATAGGTATGTAATTCATAACTTCCAAACATACTGCTGCATGTCTTAGCTTCTGTTACGTACCTACTAATTTTTTACTTATTTTCTTATGATATATTTTTGCCCGACATGGTTGGGGGCAAAGAGTATCTTTGGTTGGGGGTTAGGACGGGATAGGGTAGGTCTTTCTATTGCAGCGACCTCCACGTGGTGAGACCTGGGTGATAGATGACATCACAATTAGTGTGTCGTGAATCAGCCCACGCCTGTATTGCGTAAATTCCGTAATAATGATCACCCACCAACTTGATCAGTGGTACAACAAACATACTAACACGTTATGCAATCAGCTAACGCAATAACGCCCTACTTCAATCTGTTTGACAAATTACTCATTTTCAGAATGCTGTCATTCAGTGGAATGTTATGACAAAATATATGAACAAACTACTTTATCTAATTCGTTTATCATCATTTTTGCGGCATGTTTTGTGATTGGACGTAACTTTGTAAAATCTACGAAAAGAGCTAAACTTATTTTGGAGTTCCCTGTTGTCTTAGGAAATGAAATTTTTGGTTGAAAAAGCATTTTTTTAAATGAACTAGAATCTTGAAAGTGCTTCTGTTGATGACGTTATAAAAAATACAATTTCGCCAAAAAATTTCGAATAGACAGGCAATTCTTTGGCACATAATGTAAATATATTATGTGAGTAATTAATTTATGATTCGCCAAAACAAATAAGAATACCTATACGTGCCAACCTCCGCTCAATACATGCATTTCAAGCTCGTAAACCCACGTAAAACTCTGGGACCCACGTTGCCCATACGCCTGACTTCAGAACACGAAACTACAAACGGCCTGCTGGCGGCCTAGTCGCTACAGAGTAGGGGGATTTGGCGTGCGAGCAGCATTGACTTAAGTCCCGCCCACTTTTCTCCTCCGCCGCCTGGCTCTAGTCGCGTGGGAAGCCAGAATTCCCGCGCGAGCTCACTAGGCAACGCTCTTAACGCCCGAGCGTATGTTTATAATTACGATTCGTAGGTGAGCGCAGCACGAGCCGAAGGCGAAGCCTGAAAAACGAATGAAAAAATACTTGATGTCACAAGTACTCTTCGTATATACTACTCAGTTTGTATGTGTACAATACTACTATACATGCGTCCTCAATGACTTAGCGAAATAGTTAATTGTAAACAAATGAAAAAAACCTAACTTATCGAAGGTAATTTACACTACAACTGTATTTTGTTTATGCACTTAGTAATGGAATTTTCTGGTTCCATTATAGCTTTTTCGATTGGGATGCTCCGTGCTGCACTGAGAGTAGTTTACCTAGTCACTAGTCAATGACAATACCAGAAAACTAGGAAAACCGCTCTCAGTGCAGCACGGAGCATCTCAATCGAAAAC
Organism: Phymatocera aterrima; assembly: GCA_963170745.1. Classification (NCBI taxonomy): domain Eukaryota; kingdom Metazoa; phylum Arthropoda; class Insecta; order Hymenoptera; family Tenthredinidae; genus Phymatocera; species Phymatocera aterrima. The sequence continues at coordinate 456,340 of OY720669.1, read as the reverse complement.
GCTATGAGTCTTCTGCGCTTCTTGATCGTAATAACAACATTCAGTAACCATTTTCAAGTACACGGGCAGGCTTTCGCGTGTCTTTATCACTGACAGCTGACTATTTCGATCGATGTGTCGAAGAGATCACGCATCGTGTAACGCAGTGCTATACCAAGCGCCCGTTTTGCCCTTGTGTCGTCCTGTTCGCGCACCACGTTGTCCCTTGGGCCGGCTGAACGGAGCCGACAACTCCAATAATCATGGCCGCTGAGGAAATTGACATTTGAGCTTCACGGAAACCAGATATATTCTCTATTTTCGTATGGAACGAACATGTTTTTCGACGTATGTGTTCGAAGCTGAATTTGAATTTGTGCTGCGCATTTTTGTCCCCGTTTTCGACACCTGAGCTCGGATATAAATTGAAATGTGTGACACTCCCACTTCCTGCGACCTAAATGAGGTGGGTGACTAGGGAATCACCTTAAAAACCGCAATATACTATCACGCCTCGCATATTTGCAATATTCGTCTTCAGTTCGCGCATATGCACTTCCTTGTGACGTATTGCAAATTACGCTCGGCTTTAAAAAATTAGCTCTGCCTTGTTGGTACACATTGTATGTACTATTCTTTGTCCACTGAAGTGGGTGGGTCTTGATGCATCGATGAATGAGAAGCTTACATGTGTGTTACGCACACGCGTGGGCTTCTTCAGTCGAAAAAAAAACCCTTGATTACTTATAGAGTATAAATCTGATCAATTCTCAATAAATGTAAATTTTTTACATTTTTTGGTTTTCATCGTCCGCCTTCGTATACTATCCAAGCTGCACGCATTCTCGAAATTACACTTTTTCCATTTCAATTCAAAGCAGAAAAACCAATAAATTTTTTATATTTCGCTTCCATGGAACCATAAAATATGCTCCAGAGCTATTGTATGACTCATTTCAGATCATGCGAATGATTATTAAATGCATGCGGGCCAGTTAATATGAACTATTATGAAGAAGTAGCAAAATAATACATTTTTACATACATATCTCGCTATAAATTAGGAACTAGTTAATATCAACATGTCTCGCTAGACGAATTCGACGAAGAAATCTTCAGGCTTTCCCGATTGTGTCATTCAATTCTATGCGATTTTTTCGGTAGAGTTGTTCAAGTTTGGAATGAGAGGTCTGGATGTCATGTTGCGATTGTAAGTGACACACTTCTGCTCCGTCACTCTCAAATACTGCAATATACTCTGCTGTAATTTGTGCTTTCAATGGACGATTGTATAAATCTTGTGTCATTTCTCTCCGTTTTTCCCAAGCTTCAGCCACTTATTAGAGCTCATTTGTAGTAAATACTCCCGTCCAACCACAATTCTTTTGATATGATCATAAATCATTTCCTAATTAGATCAACCTTGATCGATTCTAGAGTTGGCTGCGGAACTCTTCACCGAAGTGCGAAGCGGTCGAACATTGGAACGTCTCGATATAGAGGAAGCAAGCCGTATTTCTCGCAATGCTTGCGTCTCTCCTTGTTCCCTTGTCTTGGCTCTACTGTATCTGGAACGGCTTAAAGACTGTAACCCCGAATATCTACAACGTGTGGCACCTTCAGAATTGTTTCTCGTTTCCTTGGTAAGTGAGTTTACCATCTATGTCATCTCGCAAATTTTGCGCCAGTTTTGCAGACAATTGTTGAGAATTTCCTGGATGTGCGTGTATACATCCTCCGTAATAATGAAGCTCTGGAAATCTATAGAGTAGAAATTGAGCCTGACAAGTATGACTCTTATTTCAGATGGTCGCTAGTAAATTTTTACATGATGATGGTGAAGAGGACGAAGTATTTAACAGCGAATGGGCTGAGTCCGCAGGCTTGATGTTATCACAAATCAACCAATTGGAAAAAGATTTTCTCACTGCAATTGTGAGTCACTAAGGGTTTGCTCGACATGCTTGACGAACATTGGCATAAGTATGTCATCAAATCAACCTTCATAGCTTGTAATTTTTATCTCTTTTTCGCAGGATTGGACTATATTCATTTGCAACAATGACTTCTGGGACCGTTTACAGAGATTGGAAAGAGACATCGCTTACAAAGAAGGACAGAAGAGAGGCTGGTTTTCTTACACGGATCTTAACTTCCTCATGGACACAGCGCAACTAGCAGCTGTGATCCAAGCAGTAGTGAGCGTATCTTCTATTTGTCTTGCCACATATGCTGCGGGAGTAGCTACATTATTAGGCTCTGCCCTAGTAGCTAGTCACTTACCTGGCACATCGCTAGCACCCAGGCGACCTTCTGTTTCATCAAACAATATAATGGATCCAAATCAAAGCATAGTACCTGCAACTGAACCGATACCTGATGAAATAACATCAGTTGATATTCTAGCATCTGAAATTTTATTTGCTGCAATGAGTTGCAATCGGTCATATCCTAATAGTGTTAAGGGTGAGATAAAAAATAGTGCAGAGGATGACGCAGGTTGGGAATGGTGGCTGAGTTCCATCATGACTTGGCTGCCCGAATATTCGGGGTTGAAATTAAAAGTCAGCCCACTTATAGAATATGATATGCAGGACCAAACGAAGGCTTTCATCACCAATGCCAAATCGGTATTTGATATCGGCTCTCATTATCACGAAGACCGACATGAAGTGACTGAAATTAATTGGAAGGGGAGGCTGAGTCTGGATTCAGAATTCCCAAACAAAGATTGGAGATCTTATGTAGGCTGCGTAGCAAGGATATCACTCGGGCATAGACATTGAAGAGGAAATTTGTGTACCTAGCTGAGTCGGCGTGGAGTGGATGTAATTATATGCTTAATAACAGAAAATTTGAAAAATATATTTTTTGTACTAATCCTTGTTATGTAATTTGGTACTATACACTACTAACTAACAGAGTAATTGTCTACAATAAATGAACTTTGTCCATGCATTGAAGGTCATACATTTCCTAAGCTCCTATACTGTTATATCATTATATGTCATGCTGATAATCTACAAACAAACGCAAATAATATCAGTTTTTGGAATTTAAAGTATTCGAAATATCCAGTGCAAATGTTTCAGAAATGAAGTAGTGATTACCTAACCTACGTTCCTATCAAGATTCGCGGTAGCGAATCCCCGCCAAGTACGAAAAAAAAGACGAGGAACGCGTGACAACGGCGTGCGCTAGCCGTGGAATCATTTACGCGAGGGGACTTTTATACCTGAAAGCAGAGGCCTACCGCGCTTTTCTGTGGATGTCGAACGATCCGTGCGCCTACGGTCAGGCAACCAGACATACGCTCGATGTTTAAGTTGAGAACACTCGGATCCCATCTGTCAGGCCGTCGTAACCCCAAAAGTTATTTGTCCAAAATATCTTGATTATTGGGAAGTGTTGAAAATTTGAAAAAAATTCAATTTGTGGAATTGAAGAACTTTCACCATGGTGATAATATCATCAGATTAAATAATTTAATGCGATGCTTTTTTTCTTTTTGACCTTTCTCTGAAATTGTTCAAGAACTCATCACTGCGTTACATCCTTACAAAATTTTTATCAAATAGTAAAGTCTGTGTAACCAATCGCTGTTATCAACGCATCTAAATGAATGACTAGGTAATAAATTCAGTCTATCGGGTTTGGAATAACGAATTCTCAACTTGAACATCGAGCGTATGTCCGGTTGCCTGACCGTAGGCGCACGGATCGTTCGACATCCACAGAAAAGCGCGGTATATACTAATTATACTAGACAGAGTGCTACACGCAAGCAATAACGCGAATCATCCATTGATATTTCTTTGTTAGCTATTTCTTAAATCTAACTTATTCTAAAAATGACAATTTTTCTTAAACCTAACCTAAACTATATGCCTTAAGTCTAACCTATTCTAAAATGATAATTTTTTTAAAACTAACCTAAACTATATTTCCTAAATCTAACCTATTCTAAGCCACATTCTCCTCCATATCCCAATCCTCCTCCTCCTCCTCCTCCTCCTCCTTCTTCTTCTTCTCCTCCTCGCCCCCCCATCCTCCTCATCCTTCCCCTTCTCCGGCAATCGAACGATGATCGGTTCGCCATCGTCATAATAAATTATGCGATACCGATCATCGCAATTTGAACTTTCATACCCCCCATCCATCTCCTCATCCTCCCACGCTTGCCTGGGTTGGTTAATATTCGAGATTTGATGATTCATATCTGCAATAAGAAATAATAATTACAAACTATAACCATCATGAAAACTATGATATCAATGAATAATGATACTTACTTCTTGTTTTTTGAGTCGATAGCTGAGTTTCTTTTAACAATTTTTATTTTTTCGCCTGGATTTGCGGAATGTGTAAAACTCGATGCAAACTCGCACTTTTATACCCAACTAGATCCCCAAAATACACCCACAATATTGGAGGGGCTGACCAATGACGAACTCGGATGATATTTTTTCATATCAAGGTGCAATAGATGCAAAGCCCCAGGTACGAAATCCCTCAACGATGGTTGGAAACGCTTGAATTTTTATGGAACTCGAACGGAGGGTGGGGTGGGAGGCGCGTGCCTGTGAAACCCAAAGCTTATGGTGGGTGTGAACAATCGTATAGTATCAGTTTAACTACAGAGCTGTGGAATTCATCGAAAAAATGGACAACGTCGTGTATATGAATCTCGTTGGGATGATGTTGGGATGATGCATACATGTTACTGTGTACACTACCCCCAGAACAGGTGAATGAAGATATTTTTATTCATTGGCGTGACATCGCACTTGAAAATATCCAGATTTTTGAACAATATTTTGATGCAATCGAAACTGAGTGTGAGTGAAAAACAACAACTGCAGCATATAATTTCACTCCTCCGATCGTGGGTGGTGAAATTTGAACGACCACGTGTGGGTATTGTGGGGGGTAATATTGGCGATGATATTCACAATCGTGTCCGATGGGATGATATGGAGAGTGCTTTCAAGTGTCGTATACGCACCGGAGTCGTGACAAATCTCCAACACAAAGATTCAGCTAGATTTTTGACTGACGCTGACGTAGTAATGATGGAGCGCTTAAAGAATGTGCTACGCGAAGAAGGAAGTATCAAGGTGAATGTGGGGGTTTCGTGTGAATCTGAAAACGTCAAAAACGATGAGATCAGTTTGGAAGTGAAGAACTTCAATACACGCAACGCTACGATTCTGCCATCGACAGATTTAGAAACTTGGTTCACGGATAACGTGACGAATCCTCTGCTGACCATGGTGAAGGATTTTGAACAACGCGATTCTGGTTGGAGTATGATTGAGATCATAAATGCCGTGATCTGCATCAACCGATACGAGCCTCTTCGCGGCGGACTCTCCACATTTACACCACTACCTGAGGATATTCAGCAAAAGAAAGCGGTAGTCAACGTACAGAACGATGATGATCTATGTTTGCTGTGGTCTGTTGCTGCAGCTCTGCATCCCACAAGCATCAACGCAACCAGAGCACACAGCTATCGGCGGTATATATCGGAGCTAAATTGTACAGGTATCAAATTCCCAGCAACCATGCCTAGTGTACAAAAATTCGAAAAGTTGAACAATTTGAGTATCAACGTATATGGAATCGAATCACAAACTTTTCAAAGTAAGAAGAAGTCTACTGATAATAATAGTGTAATTATCCCACTATATTTAAGTAAAAATGTTATAAAGAACAATACAATTCACCTACTCATGATTGAAAGTGGAAGCAAACTATGTGATGATGATGATGATGATTTAGATAATTTTAAACCCAGATTCCACTTTGCTTGGATCAAGAATCTTTCGCCTTTAATTGGTAAAAAATTATCAAACCATAATGATAAACAATTTTTGTGTGACAGATGCCTGTGTTACTTTAGCGTTCAGAAGGCCTATAAAAATCATAGACAAGATTACTTGCGGCTGAATAAAGTGCGAATGGAATTCTCCAAGGAGAAGACTTTGGGATTTTCCAATTTTTTAAATCAGGGTACTGCGCCATTCGTCGTATATGCCGATCTTGGATGTATGATGAAACCCGCGGTAAAAGAATCTCAAAAGCATATCCCACATAGTGCAGTGTATTATACACATTGCGTGTATAATGATGCATTATCGGAATACAAGAGCCACCGCGGACCCGATTGTATTAAATGGTTCATTGAAGAGCTCCGCAAATTATCCGTAAAAGTAGAGCCGCGTATAAAAATTGTAATTCCAATGTAGGCGTTGAATCAGGCGCAACGTGATCGCCACATTCGCGCAAAAAATTGATATATCTGTGAGAACCCATTTTTACCGGAGGAGAAAAAGTGTCGGGATCACTGTCATTTTACGGGAAAAAATCGCGGAGCTGCACACAATCGATGCAACCTTAATTTTCAAGAGTCGCACACGATTCCGGTAGTTTTCGACAATTTATCGGGTTATGATTCCCACTTTACCATAAAATCTCTGGCCATAACTTTTCCTGGTGACATTTCACTGCTACCTATCAATAAGGAAAAATACATATCATTCACAAAGAAAGTCGATGGTACTCTGATTAGTTTGAGGTTTATAGATTCACTTCGATTCATGGCTAGCAGTATGGAGAAGTTAGCATCATACGTTGACGATGCTGACAAGCAAATAACACGGAAATTTTACAGCGATCCGGTTGAATTCAGTTTGATGATTCTAAAGGTGTCTTTCCATATGAGTAGGTATATTGATTGTTGGGAAAAACTCGACGAAATAAAATTACCTGACAAAACAGATTTCTATTCGAAACTCAGTGCCGCGGGTATTACCGATGCTGATTATAAGCATGCAAAGGATGTTTGGATCAAGTTTAATTTAAAAACGTTAGGTGAGTACTCCGATTCGTATCTGAAAACCGATGTGCTTCTATTAGCCGATATATTTCAAAATTTTCGTGGCAGCTGCTTCAAAACGTACAACTTGGATCCTCTGCATTATTACACCGCACTGGGGCTTGCTTTTGATGCTATGTTAAAGCAAACGAAAATCAATCTTCAACTCTTAGACGATCCAGAAATGTTATTATTCATCGAGAAAAGCATAAGGGGTGGTGTGGCACAGTGCTCAAATCGTCATGCCAGAGCAAATAATCGATTTATGGGTGAAGATTTTGATTCAAGCAAAGCAGAATCATATTGAATGTATTTCGATGTTAACAATCTGTATGGTGCAGCTATGAGCGAGCATTTGCCGAGTGGGTCTTTAGAGTGGGAAAATGATGCCATTGATGTAATGTCCCATCCGGATGACTCACCAATCGGTTAAATGCTAGAGGTAGATTTAGATTATCCCATAGAGCTCCATAAACAGCATGCAGACTTACCTCTCTGCCCCGAGCATTTCACTCCACCGGGTAATAAAATGAGAAAACTTGCGACAACGCTGCTACCCAAAGAAAAATATGTGTTGCACTATCGTAATTTGAAACAATGCGTCAAATTTGGTTTGAAGCTCATAAAAGTGCATAGAGTTCTAAGGTTCGCATAATCACCATGGTTAAAATCATATATCGATCTCGATACAAATATGCGAAAGCAATCGAAGAACGAGTTTGAGAAAAACTTTTACAAACTCACGAATAACGCTGTATTCGGTAAGACTATGGTGAATGTTCGCAATCATAAAGCCGTGAAACTAGTCACGAAGTGGGACGGTAGGGGTGGTGCGCGTGCTCTCATTGCAAGACCCACATTCCATAGCTGCACCATATTTGATGAAGATATGGTGATTATCGAGCTAAATCGCACCAAAGTTTATTTCAATAAGCCTATATACATCGGCGCTGCAATTCTAGATCTTTCGAAAATATTTCTCTACAACTTCCACTATGATTATGTAAAAAACAATTTTTTGCATGATGAGGCAAAATTGATGTATACCGACTCGGATAGCCTGATATATCAATTTACAGTACCAAATATCTACGAAATCATCAAGCGTGATGTTGCGACAATGTTCGTTACATCAGACTATCCGCCTGATAATACCTATGGCATCCCCTTGTTAAATAAAAAACCCTTTGGTCTGATGAAGAATGAAAATAACGGGAAAATTACGACCGAATTTATCGGACTGCGCGCAAAACTCTTCACTTTCAGAACTCGTGGTGATACTGATAAGAAACGTGAAAAGGGAGTAAAAGGTTCAACATTAAAATCCATCACGTTTGATGATTACAAACGATGCCTGATTGATTATAAGAATTTAGTTGAGAAACAGTGTACAATAAAAAGTAGTCGACATACAGTTAGCACTATTGTACAAAATAAGTTAGCTCTAAGCTGGTGTGACGATAAACGAAAATTAACACCGGGTAAAACTGATACTTTACCATGGCCGGGTTACCGAGATTTTGCAAACTAGTAGATTTCTCAAATCTTTCTAAAGAGTCTTCCCACATTTTCTTACATTTGCAAAAAGTTTTCTAAAGTAGAATGAAACAATTTTCCATTCGCTTCACATGTAAATATGCGAAAAACTTTTCAAATCTGAGAAAATGTGAGAGAATGTGAAAGAATGTGAGAGAACTTTTTTCCTTGATAATCATGTAAACTAACATTGGGGGGAGAGTGAACCAACAATGTAAATATATTGATGATAAATTTATTCAATAAAATTATATTACATATCCGATTTATTTGTCCAACTATTATGTGAATTGTCAAATCCCAACCATTTTACATAGAGTTGATCACCACGCCTCCGCAAGACCTTTACTACAAGATAGCCATCGGGATATTGCACCCTGCCGAGCTCCTCCTCATAAAACCCGCCTTCGATGGGTTGATTCAGGTAGTCGGCGAGTTTGTAAGTTGGAGGGTTGGTATTTTTCACCTCATTAACCGTAGATATTTCTGTGGCCCAATTCGGTGTGTAATTCTTTTCGAACACATTTTTATATTTGCTAATTCGAACTTTGTCCCCAACCTTAAATTTACGTTTTCGCTTGCTTCTTTTGATCTGACGCGGCTTATACACATTTCGATATATCTGCTTTTCATTAGCTGTAGTTACATCTTTCGGTTTCATTCTAATCGTATGATGCTTGGTGTTATTATACAATGCAATTAAATCCGGTAAAATACTGATCCACTTATGAGGACCCTGAAGTCTGAATGGCTTCCACATTTTATTCTTCAGGGTTCGATTGAAACGTTCGTAAATCGATGACTTCAAGTTGCTGAATGTCGAGTACATGTTAACACCATGTGTTTCGTGAGAGTCTTGAATCGTTCGTTGCAAAACTCTTTGCCCTGATCAACGTGTAAATGTTTCGGTACACGACCTCGAGTCAGGACAGATTTCATGGCAGCTGTTACATCTGCGGCATTTTTACTTTTGATAAGTACGCCCCAGGCAAATTTTGAGAACACATCGATAACTGTGAGTAGAAATTTATGGCCCTTGTTGACCGTCGAGTAGGCTAACATGTCAACTAAATCAGCTTGCCAAGTCTCGTCCATCCCCCGTATATCGACATAACGTCGGGGATAATTATGGCGTGCAGGTCGTTGAAGCTTGTTGGCTATTACACGCTTCATTTTGTATCAGAACGCTTCTCCTGCTCCTCCTACCCCTCCGTTTCCTCCTCCTTCTCTCCTTCTTCCTTCTTCCTCCTTCTCCTCTTGCGGATCTCCCGCACAATGCTAGCCTCTACTCTGGTCAGTCAATTGTTTACCTCTTTACTAGCCCCCCTTGCAAGTCTCCACGTGTTCTCATCTCCTTCCCGCACAAGCCTCAATGCGTGCCGGGTCTCTTCCCAAGCGTATATTTTCACCTGTCCTATGCGTTTCAGCATTTTCCCCTCTAGAATGTTGAGCTCTCGTTCTAGAGTGAATCCAAACGCCTGTTGCATGGCCCACTCAATAACACCAATTGACTGTCGCAAAATATCCTCAAGGATTTTCAGAGAAACGGCATCGTTTGGTCTCCGAGGGCCAGCAATATTGCACAATCTTTTGCTATCTATATCGTAGTGGTTGTCTTCGGTAAGTTTAAATCCAATGCCGGGAAGTCCTCGAGTAACACTTTTACCACTACCGCTAGCCAGCTGCCGTCCAAATATGTCAATGCTCATTGTTCAACGGCTGGTTGGTGAATGATCGCCTTTATCGTAGATCTCAAACTGATAAATGATTAACCTTTCTTAACGTCGGGGATAATTATAGCGTGCGTGTCTATGAAGTTAACCTGCTATAGTTCTCTGCATACTGCTGCTGTTGCTTACCATTCGAATGTTTAAGGTTTGATGTACACTTTATTCGTTTTTACTTCAGCAACCCTTGGATCAGCGTACACCAATCTCGAGTTGTTGAAAGTTTTTTCCAATGAATCCACCATGCTTTTCAATTGAGCAATATCCCCAGAAATGCTTTTTATAAGTTCACGAATTTTTTTTATCATTATCAACGATTTGATGTTAATGGGATGAATGACATCCAGGAAAATGCTATGGAGATTGTCAAGCCTCTCCTGTATTCTATTGAGAACACTCAGAGACACAGCATCGTTTGATTCACGTGGATCGGCGATATTGCATAAGCGTTTGCCACCTATCTCGTACTCGTTGTCTTCGGTAAGTCTGAATCCAATGCCCGGAGGTCCTCGGAAACCAACTTTACTACTACTACCGCTAACCAGCAGCCGTCCAAATATATCAATGCTCATTGTTCAACGGCTGATTGGTGAATGATTGCTTTTATTACAGATCACACACTAATAAATTATTCCCGCCTCACGTAATTCCTCAACAATGGAAACTATTTCGTTGTCATGACTGGTATTACTAGCCGCTTGCGATGCCATGAGTAACCGAAGACGATCAATGAGCTCATTAGGATCATCCCAATAAACATAATCCATGCTTTGCCCCTGGGCGATTTCATGGGTGGATAATAACCTTTACCGGATCTTTGCCCAGATTTTTTCATCGGCGAGTCGATGTATGGAGCAATGAAATCTCTATACTTTGAACTTTTTTCCCTACCATGATGGGGGCTTTTTTCAGCTCTGTAATATTTTCGATATGCATTCGTTTTCTTCACGATTTTGATATAATTTAATTTGGTGCTTTTATTCACAATCGAGGGATCGCGCAACTTTTTGAACAGCAATTTGAGCAATCCTGATAGAATATCATAGCTCTATCGCCAACATATATCTGATCATCACCAAATATGATATCCGAATCACCAATCTTCATTCCGCCGACCAACTTTCGAACCCCATATTTTGTATCCAAGTTCTTGCGCTCTTCGGACGAGGTAAACATGCTTAAATAGCGCGTCGTCGTAGCTTCTTTTTTCAATATCTGTGTGCTTATAGAGGCAGCTGCAGCCTGCAAACGCACCATCCTAGTTGTTATCATCATCGTCATCATCATCATCACCATCATAGGTATGATCTGCGTCATCCATAGCAGCGACGGTTGTAGCATTGTCTCCAATAGAAATGTTAGTCGCCAGGCTCTCCGCATTCCACACTTTTATATGCATCATTATCATCATCATTATCATCATCATCGTCATCAGCGTTCTCATAAGCTTTTCTTTTCGCAAAATCTTCTGTCTTCTCTGTCTCAACCAAGTCTGGCCCTGATTTTACTTCTTGTTTCATTAGTAACCGCTGCTGCTGCTTCGATGGATCTACTAACTTGTGCAGAGGTGTAACCAGAGGTTTGAAGATTTCACTCATAGCCTGCTCATCGGTGTCTTTCCCCATTTTTATCATTTTGTGTTTACGCCGAATGATATCACTAGCCCTCGCTATTCCTCGCAACACATCGTTTTGCTTACGTATCTTGGAGCTCTCCACGCTGCTGCTAGTTTGATCGATGCATTGTAACTGTATGTGGTTCATTGGTGATTCAGACTTATAAAGCAGTCGAAACCCCGCCTATATCGACAGCGTTAATCTCACTGTCTTTATGGATGGTCACAAAACTATATCTACCGCAATTCCAGCACGCCAAGCACAAATCTTTAAATTGTTGAGAGGACATATCGGTGTTCACGTGATCGGCGTATATGTGCTTCAAATTAATTTCATCTTGGCGGAAAAAAACCAATAAGTTTGCATTATCACGCACCAGATGTTTCAGGATTTGAGCATACGTTTGACACAGATGAAAACTATCGACATCTCTGTGCTGCCCCATGCAGAAAAAGGCCCTGATATTATCTTGCTTCTCACAGGCCACGTCATCGAAAATCATAACCGAGTTGGGATGCGCATCCTTCGGCTCTACAACTTCCTTGTGCTCATTAAACGGAAAATAGCCCACCCCCACCACAGGTTCCAACAACCTCTTCAAGAATTCATACTTTGGGTGATTGAGGGATTTTGAATAGAAGTACGCATTTTCAAATCGTAGCCCATTGGCATGAGTCAGTAGCGTGAGAAGGGCATTAGTTTTTGCGCAATTCAAGGGCCCGCAAGAGGCAGCTCTCACACTATTTGGTAGTAGGGGCCCGTGACGTTTCCCCTTCTCGTTTTTTCGTGCGACCAATTTATCGAAATTGGCAATGGGAAGTTTAATCGTTTGATCTCGAAATTTCATGATGCTTGGTAAACGCTGCGATGGGAACTAATATATTCATGCATAAAATATGCGCTCTTATAGAATTTGTGTCAGTTCATGGCCAGCCATGGTTTGACAAATACGTGGGCAAAGGAGCGGTTGTGGTTTCATCAATAAAATCATCAATCTTCCAGTCGAATTACATGTTCCTGGCTATCAGTACTGCGGACCTGGTACAAAATTGGTAAAGAGGTTAGCTCGTGGTGATCGAGATATCAATGCTCTAGACGCTGCATGCAAGCAGCACGATATATATTGCAGAGCGTCATAAAGCTGATAAAGTGCTTGCCGAAAGGACTTGGAATCGGGTTTTGGCTAAAGACGCATGTGCGGCTGAAAAATCTGTCACTTGGGTGGTTACCAACACAATGAAAGCAAAATCTCAACTGGGTATGGGTATGAGGGTGTGCATGACGCAAACACCGCGCAAGAACAAGGAAAGAACACTGGAGTTTATTATACGAGCAGCAAAGAAATCCATGAAGCCAGGCCCCAAAACTATTGAGTCAGCGTTGGCAGGTGCCCGTTCGGCTGTATCTAAAGGAAAAGTGTACACGCCTCGTATCTTACCCGGCCCCAAGAAAATTGGTGGTTTATTACCGTTTCTTATTCCAATGTTTGCGGCCCTTAGCGCGACAGGTGCTCTAGCGGGTGGTGCTGTGGGTATAGCAAATGCTGTCAATGAGGCTAAGGCAAACAAGCATCAGTTACAAGAATCCAAGCGCCACAATGCTACAATGGAGGCGATCGTTTTGGGCAAGGGTTTATACCTGAAACCATATGAGACGGGTATGGGACTGTATTTGATGCCTGCAAAAACTGACAAAGCTACCACACCGAGCCCTCACAGATGCCGATTTGCTCAACCATGCAAAAGCTATGAAAATTCCACATTTCCGGGGTGTTTTTATGCGAAATGATTTACCCAGTTCAGGGCCTAGAAAGCGTGAATCTGCAATTATCAATCTTGATGATAAAAACGGCCCGGGAACGCTTTGGGTTGCATATACGAAAAACGGCAACGAAGCGGTGTATTTCGACAGTTTCGGTGATTCACAACCACCTAGAGATCTAATGAAATATCTCGGTGTTGGTTGCGTAAAATATAATCGTAAGAGATATCAAGTATCTAACACAATCATTTGCGGCCACTTGTGTCTCGAGTTTCTCAGCGGACACCATAAAATGTATGCATATCGTTGATACGTTATTAGTCATGGCTGATTCGTTCACGTTGACACTCTCCGGAGAATCGTCGGTGTTGAGGGGTCAATATTTTCCACCCATCGAGCTATCGCCAACAAAGACATATGTTCTCGGACTCATAGAGCTCCTGACATTCAACACAATCTCCAATATAGATGTGGGGAGTAATAAGTTTCATACATTGTTACGTCTAAAAATGGCTCTAAGGAAATTTTATGATTTTTAGTTGTTGAATATATCGATCCTTACCTTAATTTGATGAAAAAAACCTGGATCAATTTCGGGCGTAGCGGGTTGGGGGGTTGAGCGGGCAGCGAGCGGTTGATCAGAGGTTGTGGAAATATTTGCAGTTGACGAAGTTCCCTGGTATTCGATAATATGTTCTGTGAAAGCGGTTTCCACCAAACTGTCCAGATCACAATCCGTCGATGTCTCTGATTCACTTGACTCTAAGTGAATTATAGAAGGTTCACTTATCGTGGCACTTTTCACTTGTGAAGTTAAATCGTTGATTATCCACTGAGGGGTTTTATTTTCGAGAAGTTTTACCAACGTTTCCTGAAATTTCCGGATTCTTCTTAGTTTGGAAAATAACCGTTGCTCACGGGCTTTCTTTCCTCCACGTCGAGTAATCTTTTTCTTGTGTTGTTGCGGTACTGAGTTCATCTACAAGGGTGCATAAATTTTAATGCACTCGATTTAGATGGTGTGAGGAATAACGGGTGATTGGGTGCTTAACAGTTAGAGCACGCGGTGAGGAAAAATGATAGGTGAATTGGTGCTTGCCGGTGGATGCACGCGGTAAGGAAAAAAATGATAGGTAGATTGGTGCTTGCCAGTGGAAGCACGTGGTGAGGAAAAAAATGATAGGTGGATTGGTGCTTACCTTTGAATAAAGATTACTGGACGTGATTTCGTGATGATGAAAACGAAGATTTAATTAACAAGTGCGCGATTTGTGATTTTTATCCCAAAACAAAATGTAATTTTAGTTAGTTATTCGTAAAAAGTTTGGAGGGTGAAATAACTCTTGAGCAAAATTCTAATTCAAGAAAAATTGAATGATCTCGCGAAGATTTTTAAGACTGTGGTGCCGTGATGCAAAGTGACGTGAAATTTACCCAATATTTGAAATTTGAATGATATCTAGTGGTTGCAAGACCGGCCCTTATATGAGGCAAGTGCGGACCTTAACGAAAGATCCGTCGGGGTAATGTTTATATTATCTCTTGCTCAAGTGTTCTCATGCCATCAACCCTATGAGACAAGGTTCAATTCACACATATACAAAATGCAGCTGCGTTGAGCTGGTCTTTTCCTGATATTATATTGGTAAAATATATAATTTGTTTGTTAATTGAACCTTATTTCATATTCGTTGATGAATTAACATCTCACCTCAACCCTTCTATATAACAATAGGCTAGCGCAAGATGCTAAATCTTATATTAACTTAACTTTATTTTTATATATGAGATATATGTACATGTATATATAAATTCTAAGGTTAGTCTGATTGTTATTGAATACGTAAAACTTATGTGGTTAAGTATTTATTAGTAGGACTGGTTAATGTTGTAAGATTTGATGATTAATAACTTCAAAACTAATGAATATTATAGGAATCCCAAGGGATTGAAACTCAAGGCTAGTAGGTATTACAGAGATCTTACGGCTGGTAACTTAGAGCTAATAGTTTAAAGTCAAAGGAAAAAATAGTGGGTTTTCAGTAAGGGTGTTTAGGAATATAGGCATGTGGATGGGATGGTGGTGCTGAGGATGTGACACCTCCCCTCCCGTTGTCAAACGATACGCTGAGCCTTGTCGTTTGATGGCGTACGCGTTCATGTAGTTCTTCGATTGTGGGAAGTGGTGCTGAATCCCTTTTAGGGGCGTCGGGAGGTGTTGCGATTCTTCCATTTTCTGGGTTTTCTGTACTTTCTTCGTTCGTTTTTCTGCCTAATTGTATTAGAAGATGTGTTATCGAGCTCCATAAGGCTCCCAACAGATGAATGCTTCATCCATAGATTGCATGTAGCGTATAACCATGTATAAATGTGTCGATTATGAATTTGATAGATCTGATTAGGATGAAAATTCCCATTATTCCGGCCGAGGCCGATCCAAAGGCAATAAATCCATTCCAGATTTTCTTCCCTGTAGATTCTGTGATTTTGTTTAGTGCATTTTCATCGAGAAGTTTCATGAGTGAAATTGTGTTTCCCTGTATATCATGTCCAGTCATTCCACGGGCCATGGTATCCAATACCGCAGGTTTTTCAGCGGGGAACATAAGATGATACTTCAGGTTTTCCAAATCTTCCTGAGTATAAATACCATTGGTTCCTAAAGGCCCAGGATTTACGTATTTCCATGTCATTTGTGTATTGGGACTTAATTCTTTTGGAGATGCTACTTCAACAGGTCCGGGTGTGAACCGGTACCATATGTCATCTATTTTGTACATAATTGATAAAAAAAGGGCTGCATTCTCTTTGTGTTCCTGCTGTTACTAAAATTTTATATTTCGGAGTCATAAATAATGATGAATTTCCCATTTGAACCGGGAGTTCAGAATAACACTCTTTTGTGGATCTAATTTGGCACTCAACTGGAATACATTTCACAATATGGACGACTTCTCCGGCCACGTGGGCCATATATCCAGGTCCTTTCATGAGGTTATATGTCAATTCATCCGGCGATAATGTGGCTATTGTTAGTGCGTTCTGTAGTACTTGTCTTTCTAGTTGGCATTTTTGCAGCATTATATCTTTGTAGAGTTCGGCGATCTGCGTTTTGATATGTCTTTCTACGTAAATGAATTTTGAGTTTATGTAAGTAAATATATCCATGTTTTTGTCGTCTAAGGCTGTCTTTCGTTTAATAGGCTTATCAATGGTTGTTTCAAAAATGAAGAGTTTCGGGTGCTCGGTTTTCATTACTGTGTAACCGCAAATATTCAGTTCAAGAGTTTTCATTAAACTAAAAATGACATTCTCGGGTGTTAATGAATAAATATCCGGATGTCGTCCATGGCTTTCCTGAGCTTTAGTTACGGTCCCTTGGTATAATACATCGTACGCGTCGAAATCACAGCTAGGCAAGGGAGCGTTCGTCCAGAAACTTCATCCTCCTTCATCGTCAAAATATTGGCCTGATTGTAGATTACAAGAAGTTCCCCCGTTTAGAATGATCTTATTATTGTTGAGCCGAACTGTCGTGAAATATGTACTGATAGTTATTTTTAATGTTGCTTGTACTACAACATTTGTCCATTGGCCGTAACCATCATTGTAGTATTCACCCTCGCAAGCTCCATTTTACTTTATCATACCTGCTAGGGTCAATTCTCGTCGCGTAGTACTGTTGCGTTGCACGTTGCTGATGTGTTTGTTGTTTCCCAGTGTAATGGTTCCGAATTGATGTAGCTGAACACATGCGTCCCGAGTTATTTCTGCGACATAGGATCGCCTACCGTTCTCAGTTATTGAGACATGAGAATGCATACCGCAATATTTAAATTCTGATAATTGTAGAAGCTGGATGTATGTCCTTTCGATTTTTGGTTTGGATTCGATTATATTACAGTCCAGGGGATCCAGTAGACTCAACGTGGTTATGTTGAGTGTTCCTCCTCCACAGTCGTATCCAATGAGTCCGAAGGCCACAGGTAGGATTAGGATGACTAGGGATATGCAGATAGGGTTGAATATGGTGTCTGAAACAATTAGTTCAGATCAGAGGTTCATTCTTTGATTAATTATTTATTCCTATAAAAAAAACTTTATGATTAAAGTTATTGTATTTGAAAAAAGTTCAATTGAATGAATATTAAGAAATCCCCCAAAATCCGATAAATGTATTACTATTGCCTAATTTTCAATCTTATGCACTAATTATGATAATTATTTCCTATTTCTTTAAATTAGTGAGAAAATGGCAATTCCTCAAAATAGTTCTGGCTAGTTAGCTAGTGTCGCATAAGGGGCGGAGTTAAAAATCCAAAGTGGGTGTTTCTCAACCGGTTGACGGGGGGGAGTTTTACGTCCGAAGGATTCAGCAGTATCCTTACATATTACTGTCCTTTGGTATTTTCAACAGTAAAAACCAAAATTCAAGAAGTAAAAAGTAAAAATGGCGTTTATGGGAAGAGTATTAATTAACGTGTCAACCTTCGACAATTCGGTAAGTACAACAATACCATGCAAAATATATATATCTATATCATTATTCATATTCTTTCTTTTTTTGTGTTTTATGTTGTGTTTTTTTGCCCTTTTTTTTTTGAAGAAGGAAGAAAAAAAAAAAAAATTATCCGTTTTGTGATGTATATATATATATACATATATCTTTTATCACCGTTTATACATCCCCTCGTTTTTTATTATTAGGTTTCCATGTTCGCAGAACGGATCCCGGATAGTCCGCGGGTTCTATGGTGGGCTAGGGCGCCCCAGAGGCTTAATGGGAGGTTTTTAATGGAGTTTAGATCGCAGGGGAACAGTGTAAGTTAAACCTGGTGATGTTATTTAATAAGTGTTTTAATGGTTGTGTTGGGTTTGTTACAGATTAAAATGGAAGGGCAAAGATTCCGTGCGTGCGACTTTTCCCAACGGAGGAAGGAAGTACGAGGGGCGAGGAGGCTCGCCAGGATCGCACAGCAGATGGAGGCAGAGTATTTGGGCAAGGATCATGGTCCTGAGGATTATGATTACCTCGGGATCAGGTGGATGTTAGATGGAAGATGGGGCCAGGAACATCCATACGATAACTGAGACCATCCGGCTGCTTCCTCTCCCAACCTAGAGACTATCGACGCCTATGAGATGGAGGGGTTCTATTTAACAGAGATTTAAGGTTTAGCACACATACCACACACACATACACACACACACATACACATGTATTTTAAGAGAGAAGAAAAAATAAAAATAAAAAAGATAAAACATTATATATTTACCTAATTAGTGAAATTTGTAGTTTATTTTTATGCACTACCTTATCCCTATTCTTAACTTTGATCCTAACGTTATGATTATTCAGAATTTCCACGACTTCATGTGGACCAGTATATTGTTCTGAGAATTTACCCTCATGGGGTTCCTTTAGTAAAAATACTCGATCACCAGGTTCTAATGTGATAGGGTTAATTTTCATATCGTAGTAAAATTTCGACTTTATTTTTGCTTCTTGGAGATTTGTTCTAGCAATCCGCCGAGTTTCCTTGATTTTAGTGCATAGTTCTATCAGATATTCTCCATAGGTTTTATCCTTTTGGCTTTCGATTATTTCATGATTAGAAGGTAGACGGGCTAATTTTCCATAGACCAGCTCGTATGGCGTAAATTTTGTACCTTCATGAACACTGGTGTTATAAGAGAACATTGCTTGGTCGATCCATTGATCCAATTGCCTTCATAAGTGAACTAATTAAATTTGCACCCTGGTCGATTAATATTTCCTTTGGAGCTCCGTATTTACAGAAGAAATGTGTAATTAAAGAATCAGCTATTTTGACGGAAGTTGTACAATCCAAAGCTACCGCTAAAGAGTATTTAGTTAATAGATCCTGTATTGTCAGTATGTATTCGTTTCCAGAAGGGGTTATTGGTAATGGACCTACTATGTCCATTGATATTTTGTCGAAAGCAGCATTAGGAGTATCTGTCAGAGTCATGGGTTGTCTTGTTTTTACTCGGGTCAATTTCTTTGTTTGACAATCTATGCATTGAGATATGAACTCTTGAATTTGATTTTTCATATTTTTCCAGTAATAATTTTGCCGAATGCGTTTGAAAGTTTTGGAAATACCCTTGTGTCCTCCTAAGGCAGAGGCATGATATTCGTTGATGATTTCCATTCTTTCGTCTATTGGTGGTAGCCTTACGAGATTCGTACAGATTTGAACTTGACAAGGTACATCGGTGAGTATGACCTTCAATAGGCTAATTATCTCACTCCAGTTGAGGTTATCAATTCTAGCAGTTCTTGTTATGGAGATAGAAGTTAAATTTAATTCATGTATTACGTTAATCAATGATCTTAAAGCTTCGGTAAATATCTCGTGGTCCAGATTTGTAAGTTTGGTTTCGCGTATGGGCAACGCGATGCAATATCGATTTCCTATTTGTTTGACTTTGGCTCTCACTAAAGTGATATCGGTGATTTTAGGAATTTTATTTGTTTGTAAGAGATCTTTAGCACCATCGTCATCTGGTTCACCCTTGCAAGTTATGAAAATGACGCAACTATTTCTCATCATTGATAATCTATCCCTGGTTTCTGTAAATTGATTCAAAGATTCAGGCGTGACAATTTTTGCTTCATCACTAATTTCAACAATATCTCCCATGTCGTCGTCATCATCTGAATTAATTGGATTACCATCTGTATTTACTATATCATCCCGCTGTGGTGCATCTGAAAGGTTAGAATTCTCGTCAATATAGTCTTCGTATAATTCAGAAATGTAAGAATCATTGCCTTCGAGATTATCGTCTTCATCTAAATTATGAGCGAAATTATTTTGATTATTTTTGTACAAGGCTCGAGACTCGGAACTATTTTCTTCCTCCGCAGCATCAGGTAATTCGTACTCATTATCCAGAAGAACGATTGTTGAAGTAGATTGTTCGGGGTTATAACTTTCATTGGATTCAGATGGTCACTCTTTATCTTGATCTAATTCTTGTATGGGGTTTTCTAGCATATCGGCGTTGCTGATAAGGATGTCAAAAGTTTCATCAAATATGGTTTCTAATAAAAGTTTTACTCTGTTCCAACACAAACCATTCTCGTGATATCTGGTTTTTGAAGTGGTGATTTGATTTATATTTAATCTAACGCAAAGATTTCTCAAATACAATAAGCTCTTTTCTACCACATCCCAGGTGGGTTTCTCGTCATCATGTTCTTTAAGTACCAAATAAAAATTGTATCTCTTCCCTGAATCGTGAAGGTAGGCAGTTTCTCGTAATTTTTTACTTTGTCATCTCAGACATTCTGATTTTCCGCGTCTGTACAGAAATTGGGAGGCCACATCTGTTTTTAAGGTAATGTCCGCTGAAGCAATAAAAACTAAGGAAAAAGAGATATCCGTCCTTTCGAGGTCCTGGTTTGTTTCAAAAAAATTTGGTCGAGAATTGTTATAGCGGTCTTGGTCCAGAGTTAAACCTCGGCGTGTTACTACATGAATTTTTTTGTTCTGGTTTCCTGAGTACTCGCACGTGTCTATCTTTGGAATCTGGTAAATAGTTCAGTTTCAGGTCGCACAATGGTTCAAGAAAAATTTTAGAAGTGTCGACCTCGTATCCTTGTATTTGTTCAATATCCGGGTCCACAGCTCTACCCCGGTTAGGTATCAGAGAATAATTATTTATGTTATGAGGTTTATCGGTTTCCGAGTCATATAAAGGTGTAATGTTGTAGTTAAGAATTTCTATTTTATTTTCGAACACTGTTATTATTAGGGTTTTTACTTTCGGCCACGATAACTTATCCAATCCACAACCAAACCGGGGCATAGCAACCTTATTTATTTTTAGCTTAATACAAAGATCACGGAGGTTTTTTAAGCATGACCCGAGAGTTTCATAGGTCGGTTTCTGATATTTGGACCTTTTTGAAATTAAATAAAAAATATATCTGTCATTAGAAAAGTCATATACATAAGCAACCTCACCAACATTCTTATGCTGAAGGAATAATTTTTCTACTGCTCCGAATTTTTCCGTAAAGTTTACGGCAATCCCTACATCCATAGCGAAATCGGAACTAACATAGTGAGCTAAAGAGTTATGCCAGTATTTATTTGTAATTTAACATCCGCATTCTGGACAATAGTGAATCTTTGGTGTGATTTTAAAATTCATTCGTCCTTTTCTATTATTTTGACCGGTGATACTGGTACTGAATAAATTTGTGATATTGTTACGGGGTTTCGAGAGAGTGCATCTGCATTTTCGTTCATCCTTCCTGGTTTATAAATCATCTCGTATTCATATTCAGCCAACTTTAAACGCCATCGGACAAGTCGTGAAGTGGGGTCCTTTACGGAATTTAACCAAACCAGAGGACGATGATCAGTGACGAGAGTGAATTTTTTACCATATAAATAAGATCGAAAATGATTTACACAATGAACGATGGCTAGAAGTTCCTTTTCTATTGTTGAATAGTTCAATTCGGCCGGTCCCAATATCCTAGAGTTATAGGCAATAGGTAGGTCTTTTCCGACGGGGCCCTGGCTAAGGACTCCTCCTATTGCAAAACCAGATGCGTCGGTAGTAAGAATGAAAGGCTTAGTAAAATCGGGGTATTGTAAGATTGGCTGGTCACAAAGTTTGTCGCGTAGTTCAATGAACGCCTCCTCCTGTTCTTCACCCCATTTAAATAATCTGCCTTTCTTTACAAGTTCGGTCAATGGTTTTGCTATTTTGGAAAAGTCCGGTATGAATCGTCGGTAATATCCAGCTAGTTCTATGAATTGTTTTATATTCTTTGGGTTCTTGGGACGTGGAAAACATTTCACTGCCTCGACCTTTTTTGGATCAGGTTCTACCCCGTTTCTACTGATAATATGTCCAAGGTACATTACCTCGCGTTTCAAAAACTCACATTTGTCTGGTTGAAGTTTTAGGTCCGCGGCTCGCAATCGTTTCATCAATAAGTCAAATTTTACTTTATGTTCTTCGAGCGAACTAGCATAGATTACTATGTCATCCAAATATACAAATAGTTCAAGTCCTTGGAGTCCCGCAATACCTGGTCCATAAGACGTTGAAAGGTGGCCGGTGCATTTTTAAGCCCGAAAGGCATACGATTAAACTCATAATGTCCATAGGGAGTTGAAAGGGCTGTCTTATGTGAATCGGTTCCCTCCATGTTTATTTGATGAAAACCTGAAGCTAGATCGAAAACGGAAAAATATTTTGCATTTCCAAGCTGATCTAAAATTTCGACGATGTTCGGTAGAGGGTATGCATCTCCAATTGCTTTTTCGTTTAGCATACGGTAATCAATCACCATGCGCCAACGTTTATTCCCATGGGAATCCTGTTTTTTCGGAACAACCCATAGAGGTGAATTATACGGCGATAAAGAAGGTTTAATTATGTTTCCGGATTCTAATTCTTTGATTTGTTTTGTTATTTCTTCCTTATGAGGTGGCGGAAAACGAGATTGGCGCGTATTCACCGGCAAATTATCTACGGTTGTTATCCCATGCTCAATTGCGTTCGTCGCATCTAAATACTCCCCCGGAATATGAAATCTATCGGCGTTTTCTTCAATTAATTTATTGACGTAGCTTGTCTCTTCAAGATTTAAATGGTCAAGCCGGAGTAGGGATTTTATATTGTCGGTGCGGTTGAGTATACAGTTGTGGACGTCTGAAATAGGGTCATAAGCCCCCGTATGGTCATTGCCATAACCTAGAGCGGATTCCTCTATTGAATAGGTTTCATTTGTATGAATCATCTGAATATACGATGATACGTGTTAGATTAAGATCAGGTGTTCCTTGAGATGCGAGATTGAGATGAAACATAGATCCATTCGGTCTACTTGAATTTTGAGATTTTGGAAATAGATTCTTCTGATCTATTTGAATTTCGAGAAATAGATTCTTTTGATCCATTAGAATTTTGAAATTTTGGAAAAATAGATTCTTCTGATCTATTTGAATTTGGAGAAATAGATTCTTTTGATCCATTAGAATTTTGAAATTTTGGAAAAATAGATTCTTCTGATCTATTTGAATTTGGAGAAATAGATTCTTTTGATCCATTAGAATTTTGAAATTTTGGAAAAATAGATTCTTCTGATCTATTTGAATTTGGAGAAATAGATTCTTTAATTGATCTATTTGAATTTGGAGAAATAGATTCTTGTGATCTATTTGAATTTTGAAATTTTGGAAAAATAGATTCTTCTGATCTATTTGAATTTTGTTTTAATTCTTCGAATGGAATTAAGGTGATGGAAGGTGCCGTAACTTCATATTCAGTTTCAGTCGTGTTTATAATTGGCATTGCGGCTTTGCCGTTAATGTTTTTAAGGTCTGCTTCGCCCATGTATACCCCGTCGAGAGATTTGAGGCGCGGTAAATAACTTTCGGAGATATCTGTGTTATTGATATTTACGTGAATTATGGTCATACAACGGGGCGGAATTACGTAAAGTCTCTTATATATAAATGGAACTTCGATTTCGTTGATTAGTAGACGCTCATTATCGTAGTCTATTGTTGCTCTAGTTTCTTGAAAGAAGGCGGATCCAAGCATGCCGCCCTGTTTTATGCGAAAGTCATCGGAAACTACGGAGAAGTAAGATTCCGTTCCAGCTATGTTTATCTTTATTTTTCCTATTGAACTAACTAAATTTTCGGTTATTCCTTTCAGTAAAATTGTATCCCTTGTATCTATCTTGCTTTTGTCGGTTATATTGCTAAATTTTAGGATATTAGGCTCTGAACCAGTGTCGACCATGAGCTGAGTTCCTATTCTAAAGTCATCCGAAGCGATTTCTACCGCGGGTACCTCCCCTATATTTATGTTGACTGTTGCGACTCTTGTTGGATTGGTAGGGTTGTGCGTTGCGGGTAGGCCTCTCGAGGACCCGCACTGTTCCCCGAGGGACCCGATCCGTTCCCCTGGTCATGAGCATTATACAATGTTTGGGTATTATTGCCGTTTTCGGAGCGTGATTTATTGTTTTGTAAGCGTCGACAGTCATTTATTGTGTGTCCGTTCTTTTTACAATAGGCACAGGTTATATTATCGGAATTTGTGTTTTGAGTATTATTTGAATTATACGATCGTCGCTGGCACTCATTGATAGTATGTCCGTTTCTTTTACAGTAGGCACATGTTTTATTGTAATTAGATGGATCGGAATTAGTATTTAAATTATTGGTTTTGTCATCCGGGTTCTGTACCTGTCTGACTGCATTAACGTAATCAATAGGTGGTTGAGAATGGTGTTGAGGTATGGAATTTTTAAACCGACAATCTGCGGTATCATGTCCAGTTCTATTGGATATTTTGCAAAAAACCTGATCGGATCTACGATATTGTGGGTTATTGGGGCGCTCATTTCCTGAGACATTCGCGATCACGTTCTATTCGTTTACTCTCCTCGACGGCTTTTGTGCATGCATCGCAAAAGGTTCTGATACGAGCAAGTGCTAATACATTACGGTATGAAGGAGGTAAGCCATCAATAAAACTATCTAAGGTATCCTTCTCAATCAAATCGAGTTCGTGTCGGGTCAGGTGGCCCGTTATTCTGCGCTCTCCGTCGAGCTGTATAGCTATGCGGAGATTTTTAATTCTAGAAATATATTCCAATATATGCTCGTCGGGTTTTTTTATAAGCGTTGACCAATTCACCCCGATAGTAATTGGTGGGTCTCGTGGGGCCGAATATTCCGGAGATTTTATCGGTAAATGATTGAACAGAATCGAATTGGTCATCTTGAATGATGGCTTGAGCACGTCCAGTAAGTTTTTTCTCCATCATAAGGGGCCATTGGAGTCGCAAAGGAAGCCGAACGGGCCCTCCCTCCTCCGGCCGCAGAGCGGTAATGCAGAGATATTCAAGCGAAGTACCTCTGCATACCGCTAGGCAGCGCAGCGCGCATCTTCCATTAGGTTTCGATGGAAGAAACCTAATTAGCCGACGCGCGCTGAGCCTATACATCCGCCAGTCTCGCGACATTGCTCCAAAGCAGCATTAGGCGTGCAATTTAGCACTAAATAATAATCCGAACGAATCGAAAGCTATAACTCACTATTTCGTGAGGTGATGCAGTCTTGTGCTCCGTAGCAGGGCTGCTTACGCGAGTGAAAATAAATTCACCTCCAAGGTTTTCTAAATTGTGAGAAAAATAATGTACAAGTGGTGTTGATCACAACCGAAGGTACTGGTCTGCATCTTGGAGCAGAGCGGTTTACATTCGTGAAAATTAATTCACCACCAAAGTTTTGTAAATTAATACAGAAAATAATTGACAATAATTCGTCTCGTTTGCAACCAAAGTTGCTGGCCTGCACTCTGAAAAAGAGCGGCTTACGTTTGTGAAAATAGATTCACGTTCAAGATTTTACAAACTATTGTAAAATATAACAGACGACAAGGCGTCTCGATCGCAACGAAAGTTGCTGGCCTGCACTCTGGAAGAGCGAGGCTTACAATAGTCAAAATGTATTTGATATTAAATTTTAAATTCAAACTAAATAAAACAAATGTATCCAGTATGAGGATCATCACCGACAGCTGACAGAGCTGACGACAATAGAAGTTGCTAATTTGTGCTTTCGGGTACAGTGTTGTGCATGAGTGAGTTATTACTATACTTGTGATGCCTCTGAAAGCTGAGAAAAGTGAAGGTATTGTCGAATCAATTTGACCACAACGTTTTGCTTACAATATTTTCACAGGTACAACAGGCCAACTATTTCTTAGATAATTATCCAACTATAATTGAAACATTTCAAAGTTTGACGTTCATACCACAAAAAATTAGGTGGGTGTACTTGACAAGACACGTCTACTTCTGTAATAACGCAGCGTGTAATCACAAATTGTTTACAAAAACCGAACGAGTTTGTACAAATCTGTGAAAATCATATCACAAAACTCTTGCGGTCATTTAATAGCATGGAATTGCAACCATAGTTGCTGGATTGTACTCTAGAGCAGAGCGGTTCACATTAGCGAAAGTTTATTGACCATTGGTCGAAATGATTGCAACTGAAGCTGCTTTATCGTGCTCTGAAGCAGAGCCATGACTTGAAAATCTTACTTTCATAAAATTACTAAAATAGCCTTAGACCTAGGAACCGGACAACCAATTGGACTTGTACAGATACAGAGCGCAAGAGTGAAATTCTGAAACCAAGAACCCAATTGGATATCCAGAGATATGGCAAACAACTGATTTGTCGTTTGCCCTCGCTCTGATGCAGAGCGGACTTATAAATCTTACTTTCGTAAGATTACTAAACTTACAAATAGTCTTAGAGCTACGAACTAGACAACCAATTGGACTTGCACAGATACAGAGCGCAAGAGTGAAATTCTGAAACCAAGAACCCAATTGGATATCCAGAGATATGGCAAACAACTGATGTGTCGTTTGCCCTCGCTCTGATGCAGAGCGGACTTATGAATCTTACTTTCGTAAGATTACTAAACTCACAATCAGATTCAGAATAAGGATGAGATAAGATATTCAGCGAGAACTGAGTCCAAACGATAGATTTTGGTAAATTTGTTCTGCAACGTCAAATCATACTCTAAACCACCGAAGCAGATCGGCGCTGACTCACGATCTTATTCTCTATAATAATGTGGGATTCATCGGATATCAATAGCATAGTATTTCGTTAGAATATTTCAAGTGACTGCGGGCTATTTTTCAAAAATAATTATTAAATTATGTTATCTCGTGAGCTCATTCATCATGTTCGTCATCGATACAGAATATTTTCCTTGATTAATTAAAATTCGATTCATGAATCACTTCCTCGAAATCCTTAGTCCAAATAAATACTTTTTCCATCGCATACCTGTGTACGACGAACAGGTGTTCCTTCATACTTTCGGTAACAACGAATCACGAATCCAGAATAATCTGGATTATTTATTACGGTTTCTTCATAATCTCGCAGTCCCAACTCAAGAAAGACTTCGTACGTGCTCCTTGTGATAAAAAAATATTTCGAAAATATCAAGATAATGTTACAAATGCAATGTCAAAAACTCATGAATTCCAGAACATATTCAAACGACAATTTTTTGAAATATTGTATATAGCTTATGTACATAAACGTCCCTGTCGTATTACCTTCACCTTTGGAAATATATGTTCCTGTATAAATCGTTTGCTGATCATCATCCTTCTATCATTTATCTCCCAAAAGCCCGTATGTTCGATCTCGTTCGAGCAACAAACATGTCAGAAATGTATTTGACAAAACCTTTCTCGTGCCGAGACCCAACCTTTTTTGGCTAACCAAGAAGAAGCCATTTGTCGTAGCACCGCGCGCTCACGTAGACTAGCAACCTCCTAGGATGGAATTACAATTACAACCAAAGAAAGATTGTTTACAAATTTTTCACAAATCTCTTCTAAATGCGATTGAAGAATGCTACTCAAGTGTGCAATAACTCACGGCGTCCAGAGAGATGCATCATACGAATTATCGAGGTTATGTTGCGTCCGATCTGAATCACATCTCCAGATACACACCTTTCTGTTTCTCACATTGGACAGACTACGTAATGACCCGTATATTGCCACAACTGACTATTTGTCAATTATAATATTATTTTCACCGATAATTTGAGAAATAGTACCCAGGTAACCCACGTGTCAAACACGTGTCGATGCTTGCTTAGATTTACCGATGGCAATTGGCGGCAATTGGCGTCGGGCGACGCGAACGCTACCGCTGGCTGTTTCGCAAAGCGGGAAAAACGAATTGCTAAAGTCTGACCGAACGCGGAACTCGATTTATAAATCGCCGAATCAACTCATCCAAACAATACAGAAACGGAAGATGCCTATGCTAGATTCTATTGAATTTTAAACAAATAAATCTCCCGTGCAAATATGTGGGCAAACTTTAATGCTATTGCGAAGAAGAACCGTTTTGTTTTATCCGATGCCGAAAGAAAGGCATTCATCATTTACAAATATTCCTCGCCGAAATTTATGACACAGAAATGCGAGCAAAAATTCACATTTCCAAAGAACCAAATCGGTCTCCACTAAATACGTCCGATCTTTCGTCGATAGAATTCATGAGTAACACGAGCGATTGGGCCGACTCGCGTCTATATTTCGCGCAACATACAAATTCAATATAAATTATGTTGACGATATGGCACACTCGCAACCGATATTGGGGCCTTATTATTACGATTTGTAAACGTTTGGATTAACAATTACCCTAGCATTCGGTAATTGAAAAAATGTATATTACAAATCTGTAGTGTAATTGTTCATCGGGAACGGTGCAATCGCATTTGTGATCGGTAATTTGAAGATAACAATTATAATTAGCACAACTGAGCATTCCGCGAGGTGATCAGAAATTTGGAATCCGTTGGTACAATTTTTTGTAAACTCCTGATTATCAGTGGTATGTGTACAGATAGTTTTACCGGTCGATCACCCGACGCACCGTGACTAATGTTGGTATGGCGTCAAGTACGGTCGAAATAGTGTGGATTCCCCCATGTACTCACTTTAATAACATTCAGCATTAGTAGTCGTTGAACGAGTATTTAATTGAATACAAAAAAAAAATTATACTTAGCTCTGATAATGCTCGTAAGTACTATTCATAATTTTCATTGGAGTTTATCAATTACCGATTTGTAATTTGTAATGAGTAGTTGGTCGAAGAGAGCCAATATTGTTAATTATGAAAAGAATTTTGAGATATGTAATAAAATTACTTATTACTACAAAGAGATTTCAGCGCAGTGTTTCATTTTCTTATTTGAAAATACCCTTCGTTATTAAAATATTGTGGTGAAAGATTGTTTATTCAACTCTTTACAGTGGTTATATCATATGTGTACAATAATCATCTTTACGTAATTGAAATAGTGAATGTGAATTTGCTTATCACTTGTAATACACTCGTTTTGTCTTACAAAAGTGACCAATTTTGTATAATTTCTTTGTATAAATAAAACAAGCAAAAATTTGATTCCTTTCGTTATTATGATCGTCCGAAAGATCCTTTGAAATGAAAGCATGTATTGAAATCTTCCCAGACTATGTGTGTAATGAATACTAGAATTAGAATCCAATATTCGGTATGTAAATGTGAACGTTCTTTTCGTCGAATCGTTCGAACATTCGGGCACGCATGCGCCTCGGGGTTCTGCGTGGCGTTCACGGTACGACTCGCTCTAGCTGTCATCGCCTGCAAACTTGGGATCGTTCTTTCTCCATATCGACGAAAGTAATGTCGCCAATATTTTCAAGAATGCCACAGTATACCGGCAGAAAGTGGCTAAATATCTCGGATGATCGTGATTTTGGGAAAAAATGTGTAGGTCTCGTTACCACGCGGGTGGTGGCATATTCTTATTTCGGCCCTATTCGTATGCACTGACACAGGCGTGCGCTCCTGCGCGACGGGTTCTGCGCGAAATTCATCGCTTGACTCGCTCTGGCTGTCATCGCCTGCAAATTTCGGATCGTTCTTTCTCCATATCGGCGAAAGTAATGTCGACGATATTTTCCAAAATGTCGCAGTATATGGGCAGAAAGTGGCTAAATATCTCGGATGAACGTGATTTTGAGAAAAAATGTGTAGGTCTCGTTACCGTGCGGGTGGTGGCACATTCTTATTTCAGCCCTATTCGTATGCACTGACACAGGCGTGCACGCCTGCGCGACGGGTTCTGCGCGAATTCATCGTGCGACTCGCTTTGGCTGTCATCA
This sequence comes from Phymatocera aterrima, assembly GCA_963170745.1. Lineage (NCBI taxonomy): Eukaryota > Metazoa > Arthropoda > Insecta > Hymenoptera > Tenthredinidae > Phymatocera > Phymatocera aterrima. Next base: position 426,057 of record OY720669.1, on the reverse strand, counting down.
TCTGCAAATTTCGGATCGTTCTTTCTCGATATCAGCGAGAGTAATGTCGACGATATTTTTGAGAATGTTTCAGTATATCGGCAGAAAGTGGCTAAATATCTCGGATTTTGCATTTCGGGACAATATTTCTTATCTTCCTATGTGACAATATTGGGTTGCTCTTGTCTGCAATAGTCCTCGCGCTGAACGTGAGGGTGCCATCTGTTGGAACTATTCGCTTTTATCTTTTTCAACGTGCCAGTTATGCCGTTAGAGAATTCGCTGCATACGCTACGACTCGGACTACTCAAGAACTAGTGTTATCATCGGTATGATGTGACAGACTCGTGTCAGAAAGTCGCGATGTGCACTGTAATTTTTGGAAAAACTTCAAATCGTTCTTTCTCCGTTATTTTTCAAACATATTGAACGAATCAAGGCTCAAAAAATGTGATTTTTCAACGCTGAGTGGCTAAGTATTTCAGAATTGGGATAAACAGAATGAAACCGTGAATATTCGTGAAAGTATGCTGGTGGTAAGTTAATCTGCTAAATTTTTTTTGAATCTTTGGCAAAATGATATATTTAGCCACTTTTTGCACATGTTCTGAGTCGATCCCCAAAATTTCATTCGTATTTATTGAGTCGTTTGTGAGAGGGAACAATTTCCGTTCGCCATGTGGCGGTAGCGTGTCCAATGGCCCCTTAAGAAACAGAGCAAACTCCACACTTACTACTTCAGAAACTCAAGAATCAACACCTAAACAATTACCCTCGTCTCCAGAACTTAAAGAGTTTAGGTGTGTTTTCAAAACCACTGTATTTAACATTATAAAAATCTTAGTGCAATAACTTTGATCACCCTGGTAAATAATCCAATTAATCAGAGATCAACAAAAAACCTACAATAAACCTGATATTATTCAGACATAAGAACACAATAATTATTTCAACTACGCTTAGTAGTGGTTGACAAACCCACGTCGAAATTGTAATAGAGCTGCCTGATTAACCTAATATCGAAGACGTAACAGTGTTCTAGATCTCGTTCTTGTTCTTGTTTTTCGTTCTCGTTCTAATTCTTGTTCCTGTTCCTGTTCTCGTTCCTGTTTGTGTTCTCATTCTTGTTCTCCGTCTAGTTCCCATTACTGTTTGTGTTCGTGTTCTTGTACTTGTTCATGTCCATGGCCTTGGTCGTATTCTCGATCATGTTCTCGTTCTTGCTCTTGTTCGTATACACGTTCATGCACTTGTTCTTGTTCCTGTTCGTTTTCTTGCTCGTGTTCATGTTCGCGTTCCTGTTGTTGTTCGTGTAGATGTTCTTGTTCTTGTTCTCGTTCGTGTCCATGTTCTCGATCTCGTTCTCGTTAATGTGTTTGTGCTTGTTCTGTTTTGTGTACATGTGCTTGTTCTTGTTCCTGTCCCTGTTCTTGTTCTCGTTCATCTTCATGTTTTCGTTCTTGTTCTTGTTTTTGTTTTTGTTTCCAATCCCGTTCGTGCCTGATATTGTTCTTGTTCTTGTTTGTGTTCTCGTTCTAATTCTTGTTCCTCTTCCTGTCCGTGTTCCTGTTCGCGTTGTTGTTCTTGTTCTTGTTCTATTTCCCAATCCTGTTCGCGTTCGTGTTCTTGTACTTGTTCATGTCCGTGGCCTTGATCTTGTTCTCGTTCATGTTCTCGTCCTTGCTCTTGTTCGTGTACATGTACATGTTCTTGTTCCTGTTCGTGTTCTTATTCTTGTTCACGTTCTAGTTCCCAATTCCGTTCGCGTTCGTGCTCTTGTCCTTGTTCATGTCCGTGGCCTTGGTCTTGTTCTCGTTCATGTTCTCGTTCTCGCTCGTGTTCGTATACACGTTCATGTACTTGGTCTTGTTCTTGTTCGAGTTCTTGTTTTGTTCGTGTTCATGTTCTCGTTCTTGTTCTCGTTCGTGTACACATTCAAGTTCTTCTTGTTCTTGTTCGTGTCCATGTTTTCGATCTCTTTCTCGTTCATGTTCGTGTTCGTGTTCTTGTTCATGGTCTCGTTCTTGATCTTGATCGTGTACACGTTCTTGTATTTGTTCTTGTTCTTGTATTTGTTCGTGTTCTTGTATTTGTTCTTGTTCTTGTTATCGTTCTTGTTCTCGTTCGTGTACAAGTTCTTGTTCTTTTTCATCCCCTTGCTCTTGATCTTGTTCTCGTTTGAATTATCGTTCTTGTTCTCGTTCGTTTACATGTTCTGGATCTTGTTAGTGTGCTTGATCTTGTACTCGTTCGTGTTCACGTTCGTGTCCTCGCTCTTGCTCTTAGTCGTGTTCTTGTTCTTGTTCTTGTACTTGTTCTCATACATCTTCCTGTTTTTCTTCGTGTTCATGTTCTTGTTCATGTTACCGTTCTCGTTTTTGCTCTCGGTCTTGTTCCCGTTCTCGTTTATGTTCTCGTTCTCGTTCCTCTGCTTGTTCTCGTTCGTGTCCTTGTTCTTGTTCGTGTCCGTGTTCTTGTACTTGTTCTTGTTCTCGTTCGTGTTCTTGTTCTGGTTCGTGTTCTTGTGTTGATCTTGTTCATGTTCTCGTTCTTGTTCTCGTTCGTGTACATGTTCTGGATCTCGTTCTTGTTCATGGTCGTGCCCGTGTTCTCGGTCTCTTTCTCGTTCATGTTCTTGTTCCTGTTCTTGTTCGTGTACATGTGCTTGTTCTTGTTCCTGTTCTTGTTCTCGTTCGTGTTCGTGTTTCTGTTCTTGATTTTGTTCGCAATACGGTTCGTGTTCGTGTTCATGTTCATGTTCGTGTCCGTGTTCTTGTACTTGTTCGTGTTCTCGTTCGTGTTCTAAGTCTTGTTCGTGTTCTTGTTTTGTTCTTGTTCATGTTCTCGTTCTTGTTCTCGTTCGTGTACATGTTTCAGTTCTCGTTCTTGTTCTTGGTAGTGCCCATGTTCTCGATCTCTCTCTCGTTCATGTTCTTGTTCTTGTTCTTGTTCGAGTAAATGTGCTTGTTCTTGTTCCTGTTCTTGTTCTTGTTCTCGTTCATGTCCTCGTTCTAGTTCTTGATCGTGTACACGTTCTTGTATTTGTTCTTGTTCATGTATTAGTTCTCGTTCTCGTTATCGTTCTTGATCTCGTTCGTGTACATGTTCTCTTTCTTTCTCGTCTCCGTGCTCTTGATCTTGTTCTCGTTCGGATTATCCTTCTTGTTCTCGTTCGTTTACATGTTTTTGTTCTCGTTCTTGTTCTTGTGCTTGTTCTTGTTCTAATTCTTGTTCTCGTGCCTATTCTTGTTCCTTTTCGTCGTCTTGTTCTTGTTCGTGTTCTTGTTTTTTTTCCTGTTAGTAATCTCTTGAGTGTTCTTGTTCTCCGTTTTGTTCTTGTTCTTGTTTATGTTCTTGTTCGCGTGCGTGGTCCTGTTTCCGTTCTCGTACAGATTATCGGTCTCGTTCTTGTTCGTGTACATGTTTTTGATCTTGTTCTTGCTCTTGATCTTGTTCCTGTTTGCGTACATGTTCTCGTTCATGTCCTCGTTCTTGTTCTTGTTCTTGTTCCTGTTCTTGTTCTCGCTCTTGTTCTTATTCGTGTTTTTGTTCTTGTTCGTGTTCTTGTTCATGTTCGTTTTCTTGTTCTCGTCCTTCGGTTTGATCTAATTCTTGTTCTTGATCTCGTTCCTGTTCTTGTTCATGTTCTTGTTCTTGGTCGCGTCCGTGTTCTCGACCTTGTTCTCGTTCGTATACATGTTCGTGTTCTTGTTTTTGTTCGTGTTCTTGTTCTTATCCCTGTCCGTGTTCTCGATCTCGTTCTCGTTCATGTTTTTGATCTTGTTCTTCGTTTTGTTCTTGTTCTTGTTCTTGATCTCGTTCCCGTACTTGTTCTTGTTCTTGTTCTTGGTCGTGTCCGTGTTCTCGAGCTTGATCTCGTGCCCGTTCTTGTTCTTGTTTTTGTTCTTGGTCGTGATCGTGTTCTTGTTCTTGTTCTCGTTCATGTTCTCGTTACTGATCTGGTTCTCGTTCCTGTTCTGGTTCCCGTTCGTGTTCTTGTGTTTATTCTTGTTCTTGGTCGTGCTCTTGTTCTTGTTCTTGTTCTCGTTCATGTTCTCGTTCATGTTCTTGATCGTGTACACGTTCGTGTACTTGTTCCTGCTCTCGTTCCCGTACTTGTTCTTGTTCTTGTTCTTGGTCGTGTCCGTGTTCTCGAGCTTGATCTTGTGCCTGTTCTTGTTCTTGTTCTTGTTCTTGGTCGTGTTCGTGTTCTTGTTCTCGTTCTCGTTCATCTTCTCGTTCCTGCTCTGGTTCTCGTTCCTGTTCTGGTTCCCGTTCGTGTTCTTGTCCTTGTTCTTGTTCTTGGTCTTGTTCTTGTTCTTGTTCTTGGTCGTTCTCTTGTTCGTGTTCTTGCTCTCGTTCATGTTCTTGTTCATGTTCTTGATCGTGTACACGTTATTGTACTTGTTCCTGCTCTCGTCCTCGTTCTTGTTCTCGTTCGTGTACATGTTCTCGTTCGTGTTCGATTCCGTGTTCTTGATTTTGTTCTCGTTCAAGTTATCGTCCTTGCTCTCGAAATCGTTTCTGTTTTTGATCGTGTTCTCATTCTTGTTCTTGTTTCTGTTCTAATAATTGTTTTTGTTCCTGTTCTTGTTCCTGTTCGTGTTCGTGTTCTCATTCTAGTTCTTGTCCGTGTCCTTGTTCTTGTTCTCGTTCATGTTCTCGTTCTTGTTTTTGTTCGTGTACATGTTCTTGTACTTGTTCTTGTTCTTGTACTCGTTCTTGTTCCCATTCTTGTTCTCGCTCTTGTTCTAGTTCTTGTTCGTGTTCGTGTGCTCGATCTCGTTCTCGTTCATTCGTTTATTCTTGTTCTCGGTTTTGTTCTCGTTCGTGTTCTTCATCTCGTTTCCATTGTTGAACTTGTTTTTGTTCGTGGTCACATTATTGTTCGTGTTCTTGTTCGCGTTCATGTTCTCGTTCTTGTTCTTGTTTGTGTACATGTTCTTGTACTTGTTCTTGTTCATGTTCGTGTTCTTGTCCTTGTTCGTGTTCCTGTTCATGTTCGTGTTCTCGTTCTTGTTCTTGTTCTTATTCTCGTTCTTGTACATGATCTCGTTCTCCTTCTGGTTCAAGTACATGTTCTTGTCCTTGTTCTTGTTTTTGTTCGTGTCCGTGTTCTCGATCTTGTTCTCGTTCATATTCTCGTTCTTGTTCTATTTCGTGCGCGGGTGCTTGTTCTTGTTCCTGTTTGTGTACATGCGCTTGTTTTTTTTTCTGTTCTTGGTCGAGTTCTCGTTCATGTTCTCGTTTTTGTTCTTGTTCGTTTCCGTGTTCTTGATCTGGTTCTCGTTCATGTTTTTGTCCTTGTTCTTGTTGATCTTTCTGTTCTTGTTCGTGTTCTTGTTCTTGTTTTTGTCACCGTTCTCGTTCGTGTTTCCGTTTATGGTTATGTTCTTGTTCTAGTTCCCGTTTTTGTTCCCGTTCGAGTTCATGTTCTTCTTCTGGTTCTTGTTCTTGTTCGTGTTCGTGTTCGTGTTCGTGTTCTCGATCTCGTTCTCGTTCATGTTCTTGTTCTTGTTCTCGGTTTCGTTCTTGTTCTTGTTCCCGGTCTCGTTCCCGTTCTTGTTCTTGTTCTTGTTCTTGCTCTCGTTCATGTTCTCGTTCTCGTTCTTGTTCGTGTACATGTTCTTGTTCTCGTTCTTGTTCTTGTTTGTGTTTTTGTTCTTGTTCGTGTTCTCGTTTTTGATATGGTCCATGTTTTCGTTCTTGTTCTCGTTCATGTACATGTTCTAGTTTTTTCTCTTGTTCTTGTTCGTATCCGTGTTCTTGAACTTGTTCTCGTTCATGTGCTTGTTCTTGTTCTTGTTCGTGTACATGTGCTTGTTCTTGTTCCTGTTCTTGTTTATGTTACGTTCTTGTTTTTGTTCGTGTACATGTTCTTTTACTTGTTCTTGTTCATGTTCCTGTTTTTGTTCCTGTTCGTGTTCTTGTTCTCAATCCGGTACGTTTCCGTGTTCTTGTTCTCGTTCTAGTTCTCGTTCTTGTACATGCTACAGTTCTTTTCCTTGTTCTTGTTCGTATACGTGTTCTCGATCTTGTTCTCGTTCATGTGCTTGTTCTTGTTCGTGTTCGTGTACATGTGCTTGTTCTTGTTTCTGTTCTTGTTCTTGATCTTGTTCATGTTACGTTCTTGTTCTCGTCCGTGTACATGTTCTGGTACTCGTTTTCGTTCTTGTTAGTGTTCTCGTTCTTGTTCGTGTTCTTGTTTTTGTTCTTGTTCATGTTCTCGTTCTGGTTTTCGTTCTTGTACGTGTTCTAGTTCTCTTTCTTGTTCTTGTTCGTGTCCGTGTTCTCGATCTTGTTCTCGTTCATGTTCTTGTTCTGGTTCTGTTTCGTGGCATGTGCTTGTTCTTGTTCCTCCTCGTGTACTTGTTCTCGTGCATCTTTCTGTTCTTGTTTGTGTTCTTGTTCTTGTTCTTGTTACCGTTCTCGGTTTTGCTCTCGTACTTGTTCCAGTTCTCGTTTATGTTCTTGTTCTTGTTCCTGTTCTTGTTTGCGTTCGCGTTCTTGTTCGCAATACTGTTCGTGTTCGTGTTCTTGTTCTTGTTCGTGTCCGTGTTCCTGTTCTTGTTCTAGTTCATAATCTCCTTCCCTTCCCTTCCCTTCCCTTCCCTTCCCTTCCCTTCCCTTCCCTTCACTTCCATGCCCTGCCCTGCCCTGCCCTGCCCTGTCCTGCCCTGCCCTGCCCTGCCCTGCCCTGTCCTGCCCTGCCCTGCCCTGCCCTGCCCTGCCCTGCCCTGCCCTGCCCTGCTCCGCCGGCCATAGGAACATGAGATACGTTTAGAAAGGAAACTTATTTCGGACAAAATCGAGAAATAGAAGTTAGACGTTAGGCAACCCATTCAGCAACATTACTGTACATACGGCCATAATTTGAAAATTTGTGCTATGATCTGTTTTGTGCGACTATTTTTAGCCTTTTTTCAAATTTCAATAAAGTTTCTTCTTAACAAGAACGTTAATCGTGAGGCATTATTCTAGAAATTTATGTAGATCTCCAGACTGACTCAAATCGACTTGAAGATTTCTTTTGATGATGAGTCAAACGATTGTGGCTGCCCGATACGAAGGAGGGAGTGTTCTCAACTGACGAGGTTATGGTGTCGAGCCTGGTGATCCGTACGAAACTTGCATGGTGTAGCTACCCTGAAGTACGAAGGGGTTAATCTCTATCTATGTTGGCACGACGGAGCCCATCTGTTCAGCATTGACCGTGGAGGAAGCTGTTGTTGGAATACTGCAACATTTAATAACAGGAAGGTAAATTAAATTAACTTTTACACAAATTTCACATTTGTTTTGTAAAATTCAGTATTTTGATTGCCATTGGTTTTTTTTTCCAGCAATGTTTGTTTGTATCCAAGAAAATGAGGTTTAAAGGAAGTATGATTTTTATAAACGTTCCCAACATTTTTTTTTTTATTGAATGATAGTTATTACCTTGAAGTTTCAAATGCTCAGCCGCTTAAAATAAGATAGCTAGAACAGCTTAAAACCAGAAAGCATGTTTTCGACGTAAGGCACGGTAGACGATACTGCAACGGAGAACCGCGATGCAGAGGTCAAAAACAGACAACTCGCCACAACTCTTTCACTTCCACGAGAAGAAACCACGCACCATTTATTTTAAATTATTTAATTGTAAATTCGATAACAAGTTTTGCTGACATTTATTGAATAAACACGAAATTGAACCAAAGAATTCATTTTCACATACCTGATTCTCTGCATCAGCTGTTTTATGTTAGATTTTGTCTTTTTTGAGTCGACTCATGGACTGAATACCTAACACACAGACCTGACTGAGATTTTTTTTTTATTCAACTTCAGACGATTATGCAAAATGAAATCAATTGCTGTCGAACTTTCAGTGACTAGATTCATCGATCGACGGAATTTAGTTCATTTTCATCTTCAACATACTCGAAATAACAAAAATAATCATTTCCGTTTAAACAAAAACAGCACAGTTCACTGATTAATCGCTTCCAATTATTCGATTAATTCAAGGGCTGCTAATTACGCTACGACAAACGTAACATAACCTCTCGACATTTGATAGCGAGCTGTCTGCAATAGCAGACGCGATTCGCAATTCAATCATGCTAATAACATTTTAACGAAGTTGGCCACCTGTACAGACTTGGCGCTGACGCAGTCTGAGCAGGTGGTTTCAAGAAACTCTCTCGGTATAGATGCATGAAAATCATGGTCCTTTTCTTTTCTTAATTTTTCTCAACTTTTCTGGACTTGGCTGAACTTTTCTGAACTTTTCTAGACATTTTTGAACTTTTCTAAACTTTTCTGAATCTTCCTTAACTATTTTCAACTATTTTTATCTATTCTCAACTATTCTTAACTATTCCTAACTATTCTTAACGTATCTCTCCTTTTTCTATATGTCGGATAAACGCGTGGGGGGTCGACCGGCTCGGGCACCGGATCGCTCGTAGCGAGGATGGTTAATCTCTTTCCTCTTCTCGTTTTATTAATTGTTTTATTGGTAGAGCCGAAAAGACTTGAATTAAGGCCGATGAAGGGGACTTGCAGGCAAGTTGAAGGAAGCAAATCAGCTGGTATGAGCAACCGTTTATTTTTGACACCTTGGTCTAATTGTGAGGCGCGACAGAGAGGAAGCTATGGCAGGTCCGCGACTGAGGGTCTGGTTCCTTCGCACTCTGTTTTCGGACTGCCCCTCGAAGTCCCGACTCTGATAAGGTAAACCTTAGACCCCAGACCCTGTCTGGCTTTAGTGAAGGGGAATACCTTGCCTACCCTCTGACGCGTCTCAATACAAATTTACAAGCCCAAATGAAAACAATAATAGTAAACAAAAACGATAGTATGGTAGACCGTATTTGTGCTGTCGGCAGACACGCGCTGACATATATTATTATCATTATTATTGATAATCATTGTGTAGGTATATGATCAAAACCATTGTATATATACATGTATATGTAAAATTGTCTTTATTGATATCAAAATATATTTTTTCCCTCATAAATCATTTATAATGTCAACTTTATTTATCCAACTAGTATGTGAGCTGTCAAATCCCAACGTACAATTAATCCCCACGTTTGCGTGATACGCGCTCCATCAGATATCCGTCAGCGAATTTGACTTTGCTGAGCTTCTCCTCCTAAAAACTCCCCTCAATGGGTTGCTTCATGTATGTCAGTGGATTAGTATTTTAACCTCATTTATGCTGAATATTTCTGTGGTCCAGTTTGAAGCATAGCCTTTTTCAAAGACATTTCCATATTCACTATCTCGCACTTTATCGCCCACTTTGAAACGTCGTTTGCGATGCTCCTCTTGATCTGCCTCGGTTTGTACAGACCTCGATACAATAGTTTTGCGTTGACTACAGTCACGCCTTGCGGTTTTATTTTAATTGATGGGTGTTCAGTGTTATTGTAAGGATCGATTAATTCTGGTAAAATATTTATCCCCTTGCGAGAGCCTCGGAGGGTGAAATCCTTCCACATTTTGTTCTTCAGGATTCGATTAAAACGTTCGCATATCAACGCCTTCAAAGTGCTGATGTTAATACCACGATGTCTCATGAGAGCCTTGAATTGCCCGTTGTAAAACTCTTTGTCCTGATGGACGTGTAGATGTTTCGGTACACGGCCTCGAGTCAACACAGATTCCATCGCAGCTACCACATCCGAAGCATTTTTACTCTTGATAGGCACACCCCAGGAATATTTGGATACTATATCAATAACTGTAAGCAAAAATTTATAACCATTGTTGGTGGATGAGTATGCTAACATGATGACGAGATTAGCTGCCCAAGTTTCGTCCAGCCCACGTATATCGATATAACGTCGGGGATAATTACGACGTGCAGGTCCATGAAGCTCGTTGGCTATCACACGCTTCATTTTGAATCGGCATCCTACTTTCCTCACTCCTCCGCCTTCTTCTCCTTCTTGCGGATCTTCTCCTAAATATGAGTCTCTGTTTTATTCACGCGACCTTTCAACACTTCAATGTCCATCGTCCTAATTCTGAACCCGTTGAGATTGAGTATCCGATCCTTTCCAATTTTTTTGTCGTTTCTCGTTGTATGTGCTCAATAATTTTGGTTTCCAGGCTATTGAGCTCTTGTTGTATAGTGTGTGCAAGCACTCCGATTTACTGACTCAAAATATCCTCAACGACTTTCAGAGAAACGGCATCGTTTGGTCCTCGCGGATCGGCAAGACTACACAATCGTTTGTTGTCTATATCGTACTCGTTGTCCTGCGGTGATTTTAAGTCCAGTGCCCGGAGGTCCTCAAAGATGTCAATGCTCATTGTTCAATGGTTAGTTGGCGAATGACTGCTTTTTTCTTAGATTTCGTACTAATAAATGATTTCAGCCTCACGTAATTCCTCAATAATGGAAGCTATTTCGTTGGCGTGACTGGTATCACCAGCCGCTTGCGATGCTATGAGATCAGACGATCCACGATTTCATTAGGGTTCTCCCAGTGAACGTAATCCACTTTTTGCCCCTGGTTTCGTGCAATCTTATGGCTTGGTAGTAAGCCTTCACCTCTCATCTCTGGTGATTGATTGTCGCTGCCAGATTCCCGTGTTCTTTTTCTCCTCGTCTCGGCGAATTTACATGCTGGGCAATGAAATCATTATATTTTGCCCTCTCCACATCCTCACGAATACTTTTTTCAGTCTTGTAATGTTTCCGGTGAACATTTGTCATTATTAACAATTCGAGGAGTCCCGGTGTTGCCTTGAAATTTTTATCCCCCACATATACCCGGGGGATAAAAATTCGGGAATTTCCAATCCACATTCCATACACCAACTTTCAAACACCATACTTATTGTCCAAATCCTTGCGCTCTCCCGTGTTACAATTTTTTAAATAGCATGGGATTGGATTCCCCTTTCTCTTTATCGACGTACTTGTGTTTGGACTATCAACCGCCACGTTTGTCTCATTCGCATCGTCATTATTATCACCGTTATTGACATCCAATTAAATATCATCATCATCTGTGTCATCTATATTTTCATCCTTGGCTGGTTTTCCATTTTTCACAAAAATATCCTTCGGTTCCATCTTAATCTCATCTTTGATCTGCTGCTTCGAAGTCGTGACCAATTCTTACAGCGGCATTACTATAGGCTTGAACATTTCATCCATAACCGGCTGGCTTGTATGTTTGTCTATCTCAATCATCCGATGCTTATGGCGTATTGCCTCGCTAGCTTTCGCAATTTTGTGTAGTGCATTACTCTGCTCATGTATCTTGGAGCTATCCATGCTGACACTTTGATTATTGCAACGTGACTGTAGACGAATTGGCGTTAATTTATACTAATGAAGCAGTCAAAACCCTTTCTGTATCGTCCCTCGTTGATTTCACTATCTTTGTGAATGGTCGTAAAACTATATTTACTCCCACTCCTGCATGCTGAACATGAATCTTTAAATTGTTGATATGCCATATCGGTGTTCACATGATCGGCACAAATGTGCTTCAGATTCATCTCATCCTGACAACAAACACCAAGAAATTTGTATTATCGCGCACGAGATGTTTTGGAATATGAGCGTACGTCTGACAGAGATAGGAGCTGTCAACATCTCTGTGGCGACGCATGCAGAAGTATGCAGGAATATTATCCTGCTTCTCACACGCCACATCATCAAAGATCATGATGGAATTGGGGTGTGCATCTTCAGGCTTTATGACCTACTCGTGTTCACCAAATGGGAAGTAAAACCCAGCCCCTTGACCGGCTTGAGTAGCTTCTCCAAAAACGCATACTTTGGCTGAATGAGCGATTTGGAATATTTGTAGATATTTTCGAATCGTTGTAACGCTTAATTCGGGCCGGTCCCAAATGATAGGGAGGTACAGGTCAGGCCCAAACCCACGCCCAACCGCTCGTCGCTTACAGGAACAAAAAAAAACCGAGAGCGAGTGACTAGAAAAACAGGTCGGCTTGCATAGGCGTCACAGACCTCAAGGATCGCGAAAAGGAACGACTAGGGGCGAGCGAGTCCGGAGGACGCAGTTAACGTAGCCAACACGCAGCGAGATATAGACAAAAGGTACACCAGTAATCACAAGGTCACGCGGTAATAATCATACCGGTAGCTTAAAACACTAAGATAGCGCCAATAATCTAAACAGTAGCGGCAAGACAGCGAGACGGCAGAGGCGGAGGCGCGCTCCCGCGGCGGCGACACAGAACTGAGCTAGTCGCAGCCAGAGGGCTTCTCTCTGTCGCAGCACTGAGTACGCCTCTCTCATTCTGACGGGTCCGGCGGTCACGCGCGACAATCCCCACGCGCGACAGCGGCTCTCTCGACGATAGACGGGAGGCACGGTGTAATAAGAGTAGGTGGTGCAACTAGCGTTTGGCGCTGTGATTATTTTAGCGTAGTTCACAGTAGATAGGGAAGGGGGGTTCTGGACCAATCTAGGTCAACTTTGCTGGTCCAGAATCCTCCCTATGCCTGATTGGTTGAAATCAAGGTCACTTCCCCAACTCACCATTGACCATTAACCTCAAAAATACGTCACCAACCTCTCCCCCTTCTAAATTCATCCTTTACCCCCACCCTCCCCTTCAACAACTATAAAAGATTCCAAATTCGTCCGTTAACTCCACCCACCTCGGTCAAAATTATACGCTTAACCCAGCCTACGGGATATAGCATATATGCAAGTCCAATCTCGGAGTTTCTGGAAGCAAATATGTAACACGCCGTCCAAAATCCCGCAGTCAACTCCACCCCCCTCACTTGAAATTTTTGATGTATGCGAATTACTTTTTCCATGAGAAACGAGGAATTACACAAAATTATTTGAACGATTTATCTTTTTATTTGTTTGAATAATACAGAAAGTAATGTTCATTGAATCATTTTACATTCTAAACAATCCTTAACCATGGGTATAGTTCCAGCATTATTCGGGATGTGTATTCGACATTTGAGGCAGCTTGCGATGTCTACATCCATCTTCATGGCTTCCGATAGTTTATCCCACACCTCATCGATGATGTTGGATCCGTAAATCAGGATAAAATCTTTCGTAAAAAGTGCGATGTCCACCGCCTTCATTCGCTTCAAACTCCCCGCTTGAATGTATACATCTAATGATTTCTGAAGAGATGGAGTACAGTTCTTCAGATACCAATTTTTCAATCGTTGAACGTTTTCAAAGGCACACCAATAGCCAGGAACATCCCTATGACAGTCCTCATGCCAATGAAATACTTCAACGGATTGTAGCGATTGAAGGTTTGGACATCCCAAATCTTCAAGATCGATTACGAGCTTTGAATCGTTGTGAATCATTTTTTCAAGCCATTTCTTTTTCTCTCGTCCCTTCACATAGATATAATTTGCAGATTCAACAACCTTCTTTATCGCTTTCTGCACATCGTCATAGAGCATATCCCCCCACGTTCCACGGTATTCCATGATAATTTCGTGTCAACCAGGCATTGGTGGTTCTATATTTGCCAGGTAACGCTTCCCAAGCACATGGTGGTTTGAAGAGTATGCGAAGTAAACCTTCCTTGCCTTCCTCATCCGTTTGGATTGTAATTCCACCAAGCTCCTTTAGTACAAATCTATCGTCAGGTTGTCTGAAACCTTGTACGTCTAATAACATATCCATTATGATAATTCTTCAGAATGATACGATGTGTATAGAAGGAGACGTTAAAAGTTAACTAATTCAATCGATATTCTGTTTGCCTTTTATATAGTTTGATTTGCTTGAATCTTATTGGTCGATGGGATCGAGCTCGTAGTTGTGGTAGAAGGGGTAGAATAATTTACAATAGATGTGCAGTTTAATTGTTCTTTATTCACAATAATCATAATAAGATATATAAAGCATAGTTTTTCTAAATTTTTATAGTAAAAGTATAGGTGAAATATAGTTTTTCTTATGTTAATTTTTTCACACTTCCACTGATTGGATTGTACTCGACAATGCGATCGTGTAAAATTAGACAATAGGCTGAAGTTTGCGGAGCAAAAGGAATAGTTGACTCGAATTCCAGACGAATGTCCACAGGCCCTAATTTCAGAGAATCATTTTGCTTCGAACAATCTATGACGATCAGAGGTGCGTTTTTCAGGAATTCAACCCTGTTCAATAACGGTTCGGACTCCTTAGCGTAGTATGAGCTTTGGAAGTTTGCATACATATCGTAGAGTAGTGCGTATTGATTATGAGCAAGGTCAAGATTCAAATTCCAATAAGGATAATCGTGCGAGTTGAGAAAGAGCTTAACATCTCGAATATTGCAATGATCGAAATTACTTGCATTTTTCATAGCATCGTTCTTCCGCCCCGTTTGAAAACCCACCACAATATACCGAGGCTTCTCCAATTGAGTTGAGGTTTTTACAACCCATACATGCTTCGAGGTTGCAGGTAGTAATGGATACTCGTACAATCCCCATGTACGGAAGCTGATAGGAATAGGTGTATCTTTAGCAATATAATTCAACAACTGAATTTTCCGTTGATCCGAAACCTTAACGTATGGGATCATCCATTCAAGTTTTAGCAGAGAAATTTTGACTTGTTCTGCAGTCCCATCGATAAGTATCTGTACAACGGCGTTTGTATCTGTATTCGCTCTCGTGAGAATCAACTCGTGCTTGGCATTCACGATAATTCTACGATAGTCCTCGGTGAAACCGAGGAGCAAACTCAGTGGTATGGATATATCAAAGTAGCCATTCTCATCAGCTATCTCATTGTCATTGTGAATCCAACCCGCGTTTTCCAACATAGACCTCTGACTAGGACTCTATGATATATAGTTCTTCATAAGCGTTGTAAGTCCTACGTTTTTATTCCGATCCATCTCAACTGCATTCAGTTCGTAGCGAATATCCTCGAACAAGTGACAGATGGTATTGTTAACTAGCTTCATAGCGGTAACAGGCGTTCGTCCGTCAGCCTTGGTCAATCTACCGTATACGTGTAGTGAGGTCCTGCTCGGTAGCAAGCACAGATCCTGATATTGAACGGCGATGCGGATTTCATCGTTACTTTCAAAGCTCGTCGATGCGAACGGTTGATGCGCGTGAGTTTCATAGTGTACAATCGACTCGTCAGAGACAATCGGTTTCTGTATCGTTAGGATTTCTTCCATGGTACGAAGCAGGCTACCACGATACAACAGAAGTTCACTTTTACTTTCCGAAAATTCTTCTTCCACGAACCCTGAGACCCAGACTCTTCAAGAACCGGATATTTTGAGGTTTTAGCTCCTTGAGAGGTGCGTGACGACTGTGTGTTCTTCGGCATGCTGACTCTCGTTTATAACTGCGACTGACTTTGGTCTCAAAAACGATACCCATTACGATTTCACATGTAGTTTTATCGTTACCACTTCACCTTGGAAATTGATTAATCGTCCGTCTTGATCCACTATTTTGAGCTGAAGATGATCTATTGCTCGAACGCTGATCGGGAGGTAAATAACGTTCGTCGGCACTTCGATGATCTTATATCTTGATGGGACGACAGGGAAAAATTCGTGGATGGTGTGAACTCGATGTTCGTTGACGTATGCACCCGTAGTGATGTTACATTCGACTCGTAAGGAGTTGACTTTGAGTATGGCAACCGGCAAGTCAGATATGTGGGTTAGATTCGCCTCGAGGATACGAGGAGCAAATCCTAGGAGGCGACCAATAGAGTCTGCTGGTTGAAAATCTATCTGACGGTCGCACTTGATTTCGCTGCACAGCGTATTGTTATTGGCACGTAAACTGAATGAAATATTTCGTTCAGACAATACTTTTCGTAGATAATTCTCGATATCCTCAGTTTCGTAGCTTCCAGTGGGTATCGTGATGACTTCGGTCTCTGCAATATGAAGCTTGTTGTTCCCCTCGTCGATGTTGGGAATTGAGTTGAAAGTCAGCAATTGAACGAGTCCCAATGTATAATTTTGCAACGGTGATAGCTCGATAGGTGGAAAATAGTGAGCGTTTAGTATGGAGGATGTACCAGATAGCGTTATTGTAAAAGAATCGCTCATGGTGGTTAATGCTTGACTAACGTTCAACGTGATACGGAAAACGTTTTATAACAATCCGCTCAGGAATTTAAGACACTGGTGTCCGCATACTACCGTATTATAATCTTGATATTGTTTATGATTATACATTACAATGCTACCAACACCGAGATAGTTCATCAGATCTTCAGGTGGTTCTAGATTTCCAAAGCTGTCAAAGTGAAAGACTTCGCTGTTCTTCTTCCTGTACGCAGCCCAGTGTGTACCAGGACCGTCTTTGTTATCAAGATTTACGACGGCAGCTTCGTACTTTCTAGGTCCACCCTTCGGCATTTCGTTTCTCATGTAAACTCCTCGAAAGCGTGGAATTTTCATAATCTTTGCATACTTTAGAAGATCATGATCAGTGAGTGCTCCATGTGGTAGCTCTACACGTTTTTTTGTTCCAAATGTAGACCAAGACCCTTCTTGTACGGTTTCAGGTACAGTCGTTTACCCAAGGCAATCGCCTCCATTGCCCCATTATGACGTAGTCGTTCTAGTAATTCACCTTCTGCAGCGTTCGCATCGTTTACGGCTTTTGCGATTCCAGCTGCTCCCCCTGCTAGAGCTCCGGTGGCGCTCAACCCAGCGAACAGGGGTATTAGAAAGGGTAAAAACCCACCAATTTTGGTTGGTACAGGTAGAATGCGTGGAGTTTGCACTTTGCTCCGACCTCCAACAGCTTTTACAGCTTCACGTGTTCCCCGAAGGACTGATTGAACAGAATCAGAGCTGCTGCTGGATCGCATGGAGTCTCTTGCCGCTTTCACTACCCGTTTCAGAGAGACTTTTTTCTTTCTGTTACCCGTACCACGTTTGGTTGTAGTTGTCTTCTTTGACATACCCATGCCAAGTTTTCTTTTCACTTTCATTGTGTTAGTTACACCCCAAGCGACTGCTTTTTCCGGAATACTCGCGTCTTTGGCGAGGACGCGTTGCCAGGCTTTTTCTTCTAGTACTTTATCCGCGTCGTGTCGAGCAGCAAGATTGTCTCAATCTTTCGAGTACGCGATATCGTGTTCCTTGCACGCAGCGTCGAGAGGATTGATGCCTGAATCACCCCCCTAGCAAGTCGCTCCCTAAGTCTTGTTCCAGGACCACAATACTGATAACCAGGTATATGTAGTTCCACAGGAAGTTTGTTAATGATTTTATTGATGAGACCGTCACCACGCCGTTGTCGTCCTCGTCGTGCTTGCTCTCGTCTGTGTACGATCATAGTCTCGCGAAAACTAACTAGAATCCTATAAATAGCAAGTATTTATAACCTCTTACTACAGTCTTCAATCGCACGCCTTCTATACCTCACACATTGAGTTGATAATATGAAGTTTAAGGAGCAAAGTAATAAGTTACCGGTGATCAATTTCGATGAATTGGCACGGGAAAACGTAAAGAAGCAGGAAAAACGTCACGAAGCTTTACTGCCAAATAGCGTGCGCGCAGTGATTTGTGGTCCATCTAATTGCGGCAAGACCAACGCTCTTTTATCTCTGATAACGCACCCTAACGGTCTGAGATTTGAAAATATCTACGCTTATTCGAAATCGCTTAATCAGCCTAAGTATAAGTTTCCCAAAGGATTACTCGATTCGATCAAGGGTATTGGGTATTTTCCGTTTATTGAACACGAGCAAGTGATCGTTCCTGAAGATGCACGACCCTATTCTCTCATGATTTTCGATGATGTGGCCTGTGAAAAACAAGATAACATCAGAGCCTTCTTTTGTCTGGGAAGACACAACGAAGTTGACTCTTTCTATCTCTGTCAGACTTATGCTCGGGTCCCCAAGCACCTTGTACGCGATAATAGCAATCTATTGATACTTTGTCGACAAGATGACACGAATTTGAAGCATATATACGATGATCATGTGAATACCGATATGCTCTACACGCAGTTTAGAGATCTTTGTACAGCCTGCTGGAACGATAGTAAACACAGTTTCGTTGTGATCGACAAGGACAGTGATTTTGATGAGGGTCGGTACCGGAGGGGTTTCGACTGCTTCATAGCAATAAATGAATGATAAATGCTATAATGGGTGATGTTTTGAACTTACAAGCATCAACATGCGGAGTGTCGACCTGCGACAGCAGAGATGTGTTGCATCAGATTGGAAAAGCTAGCGAAGCAATACGAAGCAAACATAAAATATTAAAGTTGGGACGGGTTACGACCGAGAAGGTTATGAATGAAGTTTTCAAACCTGTGGTGGTACCTCTTCAAAAGCTGTTAGATCAATCAACCAAATCAGAATCTATCAAGAAAGAAATGCGCGAGTCCCCAGGGAAAGAAGAACTCCTGCGGATGAATAAGACCTGATAATTCTTTCACAACGGCTGATGAAGATTCGAGTGATGAAAATGATCCTGTTACCATTAGTAAGCAAGATTCTTCTTTGAAGCGTGGATCTTTTGCCGGGGAAGCTTCTACTACTAACCATGAGTCGCTTCAATCTTACCTTCGAATGTTCGGAACAAAAGAAGAAAAACAGTTGGATACTTCGTACGGTGTTCGTAAGTTGAAGGGTAACATTTGGAAGATCGGAAACTGTACAGTGACTTTTGACGATGATGTCATTCATATTGGAAATAAGAGTTATCAGTCAACACACGGTTTACTGGAACTGCTGTTCAAAAAGTTACCGACTGTCAGCACCGTGAATCAAGCTGATTTGCAAAATTATGGTGAAATCGTTACAGCTACAAGCGCATATCGAAAATACTATCGCAGTAACGAATCGATTCGTCGAGAGAATAACGATAAATTCAAAAATATTATTTCGAAAATCGTTGATTCCATCGAACCAAAGACTGGCAAAGCCTTACCACGCTACAAGATCGTCAGAGGTGAGAAAAATCTAATGGATTACGTATACTGGGATGATCCCGAAGAGTTGATCGATCGACTTCGATTGCTATATGCATTCCAGGCGGCTGGTAACACGAGTCACTCCAATGAAATTATTTCAATCATTGAAGAGTTGCGCAAAGCTGATATTATATATTAGATTTCTCCAACAACTGTTAGAGCTCAGTTTCAAAATGAGCGTTGACGTGTTTGGTCGACAATTAGCAAGGGTGAAGGGTAGCAGCCTCCCAGATATTGGCAGAAGGATCCAATCTCTTGAAAATCGAATTCAATACATTGCGAAGAATCAGCGTGCAGACAGTGAGGCGGTGAGGACCCTCGTGTCTCGCAATTCTGAACTCATTGGGAATCTGGAAGAAAAACTGAGAACGAGCAAGAGAATCGACGATAGTGAAAACAATTTTGTGATCGAAAGCCTCGAATCAAGGGTAAGCGAGCAGTTGAAACGTATTGAGGAAGATAATAAAACTGAACGGGAGTTGGTGTTTCGTAATTCTGAAATAATCGTACAATTGGATGAGCGGTTAACCAGACTCGAGCACGGAAGACAAAAAGGCGGCATTGGTGAAGGAACTTCATAAGCCTGCGCGGAAGAATTATCCTCGACGTACTGTTGATATGCGAGGATTGGATGAAACCTGGCAGGCTGATCTCATTAACATGAATGCTAACGCGAAATATAACAATAACTACAAATATCTCTTAACGATTATAGATATTTTTTCGAAATTTGCTTGGGCAGTACCGATTAAGACCAAGAGTGGTAAGGATGTTACAAAAGCTATGAACTCAGTAAAAGTGTACAGTTTTGCTCGCAGTCCTACAAATTCCCCCATAATCTTTCCGTTGCATTCATCCTTCATTAAACCTACTACTTTTTTATTTGCTAGTGGAATTCTATAGATATTATCAATCTCATAATCCGATGTATCAAATTTATGCAAATCATGTTTAATGTATTCATGTATATCGGGGACAGTGAAATGGTATAGAATACTATCAGTATCGGTGTACAATAACTTTGACTGATCACCAAACGTATTCTTTACATAGTTATAATGAAAATCATAAATATAGATCTTCGACAGATCGAGAATCGAGAATCCTACATAAATGGGTTTGTTAAAGTGTACCCTCACACGATTCAGTTTCAACAATTATCATATCAGTATCAAATACGGTAAAGCTATGGAAATTTGGTTTTGCGATGAGTGCTTTTGCTCCATCCTCCCCTCCCACTTTGTCACCAATTTAACATCTTTTTGCTTTCTCACGTTCTCCATAGTTTTACCAAATACAGCGTTATTCATCAATTTGAAGAAATTCTTTTCAAACTCGTTATTAGATTTTTTTTCTCAATTCAGTATTCAAGACTATGTACAATTTAAGCCATGGAGCTTGATGAAATTTCAAGATTCTATGAATTTTTAATAATTTCATACCCAGACTCAGATATTGCTTCAACTTTTGGTAGTGAATCACATAGGTATTTTTAGGAAAAAGCGGTGTCATTAGTTTCGAATTTTTACCGAGCGCGGGTACACAGTGTTCAGGGCATAATGGTAGATCTTTATGGAGCTCGTGAAGATCTACAGGATACTCCAAGTCTACTCCAAGGATGTACCCTGTAGCAGAATCATCGGGAACGTTGCAAACATCGATCAACTCATATTCCCACTGAAAAGAGCCACGAGGTAGATACTGACTCATCGCTCCACCGTATAGATTGTTTACATCGAAGTACATCAAATAAGATTCCTCTTTGTTCGGATCAAAATCTTTCCCCATATACCTATTGTTACACTTGGCATATCGGTTTGAACACTGAGCCACACCACCGCGAATACCTTTCTCAACAAATGAAAGCATCTCCACATCGGTAAAAATTAAAAATCCCGAGCTTAAACATTAAAAATGTTAAAACTTGAATGTATAGCGAAGGAACGAGTACAGTAATGTTCATGAATGGGTTACCTAACATCTAACTTCTATTTCTCGATTTTGTCCAAAATGAGTTTCCTCTCTAAACGTATCTCATGTTCCTATGGCCGGCGGAGCAGGCGACAGAAGAAGCTAGAGAAACCACAGCCTCCCACAGCTGTCATCCACTCACCTGTAATTTCGCGGGACATGACTGTTCATCAAATTAGTAACCCCAAAATTGACGACGCGTCATTGATTATTTTATTGGTTAGCTGCTTCGGTATAATAAATAGATAATATAGATGAATAATGACCTAAAATTTATCAACAGGAGTGATTGAATGATAGTAATAAATAAATAATGATAATAGTATCAATTTGATGAAGAGTCATGTGCCGTGAAATTACAGGTGAGTGGATGACAGCTGAGGGAGACAATAGTCGTGATATCTCTAGCTTCTTCTGTCGCCTGTTCCGCCGGCCATAGGAACATGAGATACGTTTAGAGAGGAAACTCAGTTTGGAAAAAATCGAAAAATAGAAGTTAGATGTTAGGTAACCCATTCATGAACATTACTGCATCGTTTTATAGCAGAATATTGGTGACGCGGTAAGATAGTCACGGTAACGTTTTTAGCTTTATTGCGCAGGACTATTTGTTCTAATATTAACTTTTACATCTGAATTACTTTACTCGTTTCTCATCCTTTCGGTTGTATCGATATTATTATTAACCGCGTTACAGAAAGAAAGAAAAAACGCGCGCAGTGGCGGTAAGGCGGCAAGGCGGTGATGTGACGATGCGTTACCGTAGCGTTTTTTCACTTTATCGCGCAGGCTTATGGCTTTCGCGACGACAAACCTGCAGAAGCGTGTCTCGCTCACGTCACATATTCCCTTTTTTTTTTTTTTTTGCAAACTTCAGGATTGAGCTTGCTTATATCGTACATTGCATAGGTGAGTCAAAAATTTCAAGTGAGGGGGGTGGAGTTGACCGCGGGATTTTGGACGGGGGTGTTACATCTTTGCTTCCAGAAACTCCGAGATTGGACTTGCATATATGCTATATTCCGTAGGCTGGGTTAAGCGTATAATTTTGACCGAGGTGGGTGGAGTTAACGAACGAATTTGGAATTTTTTACAATTTTTGCGAGGGGCGGGTGGAGTTAAAGGATGAATCTGGGAGGGGGAGGGGTTGGTGACGTACTTGCGAGGTTAATAGTTGTGAGCATATAATTTTGAGCGAGGTGGGTGGAGTTAACGGACGAATTTGGAATCTTTTATAATTTTTGAAGGGGAGGGTGGGGGTAAAGGATGAATTTAGAAGGGGGAGGGGTTGGTGAAGTATTTTTTAGGTTAATGGGTAATGGTTAGGTGGGGAAGTGACCTTGATTTCAACAAATCAGGCATAGGGAGGATTCTGGACCAGCAAAGTTGACCTAGATTGGTCCAGAACCCCTCTTGCCTATCTACTGTTCACAGTTCTCCACCAGATGTCTCAAAGGTCTAGCATCTCACGCCCGCGAAAATTTCAAGTGCGGCAATAAAGGAATAGCTGCTGTGTCTTCGGAATAAGATTTTCAGCGATGAAAAACTACATTATCGTGTGCATTGTATAATTCAGTAGAATAAAAAATTGAAAAATATACTCGCAAAATATACATATAATCAGAAGAACAGCATATTTTGTGGTAGATTTAGAATGATACTTATGCGGATGAAACAGTTTCATGCTTCCTGCGGTTATAAAAGAATAGGAAAAGGATAGAATAATAATATAGCATTGTAATATTCATTGAAAAGAATGAAATAATGTTATTCCTTTTTCAACTGGAATACAATTTTGTCTTCTCCTGGCTGCCTTTGATAATGTCGCGGCTTAGAATTTTTGGGAACTGACGAATTCGCATTGTGGTATAATAGTGTAAGGAGTAGGCTGATACTTCTATCTTATGCAACTCACACGGAAAAGTAAATGAACAATTCATTAAGGCATCATCAACGATAGCTTGATATACATCAGGTAGTCCCGAGTTGATGTGTAATCTTTAGTCTGTCAATGCAAAGCGGAATAAATATCCTAGAAAAACAACGCCATTACTGTTTACATTGGCCTGTTAGACCTTTGAGACATCTGGTGGAGAGCTGAGGAGATACGTCAAAATAATCACAGAGCCTTTATACAGGGAGGAGAGGGAGTTGGACCACCTACTCTTATTACACCGTGACGGGAGGGGAGAGAATCTCACACACACACAGACTCGCCTCGCTCGGTCGTCACCTACGCGAGCGCTCAGAACCAATTAGGCACTCAGCGAGGTTCAAACTAAGGACGGCAACGGCAGCTCAGGGGAGATTTCTCTGCCTCGAACACTTAACTAAAGATAAAACCCTATGCTCCCCAGCAATACGAAAGAATGAATACGTAATACAAAAGGCGTAGGCGCCTTCCACGACAACCCGTCAACGAAAGGACTACCCATCGGGTACACCGCAATCAGCGCAGGGCCGAAAACGATTATAGCAAAGGCCGGGTGGTCGCGGAAAATAAAAAAGCAGGCCTACCGTTTGGGCGGTAGCGGTACGGCAGAATCTGGGCGGTGGTCAGCGAGATCTTCGGCAGCACACCACACACACCACAGATTTGAATCGTAATAAAAAACAAAAAAAAGTTACAAGGGAAGCTAAAGGCAAAGATTTTCATATATTGAGACTGGTGACAGCCAGTTGATAATCTGTCGAGCCTGAGTCGCAAGCGAAGCAAAAAGAACTTAGACGTAAGTAATGCTAAAAGATCCGACGATCGATGGCTGATTTGCGTCGGTCGATGTCCTGGCGGTCTTAGTTCGTGGCCTGGAGGTCTCGCGGCGCTAGGCGATTTCGCCGAGCTAGTTTCTTACCAGATCTGGCGAGCTTAGCGTGCGGTGGTGGACCGGTTGACCAGGCCGGTGTTAATTGGCGGAGGCAATTTTGGGGCAGGTTTGCAGGCGGATTTTTCAGGACTAGCCGCGACTACTACTGCCTAGGCGTTGAGGGTCCCCCAAGACCGGGGTTCCAGTCCGTCGTCTGTTCGTTGTTGTCGTCGGAGCTGAAATTGACAATGGTGCTTACGGCAGACAAATTCCAATTAAGTTAAGCTACTTTTGAGTGCTCAGAGGAGGTACTAACGGCAAGATAACGATAACGGTACGGCAGATAGATAAAGGGAAACGATACGGGAGCTGAGTTCGGTGAAGGAGGCGTGGATACACGGTAGATAAAATCGACCACGTCATATCGTATACCATTCCCGTGGGTGATGAGTGTGAGAAGGGCGTTGGTTTTCCCACGATTCAACGGTCCGCAGAAAACTGCTTTCACACTATTCGGTAGCAGGTCCCCTTGTCGTCTCACCTTCTTCCTCTTCCGCTGAACTAATTTATCGAAATTCGTAACGGGTAGTTCATTCGTTGGATTCTGGAATTTCATGGTTCTCGGTTGACGAATCACCTAGTGCTAATATCGTAATATACAAAAACAAGTTTTTATATGGAATTTGAGTGAGTAGTCATCGAACTATGGTGCGATACACATGTAAGAGACGTGGTGAGGGTTTAGTTAATAAAATCATCAATAATCTCCCCGTCGAATAGCACGTGCCTGGATATCAGTACTGTGGTCCTGGCACAAAATTCGCAAAGAGGATGGCTCGCGGTGATCGTGGAATTAATTTTCCAGACGCTGCATGTAAAGAAAACGATATTGCATACTCGAAGAATCAGTCGAATATTGCAGCGCGTAACGAGGCTGACAAGGATCTCGCCGAGAGGGCCTGGAATCGTGTTTTGGTCAAAGACGCTAGTGTTGGTGAGAAAGCTCTCGCCTAGACAGTTACTAACACAATGAAAGCGAAATCTAAGCTCAGTATGGGCTGAGGGGCGTTGAAGAATCGACATTCGACTGAACCCAAGCGTCGTACGAAACTGAAGTGGACGAAGAAGATGACAACACCAATAACTCTCCATTATTCGAACAGCGGAAAAGTCAATGAAACCAGGCCCTCATGCGATCGAATGTGCTGGAGGCGCAATATTTTCCACTTATAGAGTTATCGCCGGAAAAAACTATGCTCTTGGCCTTGTTGAGCTTCTAACATCCAACTGAATTCCCCATATCGATAAGGAATATAATGAGTATTCACATAATACACCAGGGCGTTAGCAGCTGAGACCAACCGAAAGACGAAACAATTACAATACCCACGGGCAGCTATGAGATTGAAGATATTGAAAGTTACTTGAGAAAGACACTACCCGTGGATATCACAATCAGTTTGAAGGCTAATAACAATTAGCTACACAGTGAGATTACATGCAATCGAATGGTGGACTTTCAACCGGAAAAATCCATTTGTCGATTGCTTGGCTTTACAATCAATATTCTCGTGAGTAACATTACATATAAATCCGAATTACCAGTAGCTATACTCAAGGTCAACGCTCTGCGGGTCGAGTGTAATATAACCACGGGCGCATACATAAACAAACGTCTGGTGCATACGATCAACGAATTTTTTCCAACTGTTCCACCAAGATATAAGATCGTTGAATCACCAGCCAACATCATTTACCTTCCAATCACTGTACGGGCTATACACAATATAAAATTGAGAGTTGTCGATCAGAACGGAGAGTTTGTAAATTTTTGTGGTGAAACAATAACCGTGCGATTACATGTGGGATCTTTACGATAATGGGAATCGTCTTTCAAAATAAAAAATCTGGTTGGGGCTGTAAAAGTGTGGTAGAATGTCCAAACGCAATCAGTCTGCAAAAACACCTAACGGTTGTGACGGGTTTTAGCCCGTCGACAAATAAGGGGAGTGGGAGTCTGGGGAGGCAATAAATCGGGGCGATCTCGAGGAGTGTGGTTGCGATTTTTTTATTAAAAACTGTTTATGTAGGTGTGCGTGGGGGAGTGGGTGTGTGGGGGTGAGAGTGTGGGCGGTGGTACCGACCTGTCGTGTGTTGTCGTGGGCGTTTGGGTCCTCGCATAGCGGTCGGGAGTCCTCGGATTTTGGCGTGTCCTTTGGGCTCTTCCGTATTCTTCGGACGTCTCTACTCAAGTGAGTCCTCCCGTTTCTCGTGTCCTGTTTCGTGTTTCTTCGTATTTCTTCGTGTACTCCCGTGTGTCCAGTGGGGCATGTATTTGTGTCTTTTGGTGTCTCCCGTCTTCCCCGCGGGTTTGGGGTTTATTGTGACTTGCACACCGGGTGCAACGTCACACGGTGTTCACACGTCTGAGCATACAATTCCTCCAGAGTCTGGGACTTCAACTTCGAAGAAATTTTGGAAAGTAAAAATTAATTTCTGGTGTATTCTGTGCATATTACCATGGAGTAAGTGATAAAGATTCAAAGGCGTGTATCGTTTGACGAGTCGATTGCGCACTGTGAAACACATGCGCATCATCGTTTCGCATCATCCACCTTCAAAAATAACGATGAAATTCGCATCGCTGTTCAGCATCAAGATTTGTATCTCTTGCCAGCCAAAAGCTCGCTGCACATCCATGGGAAAATGACAAAGGGGAATGGCGCTGCTGTGGCAGCCACCACCAATTTGCAATTTGATTAATATGGCAGTTCGTCATTTGTTTCGGGAGATACGCTACGAGATGAACGGCGCGGCGTTGGTAGTCGCGGCTCAGCTACTCATCCAGCAGGTGGTATTTCACCCATGCATAACGGCGCGTAGAAGGTATCGCGATAATAACTTGAACAAACCACACAGAAACCCGGCTAAGACCAAACAATACATTACACAAACCGGAGGAGAAGTAGCCATCATCCATCAACCACAAGGGTTCACCGTCGTCGTCATATAACCCGTCAGCCCCATCCAACCTTGCATTATTTCGCTCCTCATCATGAAAAAGATATGCGATAGCCATATTCCAGACTCTGTCTATCTCATTTCGGGCCCTCGCAGCGTCAACATCCTCAAAACCTCGAAATTCGACCTCACCATCCCACACCACACCCCCGTGACCCCCGTAGACGATGTGCTCAGCCACGTCAGAGGCCGGCTCTTCGTCGCTGGGCGATGTTTGGGATTCCTCACGGCTGGAGGATGTCTGGTAGCCTGCATCTCCGAGGGTTTCGAAATGTGTCGCGTAATCCTTGATGACGGTCGCAATCCGCAAACGCGTCGATGCCCGCTCCAGACGAGGTTTGTTAGCTGTAGCCTCCCCGCATAGCCACAGATCGCGAGAGTCTACAAAGAGCTGCATGGTGGCCGGCTCGTCGAGAGCCGCATCAAAGACGTAGCCATCGTTTTCACAAGTCATTTTATAGCCGACACGAGAACACGGCGAAAATCACCAGAAAAACAACCGATGCTGCGTGAAATTATATTATCATTAATATTATTATCAGCCCTTGTCGAAGGTAGCGCTCAGTCTGCAGCGTTCGACGTCTTAAAACGAAGGATCGCGACGTAATCCGGTTCCACGTAATGTAGCATAGATACGCGTGCACACACACGCACACACACACGCACACACACACGCGCACTCACACATGCGCGCGCGCGCGCGCACACACACACGCATGCACACGCTACCTTTTCTACACGAGCCGTTTCTATTCACGAGATGACATATCTCTATATGCAAGCCGTGCATCATCACAGTTTTTGATCATCCTCACGAGAGAAAACAGCGACCAACGGCCAACCAGTAGGCAGAATACCAAAAATTAGAATAAAAATAGAAATGTCAGAGAGAAGAGAAATCGTTGCCGTTGTTGGGAAGGCGTTACGCTTCGCACGGGTAACAAACCCCCGGCTGATGCGCGTCTACGATTACGAATGGACCACCGACGTTTCGGGCCACGATCTTGGAGCGTCTGCGATACGCGTTGTCGGCGTGCAGCGACCGACAGATGGGCCGCATGTTCGACCAGAGGGTTTTCGACGACAACCGAACGTGCATACGCATAACGGCGGGTATTATCTTTCGTCGGGGCACCACCCAATTCTTCATCGTGAAAAATCTGATCAGCAAGTACAGAAGTTATTTGGGTAAGTGGACGATTTCTATTTCATCGCAGAGTTCACATCGTCACATACACCTATTGACTGTGTGTGTGTGTGTCTGGCAGCGACGAGGCTGAGTTTCATTTATTTTCACACAGCGGCACCAGTTGAAGATACTGTTGCTACCGATACCGTTTCTTCTTCTGCTGCTGCTGCTGCTACTGCTACTGCTGCAACTATTACAGAATCCGAAAGGGCTCAAGATGGTGGATCCAATAACAGCGCTAATCGTTTTGACGGTGGTGGTGGCGCATCGACGGGGGAGCTCGACGATGAGGAGCTCTCTCTTTGTCAGGCGGTTGACGTTGTCGAGCAAACGATGCTCGACGACGGCGGTGAGCCGATGATCATGGAGATCTCTGAAGACGAGGGACAAGAAACTGCCCATTTGCCGGCACCCTCATCGCGATCACCCGATCCAACATTATCGACGGTTGATGGCTGCATTT
The DNA here is from genome assembly GCA_963170745.1 of Phymatocera aterrima. Taxonomy (NCBI): domain Eukaryota; kingdom Metazoa; phylum Arthropoda; class Insecta; order Hymenoptera; family Tenthredinidae; genus Phymatocera; species Phymatocera aterrima. Next base: position 397,684 of record OY720669.1, on the reverse strand, counting down.
TTTCGAGCAGAGCAGACGAAGACCGGAATGATAGCGATGGCACCGTTTACGTGAGCTCGCAAGACGGCGCGGAGCAGACCATGAGGGCCTTTCTCTCGGGCGAGTGCCGCGCACGACTGACCGAACAGAGCGGAGTCATATATTCCGACGTATCCAGCAGTAAGCGTGCGTTCATATGTATGTGTGTGTGTGTGTGTGTGTGTGTGTGCCTGTCGATACGTAGCTGACCCGCGATGTTATTTTTCAGACGACCAGGATATTCAGCCGGGGCAGAGATATTGTACAGCGGCACAGAGCGCCGTGCTGGAACCACCCCCCACAGGTGAAACGGAGATTGTAATGTAATGCGAGTGAGATCTTTAAAATCTCCCACCAGTGCTCCACACCGCTATTCCGACCGGGTGGCTGGAGGATCGGCTGTGTAGGACAAGCTGTTATTCTTCTCATATGTTTACCGGTGTCAAATCTCATTTTATACAATATGCATATTTACGATTCACAGTTTAGTGCATTCGCGTCTTTACACGCTACATATATATATACACATATAATATGTATAATATGGTTGTAATTACGAACAGCAGCTTACATAGTAAAAGCTCCTACTAGCGCCAAGTTCTTAAGCAGTATATTTGGCCACATAGCCGACTCTCTAAACAGCCGATCCTATTGCACGCGAGCGTGTGTGTGTGTGTGTGTGTGCGCGCGCGCGCGAGCGTGTGTGTGCGTGTGTGTGTGTGTGCGCGCGCGCGTGCGCGCGCGTGTGTGTGCGCGGGTGTGTGTGTGCGATACAGGAAGTAATCAACGATCCAACGCTAGGCCGCGAAGATACAGCCGGCGCAGAGACCAGACCAACCCGGATATCGGAAACGTAGGCGCGAGTACGTCATGCCTACAACACAGCCGGGGTAGAGGAAAAAATAATTCACGGCTTCGCGATGAGAGAGAGAGGAGCGCGGGTGTTCATTCTAGACCGTAGGACCGTAGATTGGCGCTGATCGGCAAGCGGACAAGATCCCTGGGTTTGAGCTCGCCGGCGTCGAGATGAAAATATAAATTAAAACGCCGTCGGAAAGCGTGGACCCCGTAACTTGGCTCGAAGAGGCGATGCAGGAAATTTACGATTACGGCGTGGCCGGTGGCACGAGCGAGGGCGATTACGTCGGTTTCCAATTCGACGCGCCGTCTTTCATGGCCAGGCCCATTGGATTATTTTTTCCACTCATGACTGTCGTTGCAAGGATTTCTGGGGTTTGGTATTCAATGTCACGCAGGGTGCAGCCGAGTTCACGATAGACGACGTATTCACGGTGTCCCTGAATCGCGTAAGCATGCCGGTCGGTAGCGGCAGAAAAAGCAAAGCCTCTAACGAGCGAGGATGTGCGCAAGAGATCGCTTCTCGAGGTCCCCCGGGACAGCCTGTGTCTTCCACGAGCGCTAATTGCGGCTTGGGCGCACGCCAGCCGAAATACGCGAGTGGGCGTCATGTGCGCTGGGGTTCAGGGGCAATGGTCCGTCCTGAGGCACGGGTCACGGGTATAGAGGGAAGCCGCGGAAAGATTGTGTCGGGACGCCAGTCTAGATGTCCCCAGCCAAGGCTGCGACATACCCGAAGTATCACGGTTCCAAGAATATTTTAGTCACGAGGGGCTAGCGATAGTCATGTACGATTTCAACACGTTGGGGCGCGGGGAAAACCCACTTTATGACGGGTCCTGGGAGATAACTGGGATCTTGGCTGCTGCGTCAAAGGTAGGTTAAATACCCCCGAGGCAAACACTACAAACCGCTACTGAGCCTCACGGCTGCCGCAGCCAGCAGGGAATTTCGTGGCCCTTGCAGGGTGCAGCGTCGCGTATCGTAACATAGGCGATCACAAATGCTCGCAGCGGTGTCCCAGCCGTGTCAGCACACCGCTGTGCGATACGGCCAAAGAGAGAATACGGTGCGTAGGCTGCGGACGGTGGTACTTCGGTGCGGATTGCTTGCGGAAACATCGTCACGTCAGGCCGTTCAGGGGTCGTCGAACAGTATGCGACACCCTGCAGATGTGTAGCGATTGCGGTATTTTTGTCGATCGCTCGAAACGCGCGCATACGTGCGGTAAGGCGTACTGTTAGACATGCAACTCTGTACAACCCTCGGGCCGCAGCTGCTACATGCAGACGGTAAAGCGCAGCGACGAGAAGGCCCAACAGGCCCAACAGGCGTGCACCAGATGTATGCGCGAGCTGGACATAACGACACCCTGTCCGAACTGCGGCCTTGCACGGGAATTTATTTGTCGTCTGGACCCCGTTAGGCAGCTGGTGGAGTTTGTCACGCGAGACGTGCAAAACTTCAAATAAATTATATGTATAGCCCGCAGCGCTCAGGGTTTCGACGCGCAGTTTATCCTACGCTATCGTGTCGAGCAGAACAAGGATGCACCGCAGTAATTTTAAACGGTACGAAAATCGTGCTGATGGATGTGGGGCATACGAGGTTTTTGGACTCTCTGGCGTACACGCCTATGGCTCTTTCCGCGTTACTGGGGGACTTTGACCTCTCTGTTGAATCGCGGAAAGGCTTTTTCGCCCACCTGTTTAACAAACCGGGAAATCAGAATTACGTGGTGTCTTTGCCCCCTGCAGAATTTTACTCGCCGGAGGGTATGAGTGCACGCGGTAAAGCCGATTTCTATGCTTGGTACGAGGAGGCCATGCGCGATAACAAGGTGTCTGATTCCAACAAACAGATCGTGGCATACTTCGCAATGACGTAGACATCCTTCGTCGAACGTGTGGGGCCTACAGGGATATTTTTTTACAATGCGGCAGGGTTTGTCCGTTTACGCGAAGCACCACTATAGCGTCGGTTTGCTCTGTGATCTTTTGACAACATGTTTTGCGTGACAACACCATAGGTATAATACCGCCGGGGGGATACAGGTTGGTCGACGATCAGTTGGCCGAAGCGATAAAGTGGCTCGTATGGATGGAGCGGGAGTTGGGTACCGAGGTGAATCACGCAGGCCACGGTCGCGAGTATCGGATCCCCGAGACGAGGCGGCTTGTTGATCGTTATTGCGTAGACAGAGACGGAGCGCGCCACGTGCTGGAGTTCCACGGCTGTTACTGGCACGGGTGTCCTCGCTGTCACAAGATAATCCGTGATCAAACGTTATCCGACAGTAGTACTATGGACGGGCGATGCGAGCAAACCGTGGCAAAGGCCGCCCTAAGGACCAGTCTCGAGTACAGGTTGACGGAAAGGTGGGAGTGTCGTTTTGACGAGCTGCTCGAGGTCACCGCGGAGATGCGCGAGTACGTGCAGCGACGAGCGGCGCTCAATCCAACCCCCTGAACCCGCGAGATGCATTTTTCGGCGGTAGAACGGGCAATACCAAACGGTATTACGAGGCTCGCGCCGATGAGGAAATTCGCTACGTCGACGTGTGCTCTCTGTACCCGTATTAGTGCAAAATCGGGCGCTACCCCTTCGGACATCCCAAAGCATACGTCGGTGAGGAATGCGCGCTGTTAACGGGACCCGATAGAACGAGCATCCTGGAGGTAGAGAGTCTGGTGAAATGCTCAGTACTGCCGCCGCGAAATCTTTATCACCCCGTGCTACCGGTCCGCATGCACGGTAAATTAATGTTTCCCCTGTGTCGCTCGTGTTGCGAAGAATTGCTGCGGGTCGACTGTCGCACGACGACGAGTCCGAGCGCGCGCTCACCGGTACATGGGTGTCGGACGAGCTAAAAAATGCCGTGGACGTCGGTTACGCGATAACCGGTGTATTTGAGATCTGACAGTACGATATTACGGTATATGACCGGGTCACAGGGCGCGGCGCTCTCTTTGCCGTGTACATAAATACCTTCTTGAAAATTAAACAAGAGGCATACGGCTGGCTGAGCGCGTGCGGCGATGAGGCGTCGCAGGAATATTATATCGCTGAATACGAGCGCGTGGAGGGGAACCGATTACAGCGCGATAAAATAACGAAGAACGCCGTTCTCCGCCTCAGGCGGTCCAATATTTGACGCTTTTTTGGCCAAGAACCCTCACGAGGAAGAGGTGGCTGAGGTTTGCAAGGTGAAGAGCGTAACGCTGAATTACCAAACCCGGTTAAAAATTAATTTATAGTCCATGCGAAAGATGATCGTGGGAGAGGCGGACGCAATCCCCGTAGAACACCGGGCCGTACAACGAACAGCTTTACACGACGTAGTTACCCGCACGGTGAGCAAAATATGCTGACCCGTTCAAGTTAAACGTCGCCTCTGCGGCGACAATTACGATACGCTACCCTACGGCTTCAAGAGCTGAATCACACACACACACACACACTACTCTCTTTCTTCAGGGTCGGCAAAAGAATATAAAATCACGCATTCTCTCTCTCCAACCTACATAGCAATCCGAGCGAGGCGTGTGTCATATATACGCTCACATACGCACGCAGAAAACGTCTGCGTAGTACAACCCAGAACCGGGTTTGTACGCGCACCTAGCTCACATATATTTTGTAATCGCGGATGATGGAACCGCAGGCCGGGGGCACCCGCTGATACGCTTAGCCAAGCGGTTGCCGACCCGACACGAGCTGTTTTGGGTCTCCACGGGTTTGTACGAGCTGATTCGCACATGGCCCGCGGCCGCGACGTCCCGCATCCGAGCCGCTGACGCGGGTCGTGAACGCATTCACGCTCTCGCGTTTTTACAGCTAGCCTCGAACGCGAGCGCTCCCCGCGGGCCCCCTGAGCCGTGGTAATAATTTCAGCGACAATCAGCGCTCGCGTACGCATACTCTCGCAGATCCACCAAGGTGCGTGTGAAGATGGATACGTTGTGGGAATTTTCGCTATCACACATTTTCGGCTATCGTTGCCGGTCCGTCGGGCTGCGGCAAATCAAACTTTGTCAAGAACTTTTCACAACACGCCAAAAATATGTGGGATGTGAAATTCTCGCCGATCGTCTGGCACCACGCCGAATGGCAGCCACTGTACAGCGAGGTTTCGAGCGGGGGTATCGAATACCGCGAGGGTCTGCCCCAGCCGACCGACTACGACGCGGACTCGCGACCTAAATTACTCGTCATCGACGATCTAATGCGCGAATCCTCCAACGGCGTTGTCTCGACAAAGACGGGAGCGACGGGCATACTGCCGCTGCGCTGGATGACGGCATAACGCGGGCCGTATAGGGGTCGGGGGTAAATGCAGCGAGCAGAGGCGAGGCCCAAGTATTGGAGAAAAGCCGAGTTACTGCTGAATCATCTGGACGGCCCAAGTATTGGAGAAAAGCCGAGTTACTGCTGAATCATCTGGACGGAAAAAATCAGCTTTCGTGGGGTTACAACGGCGCGCGTCATTGAGGATTTTCTCGATCCAGCGTTTCTTCTCCAATCCCTTCACATAAATGCAACTTGCATCTTGTGCAATTTTTCTCATAGTTTTCACTACATCTCTATACGGTGTTTCTCCAGCATTCCAGGGTATTTCATGTTCTCGGGCTGGTGAGGCTTGATTTTAATTTGGGCGGGGGTGGTATGCAGCCCATCAATTTTGAATTTGAAAACATCGGTGGATAGTCGAAGTACGTAGAATCAGGAAAATACATCAAGAAGAAGAAGAAGAAGAAGAAGAAGACTCAATTTTCAAAACAAACACGTGAAAGAAGGTATGTTGTTAGCATTGAATACTCGATTTTCAACAGATTCTAAACATAAGAATGTGCGATCAATCCAGATAAATCCGGCGCATGAAAGAGTTGCGCAGCGGACAGCTCAGCTGCGACGAAGGGCTGAGTTGAGGATGCGATTCCTTCGGAACGCGCAGGCGGTGTTGCATATTTTGCGTAACAACCATGTGGATGTGGGCTTTGTAAACGAAACCGTGAGCATCCACTATGAGATCAGCGAGAACATCACCCGCCAATACCAGATAAATAACCCTCGGGCGATGCGTGTGATCGCCGCTGAAAATTCTACACCATCGGTCATCCAATGCATGGATATAACATCTTCCATACAAGAAGATGCGATGGATTCAGATACTGAGACAGTGCGCATAAATTGGGAAAGAGGCCGATCATTATCATTCGGGTCGGTCTCATCTGTGTATTCGGAATCGGGACCAAGATCGCCATCGCCGTCGTTGTCGAGATCATCATCCCCCGAAATACCACCACCGCCAAGAGTAATTTCACTCGAACAGGGATATGACTCGGACTGACACCTTAACTCATTTGTTCGGTGAGTTAATATCATTTTTATTACATACCGTTCGGTTATTGCAATACTTGTTTCAGATACGCGTGAACCTTGGACTTAAGAAATAGCTTATACAGAAATATCATATCGTTGGGTTAGTTTTGAAAAAATTATTATTTTAGAATAGGTTAGACTTAAGGCATATACTTGAGGTTGGGTTTCAAAAAAATTTTCATTTTTAGAATAGGTTAGATTTAAGAAATAGCTAATAAAGAAATATCAATGGATGATTTGTGTTATTGCTTGCGTTCGAAATTTCAGCCATCCCTGATATATTGTCGATAATCGTTACCATGACCCGAAAGCGAATCGGTAGTGGCGCCATCGCACAGCAAAAAATTGCAACCATTTCAGCCGTCTTGGATCGAGTGTCGGTAATCCTTACCATGACCTGAAAGTGAATCGGTAGTGGCGCCATCGCACAGCGAAAAACTGCAGCCAGCGAATCAGTAGTGGCGCCGTCGCACAGCGAGAAATCGCAGGCATCGGTTTGCGTCGATGGTAGTGAAAACAAATCCAGCTCTGACTTCAGACACTCGCGGGAACGCGAGTGTAGGTAGGCCATTGTTAACGAGTTCCGAATATATCGGCCAGTGTCCGCTTTTTACTCATGATCTTCCTCTTCTTCTTGCTCACTTCACCCCGTTTCACGGTTTCACTTTTCTTGGTTTTTCGTTTCGCCCCTCGTCTTTTTCCAGCTACGCGTTTCTTGCTCGACCCTAGACCGAGCCCGACGATCGACTGGAGACTACGACGGCTACGTATCGTTTCATAGCCCGAGACTCTCATCAGAGATCCGATTTTATCGGTGGATTTCCGTTTCAGATTCCGCCCAGATTCCAGAACACGGATTTTCAAAGCCTGCTTGAGCGGTGTGTCGTTGTCCACATCCTGCATGACGTTGACACCCGCGCACAGGGCTTCTTTCCCGACGCTGAGGGCACCCTGCTTCAGAATCGGTAAAATGGGACGAAACAGACCGCCCAGAAAGCTGCCTATACCGTGCCCGCGCTGATTCGGCGTACCCTCGTATACGCGTTCTATACCGCCGCCATCGCCGCAATCGCCACCGCCCGTAACCTGATTATCGTAATGCCGTTGATAATGAGCCATCTCTCTCTCTCTCTCACCGGCCGTAGTAGCGCAGTGCCAGCACTCGAGATTACGGTGCGGGAGGACTCGAGTTCAAATCCCCGGCCAGTCGAGGAGGGCCTGGGCGGCAGCCTGCGAAAAATGTAGGACGGGTCGCGTCGTTCAGGCGCTGAATTGCTGACCGGTGGTTCGGGGCTCGAGTCCGGCTACACCCGGACAAGGTTTTCCGGCAGTTTCCCTTGTCCCCCGTGTGAATGCAGGGTGTGTTTCTATTTCCGAAACTGCCCTGCTTACTCTCCCACTCTCCCTGCCAGCTCTTAAGTAACTTTACAAACTTAATTGTAATAAAAATAAAGGTTTTCTTTCTTTTCTCGCTCTCTCTCTCTCTCTCTTAATTGGTCTCTTGCTTCGCCTGAGCCCACGGTAGATGACATGCTGGACTGTCCGCAGGGTAATCTTGCTGTTGCTCTGAATGGGCATGCCCCGTACCTCACCCACCATCGCAAGCGCCGCACGCCACCCTGGATCACTGGTGAGCTTTTGGATCTCTCCCGATCTAGAGATTCCTTGTACCAGGTGTATAGGAGATCTAGAACTGTTGGTGCTCTTCTGCGGTATAGAGAGGCTCGAGACTACCTGTACCAACGCATATCCAAAGCGCGCTCTGAGTTTTTTGCTGCGCGCCTGCTCTCTATCTCTGGCTCGCGTGCTCTATGGCGTGAGTTGAGGACGCTTGGCATTGTCTCTGTTCCTGATAATGGGTGTGGTGACTTCTCCGTGGATGAACTCAACCGTCACTTTGCTTCTGTCTCCTTGCGACCTCCCTCGCTTGCAGAAGTCTCAGAGTTCTTTGCCATTCTGCCGCCTGCGGTCTACAGTGACCGGTTCTTCTACTTTAAAGACATCTCGCCTTCGGATCTACTCTCGGCGGTCGAGCATTTCAAGTCGCAATCACGGGGTGTCGATGATCTATCTTTGCGCGACATCAAGGCTGCCTTGCCGGCAATCTTTCCTTACCTGCTTGCACTGCTCAACCACTCGCTCAGCACTGCTGTCTTCCCTTCAGCCTGGAAGCCAGCTCGTGTCCTACCGCTGGGTAAGGTGAAGATGCCGACTTCGCTGGATCAGGTTCGTCCCATCTCGAATCTCTGTCTCCTGTCAAAAGTACTTGAGCGTATTGTGCTGGTGCAACTCAACAACTTCTTGGAGGAAAGGAATCTTTTAAATTCTCGCCAATCCGGCTTTCGTTGTGGCTTTAGTACGCAGTCGGCTCTTCTTAAGCTTACAGAGGATGTTCGAAGAGGTGTTGACAAGCGGTCACTTACTATTCTGGTTCTTTTTGATTTTACCAAAGCCTTTGACTCGCTGCCTCATTCCATCCTGCTTGCTAAGCTTGCGAAACTTGGGTTCTCCACACATGCTCTGACCTGGATCGCTTCTTATCTCCAAGGTCGTGTTCAGGCTGTAGCCAACGGTGGGTGCCTTTCATCTTGGGTTCCACTAGAGTCAGGTGTGCCTCAGGGCTCGGTTCTGGGCCCTTTGCTGTTTTCGCTGTTTATCAATGACGTTGCAGATAACTTCAGGTACGTCGAACACTTGATCTACGCTGATGATCTTCAGATCTACCTTCACTGCGACTATCGGGATCTTTCCGATTCTATCGCGCGAGTTAATGCTGACGTAGCCGCTGTTCTGAGCTGGTCTACTGAGTCTTCGCTGAGGCTGAATCCGGCCAAAACCCAAGCGATTGTGATTGGGAGCGGCTCGTACATGTCGAGGCTCACGCTGGCCGACGTCTCCCCGGTAGTTCTCAATGGCATCCGCCTGCCATTTTCAGACGAGGTGAGGGATCTGGGGGTTATTTTAGACTCAAGACTGGACTGGGCAGCATATGTTAGCCTTATCTCATCCCGCGTTCACGGTACTCTACGACAGCTTGCGGCCTCGCGACGTTTGTTGTCAAGATCGCTTCGGAAACAGCTAGTCGTTACCTTAATCTTTCCGATCTTCGATTATTGCTGCGTGGTTTACAACGATCTTGCCGGAACGCTTAATACAAAGCGCCAGCGCTTGCACAACTCTTGCGTACGGTTCGTTTGTGGAGTAGCCCGGGATGAGCATATTACGCCTTTTCGTCGCGAACTAGGGTGGCTAAGTGTGGCCAATAGGAGATTGTATTTCCTTCTCTCGCTATTTTACATCACGGTCCACACTGGTCGCCCGGCCTATCTCCGGGAGCTATTTGCGGCGCGTCCTGCAGAATATCCTCGTCCTTCTCGCCAGTTCCGTGGCGACTTTGTCACTCCGACCCCACGCACGGAACGATACAGGAACTCGTTCACTCTTTCTGCGGTACGTCACTGGGATTCCCTCCCTGCTAACATTAGGGCCGTTAAGACCCTTTCGGGATTTAAGACCGCCTTGCATCGGCATCTCTTTGACACCGAGGGTGCAGGTTAGCCTCTGCCTTACTTTACTCTATGCCTTACTTTATCTATTCTATACTGTTTTACTTTTTATTTTATTGTTCCCTATACCGTTCTTTATCTACTCTATTCTCTTTACTATTTTATTCTATTGTTGCTTTATTTTATGCTTTATATTATTTCTGTATTCTTATATTATTTCTGTATTCTCTACTCTATGTCACATTAATTTTTTCTGTATCTGTTCTGCCTTATACCTAACTTTTACTTTATTCATTTTATTTGTTACATGTTACCGTATTGTGCCTCTGCTGCACTCGCTCTCACAACTGTCTGTATCGTGAAGTTTCCCGACACAACGGGAATAATAAATGTTCTATCTATCTATCTATCTATCTATCTCTCTCTCTCTCTCTCTCTCACTCTCTATCGCGCGCACGCGTGCGCTCTTTTGAATATCAGTGCACTCTTTTGAACTGCAGCGTGACCATCGATGTCCCACCTGTGAATGGTATTGGTTGCCCCAGATAGCCCCTTATATCGATTTCGAGAGTCTGGAATTTGGAGAGCAGCAGCGGTAGATAATGCATCGGGGACAGGGTTTTAGATTCCACTCCGTCTTGGTGGCAATTCGGGCCAAGCATCGGTACTATGCGTAACAGAGGTACGCAAACATCCCCCACGATATGGGGCTCCGCAACGTCGCAGTAGATGAACATCTGCTTGGTTATTTCGCCCACCAGGTTGATCGGGTGGTCGGCTTCTAATTTTTCGAAGATGTTCTGCGTCATTTTGGAGAAACCGAGATGCTTGCACAGACGAGGCGGGAGGGATAGGTAGTAGCCCGTTACGCACGGTGGCACTCGCATATTATACGCGTAACAGATAAATGCTCACTGCTGCTCTCCACCGGGTCAAACCGGAGATGCTCGTTCAGACCGTTGATGGCGTTTAAGACCCCGAGAATTTCTCCGACATCCGTTTACGACCCCGGGGCGATCGTGTACGTCCACGTACCGGTCTTTTTCCCGGCCGATGCCAAGTCTGCAAAACTGACGACTGGTGATTGCGAAATGTGTACGTGGAGCCTCACAATATTCCGCGGTTCGGCGATGGTTTCAAACGACGTGGGATACTGGAATTTCGCGAGACTGACCTCACATTCACCGACGAGCTCGATTTGTCGCGGTAGACGGGTCGTATAACGGGCTGTGGTGTTGTCCGTGAAGAATTTTATCGAGCTGTCACTGAGCAGCGTGATGTAAAACTGATCTCTTGTCATCCTCGTTTGCCCAGCCTACTCGCAGTGATCCAAGAATTTAATTTTTCGGGTTATCTGCGCCAGGTGACAAACAGCTTCTTACTGCAGGCACCTTTACCCCGCGTTCGGATGATTTTATCCACGGTGAAAACGTCGCCCGTAGCCACGCGCTGCAGCTCGGTCTCGTAAAAGATGCCGTCTATTTCCTCGCCGGCTAAATCCTCCAATACGTAGATGATGGGGGCGCGCGCAAGAACGCGCTGAATTTTGAATATTTCCGTCGTCCAATTCACCTTGTAACCTTTTCGAAAGGCACCCTTGGCCTTGCCGATACGCACGTGATCGCTTTCCCCGAAACGGGGAATCATTCCTTGTTTTTTATTCGACCCGCCACGCGTCTTCTCCATATAGGCTCACGCCAAGGCCGCATTTGAGAGCGTTACAGTAGCCGGAGCCATTTCTATGGTCGTGGAGTGCACGGCGTTATTTTAGGCCCGCACGAGCCGCGGGAGAACATCCATATAGCGGTGCGTGTTCTGGTGTGTAAAGTATCGCCATATTCTCTCCTTGAGGGCGCGGTTGAAACGCTTGACCACCGCCGCCTTCGCGTCGGGGTATTGGGTGATGCACGATATCGCACGCGCCGCCCAGTCAACAGTTTTTGAAACGGCGCGCTCACAAACTCCTTGCCCTTGTCCGTCTGCAGGTAGACAGGCAGGCGTTTGGATGAGGATAACACGCGGCCGAATGCCTTGGTTACGGTGACTGCTGATTTGTCCGGTATCGGTACAACCCAGGCGAATTTGCTGAGTACGTTGATAATCATCGAAAGATACCTGAAGCTGTGGTTGTATTCCTAGATGGATCTCAGGTCCACCAGATGAGCCTCCCACACATCGTCGATACTTTGCACGTTGTAGCTAGCACGCGGGTATTTCTAACGTATCGCCTTGTGCAGCGTGTACACATCTTGAGCAGCCAGCCAATCCAACACGGCGACTGGCGACGGTCCGTTGCTCCCGAGGATGACCTGCGTTAATCGTCGAGCCCCGGCATAGCCGACCAGGCTTAACGGGTCGTACTACAGTCTGGCCAGATTTTTTATTTCAGATTCAACGGACACTAACGATCTCCGCCGCTTTGCCCTCCTCACGTTTTTTTTTCTAGGTGCGGCGAATACCTCGTCGTCATCGTCATCGTCGTCTATCATGAACACCTCTTCACCCTCGTTGTACGTGTCGCCGCTGCCGCGGTTCACGTCGGCCCGCTCGGGGATCGCGACGGGCCACCGATGGAGCTGGCAAGAAAAGCGGGATTGCCGATATACACTTGCGGTATGTTAACCTCGCGAAGTAACCTCGCAAACTGCCGTCTGCCCGTTGCCTGCACAGATTTTCTCTCGCGCATGACATTGTTTACCAAATCGATGATATTGGTACCTGATATTCAAGCACCACCGATGGAGATGACGCCGCGGCATCGTCGGTATTTTGATGTATGGCATTTAAATCATGTCAAAATTAAGTCATGTTTTGCATTGACGATGATTCTATTATAATCCTCGGCAAATCCGAGCAACAGATTCAACGGTATAACAACGTCAAAGTATCCATCGTTGTTGGCTAGTTTATTATTACCATCTACCAGCCAGCCTGTGTTCTTTAGAAGATGTTGTTGTCCAGGGGTAAGTGATAAGTACCCCTTCAAAATACTCATAATGCCAACATTCTTATTCTGATCAATCTGATGACCATTCAATTCGTAACGCATATCACCAAACATGTGACACACAGCCATATTGACCGGTTTCGTGCTTGCATGGACAGCGTGCCATCTGATTTTGTAATCCGACTGTAGATGTGGAGCGAATTTTTACTGGGTAATACACACGCATCTTGATTCTGCACAGCTATGCGGATCTCGTCGTTATTTCTGAAGGTAGATGCCGCATACGGTTGATGCGCATGTGTTTCACAGTGGGCAATCGACTCGTCGAAGGTCATAGGCGTTTGGATTTTTATCATTTTCGTGATGGGAATATGCAGATATAGCAGCGAATTCTTATTTTCCACCACAATGAAGTCGAAGTCCTAGGCTCTGGAGAAACTGAGCGTTCTGGTGTGTCACTCGAATAAGAGCTGCTCGATAAATGATGATGCTTGGGCATGGTATTGGGCTTTGATAACTACAACCAGATTTTCTTGTCCTCTCAAACACAATACCCATACTATCTCAAAGATTTCGCATGTAATCGTATAGTTACAGTTTTACCTCAAAAATTGACCAATTCTCCATCCTGATCAACTATTCTCAATAGTATATCGCGTATTGACTGTACGGTGATTGGATGGTAAATGACATTTGTCGGCAGTTCCACAATCTTATATACGGGTGGTACGGGTGGAAAAAATTGATGAATCGTGTATACTCGATGCTCGTTTATGTATGCACCTGTCGTGATGTTACACTCAACTCGCAAAGCGTTGACTTTAAGTATGCGAACGGGTAACTTGGACTTATGGGCAATACCACCTTCTAGATTCTAGAACACTGGGGGCGAAACCGAGCAATCGGCCGATAAAATCTTTTGGTCTGAAGTCCACAGAATGATGACATCTAATTTCACTAACTAGCTCATTGTTATTAGTTTTCAGATTGATATTATAATCCTCAGATAGTACCTTATTCAGATAATTTGCGATATCTTCAACTTCATAGCTCCCAGTGGGTATTGTAATTATTGTGTTGGGTGATGTTGTCACATCCTCAGCACCACCATCCGATCCACATGCCTATATTCCTAAACACCCTAACTGAAAACCCACTATTTTTTCCTTTGACTTTAAACTATTAGCTCTAAGTTACCAGCCGTAAGATCTCTGTAATACCTACTAACCTTAAGTTATCGATCCTCGAGATCTCTGTAATACCTACTAGCCTTAAGTATCAAGCCCTTGGGATTCCTATAATATTCATTAGTTTTCAAGTTATTAATCATTAAATCTTACAACACTAACCAGTCCTACTAATAAATACTTAACCACATAAGTTTTACGTATTCAATAACAATCAGACTAACCTTAGAATTTATAGTATATACATGTACATAGACATATATCTCATATATAAAAATAAAGTTAAGTTAATGTAAGATTTAGCATCTTGCGCTAGCCTATTGTTATATAGAAGGGTTGAGGTGAGATGTTAATTCATCAACGAATATGAAATAAGGTTCAATTAACAAACAAATTATATATTTCACCAATATAATATCAGGAAAAGACCAGCTCAACGCAGCTGCATTTTGTATATGTGTGAATTGAACCTTGTCTCATAGGGTTGATGGCATGAGAATACTTGAGCAAGAGATAATATAAACATTACCCCGACGGATCTTTCGTGAAGGTCCGCACTTGCCTCATATAAGGGCCGGTCTTGCAACCACTAGATATCATTCAAATTTCAAATATTGGGTAAATTTCACGTCACTTTGCATCACGGCACCACAGTCTTAAAAATCTTCGCGAGATCATTCAATTTTTCTTGAATTAGAATTTTGCTCAAGAGTTATTTCACCCTCTAAACTTTTTACGAATACCTAACTAAAATTACATTTTGTTTTGGGATAAAAATCACGAATCACGCACTTGTTAATTAAATCTTCGTTTTCATCATCGCGAAATCACGTCCAGTAATCTTTATTCAAAGGTAAGCACCAATCTACCTATCATCTTTTCCTCACCGCGTGCGTCCACCGGCAAGCACCAATCGACCTATCATTTTTTTCCTTACCGCGTGCTTCCCCCGACAAGCACCAATTCACCTATCATTTTTTTCCTTACCGCGTGCTTCCACTGGCAAGCACCAATCTACCTATCATTTTTTTCCTTACCGCGTGCTTCCCCCGGCAAGCACCAATTCACCTATCATTTTTTTCCTTACCGCGTGCTTCCACTGGCAAGCACCAATCTACCTATCATTTTTTTCCTTACCGCGTGCTTCCCCCGGCAAGCACCAATTCACCTATCATTTTTCCTCACCGCGTGCTTTAACTGTTAAGCACCCAATCACCCGTTATTCCTCACACCATCTAAGTTGAGTGCATTGAAATTTATGCACCCTTGTAGATGAACTCAGTACCGCAACAACACAAGAAAAAGATTACTCGACGTGGAGGAAAGAAAGCCCGTGAGCAACGGTTATTTTCCAAACTTAGAAGAATCCGGAAATTTCAGGAAACGTTGGCAAAACTTCTCGAAAATAAAACCCCTCAGTGGATAATCAACGATTTAACTTCACAAGTGAAAAGTGCCACGATAAGTGAACCTTCTATAATTCACTTAGAGTCAAGTGAATCAGAGACATCGACGGATTGTGATCTGGACAGTTTGGTGGAAACCGCTCTCACAGAACATATTATCGAATACCAGGGAACTTCGTCAACTGCAAATTTTTCCACAACCTCTGATCAACCGCTCGCTGCCCGCTCAACCCCCTAACCCGCTACGCCCGAAATTGACCCAGGTCTTTTTCATCAAATTAAGGTAAGGATCGATATATTCAACAACTAAAAATCATAAAATTTCCTCAAAGCCATTTTTAGACGTAACATATTTTTGGTGACCTAGCGTTGGGATACGAATTTTCTATAAAACTTATATTCATTTCATAATTGAAAATGGCTCATGCAACACGTAGCAAAGACCTTATAAAGGAAGAACTGGCCCGTATCGAGGCAGATCTAGTAGAAGGAGAAAAGAAATTCTTAAACAAGAATTGCAACTCAAAAGTCGGCTGAGCGCTAGTCAAACATATCGAGAAAATGAAAGCCAACTAATACGTCAGAATAAAGATTTACAAGCCCGTTTCAATAAACTCCAACAAGATTACAAACAACGCATTCAGAATTTGCCGGACCAAAATCCTTCTGAAGAGACATTAGGAGAAAATCAAAGATTACGACAACAAGTCGAACAAAGTTTACCGCAAATAGCCGAAATTCAAAATAACGCAGTAAATCAGGAACAATCATTAGCACAAATAAATGAGTTGAATCACGAACTTGAACAAACCCGATAGCTAACTCGCAACTCCGAACCTTTAGGGGAATCCAATCATGAATTAGAAACACAGATCGATGAATTACGCAATGAACTAGAAAAAGTTAGAAGTCGCGCCGATAGTACGAATAATCAAAATAATACTCTGAATTTACCTCAATTACCAAACCAAGTTCATTCAGAAAACGAAGCATCATCCTTTCATTACGAATTACTCTTACACGATTAGCACAGCTCAATTAGAAGTAATAGTCGCCCTAGAAGCATTAGATTTCAAGATGTACCCGTTGCGCCGTCGGGAAGGTTCATTTCAATTAAAGACGCGGTAGACACTATCCCTATGTTCGATGGTGAAAGCCCTCCGATTATACAATTCACTCAATCCTGTAAAGAAGCTTTTGAAATGGTTTCACCTGACGCGGAATATCCTTTCATCTTAAGGGGCCATTGGACACGCTACCGCCACATGGCAAACGGAAATTGTTCCCTCTCACAAACGACTCAATAAATACAAATAAAATTTTGGGGATCGACTCAGCACATGTGCAAAAAGTGGCTAAATATATCATTTTGCCAAAGATTCAAAAAAAATTTAGCAGATTAACTTACCACCAGCATACTTTCACGAATATTCACGGTTTCATTCTGTTTATCCCAATTCTGAAATACTTAGCCACTCAGCGTTGAAAAATCACATTTTTTGAGCCGTGATTCCTTCAATTTGTTTGAAAAATAACGGAGAAAGAACGATTTGAAGTTTTTCCAAAAATTACAGTGCACATCGCGACTCTCTGACACGAGTCTGTCACATCATACCGATGATAACACTAGTTCTTGAGTAGTCCGAGTCGGAGCGTATGCAGCGAATTCTCTAACGGCATAACTGGCACGTTAAAAAAGATAAAAGCGAATAGTTCCAACAGATGGCACCCTCACGTTCAGCGCGAGGACTATTGCAGACGAGAGCAACCCAATATTGTCACATAGGAAGATGAGAAATATTGTCCCGAAATGCAAAATCCGAGATATTTAGCCACTTTCTGCCGATATACTGAAACATTCTCAAAAATATCGTCGACATTACTCTCGCTGATATCGAGAAAGAACGATCCGAAATTTGCAGATGATGACAGCCAAAGCGAGTCGCACGATGAATTCGCGCAGAACCCGTCGCGCAGGCGTGCACGCCTGTGTCAGTGCATACGAATAGGGCTGAAATAAGAATGTGCCACCACCCGCACGGTAACGAGACCTACACATTTTTTCTCAAAATCACGATCATCCGAGATATTTAGCCACTTTCTGCCCATATACTGCGACATTTTGGAAAATATCGTCGACATTACTTTCGCCGATATGGAGA
The DNA here is from genome assembly GCA_963170745.1 of Phymatocera aterrima. Classification (NCBI taxonomy): domain Eukaryota; kingdom Metazoa; phylum Arthropoda; class Insecta; order Hymenoptera; family Tenthredinidae; genus Phymatocera; species Phymatocera aterrima. The sequence goes on along the minus strand of OY720669.1, from coordinate 380,218 downwards.
AAGAACGATCCGAAATTTGCAGGCGATGACAGCCAGAGCGAGTCAAGCGATGAATTTCGCGCAGGAGTGCACGCGTGTGTGAGTGCGTACGAACGGGCCTAAATACAACGATATGCCACCACTCGTGCGGTAACGAGACCTACACATTTTTTCCCAAAATCACGATCATCCGAGATATTTAGCCACTTTCTGCCGGTATACTGTGGCATTCTTGAAAATATCGTCGACATTACTTTCGCCGATATGGAGAAAGAACGATCCGAAATTTGCAGGCGATGACAGCCAGAGCGAGTCAAGCGATGAATTTCACGCAGAACCCGTCGCGCAGGAGCGCACGCCTGTGTCAGTGCATACGAATAGGGCCGAAATAAGAATATGCCACCACCCGCGTGGTAACGGGACCTACACATTTTTTCCCAAAATCACGATCATCCGAGATATTTAGCCACTTTCTGCCGGTATACTGTGGCATTCTTGAAAATATTGGCGACAATACTTTCGCCGATATGGAGAAAGAACGATCCGAAGTTTGCAGGCGATGACAGCTAGAGCGAGTCGTACCGTGAACGCCACGCAGAACCCCGAGGCGCATGCGTGCCCGAATGTTCGAACGATTCGACGAAAAGAACGTTCACATTTACATACCGAATATTGGATTCTAATTCTAGTATTCATTACACACATAGTCTGGGAAGATTTCAATACATGCTTTCATTTCAAAGGATCTTTCGGACGATCATAATAACGAAAGGAATCAAATTTTTGCTTGTTTTATTTATACAAAGAAATTATACAAAATTGGTCACTTTTGTAAGACAAAACGAGTGTATTACAAGTGATAAGCAAATTCACATTCACTATTTCAATTACGTAAAGATGATTATTGTACACATATGATATAACCACTGTAAAGAGTTGAATAAACAATCTTTCACCACAATATTTTAATAACGAAGGGTATTTTCAAATAAGAAAATGAAACACTGCGCTGAAATCTCTTTGTAGTGATAAGTAATTTTAATACATATCTCAAAATTCTTTTCATAATTAACAATATTGGCTTTCTTCGACCAACTACTCATTACAAATTACAAATCGGTAATTGATAAACTCCAATGAAAATTATGAATAGTACTTACGAGCATTATCAGAGCTAAGTATAATTTTTTTTTTGTATTCAATTAAATGCTCGTTCAACGACTACTAATGCTGAATGTTATTAAAGTGAGTACATGGGGGAATCCACACTATTTCGACCGTACTTGACGCCATACCAACATTAGTCACGGTGCGTCGGGTGATCGACCGGTAAAACTATCTGTACACATACCACTGATAATCAGGAGTTTACAAAAAATTGTACCAACGGATTCCAAATTTCTGATTACCTCGCGGAATGCTCAGTTGTGCTAATTATAATTGTTATCTTCAAATTACCGATCACAAATGCGATTGCACCGTTCCCGATGAACAATTACACTACAGATTTGTAATATACATTTTTTCAATTACCGAATGCTAGGGTAATTGTTAATCAAAACGTTTACAAATCGTAATAACAAGGCCCCAATATCGGTTGCGAGTGTGCCACTCCTCTCGCACAATGTCTCGAGGATTCGTAGGGTTGCAACTGTATCAAAGGGAAAATTACACAAGTCGAAAGCTCCGCTTCTATGGCAGAGATTGCTTCCCGTAACGCTGTCGCATCTTTGCACCAGCACTAGCAGCAGCACTGCCTTTTCAGCACAGCGAATGATACAACCAGACCACTGCCACGTAAGGCGTCATCAAAATGCGACCTCCCATTCCTCTTAAGACGTCTAATTCCCCACATCTTCTTCAAACAGTGAAAAATCAATCTATTAAAAACATTAGATTTGTCAACCCGAATGTCATTTCCAATAGCATACAAAATATAGCTGCAGACACATATTCACAAAGAAGCATGTCGATCTTTGCTCGGATCGCTTTCAATGATAGGATCCATCTATTCTTTCCGTTTTACATTCTACATTATTACCACGTTCCGGGAGAGCAGCTAATGTTTCAACGTGTTCAATTCTACTATTCGTATCTGAAACAAAAATTAGAAAATTAGTAAATTCTAAATATACCAGTACGCTACAACAATTATAGTCAACATAGCTTCTCCATCATTATTCGCCGATTTGCCCTGCGAAATTGTCCACCTTGAACGAACTAAACGCGATAAAACAACCACAAGGAAAAGACCATATTTGCCGATCTGAGTATAATAAAAATTCTAAAATATGCGATCAACATTCTTTCGTTCGTAACTCAAACGTAACCGAACTGACCCGTGTCGTTACGTATTTCTGATTGTACTATAAATCAAAACATCAAATTGACTGGGGACATAAAAGTACATTTTTAGCCAACGAAAGAAAACAAGTATTAGGTATTTGCGAGGCGGGTACGTAAGAATAGCGTGATTGAACTAACCTGCAAACTTGATTGAATGATTCCATATGTTTTCACTATCGATATACACGTCATATTATGGTTGAAGCGGATACTCACCTTATAATGGTTTCCATGCTGTATCCGCAACGAAACAGATTCGACGTTGATTCTTGTCGAAGCACCCTTTTATTATTCTCCGGACCTCTGATACGCACGTATGTTATGAAGAAGCTATCGTACGTATGTTTTGTAGCGTGCAAAGTAGGCAATGCCACTTTTCGAAACGTATGTACTCTCGCCCGCGCGCTCCGACTAAGTCTCGGGATTCCCGCAGTAGTCGGGTTCAACCAGGGCCGACGCTAGGCGTGTGCGATCACGTGCAGTATTCCACACGTCAAATGGTGGGTATGGAATCCCGCTCCTTGGACTTTTTCGATATTTTTTATTTTCAGTCAACTTGCGAATTTTCCGCCGAATGCAATGTAACCTTTTCTACTTTGTACAGGTCATAAGACGGCGCGCAATCGCAAAAATTTACAAAACAAATTTCATACAAAAGTTCTGTATGAAACGAAAAATCAAAAATGGATATGATATTCGTTGTTTCGAATTCAAATCCCGCCAAATATCGGTCATCTGCATATATCAACAAAACCAATTTCATGTTCCACTTCTCTCTCCCAATCGAGTTCAAATTTCGCGCGATTAATATCACGGACATTGTAAACTTACGTATAATGAAAGTTAGAAGAAATAAGGGTTTTCAAAAAATCGAATTTTTTTATTCGACTCATCATTTCCATATTCGTAACTCGAGAAATTTCAATCATTGAGATAATCGTAGTACGGGTACGAGCCCAAACCACCTCGGCTCATCACCACGATCGCATAAGTGTTCCGAACATGGCGGCGAAAATTTCAAATCTGACAATTCAACAACTTCAGAGGTCAGATAACACCAATCAGAGAAGAATGTCTTTTGCGAACACACGGTTTCCTTACGTACCATGTGCCATCGATTATTATCAGTGCATACGTTCACGTGTTTATACGGATTGTCAGTGATAGATAATCAGTGACAGTTATGGGTAATAAACATAACAAACGAAATCAGCGCTCGCGAAAGCAATCTTATGTATCTCGGTAAGTACATTGGAATTAATGTTTTCTCTTTCGCCGAGTTCACACAGCCGTATTCTACACGCTTCCATATGCCGATAGCCTCAACTACTGTGACATTCCATTTTTTCCATCCTATTCTACTTTGTCAGAGACAATCCTACAGAAACGAAGTTCAGAGCGATGTTAAAGTGCTGGCAATTTTTATGAATAACTATACAGTAAATTGTAAGTTTAACCCTTCAATGATCCATCCCTCGATATGGATGTAGATGACGACAAATGATTACTGCCGCAATGTCGGAAAAGTTTATTCGATCGCGAGCTCGACTCGTCTGAGACTCGTTGGAGAATAGTATCGCAAGTTTTGAAAAAAAAATAAACGAGACAGCGACTAAGCGCTCTGTAAGGGACCAGCCTCACCTTTTTTTCTAGAATTTCTCGTTTTATCGACTCTCTTCTGCCAAATTTATTTTTTGCCTTCGCTTACGAAAGCACCCATCACACGGCGGAGCCGATACTTTTGAGGTCACCCACGAGTCTCAACGAATCAAACTTCACCTATACAGTATTGCCCTACGCTGAAACAATGATTTTGAAATTGAAAGGGTCATATTATTATTACAGCAGTATAATATTTTAGAGGTCGAAGAACTTTAAGGTCACGTACGTGAACTCTGGTCACCGATAGTATTTTCAGATTCGAAGATCTTATTCCTTATCAATATTATTGCTCTATAATAACGCCTCTCTAAATTGTTCTTCCACAAACGTGATTGAAGAGAACGGAGGATAGTAAATAATCAGTCACACGCCTTTATCATATTTCCTAGCCCTCATCAACTGACATCTTATCTCGGTTTCTTTCCTGATGGAACCTCAGCACGCCTCATGTTTGATTTTGAATAACGATGATTTCAGACGTATAACGAAGAACATTATCGCATTTCGCAATAGAAAACCCTGTGCCAACATCCTGGCTTCGGCTGCGAAGGACAAACATAGTTCCATCGTTGCTGGCACAGACGATTCTCGTGCGAAAATTGCTGAACATGTGCCTGCCAAGGCCGAGACAGCCGACGTTCCCAATATTCGGGCTAGCGGAGAGGTAAGCGACGATTACGCACTCACCGTCAATAACATCCACGTGGATCACGACCGCGTTAGTGAGACGCAAGTCGACGGTCGGCGCATCGTCGACATCAACTTCTTTTTGCAGCAATTGCGCGATAAGTTCGACGATCATAACGTCGCGTTGCGATGTCGTTTGAACGACATTAAAGTCTTCAAACTAGTAGATCGGGGCTTGCGAACACAATTACATTTAGTTTGTGAAGCCTGCGATTACAAATTTAGTCTCTGGTCAGACCCCGAATCCCAAAATATGGGTATTAATGAAAGTGCCGTATGTGGCTCAATAACCTCCGGTACCGGTTACAGCGCGTTGCAAGAACAACTTGCCGCAATTTCGATTCCGGCAATGAGCGAAAAAACCTATATAAAATATAGGGAAAGACTTTTCGATACATTTCTCGAAGTTCTTACAGCAGAGACTGAACGCGCTGCTAGTATGGAACGAGAAATAGCCATACAAAAGGGGCATGTCATTAATGGTATCCCGTATATAGACGTAATAGCGGACGGCTGTTGGGCAAAACGCAGCTACGCGGGCGGCAAGCATGATGCACTTTCGGGTGCAGCCATGATCTTCGGCCGTGAGACCAAACTAGCTTTGTTTGTCAGCGTTCGCAATAAGTATTGCGCAGCACATGCGACAAATGTAGAAGCACCCTATCACGTGTGCTGCAAGAATTGGGGTCAAGATATGAGCTCAAACGCGATGGAAACCGATATTATCCTAGAAGGTTTCCGAACAAGCGTCGAGCGCAACGGCCTAATATACAAAACCATCATCTCCGATGGCGACAGTAGCGTATACCAGGCTATACGAGATCATCATCCGTATGACCAATATGGGGTTATTGTGGACAAAATCGAATGCAACAACCACCTATTTCGCAATTTTTGCCGAAAATTAAAGTCTGCATCTACAATGAAGCTAACGTGTAATCCGTCGAAGGATGTATTGAATGTCACAAAATTCCGACAATACGTGGCTTCCAGTGGATTGAAGATTCGTCAGTGCATAGAGCAAGCGAGAGATATCCGCATCGCGGAAAATATTCCTAAGTCGGATAAAGTGACCAAACTTTGTGTAGATATTTTCAATATCGCCACCCATGTTTTCGGGGACCACACCAATTGTAAGTCACTGCCATTCAGTTGTGTCCCTGAAAGATTTCCAACTAATGTTCTTGCGGAACTTTATAGAACGGGCGTCCATGCCGATGTTCACGAGGCGGTGCGGTATTTGAGTTGCCATGCGAGAAGCTTGTTGAGAAACGTCAACAATAATGTGGCAGAAGGATGCAATTCCATTGTCAACAAACTCAATTCTGGAAAGAGAATCAACCACTGCCTGAAAGAATCGTATGAAATGCGATGTTACGGAGCAGTCGTACAAGCGAATACGCAGTCGCTGTTGTCTCGGATACAATTCCGTAGAAATAACACGGTTTCCGCCGCTGTAGAAAAAATGGAAAGACGCAGACAGCGTCAAAACGAGCTGACTCGCTTGTACAGGTTACAGAAGCGTAGTCACAGACCGCGAAAGTTTCACGGTACCGACAAGAGGTCCCCTATCTAGGAGCGTCGCCCGACGGTCTGATAGACGACGACGGTATAGTCGAAGTGAAATGCCCGATTTCAGCCCGAAACGCCGACTTGGAAGAGGTCATACCTACGCTTTCGAATCTGAGGAATATTTTCGACAGAAAGGATAAAAATTCGATGAACAAGAATCACGCATATTTTTATCAAGTGCAGGGTCAACTGCACGTTACGAGACGCGAATATTGCATATTCGCGTTATGGACCTCAACAAGTATGAAACTTGTCAAGGTTCTCAGAGACGACGCCTTCTGGCAGTCAATGATGGAACCATTCCTTTGCAGATTTTACACAGAATGTTTGCTTCCCGAAATCATTGATTGTCGGCGCAACAGAAACATGAGGATCCGCGATCCCGAATACATTCTCGAAGCTCAAAAAGAAGCGCTTCGCAAAAAGATCGCACGCGATAGCCACAAAATTGACGAGGTCGAAGACCGCAAGTCAACTGAAATCGTCCCGCCGCCCAGTGTGGCTAAAAGAACTGCAGTGGTCAATTCGAGAGATCCATCCTACGATACTAAAGACACTGCCACCACCGACTGGATAGCAATCAGAAGCGACGAAGACGTCGAAGCTTCCGACGATATTGTCAGATTGCTAGAAATCGTACGCCGGAATATTACGGTTGAAGAAGTAGCGGCGAATGTTCTATCGCCAAAGAGCTTGCTAACCGATTCGAGTATTGACTAGTAGGGTATATATGGGGATTCGAATCATCGGTACCTGCCTTACCCACAGCAGTCGGTAAGACACAAGGGTAGGGGCTCTGTAATATCAGTCATGATGGCAACAGATTCCACATTTTACCGATCGTTGCCCTGAGTTCCGCCTTACCAACCCCTCCAGCAGCAGATATCCTGTAACCGAATTTACCAACCGATTTTAGTTCTGATTTTCCCCACCGCTTTGTACCGTGATCTAGTCGACGCGTCGATGGTAACCGATTTCCTATGACCCGGTTTTCCTGCCGATTTTCCCACGGTGGGCCATCTACCGATGACCCGGTTTACCGGCTGATTTTCTCACGGTGAACCATCTGCCGATGATCCTGTTTACCGGCCGATTTTTTCACGGTGAGCCATCTACCGATGATCCTGTTCACCGGTTGATTTTCTCGCGTCAAGCCATTTCCCCCGTAAGAAACAGAAAATATACCACCACCACGTGCGGTTTCCCACGATCGAGGCGGCGAAGAGCAAAGAACCACTGCTCAACGAAATCCGTGTGACGGTTTTTCCGTAATTTTGATTTTTGAGTTATATTTCCGTCAGGTGCGGCGGCGGTGTAAGTCAAAGAGCAACCCCTTTTTCATGGAAATTTGAAAAAATCTCAGTGTCAGACCTGCTGAAACATGCAGTTGCAACCCCTCCACCACCCTCCAAGGGTGTATATAACCTCCAGCTCGTCGATGGAGTTCACTCATAAGTTTTTCGACTTCTCACCGAGCATCCAGTTAACATTGTGAACAGAATCTTGCAGCTAGTCTATTTCGCCGAAGCTGAAAAAACACTTGGAAGACGCAGTACGCAACTCTAGACAAAAGGTAATGATAATATTAATAATTATAATGATAATGATAATTCCTTCATAGAGGGTTGGATTGATATTCATGGAATATTTGGCCCTTTACAGACAGCGATGGACTTCTCAATGGACTTGACTGCGATCAACAAAGTGAGCCGTGTGACCGCTTTTCCACCCACCAAAAAAATGTCAGAGCTGGAGGTTGGAATGGAGTATTGTGTGACTGCGCTGAGGGTGGTTACAACAAAGTTCGGGCAGAGTATTGTGGCAACGGTCAACGATGATGAATTCGCAATTTTCCTACCGAAGAGGATGATAAGATTGGTAGCTCAGGAGAATGAAAAACAGTGGGATATCATGAATGCTGCAGCGTCACAAAAAACTCTATACATGCAATATCGTGGTGGAAAATACAACGATATTGCATTCATCCAGAAACGGCCGGAAATAAATACAGAATGAAAAATAATTGTACTCGACAAAAGAGTAAATAAATGCACAAACTAAAATTATTTGTTCGCCACATTCAGTCTTCTTTCTCCCTATAACATCCCATCCAAACTCCATCAAACTCATCTTAAATTATAATTATAGAGAGGGTTCAAATAACAGAATGCTGATATATATTTAACACATATTTTTTATTCAATCATCATTACACAATTCAGTGCTTAAGGGCTAGTTGGAAATTACATAATTGAAGATGTTCTACATTAATTTTGTGACAGTACCACTAATAGGTTTATATTCAACTATACGGTCATGTAAAATCATACAATAGGCTGAAGTGTTTGGGGGAAATGCAACGTCAGATTCAAATTCCAAACGAATATCTACTGGACCGCTTTTCAGTGATTCGTTTTGCTTGGAACAATCGATGACTGTGAGGGGGGCTTGTGCTAGAAACTGGCTCTTGGATAAAAGCGGTTCGGGTTCTTTATCATAATATGAAGCTTGAAAGTTGGTGTACATGTCATATAGGATAGCGTATTGATTATTGGTAATATCAAGATTCATATTTCCATACGGGTAGCATTGCGAGTTGAGGAACAGTTTCACATCTCTAATCCTACAGTGGTCGAATTCGCTGGCATTTTTTCCCCCGATATTTCTCCGCCCAGTTTGGAAACCCAGGACGACGTGTCTCGGCTTCTCGAGCTGCGTTGATGTCTTGACAACCCACACGTGTCTCGTAGTTGCAGGCAGCAGTGGATATTCATATGTCTCCCAGGCGCGAAAACTCATAGATATAGCGGGATCCTTGGAGATGAAATTCAGCAGCTGAATTTTCGAGTTATCCGCCAGCTTGATATACGGCAATAACCATTCAATTTTATTGATCGAGATTTTGACAGCTTCCACTGCAGTTTGATATACGGCATTCAAATCCGTATTCGAGCGTGTCATAATTAGCTCGTGTTTAGCGTTTACGACAACTCGGCGATAATCCTCAGCGAACCCCAGCAGAAAATTCAACGGTATGACCACGTCAAAGTTCCCTGCGGCGTCGGTTAATTTATTGCCACCGCTCAACCAACCGGTGTTCTCCAAGAGATGCTGTTGGCCTGGACTTAGCGACAGGTATCCCTTCATAATACTCGTAATGCCGACCTTTTTATTTCGGTCAACCTCAATGCCGTTCAACTCGTAGCGTATCTCCTCGAATAAATGGCAGATCGCCATATTAATTAGATTGGTGGTGGCTGCGACGGTAGCACCATCCTCTTTTGTAATTTTCCCGTAAATGTGCAGTGAGCTTTTGCTGGGTAACAGACATAAATCCTGATGCTGAACAGCGATGCGAATTTCGTCATTATTTTTGAATGTGGATGATGCAAAGGGTAGATGCGCGTGTATCTCACAGTGTGCAATCGACTCGTCAAACGATACACGCTTTTGAATTTTTATTGCCTCTTCCATGGTAATATGCACAGAATACACCGAAAATTGATTTTTATTCTCCAAAATTTCCACGAAGTCGAAGACCCAGGCTCTGGAGGAATTGTATGTTCAGACGTGTTAACCCCGTTGGACCTCGTTGCAGACTGACTGCGTTTGGGCATTCTACCGCACTTTTATAACCCCAACCAGATTTTTTACTCTCAAAGACGATTCCCATTATCATAGAGATCGCACATGTAATCGCACGGTTATTGTTTCACCACGAAAATTCACCAACTCACCGTTCTCATCGACAACTCTCAGCTGTATATCGTGTATTGACTTTACGACGATCGGTAGGTAAATGACGTTGGCTGGTGATTCAACGATCTTATATCCCGGTGGGACGGTGGGGAAAAATTCATGAATCGTATGTACCAAACGATTGTTCATGTACGCACCCGTGGTTATATTGCACTCAACCCGCAGAGCGTTGACCTTGAGTATGGCTACCGGTAATTCGGACTTATGTGTAACGTCACTCGCGAGAATATTCGGTTTAAAACCAAGCATTCGACCAATGGATTCCCTCGGTTTAAGGTTCACCATTCGATTGCACTTAATCTCACTGTGTAGCTCATTGTTATTGGCCTTCAGGCTGATTGTGACATCCTCGGGTAGCGTCTTTCTCAAGTAACTTTCAATATCGTTAATTTCATAGCTACCCGTGGGTATTATGATTGTTTCACTTCTCGGCAGCTCTGAGCTGCTGCCACCGGGGTGTATTATGTGAAACTCATTACATCCCTCATCGATGTTGGGGATTGAGTTGAATGTGAGGAACTCAACGAGCCCAAGGACATAGTTTTTTTCAGGTGATAACTCTATAGGCGGAAAATACTGCGCCTCCAGCACAGAAGATGCACCGGACAGTGTCAACGTGAACGAATCGCCCATGACTGACTTTGCATCTTCAAATCACCCTCATTTATAGGCGATTGCTGAGAAATTTGAGACACAAGTGCCCGCAAATGACTGTATTGTATTCCTGATACCTTCCATGATTGTATTTCACGCTACCAACACCAAGATATTTCATAAGATCACGAGGCGGTTGTAAGTCTCCAAAACTATCGAAATAAACAACCTCGTCACCATTCTTCCTGTATGCAACCCAATGCGTGCCCGATCCATTTTTATCATCAAGATTGATAATTGCGGATTCACACCGCCTCGGACCCGAGCTGGGCAGATCATTTCTCATAAAAACTCCACGAAAGTGTGGAATTTTCATGGCTTTGGCATATTCGAGTAGATCAACGTTGGTGAGGGCTCGGTGCGGTAGCTGCATTAGTTTTTTGCATGCTTCAAATATAGACCCAAACCTTTTCTATAGGGTTTCAGGTATAATCCGCGGCCTAATGCAATCGCCTCCATCGTTGCATTGTGCCGCTTAGCCTCATGCAACTGATTTCGGTTAGCACTAGCGTCGCTGACCGCCTTTGCTATACCTGCCGCCCCACCCGCCAAAGCTCCGGTGGCACTTAGACCAGCAAGAATGGGTATGAGAAATGGTATAATACCACCGACTTTTGAGGGAAGCGGTAAAATACGCGGCACGTGCACCTGTTTTCGGTCCTTGGCAACAGCTGCACGAGCGCCACCCAAAGCCAATTCGATCGCGTGGGGGCCCGGTCTCATTGACTTTTTCGCCGCTCGAATAACAGACTTTAGAGTTATTGCTGCCGCAGCCTTCGTCCTCCTCAGTTTCGTGCGACGCTTGGATTCTTTCAGTTGTCCAGCCACACCCCCACCTAAACCCATACCGAGTTTAGATTTAGCCTTCATTGTGTTAGTAACTGCCCAGGCAACAGCTTTTTCACCCACACCAGCGTCTTTAGCCAAAACACGATTCCAAGCCTTTTCAGCTAGCACCTTGTCAGCCGCGTTGCGCGCTGCAATATTCAACTGATTCTTCGAGTATGCAATATCGTGCTCCTTACATGCAGCGTCCAGAGGATTAATTCCAGGGTCACCGCGAGCCAACCTCTTTGCTAACTTCGTGCCGGGACCACAGTACTGATATCCAGGCACGTGTAATTCAACGGGGAGATTATTGATAATGTTATTTACTAAACCCGCACCACGTATACTACGTGTGTATCGCACCATAGTTCAATGTCAACTAACTCGAATTCCATATAAGAACCTGTACTTATATAGTATGATATTAGTATCAGGCAGTTCGTCAACAGAGCACCATGAAATTCCAGAATCAAACAAATAAACTACCCGTTACGAATTTCGACAAGTTGGTTCAGAGGAAAAAGGAGAAGGTGAAACGACACGGGGAATTGCTACCGAATAGTGTAAGGGCGGTTTTCTGCGGGCCATCGAATTGTGGAAAAACCAACGCCCTTCTCACGCTCATCACCCACGACAATGGTTTACGATTCGAAAATATCTACATCTATTCAAAATCGCTCATTCAGCCAAAGTATGAGTTTTTGAAAAAGTTACTCGAGCCGGTCAAAGGGTTGGGTTATTTCCCATTCGGTGAACATGAGGAGGTTGTAAAGCCTGAAGATGCACACCCCAATTCCATCATGATCTTCGACGATGTGGCGTGCGAGAAGCAGGATAATATTCGTGCATACTTCTGTATGGGTCGCCACAGAGATGTTGATAGCTTCTATCTCTGTCAGACGTACGCTCGTATTCCAAAACATCTGGTGCGCGATAATGCAAATTTCCTGGTGATTTTCCGTCAGGATGAGATGAATTTGAAGCATATTTATGCCGATCACGTGAACACCGATATGACTTACCAGCAATTTAAGGATTTATGTTCAGCATGCTGGAGTGGGGGGAAATATAGTTTCGTCACTATTGACAAAGATAGTGTAATGAACGAGGGGCGATATAGGAAGGGTTTCGATTGCTTTATAAGTATAAACTAGCGTCGATCCGCCTACAGTCACACTGCAGCAATCAAAGTGTCAATATGGATAGCTCCAATATTCGTAAACAGAGTAATGTGCTACATGAAATAGCGAAGGCTAGCGAGGCGATACGACGTAAGCATCGGATGATTAAAACAGACAAAGACACAAGCGAGCGGGCTATGGATGAAATGTTCAAGCCTATAGTAACACCGCTAAAAGAATTGGTCGGAACTTCGAAGCAGCAGATAAAAGATGGGATTAAGATGGAGCCTGAGGATATTTCCATGAAAAATGAAAAAATAGCCAAGGATGAAAATACTGATGACAAGGATGATGATGATGATGACGATGATGACGATATTCATTTGGATGTCAGTAATGATGACGACGCGGATCAAACAATTGTAGCGGCTGATATTCCAGCCGCAAGTACACCGATAAAGAAGGAGAGAAATTCAGCTTCACGCTATTTAAAAATGTTTGACACGAGAGAGCGCAAGGATTTGGATGGTAAATATGGTGTTCGAAAGTTGGCGCATGGAATGTGGATCGGAGATTCTCGAATTAATTTCGATGCAAATCGAGTATACGTGGGTGATAAAAGTTTCAAGGCAACACCAGGACTCCTCGAATTATTATTCAAAAAGAAGCCCAACACCGACGATGTGAACGCAGGGGATAGGGAAAACTACGGTAGAATATCCATAATGACAAATGTTCACCGAAAACATTACAAACCGGATAAAAGTATTCGTGAAAATGTGGAGAGTGCCAAATATAATGATTTCATTGCCCAGTATGTGGATTCACCGGAAAAGAGTAGAAAAATAACACGTGGTGACGCTCAATTACCGGAGAGGCGGGGAGAAGGCTTATTACCAAAACATAAGATTGCGCGAAAAGAGGGGCAAAAAGTGGATTACGTTTACTGGGACAACCCCAATGAAATCGTGGATCGCCTGCGATTACTCATAGCATCGCAAGCGGCTGGTAATACCAGTCATGCCAATGAAATAGTTTCCATTATTGAGGAATTACGTGAGGCGTGAATCATTTATTAGTGTGTAATCTGTAATAAAAGCGGTCAGTCACCAACCAACCGTCGAACAATGAGCATTGACATATTTGGACGGCAGCTGGTTAGCGGTAGTGGTAAAAGTGTTACTCGAGGACCTCCGGGTATTGGATTCAAACTCACCGAAGACAACCACTACGATATAGATAGCAAACGATTGAGCAATATTGCCGACCCCCGGGAACCAAACGATGCTGTACCTCTGAAAACCCTTGAGGATATTGTGCGACAGTCAATCGGTGTTATTTAGAGATCGATGCAGCAGGCGTTTGGTTCCACTCTAGAACGAGAGCTCGACATTCTGGAGGAGAAAATCCTGAAAGACATAGAACAGGTGAAAATATATGCTTGGGGAGAGGCCCAAAAAGCATTGAGGTTTGCGCGGGAAGGAGATGAGAATACGTTGAGCCTTGCAAGGGGGGCTAGTGAAGAGGTAAACAATCGCCTGACCAGAGTAGAGGCTGGCATTGTGCGGGAGATCCGCAAGAGGAGGCGGGTGAAGAAGGAAGACGAAGAAAAGAAGGACGAGGAGACGGAGGGGTAGGAGGAGCAGGAGAAGCGTTCTGATACAACATGAAGCGTGTAATAGCCAACGAGCTTCATAGACCTGCACGCCGTAATGACCCCCGACGTTGTGTCGATATACGGGGGCTGGACGAGACTTGGCAAGCTGATTTAGTTGACATGTCAGCCTACTCAACGGTCAACAAGGGCCGTAAATTTCTACTCACAGTTATCGATGTGTTCTCAAAATTTGCCTGGGGCGTACCTATTATGAGTAAAAATGCTGCAGATGTAATAGCTGCGATGAAATCTGTGCTGACCCGAGGTCGTGTACCGAAACATTTACACGTTGATCAGGGCAAAGAGTTTTACAACGAACGATTCAAGACTCTCATGAAACATCATGGTGTTAACATGTACTCGACATTCAGCAACTTGAAGGCGTCGATTTGCGAACGTTTCAATCGAACCCTGAAGAATAAAATGTGGAAAGAATTCACCCTCCGAGGCTCCCACCAGTGGATAAATATTTTACCAGATTTAATTGATTCCTACAATAACACTAAACATGGAACGATTAAAATGAAACCGCAAGATGTGGACGCAGCCAACGAAAAACTATTATATCGAATTGTGTACAAGCCTCGTCAGATCAAGAGAAGCAAACGAAAGCATAAATTTAAAGTTGGCGATAAAGTTCAAATTAGTAGATATAAAAATATTTTTGAAAAAGGCTATACTCCAAACTGGAGCACGGAAATATTCACCATAAATGAAGTTAAAAATACCAATCCGTCAACGTACAAACTCACCGACTACCTGAATCAACCCATTGAGGGGGGCTTTTACGAGGAGGAGCTCAGCAGGGTCAAATTCCCCGATGGATATCTGGTAGAGCGAGTATTGCGTAAACGTGGAGATAAACTGTATGTGAAATGGTTAGGGTTCGATAGCTCACATAATAGTTGGATAAATAAAGCAGATATTTGAAAAATGTATTCCAATATCAATAAAAATAATTTCCTATAACTTTATACAATGTTTTTTATCATTTACCTGCACAATAATCTATAAATATAATAATAATAATAATAATAATATTATAGGAAGGAAAATGGAAGTTCAGAAAACTTCAGAAAAAGTTTGGAAAAGTTTAGAAAATTTCAGAAAAGTTCAGAAACGTTTGGAAAACTTCAGAAAAAGTTCAGAAAAGTTTAGAATAGTTCAGAAAAGTGTAGAAAATTTCAAAAACTTCAGAAAAGTTCAAGAAACTTCAGAAAAAGTTCAGGAAATTAATGAAAATGATATATATTTGTATCATTTATAAATTATTTATTATTATCTATATACAAATTAATATGTCCTATTTATTTATTTTTTAATTCTTCAACTAAATTTTTACAATAGGTTCAGCAGGCATATCAGGCCTACGGAAGCCCCAGGGTAGGGTATCCGTTTGCCGTGGTTGTAAAGCACGTTTATCATCATGCCAGCTTAGGGCTAGCTTATTTTGTACAATGGTGCTGACCGCGTGCCGTTTACTCCTTATGAGACATTGCTCTTTTGTTATATTCTTATATTCTAACAGGCACTGCTTGTAATCGTCAAAGGTGATGGTTTTCAGCGTTGAAGCTTGGATTCCTTTGGCTCGTTTTTTTTCATTTTCCCCCCTGGTCGTGAGTGCGTACAGTTTTGCGCGGAGTCCAACGAATTCGGTCATAATTTTACCATTATTCTCATCCTTCATCAGACCCAAACGCTTTTTGTTCCGCAACGGTATACCATACGCATTATCGGGCGGATAGTCTGAGGTATCAAAGGTTGATTCAACATCACGTTTGACGATATCGTAGATATTGGGTACATGGAAATGGTAAATTAAACTATCCGTATCCGTGTACAATAATTTAGCCTGACTATTTGTAAAGTTATTCCTAATATAATCATAATGGAACCGATACAGAATAATTTTTGACGAATCCAAAATCACCGCACCGATGTATATCGGTTTATTGAAGGTTACATTCATACGTCTCATCTCGATGATCACCATGTCACGATCGAATATGGTGCAGCTATGGAAATTGGGCCTCGCAATCAGAGCCCTTGCCCCGCCCCGACCACCCCATTTGGTCACCAGCTTAACATCGCTATGCTTTCGGACATTCTCCATAGTTTTACCAAAGACCGCGTTGTTCATCAATTTGTAAAAGTTTTTCTCAAATTCGTTTTTAGATTGTTTCCGTTTATCTGTATTCAAGTCGATGTGACTTCAACCACGGTGATTGGGAAAACTTGAGAATCCGATGCACCTTGACCAACTTCAGCCCCAAATTTAAACACTGCTTCAAATTCCTGTAGTGTAGTATGTATTTACTTTTGGGTAGAAGGGTCGTGGTCAGTTTAGCCATTTTACTACCCGGCGGAACGAAATGCTCGGGGCAGAGGGGCAAGTCCTTGTGTGCCTCGTGTAGCTCTACCGGGTAGTCCAAATCAACCTCGAGAATATAGCCGATCGGTGAATCGTCCGGAATGATCATCACATCGATTGGGTCATGCTCCCACGCGAACGAGTCACGCGGTAGATGCTCACTCATAGCCGCACCATAGAGGTTATTAACATCATAATACATGAGATACGATTCCTCCTTGCTTGGGTCAAAACCCTCACCCATAAATCTATTGTTTGCCTTACCGTGACGATTCGAGCACTGCGCCACACCGCCCCTGATGCTTTTCTCAATGAATAGCACCATTTCAGGGTTGTCTAGGAGTTGTAAATTTACACCCGTATGCTTAAGCATTGCATCGAAAGCAAGCCCAGGGGCGGTGTAATAGTGCAGAGGATCCAACGCGTACGTTTTGAGGCAACTTTCGCGGAAATTTTGAAATATATCGGCAAGCAGGAGAACATCGGTTTTCAAATATAAGTCCGAATATTCACCCAATGTATTCAATTTAAATTTATTCCAGACGTTCTTTGCGTGATGATAGTCCGCATCGGTGATCCCCGAATCGCTAAGACGCGAATAGAAATTCTCTCTGTCGGGTAGCCTCACCTCATCGAGTTTTTCCCAACTATCTATGTATTCGTAGGGGAAGACCCCTTTGCGTGCCATTAAATCAAATTCATCGCAATCGTTGTAAAACATACGTGTTATTTTCTTACCCGCATCATCAATGTATGACGCAAGCTTGTCAAGGCTGCTAGCCATAAACCTGAGCGAATCTATGAATCTCAAACGCATCTTGGTATTGCCAACGCGCTTTGTGAATGAAATATACCTTTCCTTGTTGATGGGTAACAGCGAAATATCCCCGGGGAATGCTACGGCTAGTGATTTCAGAATAAAATGTGAATCGTAGCCCGAGAAATTGTGAAACACCACCGGAATGGTGTGTGTTTGTTTAAAATTCAAATTACACCCGTTATGCGCGGGACCGCGATATTCACCCGTGAGATGACAGTGATCACGGTATTTTGTATCTTCCGGAGAGAACGGCTGCTCGCAGATGTGGCAATTTTTCGCACGCGCATGGCGGTCCCGCTGCACTTGACTGAGTTCTTTCATTGGAATTATATTTTCTATACGTGATTCCATATCAAAGGCTAACTCGCGAAGCTGCTCAACGAACCACTCAACGCAATCAGACCCGCGTCTACTCGTATATCTCGATAATGCCGCGTCGTACGAGCAGTGTACGTAATATGCGGCACTATGCGGAATATGCTCTTGCAGGCTACCGTTTGCACCGGGTTTCAAGATGCACTCAAGGTCTGCATAGATGGCAAATGGTACAGCCTGCTTGTTGGTGAAATTGGTGAAAAATAACCTCTTCTTTTCCTCCTCCTCGGGAAAGAGCATCCTCACTTTATTCGCATGCAAACAATCCAGTCGATGATTATCATAATTGCGCTGCACCGCGAAATGACACAGACATCTGTCACATAAAATAGTTGCAGATTTATGGTGTGTCAGTTGCCTCCGTACTAATCGCGATAAGTCCCTAATCCAAGCAAAGTGGAATCGTGGTTTGAAACTATTTAAATCATCACCTCCAATATCCATCTCATCATTATTATTACTCTCAACCATAAGTAGGTAAATCACCGCATTTTTTGGATTTGCCAAGTTTTTACTCAGGTAGAGTGGGACTATTACACTCCCCCCTTCACCCGCACTGTTCGCATAGGTTTGCGATTCTATTCCGTAGACATTAATGCTGAGGTTATTTAACTTTTCAAATTTCTCCACGCCGTGGAGGGTCATGGGGAATTTTATACCTGTACAATTGAGCTCATCGATGTACCATCTGTAGCTGTGCATGTTTTCTGGATGACTTTTCACAGGGTGGAGAGCTGCGGTGACGGACCACAGAAAACAGCGGTCGTCATCATTCCTCACGTTCACGACCGCTCGTTTCCGCTGAATATCCATAGGCAGCTTGACGAATGTTGAGAGACCCCCGGTGAGTGGCTCGTATCGATTAATGTTGATGCTTGCGTTAATAATTTCCGTCATGCTCCATCCCGAGACGCGCTGCTGAAAATCTTCAACCTTGACCAGGATATCGTTGATTACGCTATCCTGGAACCAACTGGCAAGGTTGGTCGACGGGAGAATCGTTACATTGCGTGTATTGAATGACTTCATTTCCACAGCAACTTCACCCCCCTTGACATTCTCAAGGTTGCATGCAACGTTGACATTGACCTTCGCACTACCCACATTCCCCAATACATCTTTCAGGTGCTCAATGGTTAGCACCCCGGCATCGGTTAGGAATTCCGTTAGATCGCGGTGTTTGAGGTTTGTTATCACACCGGTGCGTATGCGGCTATTGAAGGCGCTGTCCACATCGCTCCATTCAACTCGATCGTTGATATTATTGGTAGCATCACGACCACCACCACCAATCTGACCGCCAACGATAAGTTTGTGATACCGTTGAAATTTCACCAACCACGACTGCAGTAGTGAAAGCGTATTCTGGATTCGTTGCTTCTCGCCAACGCGCTGATTCGATTTCTTCAAAATGTCGGTCAAAAATCCAGCATTCTGTTTGGCAATGATAATCCACCGGTTGAGTAGTTCGTTGCTTTGCGGCCCCAGTTTCAGTGTACGCAGCAAGTCGTAAGCGGTACTCATCGTCTCCAGGAGATCGGAATATATTTTTGCGTCCATACTGGTAACTTGGCTCACTGGGGAGAGAATAACCACCCAACTGTAGGGGTTAGATGCTAATGTTGGCCACCACTTGTTCATCGGCGCCTTTTATACCCTGAAGCGTGGGAAGAAGGACGACACACCAACCAGTGGACTAACAGATTTGTGTAAATAATTTTCTAAATAACGCGGCGCTAGTTTCATAAGCATGAATGTCAAAGATATACCGACTCGTGTGTTGCGGGGATGTGATATAACAGATTTTCCCACAGAAAGACGATTCATATATTTTAAAAAAATATGGTTGTGGGACCTGTTTCTTCTTCTCAACATAATATCGTTAGCTTTGTTTCTTCTCATCATGAGGGTGTAACCTCTAGTTCTAAAGGAAATTGTCAAAGTGGCACCGCCGATGCCTTGACATCGTAAAAAGATCAAAATATGTAACAGGTTGCAGCAGGATGCTTCTAACTTTTCCAGCATCCCACCCCGCATGCGTAAGGTTTGGGTTCAGGTTAAAAATCCACCCTGAGAAACTTCGCAACCCCCCTCCCCCCACAATCGGCTGCAGTTCAGTGACAGCTGCATGATAAAATCTTATACACAGGCAAATTTATTTGTGAACCTAGGTTGCGAACTGGACCACCCGCTGCCACGCAATGTTTGGGCCCAGCGCAAACCCATCCACCCACCCCATGCGCCTCAATTTATGGCACCAGTTTTGACTGAGAAGTTTCGAAATTACGCCACGTAGACCCGTGTATTAGGCACGGTGGGTATAAAGCAACCGTCCACCCAAAATATAGTATCACTCTGTTCTTCTATGCAGCTTGAGAAATTTTTGCAGCCCCTAAAATCGTTCAAGGTGGAGGTGGTGGTGGGGCGATCTCTCGAGGTTTCCTTAAATAGTTAGGTTTCGGCTGCAGATTACATCATTCAGTGTAAAAGACGAGTTGAGTCAAAGACGTGCGTATTTCAACAACTCTTATGAAAGTTATCGGAAATTTTATAAAAACTTCTATCATGGCTAATGATGGAGCTCATTTCGGTAAGTGTGAAACAATTTTTCGCCTGAAATATATGTTATTTTTCATTATTATTAACATTATCATTATAAATTCACAAATTGTTTTCTGATAGGTACCGCAGCCGTGTACGATTGGGTGACGCCGAGGGAATGGTGTGGTGAGCCCTTAGGTGCGGACGTGAGGTCTGCGATCGCCATCGCTAAGGCGTTATTACAGCGACACCTCGATACTCGGGGAACCATCGAGGGGGCTCAGTTGCGGATAAATAATTGTGACACGACGTTGGTGATGAACCATAGTTATTTTTTCTGGTGGTTCAAGCGGAATGACGACCGGGACGAACTACCCGATATGAGGGCGTATTACTGCAGACAGGTGCTGCGCGATCGTTTGTATCCGCCAGCCCCACCTCCTCCGCCACCATCCGAGGCATCATCAGAATCATCGTCATCATCATCATTAATGGTCGTCGATTCAGATGATGATGGTGATGAGGATAATGCACGGGATGAGGAAGGTGAGGTCGGGTTTGCGATGGCGCTAAACATTGCGCAGCAGCGGGTGCAAGCTGCAGCCGAGTGGGTGGCTAGGCTGCAGCAAATGCGAGAGATGGAGGATGCGGATACGGAGGTGGAGGATGAAGGCTACAACGAGGAGTGGTTCGTGCTAATATTTTTATTATCAATTGAGAATAGTGAAGAAAAAAATGAAATATTCACCAATGTGATTTTTTCTATGATTGCAGATTCCTATCCTTCCATAATGTGACGATAATAGCGATAATATTGTAAAATTAGAGGTTGGGGGGAATTAATGCCTAGAAATATTGTAATTTTAGTTTGTTCTGTATAATTTTTCATTTTTACATTTCAATAATTATTATAATAATGTACTTTTATTCCATTTTATCCTATTCTATATTGTATCAATAATAGTAATACCAATATATTTTATGATATTTTATTGTATTTTGTATTCATTAATAATAATAATTTTGTCATATAAAGAATCACATCTGTCCGCATACATCCATCCCGCATCCTGCAGCCTTACATTGTAGACGATCTTGGATTCTGGGGATTGGACCATCAAACTCATCGTGATCGCTGTTTGATGAATTATTATAATGATGCGGACATCTGTCTGCATGGTCCAGAAACCAAATCCTAAGTCGTTGAACGTTTTCGTGCGCGCAATGGTATGGTGAAACATCCTCGTGATACTCATGATGCCAGCATTGATACACCTCCATGCTCAGTGTTTCGGGTGGTGGAAAATTCAACTTTATCAAATCGATGACTGGTATCGAATGATTAGTCATCCTCTCCACCCATCTTTTCTTCTCCGATCCGTAAACGTATACATAACTTGCATGCTGTGTCATTTCACTTAGCACCCTCTGTAGATCTACATAGGGTAGATCACCGACGCTCCATGAAAATCCGTGGTGATTCCGAGTCGTCCAGTTGTTGGCGGTTTGAGCCAATGCCGATACTTCTGGCCATGCACAGGGTGGTTTGAAGAGTGCGCAGGTTAGACCTTGCGCATCCATTGCGTAGTTTTCAACGGGTATTGCGGCAAGTTCTTTAGCCACAAATTCGCTTTTCGAGTTTATGAAGCCCAGCACATCCAAAATCAGGTCCATAGTGAATAAAAACGGCTTGCAATATCGTTAACTGGATGCTCGGTGAGAAGTCGAAAAACTTATGAGTGAACTCCATCGACGAGCTGGAGGTTATATACACCCTTGGAGGGTGGTGGAGGGGTTGCAACTGCATGTTTCAGCAGGTCTGACACTGAGATTTTTTCAAATTTCCATGAAAAAGGGGTTGCTCTTTGACTTACACCGCCGCCGCACCTGACGGAAATATAACTCAAAAATCAAAATTACGGAAAAACCGTCACACGGATTTCGTTGAGCAGTGGTTCTTTGCTCTTCGCCGCCTCGATCGTGGGAAACCGCACGTGGTGGTGGTATATTTTCTGTTTCTTACGGGGGAAATGGCTTGACGCGAGAAAATCAACCGGTGAACAGGATCATCGGTAGATGGCTCACCGTGAAAAAATCGGCCGGTAAACAGGATCATCGGCAGATGGTTCACCGTGAGAAAATCAGCCGGTAAACCGGGTCATCGGTAGATGGCCCACCGTGGGAAAATCGGCAGGAAAACCGGGTCATAGGAAATCGGTTACCATCGACGCGTCGACTAGATCACGGTACAAAGCGGTGGGGAAAATCAGAACTAAAATCGGTTGGTAAATTCGGTTACAGGATATCTGCTGCTGGAGGGGTTGGTAAGGCGGAACTCAGGGCAACGATCGGTAAAATGTGGAATCTGTTGCCATCATGACTGATATTACAGAGCCCCTACCCTTGTGTCTTACCGACTGCTGTGGGTAAGGCAGGTACCGATGATTCGAATCCCCATATATACCCTACTTTGACTTGTTTCAAAACATATTACAGGAAAACAGCAGGTTTCTTTGTACTCCAGCGAGCTATACTGCATATCACAACTGCATCGAGCCCTGTAATCCCCTTCAAAGGGACTTACAGATCATAGGTGGTAATAGAAGCAGACATTGGTGCTGTGTTTATTACGACGTACATAATGTGTATGTTTATGACAGTCTCGTGCCTAGCGAATACGAGCTTTTGGGTACAGAGGAACAACGCTACGTTCGTAAGCGCTATCCTCATGTTAATGTTGAAGATGTAATTCTTCAACCTGTTACAAGACAACCCGACTCTTATAGTTGTGGTGTCTACGCTGCGGCTTACGCAACGACAGTTGCATTGGGCCAAGACCCAGTGCGCCAAGCCTATTCGCGCGATGCAAAAACAATGCGAAAGCATTTGATGGTAATATTACAAACTCGTAAGTTAACATCGTTCCCTCAGTGAATGATTTTGTAAACCGCGATTCATCGCGTGCATATATAATATCCATATGGATATATAAACGATCGCTCGAAATGAGCGCCGTGACCTATGGAAACGTACTTACGCGACAGCGTGAGTGGGTTAGTGTGGGTGGGTGTTTCCTAGGCGCTCTAAGAGTGCCGTTTACAAAGCCACTACGACAGACGTAGTAAAAAGAGAGTTTGTGCCATTTTTATTCTCCATGCACGCGAGAATATGGAGACGAAAATTATGTGCTATTGAGCATCGTGAAGTTACAATCGAATTAAGAAATCGAGAATGATATACAGCGATGAAATAATATAGATAGGTGACATGGCGGTAAAATAATTTCAGACTTATTCATATGAATATATATATTCAATAAGCCCAAGCTCTCCATTTGCAGCGTCTGTATGGATCTGGCAAACCCGGATGTCCTGTATTATTTTTTCTTGCTGAATTCACTAATAAATCCTAATACTGTACTTGATGAAATTTCGAACAGTTTTTCCGTTACACTGATCAAGTCAATAATCGAAATGTGTATATATATATATAGTTCGTGACCTCATGCAAAGGGTCGGCTATTATATCATAATTTTCATAAAATACTTACTCATAAGCAAAGCGACAACGTTTAGCGAATTATTCTGAAGGACGATATCTAATGAGAACGATTCTTCTGTTCCTAATTTCCTTATGCAGATACCAGATGAAGTTGAAAAAATGATACAGGAATCGTGGAACCTACCTATTTCTAATATTCGCATTGAAAAACAATTTGTTCACACCTATCTGAGATAACTCACCATCAGATTCACGTTGAACTACTCCTATGCTATGAAGTCAATGCATAGTTTTTAATGCCTGAACTAATATAGACACAATACTAGAAGATTTTCCTTTTCCATCTAGAAAACCTGTCAAAGTCCTGGCCTCAGAATTCCAAACATTTATGCAGACTTTGTTTCTGTAGCTGCGATATTGATAGTAACCGCAAAACCACTGAAGCAGATTAGGATATTGATTAATTTAAAGGATGCGGATGTGCGATAACCTCACGTGAGATTTGTTCCGAATCTGACGATGAGATGCTAAGTTTGTAACGAAGGTTAATTATCGTTATTCAATAAGATTTTTTACGAATACAACTCGATAGATACTTCGATTCCGACCTCAATTCTCTAAATTTCGTAGAGAGCATACGAATAGATGGTTATCATGAACTTCTCGTTCGTTCTACATTGAGCATTGCGGTGTTCGGTATTATTTTGCATTTTACGAATGAAAAAATTTCGGTGGTTTATATCGTACGTTATTATAAAATCTGAAACACAATAAAATACGGGCGATGGGTGAAAAACGAATAAATTTTCCGAAAAGTAATTTTTTCTGCATAAAAATATTTATTTATTATATGTTATTTTTTCTCGTCTTCTTCGTCTTTCTTTCACTCGTCTTCGTCGCTTTGTTGCTGCTGTTGTTGTCGTTGTTGAGGTGGTGGTAGTCGTGGACGTGGTTGTGGTGGTAGTCGCGGTCGTATTTGTTGTGGTTCGATTGGTGGTGGCAGTCGTGGTCGTAATTGTTGTTGTCGTGGTGGTAGTACTATTTGTCGTAGCGGTTGTTGTTGCTGTGGTAGTGGGGGTGGTAGTCGTGGTCGTCCGTGTTCGTCACCTAGGCGCTGCAGCCTCGCATTGATGCGTTTCTGTGCCGCGAGTAGGCCTTGGCGGGCAGTATCCTTTGCACGCTCTTGCAGTTTCGCAACTCGATTCTGTTCTCGTGTGAGCTTCCTGTGAAGATCACACCAGAGCAGGATCGAGTTGTTAAAAGCTATCTGATCCCGAAATCATCGCCACTGTTCCGGTGTCATGACGTCAGTGGCGACGATCGCGGGATCAGGATACTGCCCGCCTGCCAGCAGCTGTTGTTGTTGCTGCGGCTGCAGCGCCTGTCGCTGTTGTTCCTGTATTTGTCGTTGTTGCTGTTGTTCCTGTATTTGTCGTTGTTGCTGTTGTTCCTGCTGCTGTAGTTGTTCTTGTTGTTGTTGCTGTTGCTGTAATTCGTCTTGATGTTGCTGTTGCTGTAGTTGTTCTTGTTGTTGTTGTTGCTGCTGCTGCTGTAGTTGTTCTTGTTGTTGTTGCTGTTGCTGTAATTCGTCTTGATGTTGCTGTTGCTGTAGTTGTTCTTGTTGTTGTTGTTGCTGCTGCTGCTGTAGTTGTTCTTGTTGTTGTTGCTGCTGTTGTAGTTGTTGTTCTGACTGGTGTGGTTGTTGTTGTTGTAGTTCTTGTTGTTGTAGTTCTTGTTGTTGTTGCGGTTGCTGTTGTTGTTGCTGTTGCTGTTGTTGTTGTTGTTGTTGTTGTTGTTCTTGTTCTTGTTGTTCTTGTTCTTGTTGGCGCAATTCAGTATTCTGCAAAATTAAATCACCGTCTGCGTACATAACTCATATACCTATTACCTATTATTCTACGACCATGCTCGATTTGCTGGAAATTGACTTGGTAAGCTTAGCCCATTTTGAGTCGATTAAATTTTAGTAGAGACTTTATATATTTCTCTCAATATATAATCGGCGAACGACTGTGTAATATATCAATTTCATTCCTAATTATTTATCGGAAATGGAACATCGCGATTCGATGTGTATGGTGGCCCAATTAAGATTTCTACAACTTTGATAAAGAGAAGAAGGAAAAAATACGTACGTTTACATTTCTGCCTCGAGCCCGTCGGCTTTTCGGGCCTCCCCTGTTAGACTTAGCTGTAAAACACAATAACGGGATGAATAATTTTTTTGTTTGAGTCAGCTTGAGTCGAAATCGCAAAAATATTTCCTCAAATAATATCAAACGAACGATGAATCTTCTATTCCGCGTGTGAACTGAAAGCCGAAGTCCTTACGATGATAGTGGCTAAAGCCCAATGCCATGAACGAGAAATACTTCGAAATGAATGTCTCTCTGTGAATAGAAATACAATATTGTATACCGCCGTTCCGCGCGCTGAATATAGGTAAAAATACCGTCGTGGAAACATAGGCGCAATGCTGTATTCAAAAATTCATATTATAACAGACCGTGGAAATTTGATGTTGATTTATGATGGAAGCACGATACTGTGTACCGGAATTTTGTACGCATATATGATATAGAACAGAAGCACAATTGTAGAAATCATGAAGATGGTAAGGAAATAAAGTAAGTAGTAGTAGGCTGGCATTTTCTATAGTAATTTCGTCCGTCATTCGGTTGTTTGATATCAATGAGAATATAAGCGAAATACTGTTACAATTGACTAGTTTAATATGACATACGTGAATCAACGTATTATTCTTTAACAATATTCAACATAGCAGACTTACCTGTTCGTTTTCCAGACATTTTGTTTGAAATTCTCGTTTTGTTTTCTGTATTTATTTTTCGTCCGCTTACTGTGATGGCGTCGAGTGAGATACTGACGGCCTATGCATCCCCACTTCCATGTGGGCCGTCAGGAGGAACAGTAAAACGTCATAAGGAAGCCGCGTGTAATAAAGATACGGTAAAATTCAACGAAAAGCGGACGGATTTGAATATCGTTGACATAATTTATATTGAATTTGTATGGCTCTTGCGCGAAATATAGACGCGAGTCGGCCCAATCGCTCGTGTTACTCGTGAATTTTATCGACGAAAGATCGGAACGTACTTAGTGGAGACCAATTTGGTTCTTTGGAAATGTGAATTTTTGCTCGCATTTCTGTGTCATGAATATCGGCGAGGAATATTTGTAAATGATGAATACCTTTCTTTCGGCATCGGATAAAACAAAACGGTTCTTCTTCGCAATAGCATTGAAGTCGTCCCACATATTTGCACGGGAGATTTATTTGTTTAAAATTCAATAGAATCTAGCATAGGCATCTTCCGTTTCTGTATTGTTTGGATGAGTTGATTCGGCGATTTATAAATCGAGTTCCGCGTTCGGTCAGACTTTAGCAATTCGTTTTTCCCGCTTTGCGAAACAGCCAGCGGTAGCGTTCGCGTCGCCCGACGCCAATTGCCGCCAATTGCCGCCAATTGCCATCGGTAAATCTAAGCAAGCATCGACACGTGTTTGACACGTGGGTTACCTGGGTACTATTTCTCAAATTATCGGTGAAAATAATATTATAATTGACAAATAGTCAGTTGTGGCAATATACGGGTCATTACGTAGTCTGTCCAATGTGAGAAACAGAAAGGTGTGTATCTGGAGATGTGATTCAGATCGGACGCAACATAACCTCGATAATTCGTATGATGCATCTCTCTGGACGCCGTGAGTTATTGCACACTTGAGTAGCATTCTTCAATCGCATTTAGAAGAGATTTGTGAAAAATTTGTAAACAATCTTTCTTTGGTTGTAATTGTAATTCCATCCTAGGAGGTTGCTAGTCTAAGTGAGCGCGCGGTGCTACGACAAATGGCTTCTTTTTGGTTAGCCAAAAAAGGTTGGGTCTCGGCACGAGAAAGGTTTTGTCAAATACATTTCTGACATGTTTGTTGCTCGAACGAGATCGAACATACGGGCTTTTGGGAGATAAATGATAGAAGGATGATGATCAGCAAACGATTTATACAGGAACATATATTTCCAAAGGTGAAGGTAATACGACAGGGACGTTTATGTACATAAGCTATATACAATATTTCAAAAAATTGTCGTTTGAATATGTTTTGGAATTCATGAGTTTTTGACATTGCATTTGTAACATTATCTTGATATTTTCGAAATATTTTTTTATCACAAGGAGCACGTACGAAGTCTTTCTTGAGTTGGGACTGCGAGATTATGAAGAAACCGTAATAAATAATCCAGATTATTCTGGATTCGTGATTCGTTGTTACCGAAAGTATGAAGGAACACCTGTTCGTCGTACACAGGTATGCGATGGAAAAAGTATTTATTTGGACTAAGGATTTCGAGGAAGTGATTCATGAATCGAATTTTAATTAATCAAGGAAAATATTCTGTATCGATGACGAACATGATGAATGAGCTCACGAGATAACATAATTTAATAATTATTTTTGAAAAATAGCCCGCAGTCACTTGAAATATTCTAACGAAATACTATGCTATTGATATCCGATGAATCCCACATTATTATAGAGAATAAGATCGTGAGTCAGCGCCGATCTGCTTCGGTGGTTTAGAGTATGATTTGACGTTGCAGAACAAATTTACCAAAATCTATCGTTTGGACTCAGTTCTCGCTGAATATCTTATCTCATCCTTATTCTGAATCTGATTGTGAGTTTAGTAATCTTACGAAAGTAAGATTCATAAGTCCGCTCTGCATCAGAGCGAGGGCAAACGACACATCAGTTGTTTGCCATATCTCTGGATATCCAATTGGGTTCTTGGTTTCAGAATTTCACTCTTGCGCTCTGTATCTGTGCAAGTCCAATTGGTTGTCTAGTTCGTAGCTCTAAGACTATTTGTAAGTTTAGTAATCTTACGAAAGTAAGATTTATAAGTCCGCTCTGCATCAGAGCGAGGGCAAACGACAAATCAGTTGTTTGCCATATCTCTGGATATCCAATTGGGTTCTTGGTTTCAGAATTTCACTCTTGCGCTCTGTATCTGTGCAAGTCCAATTGGTTGTCTAGTTCGTAGCTCTAAGACTATTTGTAAGTTTAGTAATCTTACGAAAGTAAGATTTATAAGTCCGCTCTGCATCAGAGCGAGGGCAAACGACACATCAGTTGTTTGCCATATCTCTGGATATCCAATTGGGTTCTTGGTTTCAGAATTTCACTCTTGCGCTCTGTATCTGTACAAGACCAATTGGTTGTCTAGTTCGTAGCTCTAAGACTATTTGTAAGTTTAGTAATCTTACGAAAGTAAGATTTATAAGTCCGCTCTGCATCAGAGCGAGGGCAAACGACACATCAGTTGTTTGCCATATCTCTGGATATCCAATTGGGTTCTTGGTTTCAGAATTTCACTCTTGCGCTCTGTATCTGTGCAAGTCCAATTGGTTGTCTAGTTCGTAGCTCTAAGACTATTTGTAAGTTTAGTAATCTTACGAAAGTAAGATTTATAAGTCCGCTCTGCATCAGAGCGAGGGCAAACGACACATCAGTTGTTTGCCATATCTCTGGATATCCAATTGGGTTCTTGGTTTCAGAATTTCACTCTTGCGCTCTGTATCTGTACAAGTCCAATTGGTTGTCCGGTTCCTAGGTCTAAGGCTATTTCAGTAATTTTATGAAAGTAAGATTTTCAAGTCATGGCTCTGCTTCAGAGCACGATAAAGCAGCTTCAGTTGCAATCATTTCGACCAGTGGTCAATAAACTTTCGCTAATGTGAACCACTCTGCTCTAGAGTACAATCCAGCAACTATGGTTGCAATTCCATGCTCGCAAGAGTTTTGTGATATGATTTTTACAGATTTGTACAAACTCGTTCGGTATTTGTAAACAATTTGTGACTACACGCTGCGTTATTACAGAAGTAGACGTGTCTTGTCAAGTACACCCACCTAATTTTTTGTGGGATGAACGTCAAACTTTGAAATGTTTTAATTATAGTTGGATAATTATCTAAGAAATAGTTGGCCTGTTGTACATGTGAAAATATTGTAAGCAAAACGTTGTGGTCAAATTGATTCGACAATCCCTTCACTTTTCTCAGCTTTCAGAGGCATCACAAGTATAGTAATAACTCACTCATGCACAACACTGTACCCGAAAGCACAAATTAGCAACTTCTATTGTCGTCAGCTCTGTCAGCTGTCGGTGATGATCCTTATACTGGATACATTTATTTTATTTACTTTGAATTTGAAATTTAATGTCAAATACATTTTGACTATTGTAAGCCTCGCTCTTCCAGAGTGCAGGCCAGCAACTTTCGTTGCGATCGAGACGCCTTGTCGTCTGTTATATTTTACAATAGTTTGTAAAATCTTGGACGTGAATCTATTTTCACAAACGTAAGCCGCTCTTTTTCAGAGTGCAGGCCAGCAACTTTGGTTGCGATCGAGACGCCTTGTCGTCCATTATATTTTATAATAGTTTGTAAAATCTTTAACGTGAATCTATTTTCACAAACGTGAGCCGCTCTTTTTCAGAGTGTAGGCCAGCAACTTTGGTTGCGATCGAGACGCCTTGTCGTCCATTATATTTTATAATAGTTTGTAAAATCTTGAACGTGAATCTATTTTCACAAACGTAAGCCGCTCTTTTTCAGAGTGCAGGCCAGCAACTTTGGTTGCAAATGAGACGAATTATTGTCAATTATTTTCTGTATTAATTTACAAAACTTTGGTGGTGAATTAATTTTCACGAATCTAAATGCTCCAAGATGCAGACCAGTACCTTCGGTTGTGATCAACACCACTTGTACATTATTTTTCTAACAATTTAGAAAACCTTGGAGGTGAATTTATTTTCACTCGCGTAAGCAGCCCTGCTACGGAGCACAAGACTGCATCACCTCACGAAATAGTGAGTTATAGCTTTCGATTCGTTCGGATTATTATTTAGTGCTAAATTGCACGCCTAATGCTGCTTTGGAGCAATGTCGGGAGACTGGCGGATGTATAGGCTCAGCGCGCGTCGGCTAATTAGGTTTCTTCCATCGGAACCTAATGGAAGATGCGCGCTGCGCTGCCTAGCGGTATGCAGAGGTACTTCGCTTGAATATCTCTGCATTACCGCTCTGCGGCCGGAGGAGGGAAGGGCTCGTTCGGCTTCCTTTGCGACTCCAATGGCCCCTTAAGCTGTAGAGATACCAGCTGTTACGGCGAGTTCTTTGAATTATGATTGTTAATTGGGCTTCTCTTGAGGTGGATACGTGGGGAAAAGGAAATGGGGTTACCATCAAAAGCCACCTAACCGACCTTTTGATTTTAACACTGTCTAGGACTCGGGTGAATTCCTTCACCAAAGCCTTTTTCACGATCGGACTCAGGTAAAGACCAAAGCCGAGTTATCTCCTAATAGACAGAGCCGGGAAGTGACTCCAAGCCTGTCTTCCTACACAAATTTGATATCTTTCTCGGATCCGGGAATCTTGCGATTCCAAGACCGTGCAACAGACTCGGAATTGCCTCCCTTCGAACGGGATGTTATTCCAACGCCGAACGCTTGTAGTGACAATACAAAGCTGGTCCCTGTTGGCTTTAATAGGGATTGATGTTTTTGTCACTGGGGTTCGAAGCTGAACTATCCGACAAGGGTCAAAGATATTATTGAAGTCGTATTTAATGAAATATTATTAAAGTTTTTTATACAGAATTTTGTCTCAATGAATTTCCCTATAAACAGGTTTTACTCCGATTTTATCTAAACAGGTTTTCCTTAACTTCAATGTTATCTACTTCTACCTATGACTTCACGCGGACTTATGGTCTAGACGATCCTAACCTATGCTATATGTTGAGTGAATGGGTGATATTATTGAATACAGTTGGTCCTTAGACCTAGACGGTCTAGTGCTATTTGTAAATGATTTTAATTTGAGTCGCACCGGTGCTATACCTGGAATACGCTCTGATAGAACTATGTGAGTCGCCCAGTCGCTATGACATGATTGCGCTCCCGAACGCTAGCGTGTCCCGTTTATATATCCTTCCTCCCCACTTATTGGTGTGACGTCAGGGTATGGTTGATCGCCGAGGATTATCCTAATCCTCGTGTCCTTTTGTTCTGTCGTCAGATCTACCCACCTCATATCTGATATGTTACATTGCCCCCTTTCATCAAGTGAACTTCTGCATCGTGTCATAGTTTTTTTTGTTCTTGATGCAGCAAAGGTTCGCTTGATGAACCTTCAGTCTTCGGAAACCCATCTGGTCGGTCGTTCGACTTTGCGTCTCTTCGATGTCCAGTTTGATGTTATTTGTTTTTTGAGGCCCAATGGGTCCGTCGGATCTCTCCTTGTTACGTAATCCGGTATTCCGGGTGCAATAAAAAGTGGCAGTACTGGGAGTGATGGTCCAGGTGCGTCTTTCCTCTTCGTTTTGAGTGCATCAGGTACGGTAGGTAGTGCATGCTGCTTAATTAATATTGGTCTACTCTTTGCAGTCGTTTTGGTAAGTATATGAGCCCTATGTGAATCGATGTATGCGTACATATTTTTTTTTTGTATTTTCTTCTTTCTTCAGGTGTACGGTCAACTATTCCGAGCTCCTCCATACCCCATGGCAAACCCAGGTCCACGTGTTTCTCCTCCTCCATAGCGTCATCCTCTTTCCAGCGTATCTTCTGGTCGATCGTTAAGATGATGTCTTCAGTGATTAACGGTAGGTTTTTTTTTTCTTTTATTTTTGCTTGTTTGTGCACTAATTCGTCTAATTCCCGCGTGAGTTCTTCCTTGACTTCTTCGATTTGTTCTAGAGGTAAGCTCTCACTCTTCATCAACATTTCTTCTATTTCGTTATTGTTATTGTCATACTTCTGTTCTTTGGTTTTTCTTTTTAGGTCCAGAGGTCTTCCAGGCTTCGGCGTCATGGTATCCTTTCCAGGTCGAGCTCTACCATTCCCACTAACAAACTTTCCTGAGGGAATAAGGATTCGGTCTTCTTCCGGATGTACTTCATCGCCCTCTCGGTAGGTTTGCACCTCCTTGTCTTGCACGCTTATGTACCCGTAAGATATCATAGTGACTCAATATACTGGATTATCCCATTTTAGTCGTGGGTTTATATAGTTGCAATTGACAATGGCTTTATTTTGAATATTCCGATTCCGCCTTAATAACTAGATCGATCTGGTTTTGACTCATTGTCCATCGGACATTTCTTATAATTATAATCCTAGTTCAGCTTATATACCTAACGCTTAAATCTATTTACGTGGAATCGTCCTCGTTCTTCCAAATTCTTTGGATTCTAATATGAACGTAGATTCTCGTATTTGACCTTTTATTTTATATGGTCCTTCGTATAGCGAGAAAATATTGCCATCTTCTTGTTTTGAGTGTCCGATACCTTTAATGCTCGTACTAATACTAAATCTTCTATTTTAAAACTAGACATTTGCTGTATAGCGTTGTAACGATCCGCACGATATTTTCCTCTTCTTTTTATGTTTTCTTTCGCCAATTTGAGCTTGCGTTCATGAGATGAATCCAATTTATTTTCAAATATATAATTTTCCCGAAACCTTTGAGGTTTCTCATTCTTTTGCAATTCGCAAGGCGCGAATCCCGTAGTGTGATGGTAAACTTCGTTCATGCACGTCTCGATGGTATCTAACCACTTTATCCAGTCGGTATGCTTGTCTGTGATAAAAGTTCTAAAATATCTCCCGATTTCTCGATTTACCCGTTCCACAATATTTCCTTGTGGATGTCTAATAGAAGAGAATATCGGCGTTACATTTTCGTTTTTCAACTTGTCTAACCATTTTACTGACGTAAATTGTGTACCATGATCAAATTGTATCCTTTCAGGTTTCCTAAATTCCGGTACGTATTTCTCGAATATGCTGTGACTGGTGGATTGCGCGTTAGCGGTTTTTAGCGGGTACAATTTCACGTACTTACTAAAAGCATCAATAACAACTAACAACCACTTGTAGTTTCCGCGACTTGCCGGTAGTGGGCCAAAAAAGTCAATAGAGATTAAGTCTCCTACCCCAGCGGGTATGATATTTCGCATATTTGCATAGCTGTAGCAGTTGGTTACCTTACATTTTTGACATAAGGTGCATCGAGCTAGTTCTTTGCGTATTACTTTACCAAACTTTGGATAATAAAATCCTTCCCGTAACAGCTTGTAGCATTTTGCTGCTCCTACATGACCATAAACCTCATGGCACTCGATGATTAGTGTTTTTACTATTGATTCTGGCAAGTATCCTCGTAATTTGCCCCCTATTTCTCGATGATACAAAACTTCATCTTTGTATTTGAATTTTAACTGATTATTTGCTATTCCCCTTTCTACCAGATCAGCAATCCGGAGATCTGCCTTTTGTAACTTCACCAAAGACTTGAGCTTTTGCATCAGATCTTCGCTGCCCTTTTTCGCCAACTCCGCTATTACTTCGGCTGAACTAATTGCGCTTGCTTCTTGATTCTGTTCCGGTGGATATCTGCTGATAATGTCAGCTACAACATTTTCTTTCCCTTTTATGTGTTCAATTTTGAAATCTGATGGTGTTTCGTTTGACGTTTGTAATTTGATGTTTTCCGTATTGGATTCAGTGTTTATCGTTAACATGTTCATTTCTAAGTTTAAATTCGCTTTCCATCTCCCTAGTGTATCGATTCCAATAATTATATGTCTTCTTAAGTTCGGGATTATAAGGAAAGTAACATGATCTACGAAATTTCCGATTTTTACCTTAATAAAGGTTTGTAATCTTACTTTAACTGGTTTGCCACCGGTGGCTCCTACAATTTGATAGTTCACCACTGGGAGTTTATCACAATCTTTGAAATTGTTTATATTTTCTGTATACCAATTTTCTGATATACCTGAAATTTGACTTCCTGTATCTATGAGTGCGATGTTTTCTAAATCATGCAAATATAATTTTACCGTTGGACAATATATTATTTCCTTTCGTTTTATTTCTTCTTCTTTCAACAAGTATTCGGTCGGGTTTTCAAATGAATTTGAATTTATTATTTCTGCCGCATTTAATTCTACTTCGCGCTGTGCCGTGCATCTGGGCAGTGCTGTGCTCACAGCGCCAGCTGGTTTTCCGAACCCAAATCTTCGATATCAGTCTTTCCGCTATCACAAATTTCTTCCTCTATAGCGTTTACTTGCCGGGTACTTGTCCAGTTTTGGCGACGATTGCCTTCTTGTATATTCGGTTTAAATTTATCATGGGAGTCATGTACGTTTAATTCATCGCGTTGTGCGCTAGGCTTGGTGTTATTGTTTTGTTGCGTATAGCCGCTTCGCCATGTGTATTGTTTTGGTCGCTCATCGGGATGGCGTCCTGTGTTGTGATACCTGTTGGCGTTTTGGTTTTGGAAGCTTTGTTTCGGAATATTTGATCGTCCGCCGGATTGCATCTGGTCTAAGAAGGTTAGCAAACTGTCTATATCTCGAATGCTTCTACATTTAGCTGCTTCTACCACATTTTCGTCGAAGTGTCGTATCAAGTTGCTCACTATTTCGCTTTCGGTCATAGAAGGAGCCAAACCGCTAGCCGATGCAAATTTCCTACTGGCATATTCTGACCATCCTACTTTTCCTTCTGGTAAGTAATACCCGAATTCTAAATCTCTTCGGATTTCACGCTGGGTTTCCTCTCCCCAATATCTAGCTAAAAATCGCTCTTTGAATTCTTCCCACGAACTTATTACATTGCGACGCGCAATCCACCAGTCTTTAGCATCATTCGTCATACTTTGACCTATAAGCTTAAGTCCGATGTCGTCACTAATCCCCAAAAATGCAAAATACTCGTCCAATTCTCTTATGTAATTAGCCGGTCTTTCCCATGGTTTTCCCGCATAAGTCGGTAATTTTAACTGTTTTGCTATCAAACCCATGTTATTATTTATCGAATCTTGCCCTACTCGCAGTCGTCTAAGACGTCTCATTTCTGAATCTACTCCTAATTTAAGACTATCATGCTTATGACTAAGTTCGCTAATCATTTCCTGATTTGTTCTATGACTTTCTGTTATTTTACTTTTCAGGATCTCATAGGTGCTTACTTGGTCACCTTTAAGGATGTTTTCACATGTTTCTAGTTTATCTTTCCAATCGGCGGTTATTTCATCTAACCTATCAACGACAATTCTCAGGTTCGTATTTATTTGTTCAAATTTGGTTTCCCATTTGAGAGTATTCTTTTCCATTTTGCTATCCATCCTAGATTCATATTTAGCTCTCTCTTCTACATTTTCTGCTTGAGATCTTAGCACGGTTTGTTCCATTGACTCGAATCTAGTTTCTGTTTTCTTTTCCAGATTACTGAAAAAGGCTAAGGTCCTGGCCATCGGGTCGGCCGGATTATTATCTGATTCTTGATCCATTGCAGAAGGCATCGTACTGGGTCTATCTCCTGCTGAACCTGAGTCTCGTCCCTGATTCCCTAAATTGACGACACCGGAATTTTTTGACGTTTTTGATCCCTCGTCGGACATCTCAGCCCCGACTCCAATCAAACAACAATTCCAAAGCCTGATGCACAGGTCTTTTGTCGGTCTATTTTTCGAATACTGAAGCTTGACTCTAGATTCTACTGCTTCTATATGTTTTTTAATGACTTTACACGTTAATTTAAGTGGTTTTACTGACTTGATGTTATTTCATGCGTTTTCCAAATGATTTAACTAAGAGAAGCCCCACGTTGGGCGCCAAATGTAACTTTGCGCTTGTATCTCAGGCTGTTAAGCTGTAGAGATACCAGCTGTTACGGTGAGTTCTTTGAATTATGATTGTTAATTGGGCTTCTCTTGAGGTGGATACGTGGGGAAAAGGAAATGGGGTTACCATCAAACGCCACCTAGACGACCTTTTGATTTTAACACTGTCTAGGACTCGGGTGAATTCCTTCACCAAAGCCTATTTCACGATCGGACTCAGGTAAAGACCAAAGCCGAGTTATCTCCTAATAGACAGAGCCGGGAAGTGACTCCAAGCCTGTCTTCCTACACAAATTTGATATCTTTCTCGAATCCGGGAATCTTGCGATTCCAAGACCGTGCAACAGACTCGGAATTGCCTTCCTTCGAGCCCGGACGCGGGATGTTATTCGAACGCCGAACGCTCGTAGTGACAATACAAAGCTGGTCCCTGTTGGCTTTAATAGGGATTGATGTTTTTGACACTGGGGTTCGGAGCTGAACTATCCGACAAGGGTCAAAGATATTATTGAAGTCGTATTTAATGAAATATTATTAAAGTTTTTTATACAGAATTTTGTCTCAATGAATTTCCCTATAAACAGGTTTTACTCCGATTTTATCTAAACAGGTTTTCCTTAACTTTAATGTTATCTACTTCTACCTATGACTTTACGCGGACTTATGGTCTAGACGATCCTAACCTATGCTATATGTTGAGTGAATGGGTGATATTATTGAATACAGTTGGTCCTTAGACCTAGACGGTCTAGTGCTATTTGTAAATGATTTTAATTTGAGTCGCACCGGTGCTATACCTGGAATACGCTCGGATAGAACTATGTGAGTCGCCCAGTCGCTATGACATGATTGCGCTCCCGAACGCTAGCGTGTCCCGTTTATATATCCTTCCTCCCCACTTATTGGTGTGACGTCAGGGTATGGTTGATCGCCGAGGATTATCCTAATCCTCGTGTCCTTTTGTTCTGTCGTCAGATCTACCTACCTCATATCTGATATGTTACAGTACACGAACAATCGCAGGAACAAGAACATGAACGGGAACAAGATCGACAACACCGACACGAACAAGAACAAGGAAAAGAACTAGAACATGTACACGGACGTGAACAAGGACGAGAACACGAAGAAGAACAAAAACGAGATCACGAACGGGAATATTAACACGGACGAAAACGAGGACAATTACACGAACATGTACACGCACCCGAACAAGAACGAGAACATGAACTAGGACAAGAACGAGAACACGGACACGACCAAGAACAAGAACACGAACATGAACAGAATTGCGAACATAGAAAAAAACAAGAATATGAACGAGAACAAGATCGAGAACACGGAGACGAACAAAGACAGGAACAAGAACAAGAACATGTACACGAACGATAACAAGAACGAGAACATGAACGGGAACGAGAACAGGAACAACAACACGAACAAGAACAGGAACAAGACCAAGTACATGTACAAGGACAAGAACGAAAACAAGAACATAGACCAGAACAAGATCCAAGACATGGACACGAAAAAGAACTAGAAGAAGAACTAGAACATGTACACGAACGATAACAAGAACCAGAACATGAACGGGAACGAGAACAGGAACAACAACACGAACAAGAACAGGAA
The DNA here is from genome assembly GCA_963170745.1 of Phymatocera aterrima. Taxonomy (NCBI): domain Eukaryota; kingdom Metazoa; phylum Arthropoda; class Insecta; order Hymenoptera; family Tenthredinidae; genus Phymatocera; species Phymatocera aterrima. The sequence goes on along the minus strand of OY720669.1, from coordinate 341,973 downwards.
CAAGACCAAGCACATGTACAAGGACAAGATCAAGAACAAGAACATAAATCAGAACAAGATCCAGGACATGGACACGAACACGTCCAAGAACAAGAACACGAACGCCATCAGGAACAAGAACACGTCCGCGAGCAAGAACAAGAACGAAAACATGAACAACAACAAGCACATGTACACGAACAATCACAAGAACAAGAACATGAACGGGAACAAGTTCGACAACACCGACACGAACAAGAACAAGGAGAAGAACTAGAACATGTACACGGACGAGAACAAGGACGAGAACACGAAAAAGAACAAGAACAAGAACACGAACGAGAATAATAACACGGACGAGAACAAGGACGAGTACACGAACATGTACACGCACAAGAACAAGAACGAGAACATGAACTAGAACAAGAACGAGAACACGGACACGAACAAGAACAAGAACACGAACACGAACAGGATTGCGAACATAAAAAAGAACAAGAACATGAACGAGAAGACGATCGAGAACACGGACACGAACAAAAACAAGAACAAGAACAAGAACAAGAACATGTACACGAACGATAACAAGAACGAGAACATGAACGGGAACGAGAACAGGAACAACAACACGAAAAAGAACAGGAACACGACCAAGTACATGTACAAGGACAAGACCGAAAACAAGAACATAGACCAGAACAAGATCCCAGACATGGACACCAAGAAGAACAAGAAGAACAACTAGAACATGTACACGAACGATAACAAGAACGAGAACATGAACGGGAACGAGAACAGGAACAACAACACGAACAAGACCAAGCACATGTACAAGGACAAGAACAAGAACAAGAACATAAATCAGAACAAGATCCAGGACATGGACACGAACACGACCAAGAACAACAACAAGAACGCCATCAGGAACAAGAACACGTCCGCAAGCAAGAACAAGAACGAAAACATGAACAACAACAAGCACATGAACACGAACAATCACAAGAACAAGAACATGAACGGGAACAAGATCGACAACACCGACACGAACAAGAACAAGGAAAAGAAGTAGAACATGTACACGGACGAGAACAAGGACGAGAACACGAAGAAGAACAAAAACGAGATAACGAACGAGATATATTACCACGGACGAGAACAAGGACAATTACACGAACATGTACACGCACACGAACAAGAACGAGAACATGAACTAGAACAAGAACGAAAACACGGACACGAACAAGAACAAGAACACGAACACGAACAGAATTGCGAACATAGGAAAGAACAAGAACATGAACGAGAACAAGATCGAGAACACGGAGACGAACAAAGACAGGAACAAGATCAAGAACATGTACACGAACGATAACAAGAACGAGAACATGAACGGGAACGAGAACAGGAACAACAACACGAACAAGAACAGGAACAATACCAAGTCCACCAAGTCCATGTACAAGGACGAGAACGAAAACAAGAACATAGACGAGAACAAGATCCAAGACATGGACACGAAGAAGAACAAGAAGAAGAACTAGAACATGTACACGAACGATAACACGAACGGAAACATGAACGGGAACGAGAACCGGAACAACAACACGAACAAGAACAGAAACAAGACCAAGCACATGTACAAGGACAAGAACAAGAACAAGAACATAAACCAGAACAAGATCCAGGATATGGACACGAACACGACCAAGAACAAGAACAAGAACGCCATCAGAAACAAGAACACGTCCGCGAGAAAGAACAAGAACGAAAACATGAACAAGACCAAGAACAAGAACGGAAAGAAGAACAGAAACGGGAATCAGAACACGAACAAGTACGAGAACAAGAACAAGTACAAAAACATGTACACAAACGAGAACATGAACGAGAACAAGAACAAGAACCGAAGCAATAACGAGCACATGTACACCAACAAGAACAAGAACAAGAACATGAACGAGAATCAAAACAAGTACACGAACATGTACACGAACGAGAACAAGAACTAAAATATGAACGAGAACAAGATCGAAAACACGAACATGAACAAGAACAAGTACAGGAACATGTACACGAACAAGAACATGAACGAGAACATGAGGAAGAACAGGAACAATAACAAGCACATGTACACGAACAAGAACAAGGACAAGAACACGAACATAAACACAATCGAAAACAAGAACAGGAAGGAGAACAAGAACATGATCGAGAACACGAACAAAACGAAAGCAAGAACGAGAACGGTAACAAGAACAAGAACACGAGCACAAACAAGAACGAGAAAATGTACAAGAACTAGTCCGAGGACAGGAACAAGAACAAGAACAAGATCGAGAGCACGAACACGAACAAAAACAAGGAAAAAAAATGGAACATGTACGCGAACGAGAACAAGGACGAGAACATGAACAAGAACAAGAACAAAAACACGAACAAGAACGAGAACACGAACGAGAACAAGAACGAGTACACGAACATGTACACGAACAAGAACAAGAACGAAAACATGAACTAGATCGAGAACAAGAACACGGACACGAACAAGTACAAGATCGCGAACACGGACAGGGCTGCGATCAAAAACACGAACAAGAACAAGAACACGAACAAGAACAAGAACTGGAACAAGAACGCGAACACATACAAAAACAGGGAGATGTACGAGAACAAGAACAAGAACAGGAACAAGAACAGGAACAAAAACGAGCACACCCACACGAACGAGAACAAACGAAAAAACACGACAAGAAGACGAACGAGAACGAGAACAGAAACGAGAACAAGCACATGAACGAGAACAGGGTCGAGAACGTCGACACAAACAAGAACAAGAAGAAGATCAAGAACAAGATCACCACCAAGAACAAGAACACGATCGAGAACAGGAACAGGAACAAGTACACGAACACCAACAGGAACAAAAACGAGCACATGTACAAGAACAAGAACGAGAACAAGAACATAAACGAGAACAAGATCCAAGACATGGACACGAAAAAGAACAAGAAGAAGAACTAGAACATGTACACGATCGATAACAAGAACCAGAACATGAACGGGAACATGTACACGGACGAGAACAAGGACGAGAACATGAAAAAGAACAAAAACAAGAACACGAATGATAATATCAACACGGACGAGACCAAGGACGAGTACACGAACATGTACACGCACAAGAACAAGAACGAGAACATGAACTAGAGCAAGAACGAGAACACGGACACGAACAAGAACAAGAACACGAACACGAACAGGATTGCGAACATAAAAAAGAACAAGAACATGAACGAGAAGAAGATCGAGAACACGAACACAAACAAAAACAAGAACAACAACAAGAACATGTACACGAACGATATCAAGGAAGAGAACATGAACGGGAACGAGAACAGGAACAAGAACGAGAGCAAGAAAGAAAACGGTAACAAGAACAAGAACACGAGGACAAACAAGGACAGAAAGATGTGCGAGAACACGAACAAGAACAGAAACAACAACAAGCACATGTACACGAACAATCACAAGAACAAGAACATGAACGGGCACAAGATCGACAACACCGAAATGAACAAGAACAAGGAGAAGAACTAGAACATGTACACGGTCGAGAACAAGGACGAGAACATGAAAAAGAACAAAAACAAGAACACGAACAAGAATAATAACATGGACGAGAACAAGGACGAGTACACAAACATGTACACGCACAAGAACAAGAACGAGAACATGAACTAGAACAAGAACGAGAACACGGACACGACCAAGAACAAGAACACGAACACGAACAGAATTGCGAACATAAAAAAGAACAAGAACATGAACAAGAAGTAGATCAAGAACACGGAGATGAACAAAGACAGGAACAAAAACAAGAACATGTACACGAACGATACCAAGATCGAGAACATGAACGGGACCGAGAACAGGACCACCAACACGAACAAGAACAGGAACAAGACCAAGTACATGTACAAGGACAAGAACGAAAACAAGAACATAGACCAGAACAAGATCCAAGACATGGACACGAAAAGAACAAGAAGAAGAACTAGAACATGTACACGAACGATAACAAGAACCAGAACATGAACGGGAACGAGAACAGGAACAACAACACGAACAAGAACAGGAACAAGACCACGGGCATGTACAAGGACAAGATCAAGAACAAGAACATAAATCAGAACAAGATCCAGGACATGGACACGAACACGACCAAGAACAAGAACACGAACGCCATCAGGAACACGAACACGTCCGCGAGCAAGAACAAGAACGAAAACATGAACAACAACAAGCACATGTACACGAACAATCACAAGAACAAGAACATGAACGGGAACAAGTTCGACAACACCGACACGAACAAGAACAAGGAGAAGAACTAGAACATGTACACGGACGAGAACAAGGACGAGAACACGAAGAAGAACAAGAACAAGAACACGAACGAGAATAATAACAAGGACGAGAACAAGGACGAGAACATGAACTAGAACAAGAATGAGAACACGGACGCGAACAAGAACAAGAACACGAACACGAACAGGATTGCGAACATGAAAAAGAACAAGAACATGAACGAGAAGACGATCGAGAACGGGGACACGAACAAAAACAAGAACAAGAACAAGAACATGTACACGAACGATAACAAGAACGAGAACATGAACGGGAACGAGAACAGGAACAACAACACGAACAAGAACAGGAACAAGACCAAGTACATGTACAAGGACAAGACCGAAAACAAGAACATAGACCAGAACAAGATCCCAGACATGGACACTAAGAAGAACAAGAAGAACAACTAGAACATGTACACGAACGATAACAAGAACGAGAACATGAACGGGAACGAGAACAGGAACAACAACACGAACAAGAACAGGAACAAGACCAAGCACATGTACAAGGACAAGAACAAGAACAAGAACACGGACACGAACAAGAACATGAACACGAACACGAACATTATTGCGAACATAAAAAAGAACAAGAACATGAACGAGAAGAAGATCGAGAACACGGACACGAACAAAAACAAGAACAAGAACAAGAACATGTACACGAACGATAACAAGAACGAGAACATGAACGGGAACGAGAACAAAAACAACAGCACGAACAAGAACAGGAACAAGACCAAGTACATGTCCAAGGACAAGAGCGAAAACAAGAACATAGACCAGGACAAGATCCCAGACATGGACACCATGAAGAACAAGAAGAGCAACTAGAACAAGTACACGAATGATAACAAGAACGAGAACATGAACGGGAACGAGAACAGGAACAACAACACGAACAAGAACAGGAAAAAGACCAAGCACATGTACAAGGACAAGAACAAGAACAAGAACATAAATCAGAACAAGGTCCAGGACATGGACACGAACACGACCAAGAACAATAACAAGAACGCCATCAGGAACAAGAACACGTCCGCGAGCAAGAACAAGAACGAAAACGTGAACAACAACAAGCACATGTACACGAACAATCACAAGAACAAGAACATGAACGGCAACAAGATCGACAACACCGACACGAACAAGAACGAGGAAAAGAACTAGAACATGTACACGGACGAGAACAAGGACGAGAACGCGCAGAAGAACAAAAACGAGATCACGAACGAGAATATTAACACGGACGAGAACGAGGACAATTACACGAACATGTACACGCACCCGAACAAGAACGAGAACATGAACTAGAACAAGAACGAGAACACGGACACGACCAAGAACGAGAACACGAACACGAACAGAATTGCGAACATAAAAAAGAACAAGAACATGAACGTGAACAAGATCGAGAACACGGAGACGAACAAAGACAGGAACAAGAACAAGAACATGTACACGAACGATAACAAGAACGAGAACATGAACGGGAACGAGAACAGGAACAACAACACGAACAAGAACAGGAACAAGACCAAGCACATGTACAAGGACAAGATCATGAACAAGAACATAAATCAGAACAAGATCCAGGACATGGACACGAAAAAGAACCAGAAGAAGAACTAGAACATGTACACGAACGATAACAAGAACCAGAACATGAACGGGAACGAGAACAGGAACAACAAAACGAACAAGAACAGGAACAAGACCAAGCACATGTACAAGGACAAGATCATGAACAAGAACAAAAATCAGAACAAGACCCAGAACATGGACACGAACACGACCAAGAACAAGAACACGAACGCCATCAGGAACAAGAACACGTCCGCGAGCAAGAACAAGAACGAAAACATGAACAACAACAAGCACATGTACACGAACAATCACAAGAACAAGAACATGAACGGGAACAAGTTCGACAACACCGACACGAACAAGAACAAGGAGAAGAACTAGAACATGTAGACGGACGAGAACAAGGACGAGAACACGAAGAAGAACAAAAACGAGATAACGAACGAGAATATTACCACGGACGAGAACAAGGACAATTACACGAACATGTACACGCACACGAACAAGAACGAGAACATGAACTAGAACAAGAACGAAAACACGGACACGAACAAGAACAAGAACACGAACACGAACAGAATTGCGAACATAGAAAAGAACAAGAACATGAACGAGAACAAGATCGAGAACACGGAGACGAACAAAGACAGGAACAAGATCAAGAACATGTACACGAACGATAACAAGAACGAGAACATGAACGGGAACGAGAACAGGAACAACAACACGAACAAGAACAGGAACAATACCAAGTCCACCAAGTCCATGTACAAGGACGAGAACGAAAACAAGAACATAGACGAGAACAAGATCCAAGACATGGACACGAAGAAGAACAAGAAGAAGAACTAGAACATGTACACGAACGATAACACGAACGGAAACATGAACGGGAACGAGAACCGGAACAACAACACGAACAAGAACAGAAACAAGACCAAGCACATGTACAAGGACAAGAACAAGAACAAGAACATAAACCAGAACAAGATCCAGGATATGGACACGAACACGACCAAGAACAAGAACAAGAACGCCATCAGAAACAAGAACACGTCCGCGAGAAAGAACAAGAACGAAAACATGAACAAGACCAAGAACAAGAACGGGAAGAAGAACAGAAACGGGAATCAGAACACGAACAAGTACGAGAACACGAACAAGTACAAAAACATGTACACAAACGAGAACATGAACGAGAACAAGAACAAGAACCGAAGCAATAACGAGCACATGTACACCAACAAGAACAAGAACAAGAACATGAACGAGAATCAAAACAAGTACACGAACATGTACACGAACGAGAACACGAACTAAAATATGAACGAGAACAAGATCGAAAACACGAACATGAACAAGAACAAGTACAGGAACATGTACACGAACAAGAACATGAACGAGAACATGAGGAAGAACAGGAACAATAACAAGCACATGTACACGAACAAGAACAAGGACAAGAACACGAACATAAACACAATCGAAAACAAGAACAGGAAGGAGAACAAGAACATGATCGAGAACACGAACAAAACGAAAGCAAGAACGAGAACGGTAACAAGAACAAGAACACGAGCACAAACAAGAACGAGAAAATGTACAAGAACAAGTCCGAGGACAGGAACAAGAACAAGAACAAGATCGAGAGCACGAACACGAACAAAAACAAGGAAAAAAAATGGAACATGTACGCGAACGAGAATAATAACACGGACGAGAACAAGGACGAGTACACGAACATGTACACGCACGAGAACAAGAACGAGAACATGAACTGGAACAAGAACGAGAACACGGACACGAACAAGAACAAGAACACGAACACGAACAGGATGACGAACATAAAAAAGAACAAGAACATGAACGAGAAGAAGATCGAGAACACGGACACGAACGAAAACAAGAACAAGAACAAGAACATGTACACGAATGATAACAGGAACGAGAACATGAACGGGAACGAGAACAGGAACAACAACACGAACAAGAACAGGAACAAGACCAAGTACATGTCCAAGGACAAGAGCGAAAACAAGAACATAGAGTAGAACAAGATACCAGACATGGACACCATGAAGAACAAGAAGAACAACTAAAACATGTACACGAACGATAACAAAAACGAGAACATGAACGGGAACGAGGACAGGAACAACAACACGAACAAGAACAGGAACAACACCAAGCACATGTAAAAGGACAAGAACAAGAACAAGAACATAAATCAGAACAAGGTCCAGGACATGGACACGAACACGACCAAGAACAAGAACAAGAACGCCATCAGGAACAAGAACACGTCCGCGAGCAAGAACAAGAACGAAAACATGAACAACAACAAGCACATGAACACGAACAATCACAAGAACAAAAACATGAACGGGAACAAGATCGACAACACCGACACGAACAAGAACAAGGAAAAGAACTAGAACATGTACACGGACGAGAACAAGGACGAGAACACGAAAAAGAACAAAAACGAGATCACGAACGAGAATATTACCACGGAGGAGAACAAGGACAATTACACGAACATGTACACGCACACGAACAAGAACGAGAACATGAACTAGAACAAGGACGAGAACACGGACACGAACAAGAACAAAAACACGTACACGAACAGAATTGCGAACATAAAAAAGATCAAGAACATGAACGAGAAGAAGATCGAGAACACGGACACGAACAGAAACAAGAACAAGAACAAGAACATGTGCACGAACGATAACAAAAACGAGAACATGAACGGGATCGAGAACAGGAACAACAACACGAACAAGAACAGGAACAAGACCAAGTACGTGTACGAGGACAAGAACAAAAACAAGAACATAGACCAAAACAAGATCCAAGACATGGACACGAAAAAGAACAAGAAGAAAAACTAGAACATGTACACGGACGATAACAAGAACCAGAACATGAACGGGAACGAGAACAGGAACAACAACACGAACAAGAACAGGAACAAGACCAAGTACATGTACATGGACAAGAACAAGAACAAGAACATAAATAAGAACAAGATCCAGGACATGGACACGAACACGACCAAGAACGAGAACAAGAACGCCATCAGGAACAAGAACACGTCCGCGAGCAAGAGCAAGAACGAAAACATGAACAACAACAAGCACATGTACACGAACAATCACAAGAACAAAAACATGAACGGTAACGAGAACAGGAACCAAAACGGGAGCAAGAACGATAACGGTAACAAGAACAAGAACACGAGGACAAACAAGGACAGAGAGATGTACGAGAACAAGAACAAGAACAGAAACAACAACAAGCACATGTACACGAACAATGACAAGAACAAGAACATGAACGGGAACAAGATCGACAACACCGACACGATCAAGAACAAGGAGAAGAACTAGAACATGTACACGGTCGAGAACAAGGACAAGAACATGAAAAAGGACAAAAACAAGAACACGAACGAGAATAATAACACGGACGAGAACAAGGACGAGTACACGAACATGTACACGCACAAGAACACGAACGAGAACATGAACTAGAACATGAACGAGAACACGGACACGAACAAGAACAAGAACACGAACACGACCAGGATTGCGAACATGAAAAAGAACAAGAACATGAACGAGAAGAAGATCGAGAACACGGACACGATCAAAAACAAGAACAAGAACAAGAACATGTACACGAACGATAACAAGAAGGAGAACATGAACGGGAACGAGAACAGAAACAACAACACGAACAAGAACAGGAACAATACCAAGTCCATGTACAAGGACGAGAACGAAAACAAGAACATAGACGAGAACAAGATCCAAGACATGGACACGAAGGAGAACAAGAAGAAGAACTAGAACATGTACACGAACGATAACAAGAACGGAAACATGAACGGGAACGAGAACCGGAACAACAACACGAACAAGAACAGAAACAAGACCAAGCACATGTACAAGGACAAGAACAAGAACAAGAACATAAACCAGAAAAAGATCCAGGATATGGATACGAACACGACCAAGAACAAGAACAAGAACGATATCAGAAACAAGAACACGTCCACGAGAAAGAACAAGAACGAAAACATGAACAAGACCAAGAACAAGAACGGGAAGGAGAACAGAAACGGGAATCAGAACACGAACAAGAACGAGAACAAGAACAAGTACAAAAACATGTACACAAACGAGAACATGAACGAGAACAAGAACAAGAATAGAAGCAATAACGAGCACATACACACGAACAATCACGAGAACAAGAACATGAACGGGAACAAGTTCGACAACACCGACACGAACAAGAACAAGGAGAAGAACTGGAACATGTACACGGACGAGAACAATGACGAGAACATGAAAAAGAACAAAAACAAGAACACGAACGAGAATAATAACACGGACGAGAACACGGACGAGTACACGAACATGTACACGCACAAGAACGAGAACGAGAACATGAACTAGAATAAGAACGAGAACTCGGACACGAACAAGAACAAGAACACGAACACGAACAGGATTGCAAACATAAAAAAGAACAAGAACATGAACGAGATCAAGATCGAGAACAAGAACATGAACATGAACAGGAACAAGAACGTAACACGGAACAGAACAAGAACACGAACAAGAACAAGACCGAGTACAAGAACATGTACACGCACAAAAACAAGAACGAGAACATGAACGCGAACAAGATCAACAAGGCGAACGAGAACAAGAACAAGAACAAGAACAAGAACAAGAAGAGAACACGATCGAGAACAAGAACACGAACCAGAACACGAACATGAACAAGAACGCGAACATGTACAAGAACATGTACGCGAACAAGAACGAGAACGGTAACATGAACTAGAACAAGACCGAGACAAGAACACGAACAAGAACAAGAACAGAAAAATGTAAGGGATCAAGTACACGAACAGGAACAAGAGCGAGCACATGTGTACAAAACCGAACAACCGCAAGGACATGAACGAGAACAAGATCGAGAACACGGATACGAACAAGAACAGAAACAAGAACGAGAACGAGAATATGTACACGAGCGAGGACGAGAATGAGAACATGAACAAGAACAAAAACACGAACGAGAACAAGGACAAGTAGACGAACATGTACGCGCACGAGAACAAGAACAAGAACATGAACTAGAACAAGGACGAAAACACGGACACGAACAAGAACATGAACACGATCACGAACAGGATTGCGAACATAAAAAAGAACAAGAACATGAACGAGAACAAGATCGAGAACACGGACACGAACAAAAACAAGAACAAGAACAAGAACATGTACACGAACGATAACAAAAACGAGAACATGAACGGGAACGAGAACAGGAACAACAACACGAACAAGAACAGGAACAAGACCAAGTACATGTACAAGGACGAGACCGAAAACAAGAACATAGACCAGAACAAGATCCCAGACATGGACACCAAGGAGAACAAGAAGAACAACTAGAACATGTACACGAACGATAACAAGAACGAGAACATGAACGGGAACGAGAACAGGAACAACAACACGAACAAGAACAGGAACAGGACCAAGCACATGTACAAGGACAAGAACACGAACACGAACAAGAACAAGATCAAGAACGTTGACATGAACAAGAACACGAACAAGAACCAGCACATGTGCACGAACAAAAACAAAAACAAGAACATGAACGAGAACAAAATCAGGAACACAGACACGAACGAGAGCAAACAGAAGAACTCAAACATGTACATGAACGAGAATACGAACGAGAGCATGAACAGAAACAAGAACGATAACACGAAACAGAACAATAACACGAACACGAACAAAACCGAGTACAAAAACATGTACACGAACGAGAACAAGAACGAGAACATGAACGAGAACAAAATCAAGAACACGAACATGTACAGGAACAAGCACATGGACAAGACTAAGGACAAGAACAGGATCAAGAACAAGGCCACGAACACGAACAAGAACACGGACAAGAACGAGAACGGGAACATGAACGAGAACAAGTACAAGAACACGAACAAGTACACGAACATGAACACGAACAAGAACAAGAACGAGAACAAGACCAAGAACAAGAACAAGAACATGAACATGAACAGGAACAAGAACGTAACACGGAACAGAACAAGAACACGAACAAGAACAAGACCGAGTACAAGAACATGTACACGCACAAAAACGAGAACGAGAACATGAACGCGAACAAGATCAACAAGGTGAACGAGAACAAGAACAAGAACAAGAACAAGAACAAGAAGAGAACACGATCGAGAACAAGAACACGAACCAGAACACGAACACGAACAAGAACGCGAACAAGTACAAGAACATGTACGCGAACAAGAACGAGAACGGTAACATGAACTAGAACAAGAACGAGAACACGAACACGAACAAGAACAAGAACAGGAAAACGTAAGGGATCAAGTACACGAACAGGAACAAGAGCGAGCACATGTGTACAAAACCGAACAACCGCAAGGACATGAACGAAAACAAGATCGAGAACACGGATACGAACAAGAACAGAAACAAGAACGAGAACGAGAATATGTACACGAGCGAGAACGAGAATGAGAACATGAACAAGAACAAAAACACGAACGAGAACAAGGACAAGTAGACGAACATGTACACGCACGAGAACAAGAACAAGAACATGAACTAGAACAAGGACGAAAACACGGACACGAACAAGAACATGAACACGATCACGAACAGGATTGCGAACAAAAACAAGATTAGGAACAAGAACACGAACGAGAACAAGAACAGTAACGAGAACAAGAACACAAACGAGAACAGGAACAAGAATGAGAGCAAGAACGAGAACGGTAACAAGAACATAAACACGAACACAAACAAGGACAGGAAGATGTACGAGAACAAGAACACGAACAGGAACAACAACAAGCACATGTACACGAACAATCACAAGATCAAGAACACGAACGGCAACAAGATCGACAACACCGACACGAACAAGAACAAGGAGAAGAACTAGAACATGTACACAGGCGAGAACAGGGACGAGATCACGAAGAAGAACAAAAACAAGAACACGAACGAAAATAATAACACGGATGAGAACAAGGACGAGTACACGAACATGTACAGGCACAAGAACAAGAACGAGAACATGAACTGGAACAAGAACTATAACACGGACACGAACAAGAACAAGAACATGAACACGAACAGGATTGCGAACATGAAAAAGAACACGAACATGAACGAGAAGAAAATCGAGAACACGGACACGATGAAAAACAAGAACAAGAACAAGAACATGTACACGAACGATAACAAGAACGAGAACATGAACGGGATCGAAAACAGGAACAACAACACGAACAAGAACAGGAGCAAGACCAACTACATGTACAAGGACAAGAACGAAAACAAGAACATAGACCAGAACAAGATCCAAGACATGGACACGGAAAAGAACAAGAAGAAGAACTAGAACATGTACACGAACGATAACAAGAACCAGAACATGAACGGGAACGAAAACAGGAACAACAACACGAACACGAACAGGAACAAGACCAAGCATATGCACAAGGACAAGAACAAGAACAAGAACATAAATCAGAACAAGATCCAGGACACGGACACGAACACGACCAAGAACAAGAACACGAACGCCATCAGGAATAAGAACACGTCCGCGAGCAAGAACAAGAACGAAAACATGAACATCAACAAGCACATGTACACGAACAATCACAAGAACAAGAACATGAACGGGAACAAGTTCGACAACACCGACACGAACTAGAACAAGGAGAAGAACTAGAACATGTACACGGACGAGAACAAGGACGAGAACATGAAAAAAAACAAAAACAAGAACACGAACGATAATAATAACACAGACGAGAACAAGCACGAGTACACGAACATGTACACGCACAAGAACAAGAACGAGAACATGAACTAGAACAAGAACGAGAACACGGACACGAACAAGAACAAGAACACGGACACGAACAGGATTGCGAACATACAAAAGAACAAGAACATGAACGAGAAGAAGATCGAGAACACGGACACAAACAAAAACAAGAACAACAACAAGAACATGTACACGAACGATAACAAGAAAGAGAACATGAACGGGAACGAGAACAGGAACAAGAACGGGATCAAGAAAGAAAACGGTAACAAGAACAAGAACACGAGGACAAACAAGAACAGAAAGATGTACGAGAACAAGAACAAGAACAGAAACAACAACAAGCACATGTACACGAACAATCACAAGAACAAGAACATGAACGGGGACGAGATCGACAACACCGAAACGAACAAGAACAAGGAGAAGAACTAGAACATGTACACGGTCGAGAACAAGGACGAGAACATGGAAAAAATCAAAAACAAGAACACGAACGAGAATAATAACATGGACGAGAACAAGGACGAGTACACGAACATGTTCACGCACAAGAACAAGAACGAGAACATGAACTAGAACAAGAACGAGAACACGGACCCGAACAAGAACAAAAACACGAACACGAACAGGATTGCGAACATAAAAAAGAACAAGAACATGAACGAGAAGAGGATCGAGAACACGGACACGATCAAGAACAAGAACAAGAACACGAACATGTACACGAACGATAACAAAACGAGAACATGAACGGGATCGAAAACAGGAACAACAACACGAACCAGAACAGGAACAAGACCAAGTACATGTACATGGACACGAACGAAAACAAGCACATAGACCAGAACAAAATCCAAGACATGGACACGGAAAAAAACAAGAAGAAGAACCAGAACATGTACACGAACGATAACAAGAACCAGCACATGAACGGGATCGAGAACAGGAACAACAACACGAACAAGAACAGGAACAAGACCAAGCAGATGTACAAGGACAAGAACAAGAACAAGAACATAAATCAGAACAAGATCCAGGACATGGACACGAACACGACCAAGAACAAGAACACGAACGCCATCAGGAACAACAACACGTCCGCGAGCAAGAACAAGAACGAAAACATGAACAACAACAAGCACATGTACACGAACAATCACAAGGACAAGAACATGAACGGTAACGAGAACAGGAACAAGAACGGGAGCAAGAACGAAAACGGTAACAATAACAAGAACACGAGGACAAACAAGGACAGAAAGATGTACGAGAACACGAACAGGAACAGGAACAACAACAAGCACATGTACACGAACAATGACAAGAACAAGAACATGAACGGGAACAAGATCGACAACACCGACACGAACACGAACAAGGAAAAGAACTAGAACATGTACACGGTCGAGAACAACGACGAGAACATGAAAAAGGACAAAAACAAGAACACGAACGAGAATGATAACACGGACGAGAACAAGGACGAGTACACGAACATGTACACGCACAAGAACACGAACGAGAACACGGACACGAACAAGAACAAGAACACGAACACGAACAGGATTGCGAACATAAAAAAGAACAAGAACATGAACGAGAAGAAGATCGAGAACACGGACACGATCAACAACAAGAACAAGAACAAGAACATGTACACGAACGATAACAAGAACGAGAACATGAACGGGATCGAAAACAGGAACAACAACACGATTAAGAACAGAAACGATAACAAGAACGAGAACATGAACGGGATCGAAAACAGGAACAACAACACGATCAAGAACAGGAACAAGACCAAGTACATGTACAAGGACAAGAACGAAAACAAAAACATAGACCAGAACAAGATCCAAGACATGGAAACGAAAAAGAACAAGGAGAAGAACTAGAACATGTACACGAACGATAACAAGAACCAGAACATGAACGGGAACGAGAACAGGAGCAACAACACGAACAAGAACAGGAACAAGACCAAGCACATGTACGAGGACACGAACAAGAACAAGAACATAAATCAGAACAAGATCCAGGACATGGACACGAACACGACCAAGAACAAGAACACGATCGCCATCAGGAACAAGAACACGTCCACGAGCAAGAACAAGAACGAAAACATGAACAACAACAAGCACATGTACACGAACAATCACAAGAACAAGAACATGAACGGGAACACGTTCGACAAAACCGATTCGCACATGAACAAGGAGAAGAACTAGAACATGTACACGGACGAGAACAAGGACGAGAACATCAGAAAAAAAACACAAACAAGAACACGAACGAGAATAATAACACGGACGATAACAAGGACGAGTACACGAACATGTACACGCACAAGAACACGAACGAGAACATGAACTAGAACAAGAACGAGAACACGGACACGAACAAGAACAAGAACACGAACACGAACAGGATTGCGAACATGTAAAGAACAAGAACATGAACGAGAAGAAGATCGAAAACACGGACACGATCAAAAACAAGAACAAGCACAAGAACATGTACACGATCGATAACAAGAACGAGAACATGAACGGGATCGAAAACAGGAACAAAAACACGATCAAGAACAGGAACAAGACCAAGCAGATGTACAAGGACAAGAACAAGAACAAGAACATAAATCAGAACAAGATCCAGGACATGGACACGAACACGACCAAGAACAAGAACACGAACGCCATCAGGAACAACAACACGTCCGCGAGCAAGAACAAGAACGAAAACATGAACAACAACAAGCACATGTACACGAACAATCACAAGAACAAGAACATGAACGGTAACGAGAACAGGAACAAGAACGGGAGCAAGAACGAAAACGGTAACAATAACAAGAACACGAGGACAAACAAGGACAGAAAGATGTACGAGAACAAGAACAAGAACAGAAACAACAACAAGCACATGTACACGAACAATGACAAGAACAAGCACATGAACGGGAACAAGATCGACAACGACGACACGAACACGAACAAGGAGAAGAACTAGAACATGTACACGGTCGAGAACAACGACGAGAACATGAAAAAGGACAAAAACAAGAACACGAACGAGAATGATAACACGGACGAGAACAAGGACGAGTACACGAACATGTACACGCACAAGAACACGAACGAAAACATGAACTAGAACAAGAACGAGAACACGGACACGAACAAGAACAAGAACACGAACACGAACAGGATTGCGAACATAAAAAAGAACAAGAACATGAACGAGAAGAAGATCGAGAACACGGACACGATCAAAAACAAGAACAAGAACAAGAACATGTACACGAACGATAACAAGAACGAGAACATGAACTGGATCGAAAACAGGAACAACAACACGATCAAGAACAGGAACGATAACAAGAACGAGAACATGAATGGGATCGAAAACAGGAACAACAACACGATCAAGAACAGGAACAAGACCAAGTACATGTACAAGGACAAGAACGAAAACAAGAACATAGACCAGAACAAGATCCAAGACATGGACACGAAAAAAAACAAGGAGAAGAACTAGAACATGTACACGAACGATACCAAGAACCAGAACATGAACGGGAACGAGAACAGGAGCAACAACACGAACAAGATCAGGAACATGACCAAGCACATGTACAAGGACTCGAACAAGAACAAGAACATGAATCAGAACAAGATCCAGGACATGGACACGAACATGACCAAGAACAAGAACACGATCGCCATTAGGAACAAGAACACGTCCGCGAGCAATAACAAGAACGAAAACATAAACAACAACAAGCACATGTACACGAACAATCACAAGAACAAGAACATGAACGCTAACGAGAACAGGAACAAGAACGGGAGCAAGAACGAAGACGGTAACAAGAACAAGAACACGAGGACAAACAAGGACGGAAAGATGTACGAGAACAAGTACACGAACAGAAACAACAACAAGAACATGTACACGAACAATGACAAGAACAAGAACATGAACGGGAACAAGATCGACAACACCGACACGAACAAGAACAAGGAGAAGAACTAGAACATGTACACGGTCGAGAACAAGGACGAGAACATGAAAAAGGACAAAAACAAGAACACGAACGAGAATAATAACACGGACGAGAACAAGGACGAGTACACGAACATGTACACGCACAAGAACACGAACGCGAACATGAACTAGAACAAGAACGAGAACACGGACACGAACAAGAACAAGAACACGAACACGAACAGGATTGCGAACATTAAAAAGAACAAAAACATGAACGAGGAGAAGATCGAGAACACGGACAAGATCAAAAACAAGAACAAGAACAAGAACATGTACACGAACGATAACAAGAACGAGAACATGAACGGGATCGAAAACAGGAACAACAACACGATCAAGAACAGGAACAAGACCAACTACATGTACAAGGACAAGAACGAAAACAAGAACATAGACCAGAACAAGATCCGAAACATGGACACGAAAAAGAACAAGAAGAAGAACTAGAACATGTACACGAACGATAACAAGAACCAGAACATGAACGGGAACGAGAACAGGAGCAACAACACGAACAAGAACAGGAACAAGACCAAGCACATGTACGAGGACACGAACAAGAACAAGAACATAAATCAGAACAAGATCCAGGACATGGACACGAACACGACCAAGAACAAGAACACGATCGCCATCAGGAACAAGAACACGTCCGCGAGCAAGAACAAGAACGAAAACATGAACAACAACAAGCACATGTACACGAACAATCACAAGAACAAGAACATGAACGGGAACAAGTTCGACAACACCGACTCGAACAAGAACAAGGAGAAGAACTAGAACATGTACACGGACGAGAACAAGGACGAGAACATGAAAAAGAACAAAAACAAGAACACGAACGAGAATAATAACACGGACGAGAACAAGGACGAGTACACGAACATGTACACGCTCAAGAACACGAACGAGAACATGAACTAGAACAAGAACGAGAACACGGACACGAACAAGAACAAGAACACGAACACGAACAGGATTGCTAACATAAAAAAGAACACGAACATGAACGAGAAGAAGATCGAGAACACGGACACGAACAAAAACAAGATCAAAAACAAGAACATGTACACGAACGATAACAAGAACGAGAACATGAACGGGAACGAGAACGGGAACAACAACACGAACAAGAACAGGAACAAGACCAAGTACATGTACAAGGACAAGAGCGAAAACAAGAACATAGACCAGAACAAGATCCCAGACATGCACACCAAGAAGAACACGAAGAAGAACTAGAACATGTACACGAACGATAACAAGAACGAGAACAAGAACAAATAGAAAACCATGTACACAAACGAGAACATGAACGAGAACAAGAACAAGAACAGAAGCAATAACGAGCACATGTACACCAACAAGAACAAGAACGAGAACATGAACGAAAATAAAAACAAGTACACGAACATGTACACGAACGAGAACAAGCACGAAAACATGAACGAGAACAAGATGAAAACACGAACATGAACAAGAACAAGTACAGGAACATGTACATGAACGAGAACATGAACGAGAACATGAGGAAGAACAGCAACAATAACAAGCACATGTACACGAACAAGACCAAGGACCAGAACACGAACAAGAACACAATCGAAAACGAGAACAGGAAAGAGAACAAGAACATGATGGAGAACACGAACAAAACAAAAGCAAGAACGAGAACGGTAACAAGAACAAGAAAACGAACACAAACAAGAACGAGAAAATGTACAAGAACAAGTTCGAGGACAGGAACAAGAACGAGAACAAGATCGAGAGCACGAATACGAACAAGAACAAGGAATAAAATTAGAACATGTACGCGAACGAGAACAAGAACGAGTACATGAGTATGAACGCGAACAAGAACACGAACAAGAACGAGAACACGAACGAGAACAAGAACGAGTACACGAACATGTACACGAACAAGAACACGAACGAACACATGAACTAGATCGAGAACAAGATCACGGACACGAACACGTACAAGATCGCGAACACGGACAGGGCTGCGATCAACAACAAGAACAAGAACAAGAACACGAACGAGAACAAGAACTGGAACACGAACGAGAACATAAACGAGAACAGAAACATGAACAAGAGCAAGAACGAGAACGGTAACAAGAACAAGAACGCGAACACAAACAAGAACAGGGAGATGTACGAGAACAAGAACAAGAACAGGAACAAGAAAAGGGACAGAAACGAGCACACGCACACGAACGAGAACAAGGAAAAAAACACGACAAGAAGACGAATGGGAACGAGAACAGGAACGAGAACATGAACGAGAACAAGAACACGAACAAGAACGAGAACACGAACGAGAACAAGAACGAGTACACGAACATGTACACGAACAAGAACAAGAACGAAAACATGAACTAGATCGAGAACAAGAACACGGACACGAACAAGTACAAGATCGCGAACACGGACAGGGCTGCGATCAAAAACAAGAACAAGAACAAGAACACGAACGAGAACAAGAACTGGAACACGAACGAGAACATAAACGAGAACAGAAACATAAACAAGAGCAAGAACGAGAACGGTAACAAGAACAAGAACGCGAACACAAACAAGAACAGGGAGATGTACGAGAACAAGAACAAGAACGGGAACACGAAAAGGAACAGAAACGAGCACACGCACACGGACGAGAACAAGAACAAGAGCACGAACACGAACAAAAACGATAACACGAACAAGAACAAGAACCAACACGAGAACATGTACACGTACAAGAACAAGAACGAGAACATAAACAAGAACGAGAAAATGGACGAGAACGAGAACACGAACAAGAACAGGAAAACGTACAAGTACGTGTACACGGACAAGAACAAGAACAAAAACATGAACGAGAAAAAGATCGAGAACACGGACACGCACAAGAACAAGACGAAGAACTAGATCATCTGGACGAACGAGAACAAGAACAAGTACACGTACATGTACACGATCAAGAACAGGAATGAGAACATGAACGAGGACAAGATCAAGAACATGAACATGTACACGAACAAGAACAAGAACGAGAACAAGAACACGAACAAGAACAAGGACAGAAACACGAACGGGATTGCGAACAAAGACAGGAACAAGAACGAGCACATGTGCACAAAACCGAACGACCACAACGACATGAACGAGAAAGAGATCAAGAACACGGATACGAACAAAAGGAAGAACAAGAACATGAACACGAACGAGAACTAGAACACGTACACGAACGAGAACAAGAACGAGAACACGACAAGAACAATAAAAAGAACATATACACGAACAAAAACAAGAACGAGAACACGAAAAAGTACACGAATATGTACTCGAACGAGAACATGAACGAGAACATGAACGGAAACAAGAACAAGAACCCGGACACTAACAAGAACAAGAACGCGGACGCGAACTGGAATGAGAATAAAAACAAGAATATGAACTGGTACCAGAACAGGAATGAAACCAAGAACAAGAACAAGACTGAGAACAAGAACGAGAGCAAAAACGAGAACAAGAACCAGAACAAGAACATGTACACGAATGAGAACAAGAACGAGATCGAGAACGAAAACAGGAACAGGAACAAGCACATCTACCTGAACAAGAACAAGAACACGAACATGAACATGAACGAGAACAAGATCGAGAACACGGACACGATTGAAAATAGGAATAATAACAAGTACGTGGAACAAGAATTAGAACATTTACACGACCGAGAACAAGAACGAGAACATGAACGAAAACAAGTACACGAACAAAAACATGAAGCAAAACAGAAACGTGAACAAAAACAAGAACAAGAACAGGAACTAGAACAAGCGGATGTACCCGAACAAGAAGAAGAACAAGAACATGAACAAGAACGAGAACAAGTTCGAGAACACGGACATGAACAAGAATTGGAACAAAAAAAACAACATGAGCAAGAACGAGCACGAGTACGAGAACATGTACACGATCAAGATGGGAAATGAGAACACGGACAAGAACAATAACAAGTACAAGAACATCTACACGAGCAAGACCAAGATCAAGAACATGAACATGTACAAGAACACGAACATGGACAAGAGCGAGAACATGCACAACGACAAGTGCACAAACAATAACGAGGACAAGCACAAACACCAGAACACGAACGAGAACAAAAACAGGAACAAAAATTAGAATGAGGACAAGAACATGAACAAGAAGTAGAATATGAATGAGAACAAGAACCTATACACGAACAAGAACGGGAACGAGTACATGAACGAGGACACGAACGAGGACGCGAACAAGAACAAGAACGAGAACAATAATGGGAACAAGAACAGAAACAATAACAAGAATTAAAACAAGAAAAAGAACAAGAACGAGAACAAGAACAAGAACAGGATCAAGAACGAGAGCAGAATCAGGAAAAGTAACAAGCACATGTACACGAACAAGAACAAGAATGAGAACAATAATGGGAACAGGAACAGAAAAAATTACAAGAATTAGAACGAGAAGAAGAACAAGAACTACAACACGATCAAGGAAACGAACACGAACAAAAACTGTGACGCGATCAAGAACAAGAACACGAACCAGAAAAAAAACATGTACACGCATAGGACCAAGAACATGAACACGAACAAGGACAAAATCAAGTACACGAACGAGAA
Organism: Phymatocera aterrima; assembly: GCA_963170745.1. Lineage (NCBI taxonomy): Eukaryota > Metazoa > Arthropoda > Insecta > Hymenoptera > Tenthredinidae > Phymatocera > Phymatocera aterrima. The sequence goes on along the minus strand of OY720669.1, from coordinate 319,358 downwards.
CGAGAACCAGAACATGAACGAGAACAAGAACAGAACACGAACACGAACAAGAACACAAACACGAACACGAACAGGATTGGGAACGAATACCAGCTCAAAAACAAAAACACGAACAGGAACAAGAACAAGAACAGGAACAAGCACGAGAGCAAGAACGAGAACGCCAACATGAACAAGAACAAGGACACGAACAAGAACATAAACAAGTACGGAAACATGTACACGAGCAAGAACAAGAACGAGAACATGAACATGAACAAGAACACGATCGAGAACAAGAACACGAACAAGATCAAGAACAAGTACAAGAACATGTACACGAACAAGAACAAGAACGAGAACATGAACATGAACGAGAACACGATCTAGAACACGGACATGGACAAGAATATGAACAAGAACAAGATCACGAACGAGAACTAGAACATGTACACGTACGAAAACAAGAACAAGAACACGAACACCCACAAGCAAGAGTACAAAAACATGAACGAGAACATGAACGAGAACGAGAACAATGACACGGACACTAACAACAACATGAACGCGAACACGAACAGGACTGAGAATAAAAACAAGAATACGAGCTGAAACCAGAACAGGAACGAAAACAAGATCACGAACAGTAACAAGGACAAGCAAATGTACACGAACAAGAACAAGTCAAAAACATTAACGAGAACAAATCGAGAACAGGACAAGAACAAGAAAAAGTACACGAGCATGTACTCGAACAAGAACATGAACGAGAACATGAACGAAAACAAGAACAAGAACACGTACATTAACAAGAACATGAACGCAAACATGAACCGGATTGAGAATAAAAACAAGAATACGAACTGAAGCCAGAACAGGAACGAAAACGAGAACAAGAACAAGAATGAGGACGAGAACAAGAACAAGAACCAGAACAAAAATATGTACACGAATGAGAACAAGAACAGGAACGAGAACAAAAACATGTACACGAACAAGAACGAGACCGAGAACATGAACGAGAACGCAGACAAGTCCACGCACGCGAACAGAAACATGAACAAGAACATGTACACAAACAAGAACAAGAACGAGAACACGAACAAGAAAACGAACGGAAACAGGAACAGTGACGGGAACGCAAACAAAAACATGAAAAAAAGCAGGAACATGAACGAGAACACGAACAAAAACAGGAACAAAAACAAGCACGTGTAGACGAACAAGAACAGGAACAAAAACATCAACCATAGCGAGAACAGGATCGAGAACACGGAGACGAACAGAAATAAAAACAAGAACAAGAACAGGAACAAGAACAAGAAAAAGTACAAGGACATGTACACGAACAAGAACACGAACAAGAACAAGAACAGGAACAAGAACATGTACCTGAACAAGAACACGAACAAGAACATGACCATTAATTAGAACAAGATCGAGAACACGGACACGAACAAAAATAGGAATAAGAACAAGAACGTGAAACAAAAACAAGGACATGTACACGAACAAGAACAAGAACGAGATCACGAACACAAACAAGAACGAGTACAAGATCACGGACACGCACACGAACAAGAACAAGATGAAGAACCAGAACATGTACATGAACGAGAACAATAACGAGCACATCAACACAAACATGAACGAAAACACGGAGTGGAACACGAACACCAACAAGAACAAAAACAAGTACAAAAACATGTACACGAACAAGAACAAGAATGAGAACATGACAATGAACGAGAACAAGATCGAGAACAGGGACATTAACAAGAACATGAACGCGAACATGGACCGGATTGAAAATAGAAACACGAATACGAACTGGAACATGAACAAGAACGAAAACACCAACGAGAACAAGAACGAAAACGAGTACAAGAATATGTACACGAACCAGAACAAGAACAAGACCACGAACGAGAACAAGAACAAGACAGGAACGATTACATGAATATGTACACGAACAAGAACAAGAACAAGACCACGATCGAGAACAAGAACAAGAACAGGAACACGACCAAGAACGAGAACAAGAACAAGAACACGAACACGAACAAGAACAATAACACGAACAAGAACAAGAACCAACACGACAACATGTACACGTACAAGAACAAGAACGAGAAGATGAACGAGAACAAGAACGGAAACACGAAGTAGAACAAGAACACCAACACGAACAGAAACGAGTACAAAAACATGTACACGAACAAGAACGTGAACGAGAACGTGAACGCGAATAAGAACAAAAACAGAGACACGAACGAAAACAATAACACGGACATGAACAGGAACAAGAACGAGAACGGCAAAAGAACAAATACATGGACACGAACAAGAACAAAAACATGAACATGAACGAGAACAAGATCGAGAATACGGACATGAACAAGAACTAGGAGAAAACTAGGACATGTACACGAACGAGAACAAGAACGAGAACGTGAACAAGAACAGAAACGAAAACACGAACGAGAACACGAACACGATCGAGAACAAGAACGAGAACATGAACGAGAACAAGAACGAGAACGAGAACATGAACGCGAACAAGAACAAAAACACGGACACGAACGAAAACAATAACACGGACATGAACAGGAACAAGAACGAGAACGGCAAGAGAACGAATACATGGACACGAACAAGAACAAGAGCATGAACATGAACGAGAACAAGATCGAGAACACGGACACGAACAAGAACAAGGAGAAGAACTAGGACATGTACACAAACGAGAACAAAAACGAAAACATGAACAAGAACAGAAACGAAAACACGAACGAGAACACGAACACGATCGAGAACAAGAACGAGAACATGAACAAGAACAAGAACGGCAACACGAAGTAGAACAAGAACACCAACACGAACAGAAGCGAGTACGAAAACATGTACACGAACGAGAACGAGAGCGAGAACATAATCGAGAAGAAGAACAGGAACAACAGCGTGAACACGGACAGGAACAAGACCAAGCACATGAACGAGAACAAGAACACGAACAAGAACAATAACACAAACGAGAACAAAAACCAGCTCGAGAACAGGTACACGAACGAGAACAAGAACGAGAACATGAACGAGAACAAGAACAAGAACACGGACACAACCAAGAACGAGTACAAGATCACGGACACGCACACGAACAAGAACAAGATGAAGAACCAGATCATGTACATGAACGAGAACAATAACGAGAACATCAACACAAACATGACCAGAAACACGAAGTAGAACACGAACAACAACAAGAACAAAAACGAGTACAAAAACATGTACACGAACGAGAACAAGAACGAGAACATGATCGAGAATAAGAACTATAACAACAACAAGAACAAGAACAGGAACAAGACCAAGCACATGAACAAGAACAAAAACAAGAAAACGAACACGAACAAAAACACAAACACGAACGAGAACAAGAACGAGTACCAGAACATGGACATGAACGAGAAGAAGGACGAGAACATGAACTAGGACAACAACAAGAACACGGATGAGAACAAGAACTGAAACGGGAACGAGATCAAGAACAAGAACAAAACCGGGAACGAGAATGAACACATGAACAAAAACAAGAACGAGAACGAGAACACGAACACGAACAAGAACGATAACGTGAACGAGAACTAGGAAACAAACAGCAACAAGAACAAGCACATGGAAACGGACAATAACAAGAGCAAGAATATGAACGAGAACAAGATTGAGAACCCGGACACAAGCAAGAACGAGGAGAAGAACTAGAACAGGTACACGAACGAGTACAGGATCGCGAAAATGCACACGAACGTGAACAGAAACACGAAGTAGAACGAGAACACCAACACGAACAGAAACGGGTACAAAAACATGTACACGAACGAGAACAAAAGCGAGAACATAATCGAGAAGAAGAACATGAACAACAGCAAGAACACGGACAGAAAGAAGACCAAGCACTCGAATGAGAACGGAAACAAGAACACGAAAACGAACAAGAACAATAACACGAACAAGAACGAGAACCAGCACGAGAACATGTACACGCACGAGAACAAGAACGAGAACACGAACAAGAACACGAACGGAAATACGAAGTAGAACAAGGACAATAACACGATTAAGAACAAGAACCAGCACGAGAACATGTACACGAACAAGAACAAGAACGAGAACACGAAAGAGAAACAGAACGAGAACATGAACAGGGATGAGAACAAGCACGAGAACGCTAACATGAACATGTACACGAACGAGAACAATAACGAGAACATCAACACAAACATGGCCGAAAACACGAAGTAGAACACGAACACCAACAAGAACGAAAACGAGTACAAAAACATGTACACGAACGAGAACAAGACCGAGAACATGATCGAGAATACGAACCGGAACAACACCAATAACAAGAACAGTAACAAGACCAAGCACATGAACAAGAACAAAAACAAGAAAACGATCACGAGCAAGAACACAAACACGAACGAGAACAAGAACGAGTTCCAGAACATGGACATCAACGAGAAGAAGGACGAGAACATGAACTGGGACAAGAACAAGAACACGGATGAGAACAAGAACTGAAACGGGAACGAGATCATGAACAAGAACAAGAACAAAACCGAGAACAAAAACGAAAACATGAACAAAAACAAGAACGAGAACGAGAACACGAACGCGAACAAGAACGATAACATTAACGAGAACTAGGAAACACACAGCAACAAGAACAAGCACATGGAAACGAACAATAACAAGAACAAGAATATGAACGAGAACAAGATTGAGAACCCGGACGCAAGCAAGAACGAGGAGAAGAACTAGAACAGGTACACGAACGAGTACAGGATCGAGAAAATGCACAAGAACAAGAACAGAAACACGAAGTAGAACAAGAACACCAACACGAACAGAAACGAGTACAAAAACATGTACACGAACGAGAACAAAAGCGAGAACATAATCGAGAAGAAGAACAGGAACTACAGCACGAACACGGACAGGAAGAAGACCACGGACTCGAACGAGAACGGAAACAAGAACACGAACACGAACAAGAACAAGAACCAGCACGAGAACATGTACACGATCGAGAACAAGAACGAGAACATGAACAAGAACAAGAACGTAACACGAAGTGGAACAAGGACAATAACACGAACAAGAACAAGAACCAGCACGAGAACATGTACACGAACAAGAACAAGAACGAGAACATGAACAAGAACAAGAACGAGAACATGAACAAGAACAAGAACGGAAACACGAAGTAGAACAAGAACACCAACACGAACAGAATCGAGTACAAAAACATGTACACGAACAAGAACGAGATCGAGAACATGAACGCGAATAAGAACAAAAACACGGACACGAACGAAACCAATAACACCTACATGAACAGGAACAAGGACGAGAACGGCGAGAGAACAAATACATGAACACGAACAAGAACAAGAACGAGAACATCAACAAGAACAGAAACAAAAACACGACCGAGAACACGAACACGATCGAGAACAAGAACGAGAACACAATCAAGAACAAGAACAAAAACAAGAACACGAACACGAACACGAACAAGTACAGGAACATGTACACGAACAAGAACAAGAACGATGACATGAATGAGAACACGATCAAGATCAGGATAGAGAACCAGCACATGTACACGAACAGAAACAAAAACGACAACATGAGTGAGAACAAGATCGAGAACACGGACATGAACAGGAACAAAAACAAGAAAGAGACCGAGAATGTGAACATGAGCGAGAACGAGAACGAGAACATGAACAGGAACGAGAACAAGAACAAGAACACGAACACGACCAAGAACAAGTACAAGTACAAGAACGTTGACATCAGCAAGAACACGATTGAGAACAGGAACAAAAACCAGCACATGTACACGAACGAAAACCAGAACAACAACTTGCACGAGAACAAGATCGAAAACACGGACACGAACAGGAACAAAAACAAGAACGAGAACATGTACACGAACGAGAACAAGGATGAGAACATGAACGAGAACAAGATCAAGAACATGAACATGCACACGAACAAGAACAAGAACAAGACCAAGAACGAGAACAAGAACAAGAACACGAACAAGAATAAGAATACCAACAAGAACAAAAACAAGTACAAGAACACGTACACGAACAATGACAAGAACGAGAACATGGACGAGAAAGAGATCACGAACAAGAACACGACCAAGAACAAGAACAAGAACAAGGACAATAACACAAACAAGAAAAAGAACAAGTACGAGAACGTGTACATGAACAAGAACATGAACTAGAACAAGATCGAGAACACGAACGAGAACGAGAACAACAACAAGAACAAGAACACGAACGAGAACAAGATCACAAAGGAGAACACGAACAACTACAAGAACATGTACACGAACAGTCACAAGATCGAGAACAATCACAAGAACACGAAGATGCACAGGAACAAGAACAAGTACTAGAACATGTATACGAACGAGAACGAGACCGAGAACATGAACTAGAACAAAAACGAAAACACGGACACGAGCAAGAAATAGAACACAAACACGAACAGGATGGCGAACAAAAACAAAAACAAGAACAAGAACGCGAACACGAACACGAACGAGAACAAGAGCAAGAACACGAACGAGAACAAGAACAAGAACAAGAACGAGAAGGAGTACAAGAATGTGTACACGAACAAGAACAAGAACAAAAACACGAACGAGAACAAGAACAAGAACTAGTACAAGAATATGTACACGAACAAGAACAAGAACAAGACCACGAACCAGAATAAGAACAAGAACAGGAACACGACCAAGAACGAGAACACAAACAAGAACACGAACACGAACAAAAACAATGACCCGAACAAGAACAAGAACCAACACGAGAACATGTACACGTACAAGCACAAGAACGAGAACATGAACAAGAACAAGAACGGAAACACGAAGTAGAACAAGAACACCAACACGAACAGAAACAAGTACAAAAACACGTACACGAACGAGAACGAGAACGAGGACGTGAACGCGAATAAGAACAAAAACACGGACACCATCGAAAACAATTACACGGACATGAACAGGAACGAGAACGAGAACGGCAAGAGAACAAATTAATGGACACGGACAAGAACAAGAACATGAACATGAACGAGAACATGATCGAGAACAGGGACATTACCAAGAACATGAACGGAAACACGAAGTAGAACAAGGCCAATAACACGAACAAGAACACGAACCAGCACGAGAACATGTACACGAACGAGAACAAGAACGAGAAGATGAACAAGAACAAGAACGGAAACACGAAGTAGAACGAGGACAATAACACGAACAAGAATAAGAACCAGCACGAGAACATGTACACGAACAAGAACAAGAACGAGAACATGAACAAGAACAAGAACGAGAACATGAACAAGAACAAGAACGAAAAGATGTAAGAGAACAAGTACAAGATCAGGAACAAGAACGAGCACATGTGCACAAAACCGAACAACCACAAGGACATGAGCGAGAACAAGATTGAGAATACGGATACGAACAAGAACAAAAACGAGAACGAGAACACGAAAGAGAAAAAGAACGAGAACATGAACAGGAATGAGAACGAGCACGAGAACGCGAACATGAACATGTACACGAACGAGAACAATAACGAGAACATCAACACAAACATGACCGAAAACACGAAGTAGAACACGAACACCAACAAGAACAAAAACATGTACACGAACGAGAACAAGAACGAGAACATGATCGAGAATACGAACCGGAACAACAACACGAACAAAATCAGGAACAAGACCACGCACATGAACAAGAACAATAACAAGAAAACGAACACGAACAAGAACACAAACACGAACGAGAACAAGAACGAGTACCAGAACATGGACATGAACGAGAAGAAGGACGAGAACATGAACTAGGACACGAACAAGAACACGGACGAGAACAAGAACTGAAACGGGAACGAGATCACGAACAAGAACCAGAACAAAACCGAGAACAAAAACGAAAACATGAACAAAAACAAGAACGAGAACGAGAACACGAACACGAACAAGAACGATAACATTAACGAGAACTAGGAAACAAACACCAACAAGGACATGCGCATGAAAACGAACAATAACAAGAAAAAGAATATGATCGAGAACATGATTGAGAACCCGGACACGACCAAGAACGAGAAGAAGAACTAGAACAGGTACACGAATGAGTACAGGATCGAGAAAATGCACAAGAACAAGAACAGAAACACGAAGTAGAACAAGAACACCAACACGAACAGAAACGAGTACAAAAACATGTACACGAACGAAAACAAAAGCGAGAACATAATCGAGAAGAAGAACAGGAACTACAGCAAGAACACGGACAGGAAGAAGACCAAGCACTCGAACGAGAACGGAAACAAGAACACGAACACGAACAAGAACAATAACACGAACAAGAACGAGAACCAGCACGAGAACATGTACACGAACGAGAACAAGAACGAGAACATGAACAAGAACAAGAACGGAAACACGGAGTAGAACAAGGACAATAACACGAACAAGAACAAGAACCAGCACGAGAACATGTGCACGAACAAGAACAAGAACGAGAACATGAACAAGAACAAGAACGAGAACATGAAGATGCACAGGAACAAGAACAAGTACTAGAACATGTATACGAACGAGAACGAGACCGAGAACATGAACTAGAACGAGAACGAAAACACGGACACGAGCAAGAAAAAGAACACAATCACGAAAAGGATTGCGAACAAAAACAAAAACAAGAACACGAACGCGAACACGAATACGATCGAGAACAAGAGCAAGAACACGAACGAGAACAAGAACAAGAACAAGAACGAAAACGAGTACAAGAATATGTACACGAACAAGAACAAGAACAAGAACACGAACGAGAACAAGAACAAGAACAAGAACACGAACGAGAACAAGAACAAGAACAAGAACGAGTACAAGAATATGTACACGAACAAGAACAAGAACAAGACCACGAACGAGAACAAGAACAAGAACAGAAACACGACCAAGAACGAGAACAAGAACAAGAACACGAACACGAACAAGAACAATAACACGAACAAGAACGAGAACCAACACGACAACATGTACACGTACAAGAACAAGAACGAGAACATGAACGAGAACAAGAACGGAAACACGAAGTAGAACAAGAACATCAACACGAACAGAAACGAGTACAAAAACATGTACACGAACAAGAACGAGAACGAGAACGTGAACGCGAATAAGAACAAAAACCCGGACACGAACGAAAACAATAACACGGACATGAACAGAAACAAGAACGAGAACGGCATGAGAACAAATACATGGACACGAACAAGAACAAGAACATGAACATGAACGAGAACAAGATCGAGAACACGGACACGAACAAGAACTAGGAGAAAACTAGGACATGTACACGAACGAGAACAAGAACGAGAACATGAACAAGAACAGAAACAAAAACACGAACGAGAACACGAACACGATCGAGAACAAGAACTAGAACATGAACAAGAACAAGAATGGAAACACGAAGTAGAACAAGAACACCAACACGAACAGAAACGAGTACGAAAACATGTACACGAACAAGAACGAGTACGAGAACACGAACGCGAACAAGAACAAAAACACGGACACGAACGAAAGCAATAACACGGACATGAACAGGAACAAGAACGAGAACGGCAAGAGAACGAATACATGGACACGAACACGAACAAGAACATGAACATGAACGAGAACAAGATCGAGAACACGGACACGAACAAGAACAAGGAGAAGAACTAGGACATGTACACGGACGAGAACAAAAACGCGAACATGAACAAGAACAGAAACGAAAACACGAATGAGAACACGAACACGATCGAGAACAAGAACGAGAACATGAACAAGAACAAGAACGGCAACACGAAGTAGAACAAGAACACCAACTGAACAGAAACGAGTACACAAACATGTACATGAACGAGAACGAGAGCGAGAACATAATCGAGAAGAAGAACAGGAACAACAGCAAGAACAAGGACAGGAACAAGACCAAGCAGATGAACAAGAACAAGAACACGAACAAGAACAATAACACGAACGAGAACAAAAACCAGCTCGAGAACAGGTACACGAACAAGAACAAGAACGAGAACATGAACGAGAACAAGATCAAGAACACGGACACAAACAAGAACGAGTACAAGATCACGGACACGCACACGAACGAGAACAAGATATAGAACCGGAACATGTACACGAACGAGAAGAATAACGAGAACATCAACACAAACATGACCGGAAACACGGAGTAGAACATGAACACCAACAAGAACAAAAACGAGTACAAAAACATGTACACGAACAAGAACAAGAATGAGAACATGACAATGAACGAAAACAAGATCGAGAACAGGGACATTTACATGAACGTGAACGCGAACACGAACCGGATTGAGAATAAAAACAAGAATACGAACTGGAACCAGAACAGGAACAAAACTAAGAACCCGAACAAGAATGAGAACAAAAACGAAAGCAAAAACGAGATCGAGAACCAGAACAAGATTATGTACGCGTACAAGAACAAGAACGAGAACATGAAGATGCACAGGAACAAGAACGAGTACGAGAACATGTATACGAACGAGAACGAGACCGAGAACATGAACTAGAACGAGAACGAAAACACGGACACGAGCAAGAAAAAGAACACAAACACGAACAGGATTGCGAACAAACACAAAAACAAGAACACGAACGCGAACACGAACACGAACGAGAACAAGAACAAGAACACGAACGAAAACAAGAACAAGAACAAGAACGAAAACGAGTACAAGAATATGTACACGAACAAGAACAAGAACAAGAACACGAACGAGAACAAGAACAAGAACAAGACCACGAACGAGAACAAGAACAAGAACAGGAACACGACCAAGAACAAGAACAAGAACAAGAACACAAACACGAACAAGAACAATAACACGAACAAGAACAAGAACCAACACGACAACATGTACACGTACAAGAACAAGAACGAGAACACGAACGAGAACAAGAACAAGAACACGACAAGAACAAGAAAAAGTACACGAACATGTACTCGAACAAAAACATGAACGAAAACTTGAACGGAAACACAAACAAGAACACGGACACTATCAAGAACAAGAACAAGAACACGAACAAGATCAAGAACAAGTGAAGGAACATGTACATGAACAAGAAAAAGAACGAGAACCTGGACATGAACAAGAACACGATCGAGAACACGGACACTCACAAGAATAAGATCAAGAACATGAACATGAACGAGAGCTAGAACATGTACACGAACGAGAACAAGAACGAGAACACGAACAAGAACGAGGAAAAGAACACGAAAATGTACTCGAACAAGAACAAGAACGAGAACATGAACGAGAACGAGAACAAGAACACGGACACGAACGAGAATGAGAACAAGAACATGAACATGAACGGGAACCAGAACATTCACACGTACGAGATCATGAACGGGAACAAGAAGGAGAACAGTAAAAAGGACAAGCGAATGTACACGATCAAGAACAAGGACAACAACATGAACGAGAACGAGAACAAGATCGAGAACACGGACACGAACAAGAATAAGAACAAGAAGGAGTACACGAACAGAACCAGAACAAGTACGAGAACATGTACACTAACCAAAACAAGAAGGAAACCATGAACATGAACGAGAACAAGATCGAGAACACGGACATTAAGAAGAATATGAAGGCGAACACGAACAGTATTGACAATAAATACAAGAATATGGAATGGAACCGGAACAAGAATGAGAACACGAACGAGAACTAGAACATGTACACGAACGAGAACTGGACGAGAACAGGAAAAAGTACACGAACATGTACTCGAACATGAACATGGACGAGAACATGAACGGAACAAAGAACAAGAACACGGTTATCAACGAGAACATGAACGCGAACACGAACAGGATTGAGAATAAAAACAAGAATACGAACTTGAACCAGAACAGGAACGAAAACAAGAACAAGATCAAGAATGAGGGCAAGAACGCGAGCCATAACGAGAACAAGAACCAGAACAAAAACATGTACACGAATAAGAACAAGAACAGGAACAAGAACAAAAACATGTACACAAACAAGAACAAGAACAAGAACATGGATATGAACGAGAACAAGATCGAAAACACGGACACAAACAAAAATAGGAATAAGAACAAGTACGTGAAACAAGAACTAGAACATTTACAGGCACGAGAACGAGAACGAGATCATGAACGAGAACAAGTACAAGAACAAGTACAAGAACAAGAACGAGGAAAAGCATGAAAACAAGAACACGAACACGATCAAAAACAAGAACAAGAACAGGAACGGGATCAAGAACAAGAGCAAGAACGAGAACATGGTCAACAACAAGTACAAGAACAGGAACGAGGAAAAGCATAAAAACAAGAACACGAACACGAACAAAAACAAGAAGAAGAATAAGAACGAGGACAAGAACACGAACAAGGAGTAGAATATTTATGAGAACAAGAACAAGAATAAGAACACGAACAAGAACGAAAACGAGAGCTAGAACGAGAACGGAAACAACAACAAGTACAAGAAGAAAAACGAGGACTAGAAAATGTACACGACCGAGAACAGGAACAAGAACATGGACGATAACACGAAAAAGGACACGAAAAAGAACATAAACGAGAACAAGAACGGAAACAAGAACACGGCCGGGACGGACAACAAAAACGGAAATATATACGAAAACAAGAACGAGAACAAGAACAATAACGAGAACACGACCACGAAGAAGAACAAAAACAAGAACGAGAGCAAGAAGGAGGAAAAGAACCAGAACAAGAACATGTGCACGAATGAGAACAAAAACAAGAACACGAACAGGAACGAGAACAAAAACATGTACACGAACATGAACGAGAACGGAAACAAGTGCACGCACGCGAACAAGAACAAAAACAAGAACATGTACACGAACAAGAACATGAACGAGAACGTGAACAAGAACACGAACGGGAACAGGAACGGGGACGGGAACTAGAACAAAAACAAGAACAAAAACAGTAACAAAAACCAGAACACGCAGGTGTAAACGAACAAGAACAGGGACAAAAACATGAACAATAGCGAGAACAAGATCGAGAACACGGACACGAACAAGAATGAGAACAAAAACAAGAACAAGAACAAGAACACGAACAAGAACATAAACACGAACAAGAACACGAACAAGTACAAGAACATGTACACGAACAAGAACAAGATCGAGAACATGAACCAGAATAAGAACACGAACACGAACACGACCAAGAACAAGAACACGAACACGAAGAGGATTGGAAACAACTACAGGATCGAAAACAAAAACACTAACAGGAACGAAAACAAGAACTGGAATACGAACGAAAGCAAGAACGAGAACGCAAACAAAAACACGAACAAGAACACGAGCCGATACAGAAACATGAACGAATACAAGAACCAGAACAGGAACAAGAACAAGCTTATATTCACGAACAAGAACAAGAACATGAACAAAAACACGAACGGGAACAAGAACATGGACAAGAACGAGAATTAAAACGAAAACACGGACAAGAACGAAAACAGGAACATGAACGAGAACAAGAACAAGAACAGTAACAAGGACAAGCGCGTGTAGACGAACAAGAACACGGACAAAAACATGAACAATAGTGAGAACAAGATCGCGAACACGGACACGAACAAGAATAAAAACAAGAACAAGAACAGGAACAAGAACAAAAACGAGTACACGGACACATACACGAACAAGTACAGGAACAAGGACAAGAACAGGAACAAGAACAAGCACATGTACCCGAACAAGAACAAGAACAAGAACATGAATATGAACGAGAACAAGATCGAAAACACGGACACGAACAAAAATAGGAATAAGAACAAGTACGTGAAACAAGAACTAGAACATTTACAGGAACGAGAACGAGAACAAGAACATGAACGAGAACGAGTACAAGAACACGCCCAAAAACGAAAACACGAACAAGAACGAGAACACGAACAAGAACGAGAACATGTACCCAAACAAGAACAAGAACAAGAGCAAGAACAAGATCAAAACCATGTACACGAAAAAGAACGAAAACTGAAACATGTACGAGAACAAAAACAAGACCACGCACGCGATCCATACCAAGAACGAGAACAAGAATTAAAACAAGAACACGAACAGGAACGGGATCAAGAACAAGAGCAAGAACGAGAACATGTACAACAACAAGTACACAAACAAGAACGAGGACACGCATAAAAACAAGAACACGAACACGAACAAAAACAAGAACAAGAATAAGAACGAGGACAAGAACACGAACAAGGAGTAGAATGTTTATGAGAACAAGAACAAGAACGAGATGATTATCATGAACCCGAACAAGATCGAGAACACGGACATGAACAGGAATGAGAACAAGAACGAGAACACGAACGAGAACAAGAACACGAACAAGAACAAGAACACGATCAAAAAGAAGAACACGAACAAGTACCAGAACAAGCACATGAACGAGAACAAGATCAAGAACACGATCAAGAACAAGAACAAGAACAAGAACAAGAACAAGATCAAAAACAAGAACATGAACAAGTACCGGAACAAGAACATGAACGAGAACACGAACGAAAACAAGAACACGAACAAGAACAAGAACACGATCAGAAAGAAGAACACGAACAAGTACCAGAACAAGCACATGAACGAGAACAAGATCAAGAACACGATCAAGAACAAGAACAAGAACAAGAACAAGAACACGAACAGAAACAAGAACACGAACATGTCCACGAACAAGAACAAGACCGTTGACATGAATGAGAACACGAACAAGATCAGGAACAAGAACCAGCACATGCACACGAACAGAAACAAGAACAAGTACATGAGCGAGAACTAGATCGAGAACACGGACGCAAACAGAAACAAAAACACGAACAAGAACGAGAATGTGTACATGAGCGAGAACGAGGACGAGAACATGAACAGAAACATGAACAAGAACAAGAACACGAACAAGACCAAGAACAAGTACAAGAACATGACGCGAACAATAACAAGAACGAGAACATGAACGAGAACACGAACAAGAACAGCAAAAAGAACAAGCACATGTACACAAACAAGAACGAGAACGAGAACATGAACTAGAACAAGAACGAGAACACGGAGACGAACAAGAACAAGACGGAAAACTAGATCATCTGGACGAATGAGAACAAGAATGGCTTGATGAACAAAATCAAAAACAAGAACACGGACAAGAACACAAACATCAACGACAACAAGAACAAGTACGAGAACATGTACATGGGCGGGAACAAGAACGAGAACACGGATACGAACAAGAACAGGAACAAAAACGAGAACGAGAATATGTACACGAGCGAGAACGAGACCGAGACCATGAACAAGAACAAGAACAAGAACAAGAACCCGAACAAGATCGAGAACACGGACATGAACAGGAATGAGAACAAGAACGAGAACACGAACGAGAACAAGAACAAGAACACGACAAGTACAAGAGAAAGTACACGAACATGTACTCGAACAAGAACATGATCGAGAACTTGAACGGAAACAAGAACAAAAACACGGACACTAACAAGAAAAAGAACGCGAACACGAACAGGATTGAGAATGAAAACAAGAATGCGAACTCGAACCAGAACAGGAACGAAACTACGAACACGAACAAGAAGAAGAACAAGAACAAGAACAAGGACACGAACACAAACAGGATCATGAACGAGAACAAGAACAAGAACCGTCACAAGAACAGGCAAATGTACACGGACAAGAACGAGAACGAGAACATGAACATGAACGAGAACAAGATCGCGAACACGGACATGAACAAGAATAAGAACAAGAACGAGAACACGAACAAGAAGTAGAACGTGTACACGATCGAGAACATGAACAAGAACACGACAAGAACAAGAAAAAGTACACGAACATGTACTCGAACAAAAACATGAACGAAAACTTGAACGGAAACACAAACAAGAACACAGACACTATCAAGAACAAGAACAAGAACACGAACAAGATCAAGAACAAGTGAAGGAACGTGTACATGAACAAGAACAAGAACGAGAACCTGGACATGAACAAGAACACGATCGAGAACACGGACACTCACAAGAATAAGAACAAGAACATGAACATGAACGAGAACTAGAACATGTACACGAACGAGAACAAGAACGAGAACACGAACAAGAACGAGGAAAAGTACACGAAAATGTACTCGAACAAGAACAAGAACGAGAACATGAACGAGAACGAGAACAAGAACACGGACACGAACGAGAATGAGAACAAGAACATGAACATGAACGGGAACCAGAACATTCACACGTACGAGATCATGAACGGGAACAAGAAGGAGAACAGTAAGAAGGACAAGCAAATGTACACGATCAAGAACAAGGACAACAACATGAACGAGAACGAGAACAAGATCGAGAACACGGACACGAACAAGAATAAGAACAAGAAGGAGTACACGAACAGAACCAGAACAAGTACGAGAACATGTACACTAACCAAAACAAGAAGGAAACCATGAACATGAACGAGAACAAGATCGAGAACACGGACATTAAAAAGAATATGAAGGCGAACACGAACAGTATTGACAATAAATACAAGAATATGGAATGGAACCGGAACAAGAATGAGAACACGAACGAGAACTAGAACATGTACACGAACGAGAACTGGACGAGAACAGG
Organism: Phymatocera aterrima; assembly: GCA_963170745.1. Taxonomy (NCBI): domain Eukaryota; kingdom Metazoa; phylum Arthropoda; class Insecta; order Hymenoptera; family Tenthredinidae; genus Phymatocera; species Phymatocera aterrima. The sequence goes on along the minus strand of OY720669.1, from coordinate 302,502 downwards.
AAAAAGTACACGAACATGTACTCGAACATGAACATGGACGAGAACATGAACGGAACAAAGAACAAGAACACGGTTATTAACGAGAACATGAACGCGAACACGAACAGGATTGAGAATAACAACAAGAATACGAACTTGAACCAGAACAGGAATGAAAACAAGAACAAGAACAAGAATGAGGGCAAGAACGAGAGCCATAACGAGAACAAGAACCAGAACAAAAACATGTACACGAATGAGAACAAGAACAGGAACAAGAACACAAACATGTACACAAACAAGAACAAGAACAAGAACATGGATATGAACGAGAACAAGATCGAAAACACGGACACAAACAAAAATAGGAATAAGAACAAGTACGTGAAACAAGAACTGGAACATTTACAGGCACGAGAACGAGAACGAGATCATGAACGAGAACAAGTACAAGAACAAGTACAAGAACAAGAACGAGGAAAAGCATAAAAACAAGAACACGAACACGATCAAAAACAAGAACAAGAACATGAACGGGATCAAGAACAAGAGCAAGAACGAGAACATGTTCAACAACAAGTACAAGAACAAGAACGAGGAAAAGCATAAAAACAAGAACACGAACACGAACAAAAACAAGAAGAAGAATAAGAACGAGGACAAGAACACGAACAAGGAGTAGAATATTTATGAGAACAAGAACAAGAATAAGAACACGAACAAGAACGAAAACGAGAGCTAGAACGAGAACGGAAACAACAACAAGTACAAGAAGAAGAACGAGGACTAGAAAATGTACACGACCGAGAACAGGAACAAGAACATGGACGAGAACACGAAAAAGGACACGAAAAAGAACATAAACGAGAACAAGAACGGAAACAAGAACACGGCCGGGACGGACAACAAAAACGGAAATATATACGAAAACAAGAACGAGAACAAGAACAATAACGAGAACACGACCACGAAGAAGAACAAAAACAAGAACGAGAGCAAGAAGGAGGAAAAGAACCAGAACAAGAACATGTGCACGAATGAGAACAAAAACAAGAACACGAACAGGAACGAGAACAAAAACATGTACACGAACATGAACGAGAACGGAAACAAGTGCACGCACGCGAACAAGAACAAAAACAAGAACATGTACACGAACAAGAACATGAACGAGAACGTGAACAAGAACACGAACGGGAACAGGAACGGGGACGGGAACTAGAACAAAAACAAGAACAAAAACAGTAACAAAAACCAGAACACGCAGGTGTAAACGAACAAGAACAGGGACAAAAACATGAACAATAGCGAGAACAAGATCGAGAACACGGACACGAACAAGAATAAGAACAAAAACAAGAACAAGAACAAGAACACGAACAAGAACATAAACACGAACAAGAACACGAACAAGTACAAGAACATGTACACGAACAAGAACAAGATCGAGAACATGAACCAGAAAAAGAACACGAACACGAACACGACCAAGAACAAGAACACGAACACGAAGAGGATTGGAAACAACTACAGGATCGAAAACAAAAACACTAACAGGAACGAAAACAAGAACTGGAATACGAACGAAAGCAAGAACGAGAACGCAAACAAGAACACGAACAAGAACACGAGCCGATACAGAAACATGAACGAATACAAGAACCAGAACAGGAACAAGAACAAGCTTATATTCACGAACAAGAACAAGAACATGAACAAAAACACGAACGGGAACAAGAACAGGGACAAGAACGAGAATTAAAACGAAAACACGGACAAGAACGAAAACAGGAACATGAACGAGAACAAGAACAAGAACAGTAACAAGGACAAGCGCGTGTAGACGAACAAGAACACGGACAAAAACATGAACAATAGTGAGAACAAGATCGCGAACACGGACACGAACAAGAATAAAAACAAGAACAAGAACAGGAACAAGAACAAAAACGAGTACACGGACACATACACGAACAAGTACAGGAACAAGGACAAGAACAGGAACAAGAACAAGCACATGTACCCGAACAAGAACAAGAACAAGAACATGAATATGAACGAGAACAAGATCGAAAACACGGACACGAACAAAAATAGGAATAAGAACAAGTACGTGAAACAAGAACTAGAACATTTACAGGAACGAGAACGAGAACAAGAACATGAACGAGAACGAGTACAAGAACACGCCCAAAAACGAAAACACGAACAAGAACGAGAACACGAACAAGAACGAGAACATGTACCCAAACAAGAACAAGAACAAGAGCAAGAACAAGATCAAAACCATGTACACGAAAAAGAACGAAAACTGAAACATGTACGAGAACAAAAACAAGACCACGCACGCGATCCATACCAAGAACGAGAACAAGAATTAAAACAAGAACACGAACAGGAACGGGATCAAGAACAAGAGCAAGAACGAGAACATGTACAACAACAAGTACACAAACAAGAACGAGGACACGCATAAAAACAAGAACACGAACACGAACAAAAACAAGAACAAGAATAAGAACGAGGACAAGAACACGAACAAGGAGTAGAATGTTTATGAGAACAAGAACAAGAATAAGAACACGAACAAGAACGAATACAAGAGCTAGAACGAGAACGGAAACAACAACAAGTACAAGAAGAAGAACGAGGACTAGAACATGTACACGAACGAGAACAGGAACAAGAACATGGACGAGAACACGAACAAGGATACGAACAAGAACATAAACGAGATCAAGAACGGAAACAAGAACAGAAACAAGAACAAGAACAAAAACGGGAACGAAAACAAGAACAAGAACAGGAACAAAAACGAAAGCAGGAACAGAAACAAGAACACGGACGGGACGGACAACAAAAACGGAAATATATATACGAACACGAGAACGAGAACAAGAACAATAACGAGAACACGACCACGAAGAAGAACAAGAACAAGAACGAAAGCAAGAAGGAGAAAAAGAACCAGAATAAGAACATGTACACGAATGAGAACAAAAACAAGAACACGAACAGAAACGAGAACAACAACATGTACACGAACATGAACGAGAACGGAAACAAGTGCACGCACGCGAACAAGAACAAAAACAAGAACATGTACACCAACAAGAACAAGAACGAGAACGTGAACAAGAACACGAACGGGAACAAGAACGGGGACGGGAACTAGAACGAAAACAAGAACAAAAACAGGAACATGAACGAGAACAAGAACAAAAACAGAAACAAGAGCACGCAGGTGTAGACGAACAAAAACAGGGACAAAAACAACAACAATAGCGAGAACAAGATCGAGAACACGAAGACGAACAAGAATGAGAACAAGAACAAGAACAGGAACACTAACAAGAAAGAGTAAAAGAACATGTACACGAACAAGAATAAGAACAAGAACAAGAACATGAACGAGAACATTAACGGATACAAGAACAAGAACACGGACAATAACAAAAACATGAACGCGAACACGAATGGGATTAAGGATAAAAACAAGAATACGAACTGGAACCAGAACAGGAACGAAAACAAGAACAAGAACAAGAATGAGGACAAGAACAGGGACGGGAACGAGAACAAAAACATAACGAAAAACAGGAACATGAACGAGAACAAGAACAAGAACTGGAACACGAACAAGCACGTGTAGACGAACAAAAACAGGGACAAAAACAACAACAATAGGGAGAACAAGATCGAGAACACGAAGACGAACAAGAGTGAGAACAAGAACAAGAACAGGAACACGAACAAGAAAGAGTACAAGGACGTGTACACGAACAAGAACGAGAACGAGAACAATAACAGAAACAGAAACGAGCACATGTACCTGAACAAGAACAAGAACAAGAACATGAACATTTACGAGATTAAGATCGAGAACTTGGACACGAACAAGAATAGGAATAAGAACAAGAACGTGAAACAAGAACAAGAACATGTACACGATCGAGATCAAGAGCGAGAACATGAACGAGAACGGAGACAAGTCCACGCACGCGAACAAAAACAAGAACAAGAACATGTAGGCAAACAAGAACAAGAACACGAACGAGAACAACAACAGGGACGTAAACGAGAACAAAAACATACCGAAAAACAGGAACATGAACGAGAACAAGAACAAGAACAGGAACAAGAACAACCACGTGTAGACGAACAAAAACAGGGACAAAAACATGAACAATAGCGAGAACAAGATCGAGAACACGAAGACGAACAAGAATGAAAATAAGAACAAGAACAGGAACAAGAACATGAACATTAACGAGAACAAGATCGAGAACACGGACACGAACAAAAATAGTAATAAAAAAAAGAACGTGAAACAAGAAAAAAAACATGTACACGATCGAGAACAAGAGAGAGAACATGTACAAGAACAAGAACAAAAACAAAAACACGAACAATAACAAGAACAAGGACAAGAAAACGAATAAGAACGTGGACAAGCACATGAACAAGAACAAGAACAAAAACGAAATCAGATCAAGAAAAAGACCGAGAAAAAGAACAGGAACAAGAACTCGAACATGAACGAGAACGGAAACGAGAACAGAAACGAGATCAAGAATTAGAACAAAAACAAGAACAAGATCGAGAACAAGAACAAGAATAGGAACAAGAACGAAAACACGAACAAGAACAAGATCAAGTACAAGAACATGTACACGCACAAGAACAAGAACGGGAACAAGAACAGAAACGAGAACAAGAATTAGAACGATAACATGAACAAGAACGAGAACAAGAACAAGAACAGGAACAGCAACGAGAGCAGGAGCAGGAACAAGATCAAGCACATGTACACGAAGAAAAACAAAAACATGAACATGAACATAAACACGAACACGATCGAGAATACGGACACGAACAAGAATAAGAACAAGAACATGAACACGAACGGGAACTAGAACATGTACGGGAACGAGAACAAGAACGAAAACACGAACAAGAACGAGAAGGAGTACACGAACATGTACTTGAACAAGAACAAGAACGAGAACATGAACGAGAACAAGATCGAGAACAGGGACACGGACGAAGATGGGAATGAGAACAAGAACGTGAAACGCGAACAAGAACATGTACACGAACGAGAACAAGAACTAGAACATAAACAGGAACAAGAACACAAACGAGCACACGAACACGACCAAGAACAAGAACATGAATACGAACAAGAACGAAGACAAGCACAAGAACAAGAACGAGAACAAAAATGGAATCAGATCAAGAATAAGACCGAGAACAAGAACAGGAACAAGAAATCGAACATGAACGAAAACAAGGTCAAGAACAAGTACAGGAACAAGCACAAGATATAGAACGAGAACGGGAACAAGAACAAGGACACGAACATGAACAAGAACGAAAACAAGAACGGAAACAAGAACGGAAACGAGAACAAGAATTGAAACGAAAACAAGAACGAGAACTAGAACAAGTAGAAGAACAGGAACAACAACGAGAGCAGAAGCAGAAACAAGAACAAGCACATGTACACGAACAAGAACAAGAACAAGAACATAAAAGAGAACTAGATCCAGAACACGAACAAGAACAAGAACGAGAACATGAACATGAACAAGAACACCATTAAGAACACGGACACGAACAAGAATGAGAAGAACGAAAACACGAACAAGAACAAGAACAAGTACATGAACATGTACACGCACAAGAACAAGAACGAGATGATTATCATGAACCCGAACAAGATTGAGAACACGGACATGAACAGGAATGAGAACAAGAACGAGAACACGAACGAGAACAAGAACACGAACAAGAACAAGAACACGATCAAAAAGAAGAACACGAACAAGTACCAGAACAAGCACATGAACGAGAACAAGATCAAGAACACGATCAAGAACAAGAACAAGAACAAGAACAAGAACAAGATCAAAAACAAGAACATGAACAAGTACCGGAACAAGAACATGAACGAGAACACGAACGAAAACCAGAACACGAACAAGAACAAGAACACGATCAAAAAGAAGAACACGAACAAGTACCAGAACAAGCACATGAACGAGAACAAGATCAAGAACACGATCAAGAACAAGAACAAGAACAAGAACAAGAACACGAACAGAAACAAGAACACGAACATGTCCACGAACAAGAACAAGACCGTTGACATGAATGAGAACACGAACAAGATCAGGAACAAGAACCAGCACATGCACACGAACAGAAACAAGAACAAGTACATGAGCGAGAACTAGATCGAGAACACGGACGCAAACAGAAACAAAAACACGAACGAGAACGAGAATGTGTACATGAGCGAGAACGAGGACGAGAACATGAACAGAAACATGAACAAGAACAAGAACACGAACAAGACCAAGAACAAGTACAAGAACATGACGCGAACAATAACAAGAACGAGAACATGAACGAGAACACGAACAAGAACAGCAAAAAGAACAAGCACATGTACACAAACAAGAACGAGAACGAGAACATGAACTAGAACAAGAACGAGAACACGGAGACGAACAAGAACAAGACGGAAAACTAGATCATCTGGACGAATGAGAACAAGAATGGCTTGATGAACAAAATCAAAAACAAGAACACGGACAAGAACACAAACATCAACGACAACAAGAACAAGTACGAGAACATGTACATGGGCGGGAACAAGAACGAGAACACGGATACGAACAAGAACAGGAACAAGAACGAGAACGAGAATATGTACACGAGCGAGAACGAGACCGAGACCATGAACAAGAACAAGAACAAGAACAAGAACCCGAACAAGATCGAGAACACGGACATGAACAGGAATGAGAACAAGAACGAGAACACGAACGAGAACAAGAACAAGAACACGACAAGTACAAGAGAAAGTACACGAACATGTACTCGAACAAGAACATGATCGAGAACTTGAACGGAAACAAGAACAAAAACACGGACACTAACAAGAAAAAGAACGCGAACACGAACAGGATTGAGAATGAAAACAAGAATGCGAACTCGAACCAGAACAGGAACGAAACTACGAACACGAACAAGAAGAAGAACAAGAACAAGAACAAGGACACGAACACAAACAGGATCATGAACGAGAACAAGAACAAGAACCGTCACAAGAACAGGCAAATGTACACGGACAAGAACGAGAACGAGAACATGAACATGAACGAGAACAAGATCGCGAACACGGACATGAACAAGAATAAGAACAAGAACGAGAACACGAACAAGAAGTAGAACGTGTACACGATCGAGAACATGAACAAGAACACGACAAGAACAAGAAAAAGTACACGAACATGTACTCGAACAAAAACATGAACGAAAACTTGAACGGAAACACAAACAAGAACACGGACACTATCAAGAACAAGAACAAGAACACGAACAAGATCAAGAACAAGTGAAGGAACGTGTACATGAACAAGAACAAGAACGAGAACCTGGACATGAACAAGAACACGATCGAGAACACGGACACTCACAAGAATAAGAACAAGAACATGAACATGAACGAGAACTAGAACATGTACACGAACGAGAACAAGAACGAGAACACGAACAAGAACGAGGAAAAGTACACGAAAATGTACTCGAACAAGAACAAGAACGAGAACATGAACGAGAACGAGAACAAGAACACGGACACGAACGAGAATGAGAACAAGAACATGAACATGAACGGGAACCAGAACATTCACACGTACGAGATCATGGACGGGAACAAGAAGGAGAACAGTAAGAAGGACAAGCAAATGTACACGATCAAGAACAAGGACAACAACATGAACGAGAACGAGAACAAGATCGAGAACACGGACACGAACAAGAATAAGAACAAGAAGGAGTACACGAACAGAACCAGAACAAGTACGAGAACATGTACACTAACCAAAACAAGAAGGAAACCATGAACATGAACGAGAACAAGATCGAGAACACGGACATTAAAAAGAATATGAAGGCGAACACGAACAGTATTGACAATAAATACAAGAATATGGAATGGAACCGGAACAAGAATGAGAACACGAACGAGAACTAGAACATGTACACGAACGAGAACTGGACGAGAACAGGAAAAAGTACACGAACATGTACTCGAACATGAACATGGACGAGAACATGAACGGAACAAAGAACAAGAACACGGTTATTAACGAGAACATGAACGCGAACACGAACAGGATTGAGAATAACAACAAGAATACGAACTTGAACCAGAACAGGAATGAAAACAAGAACAAGAACAAGAATGAGGGCAAGAACGAGAGCCATAACGAGAACAAGAACCAGAACAAAAACATGTACACGAATGAGAACAAGAACAGGAACAAGAACACAAACATGTACACAAACAAGAACAAGAACAAGAACATGGATATGAACGAGAACAAGATCGAAAACACGGACACAAACAAAAATAGGAATAAGAACAAGTACGTGAAACAAGAACTGGAACATTTACAGGCACGAGAACGAGAACGAGATCATGAACGAGAACAAGTACAAGAACAAGTACAAGAACAAGAACGAGGAAAAGCATAAAAACAAGAACACGAACACGATCAAAAACAAGAACAAGAACATGAACGGGATCAAGAACAAGAGCAAGAACGAGAACATGTTCAACAACAAGTACAAGAACAAGAACGAGGAAAAGCATAAAAACAAGAACACGAACACGAACAAAAACAAGAAGAAGAATAAGAACGAGGACAAGAACACGAACAAGGAGTAGAATATTTATGAGAACAAGAACAAGAATAAGAACACGAACAAGAACGAAAACGAGAGCTAGAACGAGAACGGAAACAACAACAAGTACAAGAAGAAGAACGAGGACTAGAAAATGTACACGACCGAGAACAGGAACAAGAACATGGACGAGAACACGAAAAAGGACACGAAAAAGAACATAAACGAGAACAAGAACGGAAACAAGAACACGGCCGGGACGGACAACAAAAACGGAAATATATACGAAAACACGAACAAGAACAAGAACAAGTACAAGAACATGTACACGAACAAGAACAAGAACGAGAACGTGAACGAGAACACGAACGGGAACACGAACGGGGACGGGAACTAGAACAAAAACAAGAACAAAAACAGGAACATCAACGAGAACGAATACAAGAACAGAAACAAGAACACGCAGGTGTAGACGAACACGAACAGGGACAAAAACATGAACAATAGCGAGAACAAGATCGAGAACACGGACACGATCAAGAATAAGAATAAGAACACGAACATGAACAAGAACATAAACGGAAACAAGAACAAGAACACGGACATTAACAAAAACATGAAGGCGAACACGAACGGGATTGAGGATAAAAACAGGAATACGAACTGGAACCAGAACAGGAACGAAAACACGAACGAGAACAAGAATGAGGACAAAGACAGAGACGGAAACGAGAACAAAAACATATCGAAAAACAGGAACATGAACGAGAAAAAGAACAAGAACAGGAACAAGAATGAGCACGTGTAGACGAACAAAGACAGGGACGAAAACCAGAACAATAGCGGGAACAAGATCGAGAACACGAAGACGAACCAGAATGAGAACAAAAACACGAACAGGAACAAGAACAAGAAAGAGTACAAGGACATGTACACGAACAAGATCGAGAACGAGAACAATAACAGGAACAGAAACAAGCACATGTACCTGAACAAGAACAAGAACAAGAACATGAACATTAACGAGAACAAGATCGAGAACACGGACACGAACAAAAATAGGAATATGAACAAGAACGTGAAACAAGAACAAGAAGATGTACACGATCGAGATCAAGAGCGAGAACTTGAACGTGAACGGAGACAAGAACACGAACATGAACTGGAACAAGAACACGAACACGAACAGGATTGGGGACAAATACAAGATCGAAAACACAAACACGAACAGGAACAAACACACGATCAGGAATACGAACGAAGGCAAGAACGAGAACGCTATCAAGAACAAGAACAAGACTACGAGCAAAAACAAAAACTTGAACGAAAACAAGAACACGAACAGGAACAAGAACAAGCAAATGTACACGAACAAGAATAAGAACAAGAATATCAACATGAACGAGATCAAGCACGAGTACAAAAACATGTACACGACCATGAACGAGAACGAGAACATAAACACGAACAAGAACAAGAACAAGTACAAGAACATGTACACGAACAAGAACCAGAACAAGAGCGTGAACATGAGCACGAACACGATCGAGAATACGGACACGAACAAGAATAAGAACAAGAACCTGAACACGAACGAGAACTAGAAAATGTACACGATCGAGAACAAGAACGAAAACACGAACAAGAACAAGAAAGAGTACACGAACATGTACTCGAACAAGAACAAGACCGAGAACATGAACACGAACAAGAACAAAAACGGGAAGGAGAACAAAAACAGGAATGGGACCGAAAACAAGAACGAGGACAAAAACAAGAACACGAACAACATAGAGAGCGAGAATAAGAACGGGCAAGGAAACGAGTACGGAATCAGGAACAAGTACAAGAACATGTACACGAACAAGAACGAGAACGAGAATATGAACGAGAACAAAAACGAAAACACGGAGACGAACGAGAACAAGAACGAGAACGTGAACACGAACAAGAAACAGACCAGGCAAATAGGCAACGACATGTACACGAACAAGATCATGAACAAGCACATGAACGAGAACAAGAACAGAAACACGGACACAAGCAAGAATAAGAACACAAACACGAACAGGATTGCGAACATGAACAAGAACAAGAACAACAACAAGAACACGAACACGAACGAGAACAAGAACAAGAAAACGAACGAGAACATGAACACGAACAAGAACGAGAACAAGTACAAGAACAAGTACACGAACAAGAACAAGAACACGAACATAAACGAGAACAAGAACAAGAACAGGAAGACGATCAAGAACAAGAAGAAGAACGAAAACGTAAACTAGATCAAGAACAAGAACCAGAACAAGAACAAAAACATGAACGTGAACGAGATCAAGACCACGGACCTGAACAAGAACAACAACAAGAACAAGAACACTAACAAGAACAAGAAGACGAACAAGAAAAAAACAAGTAAGAGAACATGAACACGAACGAGAACACGAACGAGGACAAGAACAAGAACAAGAACAGAAACGAGAACAAGCACATACGCACGAACAAGAACGAGGACGAGAACACAAACAAGAAGAAGAACAAGAACAAGAACGAGAACATGAACTAGAACGAGATCGAGAAAACGAACACGATCAGGATTGAGAACGAGAACACGAACAGGAGCAAAAACAGGAACACGAACAAGAACAAGTACAAAAACATGTACACGAACAAGAACAAGCACGAGATTATGAACACGAACGAGAACAAGAACAGGAAAATGAACAATTACATGCACACGTACAAGAACAAGAACAAGAACATGAACGAGAACAAGATCGGAAACACGGACACGAAAAAGAACAAGAAGAAGTACTAACACATGTACACGACCAAGAACAAGAACACGAACGAAAACACAAAACAGAACAAGAACACGAACAAGCACAAAACCGAGTACAAGAACATGTGCACGATCAAAAACAAGACCAAGAACATGAACGAGAACAAGATCGGAAACATGGACACGAAAAAGAACAAGAAGAAGTACTAACACATGTACACGAACAAGAACAAGAACACGAACGAAAACACAAAACAGAACAAGAACACGAACAAGCACAAAACCGAGTACAAGAACGCGTACACGAACAATAACAAGAACGAGAACATGAACGAGAACACGAACAAGAACAGCAAAAAGATCGAGCACATGTACACGAACAAGAACAAGAACAAAAACATGAACGAGAATAAGATCGAGAACACGGACACGAACAAGAAAAAGATGAAAAACTAGATCATGTACACGAACGAGAACAAGAATGGCTTGCTTAACAAGATCAAAAACAAGAACACGGACAAGAACAAGAACACCAATGAAAACGAGAACGAGTACGAGAACATGTACACGGACGGAAACAAGAACGAAAACATGAGCAAGAACGAGAACAAAAACAAGAACAAAAACACGAACAAGAACAAGAACGACAACATGAATGAGGACAAAAACAAGAACAGGAACAAGAACAACCACATGTACTCGACGAAAAACAAGGACAAGAACACGAACAAGACGGAGAACATGGACAAAATCAAGAACGAGAACACGAACAAGAACAAGAACGCGAATGAGAACGAGAACATGCACACGAACAAGAACAAGACCGAGAACATGAACACGACCAAGAACACGAACGAGAACACGAAACAGAACAAGAACACGAACAAGAACAAAACCGAGTGCAAGAACATGTACAGTAATGTTCATGAATGGGTTACCTAACATCTAACTACTATTTTTCGATTTTTTTCCAAAATGAGTTTCCTCTTTAAACGTATCTCATGTTCCTATGGCCGGCGAAACAGGCGACAGTAGAAGCTAGAGATATCACGACTATTGTCTCCCTCAGCTGTCATCCACTCACCTGTAATTTCGCGGCACATGACTCTTCATCAAATTGATACTATTATCATTATTTATTTAATACTATCATTCAATCACTCCTGTCGATAAATTTTAGGTCATTATTCATCTATATTATGTATTTATTATAATGAAGCAGCTAACCAATAAAATAATCAATGACGCGTCTTCAATTTTGGGGTCACTAATTTGATGAACAGTCATGTCCCCCGAAATTACAGGTGAGTGGATGACAGCTGTGGGAGGCTGTGGTTTCTCTAGCTTCTTCTGTCGGCTGCTCCGCCGGCCATAGGAACATGAGATACGTTTAGAGAGGAAACTCATTTTGGACAAAATCGAGAAATAGAAGTTAGATGTTAGGTAACCCATTCCTGAACATTACTGTACACGATCAAAAACAAGATCAAGAGCATGAACGAGAACAAGACCAAGAACACGAACAAAAACAAGAAATAGAACAAGAACGAGAACACGAACACGAACAAAATCAAGAACACGAACAAGAACACGAACAAGTACAAGAACAAGTACACGAACAAGAACAAGAACAAGAACGAGAACAAGATCGGAAACATGGACACGAACAAGAACAAAAACAAGAACGATAACGAGAATATGTACACGAGCGAGAACGAGAACGAGAACATGAACAAGAACACGAACAAGAACAAGAACAAGAACACGAACAAGACCAAGAACAAGTACACGGACACGTACGTGAACAATAACAAGAACGAGAACATGAGCGAGAACACGAACAAGAACAGGGAGGAGAACAAGCACATGTACACGAACAAGATCAAGAACAAAAACATGAACGAAAATGACATCGAGGACACGGACACGAACAAGAACAAGAAGAAAAACTAGATCATGTACACGAACGAGAACACGAATGGCTTGATGAAGGAGATCAAACACATGGACACAGACACGAACAAGAACACCAACGAGAACAGGAACAAGTACAAGAACATGTACACGGACGGGAACAAGAACAAGAACAAAAACAATAACACGAACACGATCAAGAACACGAACACGAACACGAACATGTACAAGAACATGTACACGAACAAGAACAAGAACAAGAACAAAAACACGAACATGAGCAGGGACCAGAACGGAAACACGGAACAGAACAAGAACACGGACCAGAACAAAACCGAGTACAAGAACATGTACACGAAAAAAAACAAGAACAAGAACATGAACGAGAACAAGATCAAGAACACGAACAAGAACAAGAACAAGATCAAAAACAAGAACACGAACAAGTACCGGATCACGAACATGAACGAGAACACGAACGAAACAAGAACACGAACAAGAACAAGAACACGAACAAGACCAAGAACAAGTACAAGAACATGACGCGAACATTAACAAGAACGAGAACATGAACGAGAACACGAACAAGAACAGCAAAAAGAACAAGCACATGTACACAAACAAGAACGAGAACGAGAACATGAACTAGAACAAGAACGAGAACACGGAGACAAACGAGAACAAGAACAGGAACACGAACAGGATTGCGAACAACGACAAGATCAAGAACAAGAACACGAACGGGAACAAGAACAGGAAGATTTAAGAGATCAAGTACAAGAACAGGAACAAGAACGAGCACATGTGTACAAGACCGAACAACCACGAGGACATGAACGAGAACAAGAACAAATACAGGAACAAGAACCAGCACATGTACACGAACAAGAACAGGGACAAGAACACAAACAAGAAGAAGAACAAATACAAGAACGTGTACACGAACAAGCACAAGAACGAGAACATGACCGAGAACAAGAGCAAGAACAGGAACCAGAACAACTACATGTACACGAAGGAAAACAAGGACAAGAACACGAACAAGAAGAAAAACATGGGCAAGAATAAGAACACGAACACGAACGAGGACGAGAACACCATCGAGAACACGAACAAGTACACGAACATGTACACGAACAAGAACGAGAATGAGAACATGGACTAGAACGAGAACGAGAACACGGACACGAACAAGAACAAGAAGAGAGACACGAACGGGATTTCGAACAAAGACGAGAACAAGAACACGAGCACGAACGAAAACAAGAATAGGGAGATGTGAGGGAACAAGTACAAGAACAGGATCAAGTACGAGCACATGTGCACAGAACGAACAACCACAATGACATGCACAGAAACAAGATCGAGAACACGGATACGAACAAGAACAAAAACAAAAACGAGAATGAAAATATGTACACAAGCGAGAACGAGAACGAGACCATGAACAAGAACAAGAACAAGAACACGAACACGAACAAGAACACGAACAAGAACATGAATGCTAAATGAAACGAGAACAAGAACAAGAACAGAAACACGAACAAGCGCATGAACAAAAACAAGAACGAGAACAAGTACAAGAACATGTACACGAACGAGAACAAGAACGTTGACATGAACGAGAACACGATCAAGAACAGGAACAAGAACCAGCGCATGTACACGGACAATAACAAGAACAAGAACATGAACGAGAACACGATTGAGAACACGGACACGAACAAGAACAAAAACAAGAACGATAACGAGAATATGTACACGAGCGAGAACGATAACGAGAACATGAACAAGGACACGAACATGAACAAGAACACGAACACGAACAAGACCAAGAACAAGTACAAAAACAAGTACGCGAACAATAGCAAGAACATGTACGCGAGCAAAAAAAAGAACACAAACACGAAGAGGATTGCGAACAAAAACAAGAACAAGAACAAGAACGAGGACACGAACATGAACGAGAACACGATCAAGAACACGAACGAGAACAAGAACGAGAACAAGTTTAAGAACATGTACACGAACAATAACAAGAACGAGAACATGAACGAGAACACGAACAAGAACAAGAACAAAAAGATGAACAAAAACACGAACAAGAACACGAAGACGAACAAGAACAAAAACAAGTAAGAAAACATGTACACGAACGGGAACAAGAACGAGAACATGAACGAGAACAAAATCAAGAAAACGAACATGTACACGAACAAGCACATGGACAAGAACAAGGACAAGAACAGGATCAAGAACGAGAACACGAACACGAACAAGAACAAGAACAAGAGCGTTGACATGAACAAGAACACGAACAAGAACCAGCACATGTGCACGAACAAAAACAAAAACAAGAACATGAACGAGAACACAATCAAGAACACAGACACGAACGAGAGCAAAGAGAAGAACTCAAACATGTACATGAACGAGAATACGAACGAGAGCATGAACAGGAACAAGAACGAAAACACGAAACAGAACAATAACACGAACACGAACAAAACCGAGCACAAAAACATGTACACGAACGAGAACAAGAACGAGAACATGAACGAGAATACGAACAAGAACAAGAACACAAAGATGAACAAAAACACGAACAAGAACACAAATATCAACGACAACAAGAACAAGTACGAGAACATGTACATGGGCGGAAACAAGAACGAGAACACGGATACGAACAAGAACAGGATCAAGAACGAGAACGAGAATATGTACAAGAGCGAGAACGAGACCGAGACCATGAACAAGAACAAGAACAAGAACAAGAACACGAACAAGTCCAAGAACAATTACGAGAACATGTATGCGAACGATAACAAGAACGAGAACATGAACGGGAACACGAACAAGAACAGCAAAAAGGACAAGCACATGTACACGAACAAGAACACGAACAAGTACAAGAACATGTACACGAACAAGAACAAGAACGATGACATGAACGAGAACACGATCAAGATCAGGAACAAGAACCAGCACATGTACACGAACAGGAACGAGAACAAGACCATGAACGAGAACAAGATCGAGAACTCGGACACGAACAGGAACAAGAACAAGAACGAGAACGAGAATATGTACATGAGCGAGAACGAGAACGAGAACATGAACAGAAACAAGCACAAGAACACGTACACGAACAATAACAGGAACGAGAACATGGACGAGAACGAGAACACGAAC
Organism: Phymatocera aterrima; assembly: GCA_963170745.1. NCBI lineage: Eukaryota > Metazoa > Arthropoda > Insecta > Hymenoptera > Tenthredinidae > Phymatocera > Phymatocera aterrima. The sequence goes on along the minus strand of OY720669.1, from coordinate 285,929 downwards.
AAGAACAGGAAAACGTACAAGTACGTGTACACGAACAAGAACAAGAACAAAAAAATGAACGAGAAAAAGATCGAGAGCACGGACACGCGCAAGAACAAGACGAAAAACTAGATCATCTGGACGAACGAGAACAAGAACAAGTATACGTATATGTACACGATCAAGAACAAGAATGAGAACATGAACGAGAACAAGATCGAAAACATGAACATGTACACGAACAAGAACAAGAACGAGAACAAGAACACGAACAAGAACAAGAAGACGAACAATAACAAGAACAAGTACAAGAACACGTACACAAACAATAACAAGAACGAGAAAATGGACGAGAACGAGAACACGAACAAGAACAGGAAAACGAACAAGTACGTGTACACGAACAAGAACAAGAACAAAAACATAAACGAGAAAAAGATCGAGAACACGGACACGAACAAGACCAAGACGAAAAACCAGATCATCTGGACGGACGAGAACACGAATGGCTTGATGAACAAAATCAAAAACAAGAACACGGACAACAACACAAACATCAACGACAACAAGAACAAGTACGAGAACATGTACATGGGCGGAAACAAGAACGAGAAAATGACCAAGAACAAGAACAAAAACACGAACAAGAACAAGGAGACGTTCAAGAACAAAAACAAGTAAGAGACTATGTACACGAACGAGAACATGAACGAAAACAAGAACAGGAATAGGAACATGAACAAGCACATGTACACGAACAAGAACGTGGACAAAAACACAAACAAAAAGAAGAACAAGTACAAGAACGTCCACACGAACTAGATCAAGAACGATAACATGAACGAGAACAAGAACATGAACAGGAACAGAAACAACCACATATACACCAAGAAAAACAAGGACAAGAACACGAACAAGACGACGAACATGGACAAGAACAAGAACAAGAATACGAACAAGGACGAGAACACGAACAAGAACAAGAACAGAAACACGAACGGAATTGCGAACAAAGACAGGAACAAGAACAAGCACACGAACGAGAACAAGAACAGAAAGATGTAAGGGAACAAGTACGAAAACAGGAACAAGAACGAGCACATGTGCACGAAACCGAACAACCACAAGGACATGAACAAGAAAAAGATCAAGAACACGGATATGAACAAGAACAGGAACATGAACGAGAACGAGAATATGTACACGAGCGAGAACGAGACCGAGACCAAGAACAAGAACAAGAACAAGAACAAGAACGAGAACAAGAACAAGAACACCAACAAGAACACGACCAATAACATGAATGATAACAGGAACGAGAACAAGAACAAGAACAGGAACAAGAACGAGCACATGAACAAAAACAAGAACAAGAACAAGAACAAGAACATGTACGCGACCAAGAAAAAGAACACAAACACGAAGAGGATTGCGAACAAAAACAAGAACAAGAACACGAACACGAACAAAAACAAAAACTCGAACAAGAACAAGCACAAGAACATGAACATGTACACGAACAAAAACAAGAACGAGAACATGGACGAGAATACGAACACGAACAAGAACGGGAACGAGAACGAGATCAAGAACGAGAACGATTACAAAACCACGAACAAGAACAATAATATGCACGAGAACGTGATCGAGAACACGGGCACAAACAAAAACAAGAACGAGAACAAGAACAACAACAACACCGAGAACAAGAACAAAAACATGATCAAAAACGAGATCGAGGACAAGAACAAGATCACGAACGCGACCGAGAACAGAAACAAGTAAAACAGAACAAGAAAAAGAACATGTACTCGAACGAGAACAAGAACGAAAACATGATCGAGAACAACAACAAGAACAAGGTTACGAACAAGAACAAGAACACGAACACGGACAGGATTGCGAACAAAAACGAGAACACGAACAAAAACAAGAACTCGAACGGAAACAAGCACAAGTACGTGGACATATACACGAACAAGAACACGAACAAGAACGAGAACGGGAACATGAACAAGAACAAGAACAAGAACAAGAACGAGAACAAGAACAATAACACTAACAAGAACACGACCAATAACATGAATGATAACAGGAACGAGAACAAGAACAAGAACAGGAACGAGAACGAGCACATGAACAAAAACAAGAACAAGAACAAGAACAAGAACAGGAACGAGAACGAGCACATGAACAAAAACAAGAACAAGAACAAGAACAAGAACATGTACGCGACCAAGAAAAAGAACACAAACACGAAGAGGATTGCGAACAAAAACAAGAACAAGAACAAGAACGAGAACACGAACACGAACGAGAACAAGATCAAGAACACGAACGAGAACGAAAACGAGAAGAAGTACAAGAACATGTACACGAACAAGAACATGAACATGAACATGAACAAGAACAGGAACATGACCAAGAAGAAGAACAAAAACAAAAACGCAAACCAGATCAAGAACAAGAACCAGGACAAGAACAAGGACATGAACGCGAACGAGATCGAGAACACGGACCTGAACAAGAACAAGAACACGAACAAGAACAAGAACACGAAAAAAAACAAGGACACGAACAAGAACAAGAACAAGTACAAGAACATGTACACGGACAAGAACAAGAACGTTGACATGAACAAGAACACGAACAAGGCCCAGCACACGTGCACGAACAAAAACATAAACGAGAACATCAACACGAACAAGAACAAGAACACGAACAAGAACAAGGACACGAACAAGAACACGAACAAGTACAAGAACATGTACACGGACAAGAACAGGAACGTTGACATGAACAAGAACACGAACAAGAACCAGCACATGTGCACGAACAAAAACAAAAACGAGAACATGAACAAGAACAAGAACAAGAACACGAAAAAGAACAAGGACACGAACAAGAACACGAACAAGTTCAAGAACATGTACACGGACAAGAACAAGAACGTTGACATGAACAAGAACACGAACAAGGCCCAGCACACGTGCACGAACAAAAACAAAAACGAGAACATAAACACGAACAAGAACACGAACACAAACAAGAACGAGGAAATGTACGTGAACAAGTCCGCGGACAGGAACAAGAACGAGAACAAGAATGAGAGCACGGACACGAACAGAAACAAGGAAAAGAACTAGAACATGTACCCGAACGAGAACAAGAACGAGAACATGAACAAGAACAAGAACGAGAACACGAACGAGAACGAGAACATGAACGAGAACACGAACAAGAACCGGCACATGTGCACGAACAAAAGCAAAAACAAGAACATGAACGAGAACAAAATCAAGAACACAGACACGAACGAGAGCAAAGAGAAGAACTCAATCATGTACATGAACGAGAATACGAACGAGAGCATGAACAGGGACAAGAACGATAACACGAACACAAACAAAACCGAGTACAAAAACATGTACACGAACGGGAACAAGAACGAGAACATGAACGAGAACAAAATCAGGAACACGAACATGTACACGAACAAGCACATGGACAAGAACAAGGACAAGAACAGAATCAAGAACGAGAACACGAACACGAACAAGAACAAGAACAAGAACGTTGAAATGAACAAGAACACGAACAAAAACCAGCACATGTGCACGAACAAAAACAAAAACAAGAACATGAACGAGAACACAATCAAGAACACAGACACGAACGAGAGCAAAGAGAAGAACTCACACATGGACATGAACGAGAATACGATCGAGAGCATGAACAGGAACAAGAACGATAACACGAAACAGAACAATAACACGAACACGAACAAAACCGAGTACACAAACATGTACACGTACAAGAACAAGAACGAGAACATGAACGAGAACAAAATCAAGAACACGAACATGTACACGAACAAGCACATGGACAAGACTAAGGACAAGAACAGGATCAAGAACAAGGCCATGAACATGAACAACAACACGAACAAGAACGAGAACGGGAACATGAACGAGAACAAGAAAAAAAACACGAACAAGTACACGAACATGAACACGAACACGAACAAGAACGAGAACAAGACCACGAACAAGAACAAGAACATGAACGTGAACAGGAACGAGAACGTAACACGGAACAGAACAAGAACACGAACAAGAACAAAACCGAGTACAAGAACATGTACACGCACAAAAACAAGAACGAGAACATGAACGCGAACAAGATCAACAAGGCGAACGAGAACAACAACAAGATCGAGAACAAGAACAAGAACGAGAACACGATCGAGAACAAGAACACGAACAAGAACACGAACACGAACAAGAACACGAACAAGTACAAGAACATGTACGCGAACAAGAACGAGAACGGTAACATAAACTAGAACAAGAACGAGAACACGAACACGAACAAGAACAAAAACAGGAAAATGTAAGAGATCAAGTACACGAACAGGAACAAGAACGAGCACATGTGTACAAAACAGAACAACCGCAAGGACATGAACGAGAACAAGATCGAGAACACGGATACGAACAAGAACAGGAACATGAACGAGAACGAGAATATGTACACGAGCAAGAACGAGACCGAGACCAAGAACAAGAACAAGAACAAGAACAAGAACGAGAACAAGAACAAGAACACTAACAAGAACACGACCAATAACATGAATGATAACAGGAACGAGAACAAGAACAAGAACAGGAACAAGAACGAGCACATGAACAAAAACAAGAACAAGAACAAAAACAAGAACATGTACGCGACCAAGAAAAAGAACACAAACACGAAGAGGATTGCGAACAAAAACAAGAACAAGAACAAGAACACGAACAAGAACAAAAACTCGAACAAGAACAAGCACATGAACATGAACATGTACACGAACAAAAACAAGAACGAGAACATGAACGAGAATAAGAACACGAACAAGAACAGGACCAAGAACGGGAACGAGAACGAGATCAAGAACGAGAACGATTACAAAACCACGAACAAGAACAATAATATGCACGAGAACGTGATCGAGAACACGGGCACAAACAAAAACAAGAACGAGAACAAGAACAACAACAACACCGAGAACAAGAACAAAAACATGATCAAAAACGAGATCGAGGACAAGAACAAGATCACGAACGCGACCGAGAACAGAAACAAGTAAAACAGAACAAGAAAAAGAACATGTACTCGAACGAGAACAAGAACGAAAACATGATCGAGAACAACAACAAGAACAAGGTTACGAACAAGAACAAGAACACGAACACGGACAGGATTGCGAACAAAAACGAGAACACGAACGAAAACAAGAACTCGAACGAAAACAAGCACAAGTACGTGGACATATACACGAACAAGAACACGAACAAGAACGAGAACGGGAACATGAACGAGAACAAGAACAAGAACAAGAACGAGAACAAGAACAAGAACACTAACAAGAACACGACCAATAACATGAATGATAACAGGAACGAGAACAAGAACAAGAACAGGAACGACAACGAGCACATGAACAAAAACAAGAACAAGAACAAGAACAAGAACATGTACGCGACCAAGAAAAAGAACACAAACACGAAGAGGATTGCGAACAAAAACAAGAACAAGAACAAGAACGAGAACACGAACACGAACGAGAACAAGATCAAGAACACGAACGAGAACAAAAACGAGAACAAGTACAAGAACATGTACACGAACAAGAACATGAACATGAACATGAACAAGAACAGGAACATGACCAAGAAGAAGAACAAAAACAAAAACGCAAACCAGATCAAGAACAAGAACCAGGACAAGAACAAGGACATGAACGCGAACGAGATCGAGAACACGGACCTGAACAAGAACAAGAACAAGAACAAGAACAAGAACACGAAAAAGAACAAGGACACGAACAAGAACAAGAACAAGTACAAGAACACGAAAAAGAACAAGGACACGAACAAGAACAAGAACAAGTACAAGAACATGTACACGGACAAGAACAAGAACGTTGACATGAACAAGAACACGAACAAGAACCAGCACATGTGCACGAACAAAAACAAAAACGAGAACATATACACGAACAAGAACAAGAACAAGTACAAGAACATGTACACGGACAAGAACAAGAACGTTGACTTGAACAAGAACACGAACAAGGCCCAGCACACGTGCACGAACAAAAACAAAAACGAGAACATAAACACGAACAAGAACACGAACACAAACAAGAACGAGGAAATGTACGTGAACAAGTCCGCGGACAGGAACAAGAACGAGAACAAGAATGAGAGCACGGACACGAACAGAAACAAGGAAAAGAACTAGAACATGTACCCGAACGAGAACAAGAACGAGAACATGAACAAGAACAAGAACGAGAACACGAACGAGAACGAGAACATGAACGAGAACACGAACAAGAACCGGCACATGTGCACGAACAAAAGCAAAAACAAGAACATGAACGAGAACAAAATCAAGAACACAGACACGAACGAGAGCAAAGAGAAGAACTCAATCATGTACATGAACGAGAATACGAACGAGAGCATGAACAGGGACAAGAACGATAACACGAACACAAACAAAACCGAGTACAAAAACATGTACACGAACGGGAACAAGAACGAGAACATGAACGAGAACAAAATCAGGAACACGAACATGTACACGAACAAGCACATGGACAAGAACAAGGACAAGAACAGGATCAAGAACGAGAACACGAACACGAACAAGAACAAGAACAAGAACGTTGACATGAACAAGAACACGAACAAGAACCAGCACATGTGCACGAACAAAAACAAAAACAAGAACATGAACGAGAACACAATCAAGAACACAGACACGAACGAGAGCAAAGAGAAGAACTCACACATGGACATGAACGAGAATACGAACGAGAGCATGAACAGGAACAAGAACGATAACACGAAACAGAACAATAACACGAACACGAACATGTACACGAACAAGCACATGGACAAGACTAAGGACAAGAACAGGATCAAGAACAAGGCCATGAACATGAACAACAACACGAACAAGAACACGAACACGAACAAGAACACGAACGAGTACAAGAACATGTACGCGAACAAGAACGAGAACGGTAACATAAACTAGAACAAGAACGAGAACACGAACACGAACAAGAACAAAAACAGGAAAATGTAAGGGATCAAGTACACGAACAGGAACAAGAACGAGCACATGTGTACAAAACAGAACAACCGCAAGGACATGAACGAGAACACGATCGAGAATACGGACACGAACAAGAATAAGAACAAGAACATGAACACGAACGGGAACTAGAACATGTTCGGGAACGAGAACAAGAACGAAAACACGAACAAGAACGAGAAGGAGTACACGAACATGTACTTGAACAAGAACAAGAACGAGAACATGAACGAGAACAAGATCGAGAACAGGGACACGGACGAAGATGGGAATGAGAACAAGAACGTGAAACGCGAACAAGAACATGTACACGAACGAGAACAAGAACTAGAACATAAACAGGAACAAGAACACAAACGAGCACACGAACACGACCAAGAACAAGAACATGAATACGAACAAGAACGAAGACAAGCACAAGAACAAGAACGAGAACAAAAATGGAATCAGATCAAGAATAAGACCGAGAACAAGAACAGGAACAAGAAATCAAACATGAACGAAAACAAGGTCAAGAACAAGTACAGGAACAAGCACAAGATATAGAACGAGAACGGGAACAAGAACAAGGACACGAACATGAACAAGAACGAAAACAAGAACGGAAACAAGAACGGAAACGAGAACAAGAATTGAAACGAAAACAAGAACGAGAACTAGAACAAGTAGAAGAACAGGAACAACAACGAGAGCAGAAGCAGAAACAAGAACAAGCACATGTACACGAACAAGAACAAGAACAAGAACATAAAAGAGAACTAGATCCAGAACACGAACAAGAACAAGAACGAGAACATGAACATGAACAAGAACACCATTAAGAACACGGACACGAACAAGAATGAGAAGAACGAAAACACGAACAAGAACAAGAACAAGTACATGAACATGTACACGCACAAGAACAAGAACGAGATGATTATCATGAACCCGAACAAGATCGAGAACACGGACATGAACAGGAATGAGAACAAGAACGAGAACACGAACGAGAACAAGAACACGAACAAGAACAAGAACACGATCAAAAAGAAGAACACGAACAAGTACCAGAACAAGCACATGAACGAGAACAAGATCAAGAACACGATCAAGAACAAGAACAAGAACAAGAACAAGAACAAGATCAAAAACAAGAACATGAACAAGTACCGGAACAAGAACATGAACGAGAACACGAACGAAAACAAGAACACGAACAAGAACAAGAACACGATCAGAAAGAAGAACACGAACAAGTACCAGAACAAGCACATGAACGAGAACAAGATCAAGAACACGATCAAGAACAAGAACAAGAACAAGAACAAGAACACGAACAGAAACAAGAACACGAACATGTCCACGAACAAGAACAAGACCGTTGACATGAATGAGAACACGAACAAGATCAGGAACAAGAACCAGCACATGCACACGAACAGGAACAAGAACAAGTACATGAGCGAGAACTAGATCGAGAACACGGACGCAAACAGGAACAAAAACACGAACGAGAACGAGAATGTGTACATGAGCGAGAACGAGGACGAGAACATGAACAGAAACATGAACAAGAACAAGAACACGAACAAGACCAAGAACAAGTACAAGAACATGACGCGAACAATAACAAGAACGAGAACATGAACGAGAACACGAACAAGAACAGCAAAAAGAACAAGCACATGTACACACACAAGAACGAGAACGAGAACATGAACTAGAACAAGAACGAGAACACGGAGACGAACAAGAACAAGACGGAAAACTAGATCATCTGGACGAACGAGAACAAGAATGGCTTGATGAACAAAATCAAAAACAAGAACACGGACAAGAACACAAACATCAACGACAACAAGAACAAGTACGAGAACATGTACATGGGCGGGAACAAGAACGAGAACACGGATACGAACAAGAACAGGAACAAGAACGAGAACGAGAATATGTACACGAGCGAGAACGAGACCGAGACCATGAACAAGAACAAGAACAAGAACAAGAACCCGAACAAGATCGAGAACACGGACATGAACAGGAATGAGAACAAGAACGAGAACACGAACGAGAACAAGAACAAGAACACGACAAGTACAAGAGAAAGTACACGAACATGTACTCGAACAAGAACATGATCGAGAACTTGAACGGAAACACGGACACTAACAAGAAAAAGAACGCGAACACGAACAGGATTGAGAATGAAAACAAGAATGCGAACTCGAACCAGAACAGGAACGAAACTACGAACACGAACAAGAAGAAGAACAAGAACAAGGACACGAACACAAACAGGATCATGAACGAGAACAAGAACAAGAACAGTCACAAGAACAGGCAAATGTACACGGACAAGAACGAGAACGAGAACATGAACATGAACGAGAACAAGATCGCGAACACGGACATGAACAAGAATAAGAACAAGAACGAGAACACGAACAAGAAGTAGAACGTGTACACGATCGAGAACATGAACAAGAACACGACAAGAACAAGAAAAAGTACACGAACATGTACTCGACCAAAAACATGAACGAAAACTTGAACGGAAACACAAACAAGAACACGGACACTATCAAGAACAAGAACAAGAACACGAACAAGATCAAGAACAAGTGAAGGAACGTGTACATGAACAAGAACAAGAACGAGAACCTGGACATGAACAAGAACACGATCGAGAACACGGACACTCACAAGAATAAGAACAAGAACATGAACATGAACGAGAACTAGAACATGTACACGAACGAGAACAAGAACGAGAACACGAACAAGAACGAGGAAAAGTACACGAAAATGTACTCGAACAAGAACAAGAACGAGAACATGAACGAAAACGAGAACAAGAACACGGACACGAACGAGAATGAGAACAAGAACATGAACATGAACGGGAACCAGAACATTCACACGTACGAGATCATGAACGGGAACAAGAAGGAGAACAGTAAGAAGGACAAGCAAATGTACACGATCAAGAACAAGGACAACAACATGAACGAGAACGAGAACAAGATCGAGAACACGGACACGAACAAGAATAAGAACAAGAAGGAGTACACGAACAGAACCAGAACAAGTACGAGAACATGTACACTAACCAAAACAAGAAGGAAACCATGAACATGAACGAGAACAAGATCGAGAACACGGACATTAAAAAGAATATGAAGGCGAACACGAACAGTATTGACAATAAATACAAGAATATGGAATGGAACCGGAACAAGAATGAGAACACGAACGAGAACTAGAACATGTACACGAACGAGAACTGGACGAGAACAGGAAAAAGTACACGAACATGTACTCGAACATGAACATGGACGAGAACATGAACGGAACAAAGAACAAGAACACGGTTATTAACAAGAACATGAACATGAACGGGAACCAGAACATTCACACGTACGAGATCATGAACGGGAACAAGAAGGAGAACAGTAAGAAGGACAAGCAAATGTACACGATCAAGAACAAGGACAACAACATGAACGAGAACGAGAACAAGATCGAGAACACGGACACGAACAAGAATAAGAACAAGAAGGAGTACACGAACAGAACCAGAACAAGTACGAGAACATGTACACTAACCAAAACAAGAAGGAAACCATGAACATGAACGAGAACAAGATCGAGAACACGGACATTAAAAAGAATATGATGGCGAACACGAACAGTATTGACAATAAATACAAGAATATGGAATGGAACCGGAACAAGAATGAGAACACGAACGAGAACTAGAACATGTACACGAACGAGAACTGGACGAGAACAGGAAAAAGTACACGAACATGTACTCGAACATGAACATGGACGAGAACATGAACGGAACAAAGAACAAGAACACGGTTATTAACGAGAACATGAACGCGAACACGAACAGGATTGAGAATAACAACAAGAATACGAACTTGAACCAGAACAGGAATGAAAACAAGAACAAGAACAAGAATGAGGGCAAGAACGAGAGCCATAACGAGAACAAGAACCAGAACAAAAACATGTACACGAATGAGAACAAGAACAGGAACAAGAACACAAACATGTACACAAACAAGAACAAGAACAAGAACATGGATATGAACGAGAACAAGATCGAAAACACGGACACAAACAAAAATAGGAATAAGAACAAGTACGTGAAACAAGAACTAGAACATTTACAGGCACGAGAACGAGAACGAGATCATGAACGAGAACAAGTACAAGAACAAGTACAAGAACAAGAACGAGGGAAAGCATAAAAACAAGAACACGAACACGATCAAAAACAAGAACAAGAACATGAACGGGATCAAGAACAAGAGCAAGAACGAGAACATGTTCAACAACAAGTACAAGAACAAGAACGAGGAAAAGCATAAAAACAAGAACACGAACACGAACAAAAACAAGAACAAGAATAAGAACGAGGACAAGAACACGAACAAGGAGTAGAATATCTATGAGAACAAGAACAAGAATAAGAACACGAACAAGAACGAAAACGAGAGCTAGAACGAGAACGGAAACAACAACAAGTACAAGAAGAAGAACGAGGACTAGAAAATGTACACGACCGAGAACAGGAACAAGAACATGGACGAGAACACGAAAAAGGACACGAAAAAGAACATAAACGAGAACAAGAACGGAAACAAGAACACGGCCGGGACGGACAACAAAAACGGAAATATATACGAAAACACGAACAAGAACAAGAACAAGTACAAGAACATGTACACGAACAAGAACAAGAACGAGAACGTGAACGAGAACACGAACGGGAACACGAACGGGGACGGGAACTAGAACAAAAACAAGAACAAAAACAGGAACATCAACGAGAACGAATACAAGAACAGAAACAAGAACACGCAGGTGTAGACGAACACGAACAGGGACAAAAACATGAACAATAGCGAGAACAAGATCGAGAACACGGACACGAACAAGAATAAGAATAAGAACACGAACATGAACAAGAACATAAACGGAAACAAGAACAAGAACACGGACATTAACAAAAACATGAAGGCGAACACGAACGGGATTGAGGATAAAAACAGGAATACGAACTGGAACCAGAACAGGAACGAAAACACGAACGAGAACAAGAATGAGGACAAAGACAGAGACGGAAACGAGAACAAAAACATATCGAAAAACAGGAACATGAACGAGAACAAGAACAAGAACAGGAACAAGAATGAGCACGTGTAGACGAACAAAGACAGGGACGAAAACCAGAACAATAGCGAGAACAAGATCGAGAACACGAAGACGAACCAGAATGAGAACAAAAACACGAACAGGAACAAGAACAAGAAAGAGTACAAGGACATGTACACGAACAAGATCGAGAACGAGAACAATAACAGGAACAGAAACAAGCACATGTACCTGAACAAGAACAAGAACAAGAACATGAACATTAACGAGAACAAGATCGAGAACACGGACACGAACAAAAATAGGAATATGAACAAGAACGTGAAACAAGAACAAGAAGATGTACACGATCAAGATCAAGAGCGAGAACTTGAACGAGAACGGAAACAAGAACACGAACATGAACTGGAACAAGAACACGAACACGAACAGGATTGGGGACAAATACAAGATCGAAAACACAAACACGAACAGGAACAAACACACGATCAGGAATACGAACGAAGGCAAGAACGAGAACGCTATCAAGAACAAGAACAAGACTACGAGCAAAAACAAAAACTTGAACGAAAACAAGAACACGAACAGGAACAAGAACAAGCAAATGTACACGAACAAGAATAAGAACAAGAATATCAACATGAACGAGATCAAGCACGAGTACAAAAACATGTACACGACCATGAACGAGAACGAGAACATAAACACGAACAAGAACAAGAACAAGTACAAGAACATGTACACGAACAAGAACCAGAACAAGAGCGTGAACATGAGCACGAACACGATCGAGAATACGGACACGAACAAGAATAAGAACAAGAACCTGAACACGAACGAGAACTAGAAAATGTACACGATCGAGAACAAGAACGAAAACACGAACAAGAACAAGAAAGAGTACACGAACATGTACTCGAACAAGAACAAGACCGAGAACATGAACACGAACAAGAACAAAAACGGGAAGGAGAACAAAAACAGGAATGGGACCGAAAACAAGAACGAGGACAAAAACAAGAACACGAACAACATAGAGAGCGAGAACAAGAACGGGCAAGGAAACGAGTACGGAATCAGGAACAAGTACAAGAACATGGACACGAACAAGAACGAGAACGAGAATATGAACGAGAACAAAAACGAAAACACGGAGACGAACGAGAACAAGAACGAGAACGTGAACACGAACAAGAAACAGACCACGCAAATAGGCAACGACATGTACACGAACAAGATCATGAACAAGCACATGAACGAGAACAAGAACAGAAACACGGACACAAGCAAGAATAAGAACACAAACACGAACAGGATTGCGAACATGAACAAGAACAAGAACAACAACAAGAACACGAACACGAACGAGAACAAGAACAAGAAAACGAACGAGAACATGAACACGAACAAGAACGAGAACAAGTACAACAACAAGTACACGAACAAGAACAAGAACACGAACATAAACGAGAACAAGAACAAGAACAGGAAGACGATCAAGAACAAGAAGAAGAACGAAAACGTAAACCAGATCAAGAACAAGAACCAGAACAAGAACAAAAACATGAACGTGAACGAGATCAAGACCACGGACCTGAACAAGAACAACAACAAGAACAAGAACACTAACAAGAACAAGAAGACGAACAAGAAAAAAACAAGTAAGAGAACATGAACACGAACGAGAACACGAACGAGGACAAGAACAAGAACAAGAACAGAAACGAGAACAAGCACATACGCACGAACAAGAACGAGGACGAGAACACAAACAAGAAGAAGAACAAGAACAAGAACGAGAACATGAACTAGAACGAGATCGAGAAAACGAACACGATCAGGATTGAGAACGAGAACACGAACAGGAGCAAAAACAGGAACACGAACAAGAACAAGTACAAAAACATGTACACGAACAAGAACAAGCACGAGATTATGAACACGAACGAGAACAAGAACAGGAAAATGAACAATTACATGCACACGTACAAGAACAAGAACAAGAACATGAACGAGAACAAGATCGGAAACACGGACACGAAAAAGAACAAGAAGAAGTACTAACACATGTACACGACCAAGAACAAGAACACGAACGAAAACACAAAACAGAACAAGAACACGAACAAGCACAAAACCGAGTACAAGAACATGTGCACGATCAAAAACAAGACCAAGAACATGAACGAGAACAAGATCGGAAACATGGACACGAAAAAGAACAAGAAGAAGTACTAACACATGTACACGAACAAGAACAAGAACACGAACGAAAACACAAAACAGAACAAGAACACGAACAAGCACAAAACCGAGTACAAGAACGCGTACACGAACAATAACAAGAACGAGAACATGAACGAGAACACGAACAAGAACAGCAAAAAGATCGAGCACATGTACACGAACAAGAACAAGAACAAAAACATGAACGAGAATAAGATCGAGAACACGGACACGAACAAGAAAAAGATGAAAAACTAGATCATGTACACGAACGAGAACAAGAATGGCTTGCTTAACAAGATCAAAAACAAGAACACGGACAAGAACAAGAACACCAATGAAAACGAGAACGAGTACGAGAACATGTACACGGACGGAAACAAGAACGAAAACATGAGCAAGAACGAGAACAAAAACAAGAACAAAAACACGAACAAGAACAAGAACGACAACATGAATGAGGACAAAAACAAGAACAGGAACAAGAACAACCACATGTACTCGACGAAAAACAAGGACAAGAACACGAACAAGACGGAGAACATGGACAAAATCAAGAACGAGAACACGAACAAGAACAAGAACGCGAATGAGAACGAGAACATGCACACGAACAAGAACAAGACCGAGAACATGAACACGACCAAGAACACGAACGAGAACACGAAACAGAACAAGAACACGAACAAGAACAAAACCGAGTGCAAGAACATGTACAGTAATGTTCATGAATGGGTTACCTAACATCTAACTACTATTTTTCGATTTTTTTCCAAAATGAGTTTCCTCTTTAAACGTATCTCATGTTCCTATGGCCGGCGAAACAGGCGACAGTAGAAGCTAGAGATATCACGACTATTGTCTCCCTCAGCTGTCATCCACTCACCTGTAATTTCGCGGCACATGACTCTTCATCAAATTGATACTATTATCATTATTTATTTAATACTATCATTCAATCACTCCTGTCGATAAATTTTAGGTCATTATTCATCTATATTATGTATTTATTATAATGAAGCAGCTAACCAATAAAATAATCAATGACGCGTCTTCAATTTTGGGGTCACTAATTTGATGAACAGTCATGTCCCCCGAAATTACAGGTGAGTGGATGACAGCTGTGGGAGGCTGTGGTTTCTCTAGCTTCTTCTGTCGGCTGCTCCGCCGGCCATAGGAACATGAGATACGTTTAGAGAGGAAACTCATTTTGGACAAAATCGAGAAATAGAAGTTAGATGTTAGGTAACCCATTCCTGAACATTACTGTACACGATCAAAAACAAGATCAAGAGCATGAACGAGAACAAGACCAAGAACACGAACAAAAACAAGAAATAGAACAAGAACGAGAACACGAACACGAACAAAATCAAGAACAC
Organism: Phymatocera aterrima; assembly: GCA_963170745.1. Classification (NCBI taxonomy): domain Eukaryota; kingdom Metazoa; phylum Arthropoda; class Insecta; order Hymenoptera; family Tenthredinidae; genus Phymatocera; species Phymatocera aterrima. Next base: position 270,042 of record OY720669.1, on the reverse strand, counting down.
GAACAAGAACACGAACAAGTACAAGAACAAGTACACGAACAAGAACAAGAACAAAAACGAGAACAAAATCGGAAACATGGACACGAACAAGAACAAAAACAAGAACGATAACGAGAATATGTACACGAGCGAGAACGAGAACGAGAACATGAACAAGAACACGAACAAGAACAAGAACAAGAACACGAACAAGACCAAGAACAAGTACACGGACACGTACGTGAACAATAACAAGAACGAGAACATGAGCGAGAACACGAACAAGAACAGGGAGGAGAACAAGCACATGTACACGAACAAGATCAAGAACAAAAACATGAACGAAAATGACATCGAGGACACGGACACGAACAAGAACAAGAAGAAAAACTAGATCATGTACACGAACGAGAACACGAATGGCTTGATGAAGGAGATCAAACACATGGACGCAGACACGAACAAGAACACCAACGAGAACAGGAACAAGTACGAGAACATGTACACGGACGGGAACAAGAACAAGAACAAAAACAATAACACGAACACGATCAAGAACACGAACACGAACACGAACATGTACAAGAACATGTACACGAACAAGAACAAGAACAAGAACAAAAACACGAACATGAGCAGGGACCAGAACGGAAACACGGAACAGAACAAGAACACGGACCAGAACAAAACCGAGTACAAGAACATGTACACGAAAAAAAACAAGAACAAGAACATGAACGAGAACAAGATCAAGAACACGAACAAGAACAAGAACAAGATCAAAAACAAGAACACGAACAAGTACCGGATCAAGAACATGAACGAGAACACGAACGAAAACAAGAACACGAACAAGAACAAGAACACGAACAAGACCAAGAACAAGTACAAGAACATGACGCGAACATTAACAAGAACGAGAACATGAAAGAGAACACGAACAAGAACAGCAAAAAGAACAAGCACATGTACACAAACAAGAACGAGAACGAGAACATGAACTAGAACAAGAACGAGAACACGGAGACAAACGAGAACAAGAACAGGAACACGAACAGGATTGCGAACAACGACAAGATCAAGAACAAGAACACGAACGGGAACAAGAACAGGAAGATTTAAGAGATCAAGTACAAGAACAGGAACAAGAACGAGCACATGTGCACAAGACCGAACAACCACGAGGACATGAACGAGAACAAGAACAAATACAGGAACAAGAACCAGCACATGTACACGAACAAGAACAGGGACAAGAACACAAACAAGAAGAAGAACAAATACAAGAACGTGTACACGAACAAGCACAAGAACGAGAACATGACCGAGAACAAGAGCAAGAACAGGAACCAGAACAACTACATGTACACGAAGGAAAACAAGGACAAGAACACGAACGAGAAGAAGAACATGGGCAAGAATAAGAACACGAACACGAACGAGGACGAGAACACGAACGAGAACACGAACAAGTACACGAACATGTACACGAACAAGAACGAGAATGAGAACATGGACTAGAACGAGAACGAGAACACGGACACGAACAAGAACAAGAAGAGAGACACGAACGGGATTTCGAACAAAGACGAGAACAAGAACACGAGCACGAACGAAAACAAGAATAGGGAGATGTGAGGGAACAAGTACAAGAACAGGATCAAGTACGAGCACATGTGCACAGAACGAACAACCACAATGACATGCACAGAAACAAGATCGAGAACACGGATACGAACAAGAACAAAAACAAAAACGAGAATGAAAATATGTACACAAGCGAGAACGAGAACGAGACCATGAACAAGAACAAGAACAAGAACACGAACACGAACAAGAACACGAACAAGAACATGAATGCTAAATGAAACGAGAACAAGAACAAGAACAGGAACACGAACAAGCGCATGAACAAAAACAAGAACGAGAACAAGTACAAGAACATGTACACGAACGAGAACAAGAACGTTGACATGAACGAGAACACGATCAAGAACAGGAACAAGAACCAGCGCATGTACACGGACAATAACAAGAACAAGAACATGAACGAGAACACGATCGAGAACACGGACACGAACAAGAACAAAAGCAAGAACGATAACGAGAATATGTACACGAGCGAGAACGATAACGAGAACATGAACAAGGACACGAACATGAACAAGAACACGAACACGAACAAGACCAAGAACAAGTACAAAAACAAGTACGCGAACAATAGCAAGAACATGTACGCGAGCAAAAAAAGAACACAAACACGAAGAGGATTGCGAACAAAAACAAGAACAAGAACAAGAACGAGGACACGAACATGAACGAGAACACGATCAAGAACACGAACGAGAACAAGAACGAGAACAAGTTTAAGAACATGTACACGAACAATAACAAGAACGAGAACATGAACGAGAACACGAACAAGAACAAGAACAAAAAGATGAACAAAAACACGAACAAGAACACGAAGACGAACAAGAACAAAAACAAGTAAGAAAACATGTACACGAACGGGAACAAGAACGAGAACATGAACGAGAACAAAATCAAGAAAACGAACATGTACACGAACAAGCACATGGACAAGAACAAGGACAAGAACAGGATCAAGAACGAGAACACGAACACGAACAAGAACAAGAACAAGAGCGTTGACATGAACAAGAACACGAACAAGAACCAGCACATGTGCACGAACAAAAACAAAAACAAGAACATGAACGAGAACACAATCAAGAACACAGACACGAACGAGAGCAAAGAGAAGAACTCAAACATGTACATGAACGAGAATACGAACGAGAGCATGAACAGGAACAAGAACGAAAACACGAAACAGAACAATAACACGAACACGAACAAAACCGAGCACAAAAACATGTACACGAACGAGAACAAGAACGAGAACATGAACGAGAATACGAACAAGAACAAGAACAAAAAGATGAACAAAAACACGAACAAGAACACAAATATCAACGACAACAAGAACAAGTACGAGAACATGTACATGGGCGGGAACAAGAACGAGAACACGGATACGAACAAGAACAGGATCAAGAACGAGAACGAGAATATGTACAAGAGCGAGAACGAGACCGAGACCATGAACAAGAACAAGAACAAGAACAAGAACACGAACAAGACCAAGAACAATTACGAGAACATGTATGCGAACGATAACAAGAACGAGAACATGAACGGGAACACGAACAAGAACATCAAAAAGGACAAGCACATGTACACGAACAAGAACACGAACAAGTACAAGAACATGTACACGAACAAGAACAAGAACGATGACATGAACGAGAACACGATCAAGATCAGGAACAAGAACCAGCACATGTACACGAACAGGAACGAGAACAAGACCATGAACGAGAACAAGATCGAGAACTCGGACACGAACAGGAACAAGAACAAGAACGAGAACGAGAATATGTACATGAGCGAGAACGAGAACGAGAACATGAACAGGAACAAGCACAAGAACACGTACACAAACAATAACAGGAACGAGAACATGGACGAGAACGAGAACACGAACAAGAACAGGAAAACGTACAAGTACGTGTACACGAACAAGAACAAGAACAAAAAAATGAACGAGAAAAAGATCGAGAGCACGGACACGCGCAAGAACAAGACGAAAAACTAGATCATCTGGACGAACGAGAACAAGAACAAGTACACGTATATGTACACGATCAAGAACAAGAATGAGAACATGAACGAGAACAAGATCGAAAACATGAACATGTACACGAACAAGAACAAGAACAAGAACGAGAACAAGAACACGAACAAGAACAAGAAGACGAACAATAACAAGAACAAGTACAAGAACACGTACACAAACAATAACAAGAACGAGAAAATGGACGAGAACGAGAACACGAACAAGAACAGGAAAACGAACAAGTACGTGTACACGAACAAGAACAAGAACAAAAACATAAACGAGAAAAAGATCGAGAACACGGACACGAACAAGACCAAGACGAAAAACTAGATCATCTGGACGGACGAGAACACGAATGGCTTGATGAACAAAATCAAAAACAAGAACACGGACAACAACACAAACATCAACGACAACAAGAACAAGTACGAGAACATGTACATGGGCGGAAACAAGAACGAGAAAATGACCAAGAACAAGAACAAAAACAAGAACAAAAACACGAACAAGAACAAGGAGACGTTCAAGAACAAAAACAAGTAAGAGACTATGTACACGAACGAGAACATGAACGAAAACAAGAACAGGAATAGGAACATGAACAAGCACATGTACACGAACAAGAACGTGGACAAAAACACAAAAAAAAGAAGAACAAGTACAAGAACGTCCACACGAACTAGATCAAGAACGATAACATGAACGAGAACAAGAACATGAACAGGAACAGAAACAACCACATATACACCAAGAAAAACAAGGACAAGAACACGAACAAGACGACGAACATGGACAAGAACAAGAACAAGAATACGAACAAGGACGAGAACACGAACAAGAACAAGAACAGAAACACGAACGGGATTGCGAACAAAGACAGGAACAAGAACAAGCACACGAACGAGAACAAGAACAGAAAGATGTAAGGGAACAAGTACGAAAACAGGAACAAGAACGAGCACATGTGCAGGAAACCGAACAACCACAAGGACATGAACAAGAAAAAGATCAAGAACACGGATACGAACAAGAACAGGAACATGAACGAGAACGAGAATATGTACACGAGCGAGAACGAGACCGAGACCAAGAACAAGAACAAGAACAAGAACAAGAACGAGAACAAGAACAAGAACACCAACAAGAACACGACCAATAACATGAATGATAACAGGAACGAGAACAAGAACAAGAACAGGAACAAGAACGAGCACATGAACAAAAACAAGAACAAGAACAAGAACAAGAACATGTACGCGACCAAGAAAAAGAACACAAACACGAAGAGGATTGTGAACAAAAACAAGAACAAGAACACGAACACGAACAAAACCAAAAACTCGAACAAGAACAAGCACAAGAACATGAACACGTACACGAACAAAAACAAGAACGAGAACATGGACGAGAATAAGAACACGAACAAGAACGGGAACGAGAACGAGATCAAGAACGAGAACGATTACAAAACCACGAACAAGAACAATAATATGCACGAGAACGTGATCGAGAACACGGGCACAAACAAAAACAAGAACGAGAACAAGAACAACAACAACACCGAGAACAAGAACAAAAACATGATCAAAAACGAGATCGAGGACAAGAACAAGATCACGAACGCGACCGAGAACAGAAACAAGTAAAACAGAACAAGAAAAAGAACATGTACTCGAACGAGAACAAGAACGAAAACATGATCGAGAACAACAACAAGAACAAGGTTACGAACAAGAACAAGAACACGAACACGGACAGGATTGCGAACAAAAACGAGAACACGAACAAAAACAAGAACTCGAACGGAAACAAGCACAAGTACGTGGACATATACACGAACAAGAACACGAACAAGAACGAGAACGGGAACATGAACAAGAACAAGAACAATAACAAGAACGAGAACAAGAACAATAACACTAACAAGAACACGACCAATAACATGAATGATAACAGGAACGAGAACAAGAACAAGAACAGGAACGAGAACGAGCACATGAACAAAAACAAGAACAAGAACAAGAACAAGAACATGTACGCGACCAAGAAAAAGAACACAAACACGAAGAGGATTGCGAACAGAAACAAGAACAAGAACAAGAACGAGAACACGAACACGAACGAGAACAAGATCAAGAACACGAACGAGAACGAAAACGAGAACAAGTACAAGAACATGTACACGAACAAGAACATGAACATGAACATGAACAAGAACAGGAACATGACCAAGAAGAAGAACAAAAACAAAAACGCAAACCAGATCAAGAACAAGAACCAGGACAAGAACAAGGACATGAACGCGAACGAGATCGAGAACACGGACCTGAACAAGAACAAGAACACGAACAAGAACAAGAACACGAAAAAAAACAAGGACACGAACAAGAACAAGAACAAGTACAAGAACATGTACACGGACAAGAACAAGAACGTTGACATGAACAAGAACACGAACAAGGCCCAGCACACGTGCACGAACAAAAACATAAACGAGAACATAAACACGAACAAGAACAAGAACACGAACAAGAACAAGGACACGAACAAGAACACGAACAAGTACAAGAACATGTACACGGACAAGAACAGGAACGTTGACATGAACAAGAACACGAACAAGAACCAGCACATGTGCACGAACAAAAACAAAAACGAGAACATGAACAAGAACAAGAACAAAAACACGAAAAAGAACAAGGACACGAACAAGAACACGAACAAGTTCAAGAACATGTACACGGACAAGAACAAGAACGTTGACATGAACACGAACACGAACAAGAACCAGCACATGTGCACGAACAAAAACAAAAACGAGAACATATACACGAACAAGAACAAGAACAAGTACAAGAACATGTACACGGACAAGAACAAGAACGTTGACATGAACAAGAACACGAACAAGGCCCAGCACACGTGCACGAACAAAAACAAAAACGAGAACATAAACACGAACAAGAACACGAACACAAACAAGAACGAGGAAATGTACGTGAACAAGTCCGCGGACAGGAACAAGAATGAGAGCACGGACACGAACAGAAACAAGGAAAAGAACTAGAACATGTACCCGAACGAGAACAAGAACGAGAACATGAACAAGAACAAGAACGAGAACACGAACGAGAACGAGAACATGAACGAGAACACGAACAAGAACCGGCACATGTGCACGAACAAAAGCAAAAACAAGAACATGAACGAGAACAAAATCAAGAACACAGACACGAACGAGAGCAAAGAGAAGAACTCAATCATGTACATGAACGAGAATACGAACGAGAGCATGAACAGGGACAAGAACGATAACACGAACACAAACAAAACCGAGTACAAAAACATGTACACGAACGGGAACAAGAACGAGAACATGAACGAGAACAAAATCAGGAACACGAACATGTACACGAACAAGCACATGGACAAGAACAAGGACATGGACAAGAACAAGGACAAGAACAGGATCAAGAACGAGAACACGAACACGAACAAGAGCAAGAACAAGAACGTTGACATGAACAAGAACACGAACAAGAACCAGCACATGTGCACGAACAAAAACAAAAACAAGAACATGAACGAGAACACAATCAAGAACACAGACACGAACGAGAGCAAAGAGAAGAACTCACACATGGACATGAACGAGAATACGAACGAGAGCATGAACAGGAACAAGAACGATAACACGAAACAGAACAATAACACGAACAAGAACAAAACCGAGTACAAGAACATGTACACGCACAAAAACAAGAACGAGAACATGAACGCGAACAAGATCAACAAGGCGAACGAGAACAACAACAAGATCAAGAACAAGAACAAGAACGAGAACACGATCGAGAACAAGAACACGAACAAGAACACGAACACGAACAGGAACACGAACAAGTACAAGAACATGTACGCGAACAAGAACGAGAACGGTAACATAAACTAGAACAAGAACGAGAACACGAACACGAACAAGAACAAAAACAGGAAAATGTAAGAGATCAAGTACACGAACAGGAACAAGAACGAGCACATGTGTACAAAACAGAACAACCGCAAGGACATGAACGAGAACAAGATCGAGAACACGGATACGAACAAGAACAGGAACATGAACGAGAACGAGAATATGTACACGAGCGAGAACGAGACCGAGACCAAGAACAAGAACAAGAACAAGAACAAGAACGAGAACAAGAACAAGAACACTAACAAGAACACGACCAATAACATGAATGATAACAGGAACGAGAACAAGAACAAGAACAGGAACAAGAACGAGCACATGAACAAAAACAAGAACAAGAACAAAAACAAAAACATGTACGCGACCAAGAAAAAGAACACAAACACGAAGAGGATTGCGAACAAAAACAAGAACAAGAACAAGAACACGAACAAGAACAAAAACTCGAACAAGAACAAGAACAAGAACAAGAGCATGTACGCGACCAAGAAAAAGAACACAAACACGAAGAGGATTGCGAACAGAAACAAGAACAAGAACAAGAACGAGAACACGAACACGAACGAGAACAAGATCAAGAACACGAACGAGAACGAAAACGAGAACAAGTACAAGAACATGTACACGAACAAGAACATGAACATGAACATGAACAAGAACAGGAACATGACCAAGAAGAAGAACAAAAACAAAAACGCAAACCAGATCAAGAACAAGAACCAGGACAAGAACAAGGACATGAACGCGAACGAGATCGAGAACACGGACCTGAACAAGAACAAGAACACGAACAAGAACAAGAACACGAAAAAAAACAAGGACACGAACAAGAACAAGAACAAGTACAAGAACATGTACACGGACAAGAACAAGAACGTTGACATGAACAAGAACACGAACAAGGCCCAGCACACGTGCACGAACAAAAACATAAACGAGAACATAAACACGAACAAGAACAAGAACACGAACAAGAACAAGGACACGAACAAGAACACGAACAAGTACAAGAACATGTACACGGACAAGAACAGGAACGTTGACATGAACAAGAACACGAACAAGAACCAGCACATGTGCACGAACAAAAACAAAAACGAGAACATGAACAAGAACAAGAACAAAAACACGAAAAAGAACAAGGACACGAACAAGAACACGAACAAGTTCAAGAACATGTACACGGACAAGAACAAGAACGTTGACATGAACACGAACACGAACAAGAACCAGCACATGTGCACGAACAAAAACAAAAACGAGAACATATACACGAACAAGAACAAGAACAAGTACAAGAACATGTACACGGACAAGAACAAGAACGTTGACATGAACAAGAACACGAACAAGGCCCAGCACACGTGCACGAACAAAAACAAAAACGAGAACATAAACACGAACAAGAACACGAACACAAACAAGAACGAGGAAATGTACGTGAACAAGTCCGCGGACAGGAACAAGAATGAGAGCACGGACACGAACAGAAACAAGGAAAAGAACTAGAACATGTACCCGAACGAGAACAAGAACGAGAACATGAACAAGAACAAGAACGAGAACACGAACGAGAACGAGAACATGAACGAGAACACGAACAAGAACCGGCACATGTGCACGAACAAAAGCAAAAACAAGAACATGAACGAGAACAAAATCAAGAACACAGACACGAACGAGAGCAAAGAGAAGAACTCAATCATGTACATGAACGAGAATACGAACGAGAGCATGAACAGGGACAAGAACGATAACACGAACACAAACAAAACCGAGTACAAAAACATGTACACGAACGGGAACAAGAACGAGAACATGAACGAGAACAAAATCAGGAACACGAACATGTACACGAACAAGCACATGGACAAGAACAAGGACATGGACAAGAACAAGGACAAGAACAGGATCAAGAACGAGAACACGAACACGAACAAGAGCAAGAACAAGAACGTTGACATGAACAAGAACACGAACAAGAACCAGCACATGTGCACGAACAAAAACAAAAACAAGAACATGAACGAGAACACAATCAAGAACACAGACACGAACGAGAGCAAAGAGAAGAACTCACACATGGACATGAACGAGAATACGAACGAGAGCATGAACAGGAACAAGAACGATAACACGAAACAGAACAATAACACGAACAAGAACAAAACCGAGTACAAGAACATGTACACGCACAAAAACAAGAACGAGAACATGAACGCGAACAAGATCAACAAGGCGAACGAGAACAACAACAAGATCAAGAACAAGAACAAGAACGAGAACACGATCGAGAACAAGAACACGAACAAGAACACGAACACGAACAGGAACACGAACAAGTACAAGAACATGTACGCGAACAAGAACGAGAACGGTAACATAAACTAGAACAAGAACGAGAACACGAACACGAACAAGAACAAAAACAGGAAAATGTAAGAGATCAAGTACACGAACAGGAACAAGAACGAGCACATGTGTACAAAACAGAACAACCGCAAGGACATGAACGAGAACAAGATCGAGAACACGGATACGAACAAGAACAGGAACATGAACGAGAACGAGAATATGTACACGAGCGAGAACGAGACCGAGACCAAGAACAAGAACAAGAACAAGAACAAGAACGAGAACAAGAACAAGAACACTAACAAGAACACGACCAATAACATGAATGATAACAGGAACGAGAACAAGAACAAGAACAGGAACAAGAACGAGCACATGAACAAAAACAAGAACAAGAACAAAAACAAAAACATGTACGCGACCAAGAAAAAGAACACAAACACGAAGAGGATTGCGAACAAAAACAAGAACAAGAACAAGAACACGAACAAGAACAAAAACTCGAACAAGAACAAGAACAAGAACAAGAGCATGTACGCGACCAAGAAAAAGAACACAAACACGAAGAGGATTGCGAACAGAAACAAGAACAAGAACAAGAACGAGAACACGAACACGAACGAGAACAAGATCAAGAACACGAACGAGAACGAAAACGAGAACAAGTACAAGAACATGTACACGAACAAGAACATGAACATGAACATGAACAAGAACAGGAACATGACCAAGAAGAAGAACAAAAACAAAAACGCAAACCAGATCAAGAACAAGAACCAGGACAAGAACAAGGACATGAACGCGAACGAGATCGAGAACACGGACCTGAACAAGAACAAGAACACGAACAAGAACAAGAACACGAAAAAAAACAAGGACACGAACAAGAACAAGAACAAGTACAAGAACATGTACACGGACAAGAACAAGAACGTTGACATGAACAAGAACACGAACAAGGCCCAGCACACGTGCACGAACAAAAACATAAACGAGAACATAAACACGAACAAGAACAAGAACACGAACAAGAACAAGGACACGAACAAGAACACGAACAAGTACAAGAACATGTACACGGACAAGAACAGGAACGTTGACATGAACAAGAACACGAACAAGAACCAGCACATGTGCACGAACAAAAACAAAAACGAGAACATGAACAAGAACAAGAACAAAAACACGAAAAAGAACAAGGACACGAACAAGAACACGAACAAGTTCAAGAACATGTACACGGACAAGAACAAGAACGTTGACATGAACACGAACACGAACAAGAACCAGCACATGTGCACGAACAAAAACAAAAACGAGAACATATACACGAACAAGAACAAGAACAAGTACAAGAACATGTACACGGACAAGAACAAGAACGTTGACATGAACAAGAACACGAACAAGGCCCAGCACACGTGCACGAACAAAAACAAAAACGAGAAAATAAACACGAACAAGAACACGAACACAAACAAGAACGAGGAAATGTACGTGAACAAGTCCGCGGACAGGAACAAGAATGAGAGCACGGACACGAACAGAAACAAGGAAAAGAACTAGAACATGTACCCGAACGAGAACAAGAACGAGAACATGAACAAGAACAAGAACGAGAACACGAACGAGAACGAGAACATGAACGAGAACACGAACAAGAACCGGCACATGTGCACGAACAAAAGCAAAAACAAGAACATGAACGAGAACAAAATCAAGAACACAGACACGAACGAGAGCAAAGAGAAGAACTCAATCATGTACATGAACGAGAATACGAACGAGAGCATGAACAGGGACAAGAACGATAACACGAACACAAACAAAACCGAGTACAAAAACATGTACACGAACGGGAACAAGAACGAGAACATGAACGAGAACAAAATCAGGAACACGAACATGTACACGAACAAGCACATGGACAAGAACAAGGACATGGACAAGAACAAGGACAAGAACAGGATCAAGAACGAGAACACGAACACGAACAAGAGCAAGAACAAGAACGTTGACATGAACAAGAACACGAACAAGAACCAGCACATGTGCACGAACAAAAACAAAAACAAGAACATGAACGAGAACACAATCAAGAACACAGACACGAACGAGAGCAAAGAGAAGAACTCACACATGGACATGAACGAGAATACGAACGAGAGCATGAACAGGAACAAGAACGATAACACGAAACAGAACAATAACACGAACAAGAACAAAACCGAGTACAAGAACATGTACACGCACAAAAACAAGAACGAGAACATGAACGCGAACAAGATCAACAAGGCGAACGAGAACAACAACAAGATCAAGAACAAGAACAAGAACGAGAACACGATCGAGAACAAGAACACGAACAAGAACACGAACACGAACAAGAACACGAACAAGTACAAGAACATGTACGCGAACAAGAACGAGAACGGTAACATAAACTAGAACAAGAACGAGAACACGAACACGAACAAGAACAAAAACAGGAAAATGTAAGAGATCAAGTACACGAACAGGAACAAGAACGAGCACATGTGTACAAAACAGAACAACCGCAAGGACATGAACGAGAACAAGATCGAGAACACGGATACGAACAAGAACAGGAACATGAACGAGAACGAGAATATGTACACGAGCGAGAACGAGACCGAGACCAAGAACAAGAACAAGAACAAGAACAAGAACGAGAACAAGAACAAGAACACTAACAAGAACACGACCAATAACATGAATGATAACAGGAACGAGAACAAGAACAAGAACAGGAACAAGAACGAGCACATGAACAAAAACAAGAACAAGAACAAAAACAAAAACATGTACGCGACCAAGAAAAAGAACACAAACACGAAGAGGATTGCGAACAAAAACAAGAACAAGAACAAGAACACGAACAAGAACAAAAACTCGAACAAGAACAAGCACATGAACATGAACATGTACACGAACAAAAACAAGAACGAGAACATGAACGAGAATAAGAACACGAACAAGAACAGGACCAAGAACGGGAACGAGAACGAGATCAAGAACGAGAACGATTACAAAACCACGAACAAGAACAATAATATGCACGAGAACGTGATCGAGAACACGGGCACAAACAAAAACAAGAACGAGAACAAGAACAACAACAACACCGAGAACAAGAACAAAAACATGATCAAAAACGAGATCGAGGACAAGAACAAGATCACGAACGCGACCGAGAACAGAAACAAGTAAAACAGAACAAGAAAAAGAACATGTACTCGAACGAGAACAAGAACGAAAACATGATCGAGAACAACAACAAGAACAAGGTTACGAACAAGAACAAGAACACGAACACGGACAGGATTGCGAACAAAAACGAGAACACGAACGAAAACAAGAACTCGAACGAAAACAAGCACAAGTACGTGGACATATACACGAACTAGGACACGAACAAGAACGAGAACGGGAACATGAACGAGAACAAGAACAAGAACAAGAACGAGAACAAGAACAAGAACACTAACAAGAACACGACCAATAACATGAATGATAACAGGAACGAGAACAAGAACAAGAACAGGAACGACAACGAGCGCATGAACAAAAACAAGAACAAGAACAAGAACAAGAACATGTACGCGACCAAGAAAAAGAACACAAACACGAAGAGGATTGCGAACAAAAACAAGAACAAGAACAAGAACGAGAACACGAACACGGACGAGAACAAGATCAAGAACACGAACGAGAACAAAAACGAGAACAAGTACAAGAACATGTACACGAACAAGAACATGAACATGAACATGAACAAGAACAGGAACATGACCACGAAGAAGAACAAAAACAAAAACGCAAACCAGATCAAGAACAAGAACCAGGACAAGAACAAGGACATGAACGCGAACGAGATCGAGAACACGGACCTGAACAAGAACAAGAACAAGAACAAGAACAAGAACACGAAAAAGAACAAGGACACGAACAAGAACAAGAACAAGTACAAGAACACGAAAAAGAACAAGGACACGAACAAGAACAAGAACAAGTACAAGAACATGTACACGGACAAGAACAAGAACGTTGACATGAACAAGAACACGAACAAGAACCAGCACATGTGCACGAACAAAAACAAAAACGAGAACATATACACGAACAAGAACAAGAACAAGTACAAGAACATGTACACGGACAAGAACAAGAACGTTGACTTGAACAAGAACACGAACAAGGCCCAGCACACGTGCACGAACAAAAACAAAAACGAGAACATAAACACGAACAAGAACACGAACACAAACAAGAACGAGGAAATGTACGTGAACAAGTCCGCGGACAGGAACAAGAACGAGAACAAGAATGAGAGCACGGACACGAACAGAAACAAGGAAAAGAACTAGAACATGTACCCGAACGAGAACAAGAACGAGAACATGAACAAGAACAAGAACGAGAACACGAACGAGAACGAGAACATGAACGAGAACACGAACAAGAACCGGCACATGTGCACGAACAAAAGCAAAAACAAGAACATGAACGAGAACAAAATCAAGAACACAGACACGAACGAGAGCAAAGAGAAGAACTCAATCATGTCCATGAACGAGAATACGAACGAGAGCATGAACAGGGACAAGAACGATAACACGAACACAAACAAAACCGAGTACAAAAACATGTACACGAACGGGAACAAGAACGAGAACATGAACGAGAACAAAATCAGGAACACGAACATGTACACTAACAAGCACATGGACAAGAACAAGGACAAGAACAGGATCAAGAACGAGAACACGAACACGAACAAGAACAAGAACAAGAACGTTGACATGAACAAGAACACGAACAAGAACCAGCACATGTGCACGAACAAAAACAAAAACAAGAACATGAACGAGAACACAATCAAGAACACAGACACGAACGAGAGCAAAGAGAAGAACTCACACATGGACATGAACGAGAATACGAACGAGAGCATGAACAGGAACAAGAACGATAACACGAAACAGAACAATAACACGAACACGAACAAAACCGAGTACACAAACATGTACACGTACGAGAACAAGAACGAGAACATGAACGAGAACAAAATCAAGAACACGAACATGTACACGAACAAGCACATGGACAAGACTAAGGACAAGAACAGGATCAAGAACAAGGCCATGAACATGAACAACAACACGAACAAGAACACGAACACGAACAAGAACACGAACGAGTACAAGAACATGTACGCGAACAAGAACGAGAACGGTAACATAAACTAGAACAAGAACGAGAACACGAACACGAACAAGAACAAAAACAGGAAAATGTAAGGGATCAAGTACACGAACAGGAACAAGAACGAGCACATGTGTACAAAACAGAACAACCGCAAGGACATGAACGAGAACAAGATCGAGAACACGCATACGAACAAGCACAGAAACAAGAACGAGAACGAGAATATGTACACGAGCGAGAACGAGAATGAGAACATGAACACGAACAAAAACACGAACGAGAACATGGACAAGTACACGAACATGTACACGCACGAGAACAAGAACAAGAACATGAACTACAACAAGAACGAGAACACGGACACGAACAAGAACATGAACACGATCACGAACAGGATTGCGAACAAGAACAAGAACAAGAACATGAACGAGAACAAGATCGAGAACACGGACACGAACAATCGCAAGAACAAGACCAAGAACATGTACATGAACGATAACAAGAACTAGAACATGCACACGAACGAGAACAAGACCGAGAACATGAACAAGAACTAAAACCAAGAACACGAAAAAGAACAAGAACACGAACGAGAACAAGAACAAGTACACGGACATGTACACGAACATGTACACGAACAAGAACAAGAACAAGAACATGAACTAGAACTAGAACAAGATCACGGACACGAACAAGAACAAGATCGCGAACACGAACAGGATTGCGAACAGAAACAAGAACAAGAACAAGAACACGAACGAGAACAAGAACAGTAACGAGAACAAGAACACAAACGAGAACAGGAACAAGAACGAGAGCAAGAACGAGAACGGTAACAAGAACATAAACACGAACACAAACAATGACAGGAAGATGTACGAGAACAAGAACACGTACAGGAACAACAATAAGCACATGTACACGAACAATCACAAGAACAAGAACACGAACCGGAACAAGATCGACAACACCGACACGAACAAGAACAAGGAGCAGAACTAGAACATGTACACGGACGAGAACAAGGGCGAGAAGACGAAGAAGAACAAAAACAAGATCACAAACGAGAATAATAACACGGACGAGATCAAGGACGAGTACACGAACATGTACACGCACAAGAACAAGAACGAGCTCATGAACTAGAACAAGAACGAGAACATGAACTAGAACAAGAACCATAACACGGACACGAACGAGAACAAGAACACGAACACGAATAGGATTGCGAACATAAAAAATAACACGAACATGAACGAGAAGAAAATCGCGGACACGGACACGATGAAAAACAAGAACAAGAACAAGAACATGTACACGAACGATAACAAGAACGAGAACATGAACGGGATCAAAAACAGGAACAACAACACGAACCAGAACAGGAACAAGACCAAGTACACGTACAAGGACAAGAACGAAAACAAGAACATAGACTAGAACAAAATCCAAGACATGGACACGAAAAAGAACAAGAAGCAGAACTAGAACATGTACACGAACGATAACAAGAACCAGAATATGAACGGGACCGAGAACAGGAACAACAACACGAACGAGAACAGGAACAAGACCAAGCAGATGTACGAGGACAAGAACAAGAACAAGAACATAATTCAGAACAAGATCCAGGACATGGACATGAACACGACCAAGAACAAGAACACGAACGCTATCAGGAACAAGAACACGTCCGCGAGCAAAAACAAGAACGAAAACATGAACAACAACAAGCACATGTACACGAACAATCACAAGAACAAGAACATGAACGGGAACAAGTTCGACAACACCGACACGAACAAGAACACGGAGAAGAACTAGAACATGTACACGGACGAGAACAAGGACGAGAACACGAAAAAAAACAAAAACAAGAACACGAACGAGAATGATAACACGGACGAGAACAAGGACGAGTACACGAACATGTACACGCACAAGAACAAGAACGAGAACATGAACTAGAACAAGAACCATAACACGGACACGAACAAGAACAAGAACACGAACACGAACAGGATGGCGAACATAAAACAGAACACGAACATGAACGAGAAGAAAATCGAGAACACGGACACGATGAAAAACAAGAACAAGAACAAGAACATGTACCCGAACGATAACAAGAACGAGAACATGAACGGGATCGAAATCAGGAACAACAACACGAACGAGAACAGGAACAAGACCAAATACATGTACAAGGACAAGAACGAAAACAAGAACATAGACCAGAACAAGATCCAAGACATGGACACGAAAAAGAACAAGAAGAAGAACTAGAACATGTACACGAACGATAACAAGAACCAAAACATGAACGGGAACGAGAACAGGAACAAAAACACGAACAAGAACAGGAACAAGACCAAGCACATGTACACGGACAAGAACAAGAACAAGAACATAAATCAGAACAAGATCCAGGACATGGACACGAACACGACCAAGAACAAGAACACGAACGCCATCAGGAATAAGAACACGTCCGCGAGCAAGAACAAGAACGAAAACATGAACAACAACAAGCACATGCACACGAAAAATCACATGAACAAGAACATGAACGGGAACATGTACACGGACGAGAACAAGGACGAGAACATGAAAAAGAACAAAAACAAGAACACGAATGATAATAATAACACGGACGAGAACAAGGACGAGTACACGAACATGTACGCCCACAAGAACAAGAACGAGAACATGAACTAGAACAAGAACGAGAACACGGACACGAACAAGAACAAGAACACGAACACGAACAGGATTGCGAACATAAAAAAGAACAAGAACATGAACGAGAAGATGATCGAGAACACGGACACAAACAAAAACAAGAACAACAACAAGAACATGTACACGAACGACAACAAGAAAGAGAACATGAACGGGAACGAGAACAGGAACAAGAACGGGAGCAAGAAAGAAAACGGTAACAAGAACAAGAACACGAGGACAAACAAGGACAGAAAGATGTACGAAAACAAGAACAAGAACAGAAACAACAACAAGCACATGTACACGAACAATCACAAGAACAAGAACATGAATGGGCACAAGATCGACAACACCGAAACGAACAAGAACAAGGAGAAGAACTAGAACATGTACACGGTCGAGAACAAGGAGGAGAACATGAGAAAAAACAACAACAAGAACACGAACGAAAATAATAACATGGACGAGAACAAGGACAAGTACACGAACATGTACACGCACACGAACAAGAACGAGAACATGAACTAGAACAAGAACGAGAACACGGACACGAACGAGAACAAAAACACGAACACGAACAGGATCGCGAACATAAAAAAGGAAAAGAACATGAACGCGAAGAAGATCGAGAACACGGACACGATCAAGAACGAGAACAAGAACAAGAACATGTACACGAACGATAACAAGAACGAGAACATGAACGGGACCGAGAACAGGACCAACAACACGAACAAGAACAGGAACAAGACCAAGTACATGTACAAGGACAAGAACGAAAACAAGAACATAGACCAGAACAAGATCCAAGACATGGACACGAAAAAGAACAAGAAGAAGAACTAGAACATGTACACGAACGATAACAAGAACCAGAACATGAACGGAAACGAGAACAGGAACAACAACACGAACAAGAACAGGAACAAGACCAAGCACATGTACAAGGGCAAGATCCAGAACAAGAACATAAATCAGAACAAGATCCAGGACATGGACACGAACACGACCAAGAACAAGAACACGGACGCCATCAGGAACAAGAACACGTCCGCGAGCAAGAACAAGAACGAGAACATGAACAACAACAAGCACATGTACACGAACAATCACAAGATCAAGAACATGAACGGGAACAAGTTCGACAACACCGACACGAACAAGAACAAGGAGAAGAACTAGAACATGTACACGGACGAGAACAAGGACGAGAACACGAAAAAGAACAAGAACAAGAACACGACCGAGAATAATAACACGGACGAGAACAAGGACGAGTACACGAACATGTACACGCACAAGAACAAGAACGAGAACATGAACTAGAACAAGAATGAGAACACGGACACGAACAAGAACAAGAACACGAACACGAACAGGATTGCGAACATAAAAAAGAACAAGAACATGACCGAGAAGACGATCGAGAACGGGGACACGAACAAAAACAAAAACAAGAACAAGAACATGTTCACGAACGATAACAAGAACGAGAACATGAACGGGAACGAGAACAGGAACAATAACACGAACAAGAACAGAAACAAGACCAAGTACATGTACAAGGTCAAGACCGAAAACAAGAACATAGACCAGAACAAGATCCCAGACACGGACACTAAGAAGATCAAGAAGAACAACTAGAACATGTACACGAACGATAACAAGAACGAGAACATGAACGGGAACGGGAACAGGAACAACAACACGAACAAGAACAGGAACAAGACCAAGCACATGTACAAGGACAAGAACAAGAACAAGAACATAAATCAGAACAAGGTCCAGGACATGGACACGAACGCGACCAAGAACAAGAACAAGAACGCCATCAGGAACAAGAACACGTCGGCGAGCAAGAACAAGAACGAAAACATGAACAACATCAAGCACATGAACACGAACAATCACAAGAACAAGAACATGAACGGGAACAAGTTCGACAACACCGACACGAACAAGAACAAGGAGAAGAACTAGAACATGTACACGGACGAGAACAAGGACGAGAACACGAACAAGAACAAGAACAAGAACACGAACGAGAATAATAACACGGACGAGAACAAGGACGAGTACACGAACATGTACACGCACAAGAACAAGAACGAGAACATGAACTAGAACAAGAATGAGAACACGGACACGAACAAGAACAAGAACACGAACACGAACAGGATTGCGAACATAAAAAAGAACATGAACATGAACGAGAAGACGATCGAGAACGGGGACACGAACAAAAACAAGAACAAGAACAAGAACATGTACACGACCGATAACCAGAACGATAACATGAACGGGAACGAGAACAGGAACAACTACACGAACAAGAACAGGAACAAGACCAAGTACATGTACAAGGACAAGACCGAAAACAAGAACATAGACCAGAACAAGATCCCAGACATGGACACCAATGAGAACAAGAAGAACAACTAGAACATGTACACGGACGATAACAAGAACGAGAACATGAACGGGAATGAGAACAGAAACAACAACACGAACAAGAACAGGAACAAGACCAAGCACATGTACAAGGACAAGAACAAGAACAAGAACATAAATCAGAACAAGATCCAGGACATGGACACGAACACGACCAAGAACAACAACAAGAACGCCATCAGGAACACGAACACGTCGGCGAGCAAGAACAAGAACGAAAACATGAACAACAACAAGCACGTGAACACGAACAATCACAAGAACAAGAACATGAACGGGAACAAGATCGACAACACCGACACGAACAAGAACAAGGAAAAGAACTAGAACATGTACACGGACGAGAACAAGGACGAGAACACGAAAAAGAACAAAACCGAGATCACGAACGAGAATATTACCACGGACGAGAACAAGGACAATTACACGAACATGTACACGCACACGAACAAGAACGAGAACATGAACGAGAACACGGACACGAACAAGAACAAGAACACGAACACGAACAGAATTGCGAACATAAAAAAGATCAATAACATGTACGAGAAGAAGATCGAGAACACGGACACGAACAGAAACAAGAACAAGAACAAGAACATGTGCACGAACGATAACAAAAACGAGAACATGAACGGGATCGAGAACAGGAACAACAACACGAACAAGAACAGGAACAAGACCAAGTACATGTACAAGGACAAGAACAGAAACAAGAACATAGACCAGAACAAGATCCAAGACATGGACACGAAAAAGAACAAGAAGAAAAACTAGAACATGTACACGAACGATAACAAGAACCAGAACATGAACGGGAACGAGAACAGGAACAACAACACGATCAAGAACAGGAACAAGACCAAGTACATGTACAAGGACAAGAACAAGAACAAGAACATAGATAAGAACAAGATCCAGGACATGGACACGAACACGACCAAGAACAAGAACAAGAACGCCATCAGGAACAAGAACACGTCCGCGAGCAAGAGCAAGAACGAAAACATGAACAACAACAAGCACATGTACACGAACAATCACAAGAACAAAAACATGAACGGTAACGAGAACAGGAACAAAAACGGGAGCAAGAACGAAAACGGTAACAAGAACAAGAACACGAGGACAAACAAGGACAGAAAGATGTACGAGAACAAGAACAAGAACAGAAACAACAACAAGCACATGTACACGACAATGACAAGAACAAGAACATGAACGGAAACAAGATCGACAACACCGACACGAACAAGAACAAGGAGAAGAACTAGAACATGTACACGGTCGAGAACAAGGACGAGAACATGAAAAAGGACAAAAACAAGAACACGAACGAGAATAATAACACGGACGAGAACAAGGACGAGTACACGAACATGTACACGCACAAGAACACGAACGCGAACATGAACTAGAACAAGAACGAGAACATGAACGGGATCGAAAACAGGAACAACAACACGATCAAGAACAGGAAAAAGACCAAGTACATGTACAAGGACAAGAACGAAAACAAGAACATAGACCAGAACAAGATCCAAGACATGGACACGAAAAAGAACAAGAAGCAGAACTAGAACATGTACACGAACGATAACAAGAACCAGAACATGATCGGGAACGAGAACAGGAGCAACACCACGAACACGAACAGGAACAAGACCAAGCACATGTACAGGGACACGAACAACAACAAGTACATAAATCAGAACAAGATCCAGGACATGGACACGAGCACGACCGAGAACAAGAACACGATCGCCATCAGGAACAAGAACACGTCCGCGAGCAAGAACAAGAACGAAAACATGAACAACAACAAGCACATGTACACGAACAATCACAAGAACAAGAACATGAACGGGATTGCGAACATAAAAAAGAACAAGAACATGAACGAGAAGAAGATCGAGAACACGGACACGGACACAAACAAGAACGAGAACAAGAACATGTACACGAACGATAACAAGAACGAGAACATGAACGGGAAGAGAACAGGAACAACAACACGAACACGAACAGGAACAAGACCAAGCACATGTACAAGGACAAGAACAAGATCAAGAACATAAATCAGAACAAGGTCCAGGACATGGAAACGAACACGACCAAGAACAAGAACAAGAACGCCATCAGGAACAAGAACACGTCCGCGAGCAAGAACAAGAACGAAAACATGAACAACAACAAGCACATGTACACGAACAATCACCAGAACAAGAACATGAACGGGAACAAGTTCGACAACACCGACTCGAACAAGAACAAGGAGAAGATTTAGAACATGTACACGGACGAGAACAAGGACGAGAACACGAAAAAGAACAAAACCGAGATCACGAACGAGAATATTACCACGGACGAGAACAAGGATAATTACACGAACATGTACACGCACACGAACAAGAACGAGAACATGAACTAGAACAAGAACGAGAACACGGACACGAACACGAACAAGAACACGAACACGAACAGGATTGCGAACATAAAAAAGAACAAGAACATGAACGAGAACAAGATCGAGAACACGGACACGGACACAAACAAGAACGAGAACAAGAACATGTACACGAACGATAACAAGAACGAGAACATGAACGGGAAGAGAACAGGAACAACAACACGAACACGAACAGGAACAAGACCAAGCACATGTACAAGGACAAGAACAAGATCAAGAACATAAATCAGAACAAGGTCCAGGACATGGAAACGAACACGACCAAGAACAAGAACAAGAACGCCATCAGGAACAAGAACACGTCCGCGAGCAAGAACAAGAACGAAAACATGAACAACAACAAGCACATGTACACGAACAATCACAAGAACAAGAACATGAACGGGAACATGATCGACAACACCGACACGAACAAGAACAAGGAAAAGAACTAGAACATGTACACGGACGAGAACAAGGACGAGAACACGAAGAAGAACAAAAACGAGATCACGAACGAGAATATTAACACGGACGAGATCAAGGACGAGTACACGAACATGTACACGCTCAAGAACAAGAACGAGAACATGAACTAGAACAAGAACGAGAACACGGACACGAACAAGAACAAGAACACGAACACGAACAGGATTGCGAACATAAAAGAGAACACGAACATGAACGAGAAGAAGATCGAGAACACGGACACGAACGAAAACAAGAACAAAAACAAGAACATGTACACGAACGATAACAAGAACGAGAACACCAACGAGAACAAGAACGAAAACGAGTACAAGAATATGTACACGAACAAGAACAAGAAAAATACCACGAACGAGAACAAGAACAAGACAGAAACGATTACATGAATATGTACACGAACAAGAACAAAAACAAGACCACGAACGAGAACAAGAACAAGAACAGGAACACGACCAAGAACGAGAACAAGAACACGAACACGAACACGAACAAGAACAATAACACGAACAAGAACAAGAACCAACACGACAACATGTACACGTACACGAACAAGAACGGAAACATGAACGAGAACAAGAACGGAAACACGAAGTAGAACAAGAACACCAACACGAACAGAAACGAGTACAAAAACATGTACACGAGCAAGAACGTGAACGAGAACATGAACGCGAATAAGAACAAAAACACGGACACGAACGAAAACAATAACACGGACATGAACAGGAACAAGAACGAGAACGGCAGGAGAACAAATACATGGACACGAACAAGAACAAGAACATGAACATGAACGAGAACAAGATCGAGAACACGGACACGCACAAGAACTAGGAGAAAACTAGGACATGTACACGAACAAGAACAAAAACGAGAACGTGAACAAGAACAGAAACGAAAACACGAACGAGAACACGAACACGATCGAGAACAAGAACGAGAACATGAACAAGAACAAGAACGAGAACGAGAACATGAACGCGAACAAGAACAAAAACACGGACACGAACGAAAACAATAACACGGACATGAACAGGAACAAGAACGAGAACATGTACACGAACCAGAACGAGAACGAGAACAAGAAGAAGAACAAGAACAAAACCGAGAACAAGAGCAAAAACATAAACGAGAACAAGATCCAGTACAGGGACACGAACATGACCGAAGACAAGAACTCAAACGCGAACAAGAACAAGAACAAGTACGCGAACAAGAATAAAAACGAGAACATGAACGATACCGAGAACAAGAATGGGACGGAAAACAGAAACGGAAACAAGACCGAGAACAAGAACGAGGACGGAAACCAGAACACAAACAAGATAAAGAGCGAGAACAAGAATGGGAACATGAACTAAAACAGGATCATAAACAAGACCAAGCACATGAACATGCACATGAACAAGAACCAGAGCGAGAACAAAAACAAGAGTACAAGACCATGTACATAAACAAGAACAAGAACGAGAACATGAACGAGAATGAGAACACGACCAAGAACAGGAACAAGAACGAGAACACGAATAAGAACAAGAACGGGAACGGGAACGAGATCAAGAGCAAGATCAAGAACGAACCCGAAAAGAAGGACAAAAACATGAACGAGAACAAGAACAAGAACACGGACACAAACAAGAACGAGTACAAGATCACGGACGCGCCCACGAACGAGAACAAGATGAAGAACCAGAACATGTACATGAACGAGAAGAATAACGAGAACATCAACACAAACATGACCGGAAACACGGAGTAGAACACGAACACCAACAAGAACAAAAACGAGTACACGAACATGTACCCAAACAAGAACAAGAACAAGAGCAAGAACAAGATCAAAACCATGTACACGAAAAAGAACGAAAACTGAAACATGTCCGAGAACGAAAACAAGACCACGCACGCGATCCATAACAAGAACGAGAACGAGAATGAAAACAAGAACACGAACAGGAACGGGATCAAGAACAAGAGCGAGAACGAGAACATGTACAACAACAAGTACACAAACAAGAACGAGGACACGCATAAAAACAAGAACACGAACACGAACAAAAACAAGAACAAGAATAAGAACGAGGACAAGAACACGAACAAGGAGTAGAATATTTATGAGAACAAGAACAAGAATAAGAACACGAACAAGAACGAAAACAAGACCTAGAACGAGAACGGAAACAACAACAAGTACAAGTAGAAGGACGAGGACTAGAACATGTACACGAACGAGAACAGGAACAAGAACATGGACGAGAACACGAACAAGGACACGAACAAGAACATAAACGAGATCAAGAACGGAAACAAGGACAGAAACAAGAACAAGAATCAGAACAAAAACAAAAACGGGAACGAAAACAAGAACAAGAACAGGAACAAAAACGAGAGCAGGAACAGAAACAAGAACACGGACGTGACGGACAACAAAAACGGAAATATATATACGAACACGAGAACGAGAACAAGAACAATAACGAGAACACGACCACGAAGAAGAACAAGAACAAGAACGAGAGCAAGAAGGAGAAAAAGGACCAGAACAAGAACATGTACACGAATGAGAACAAAAACAAGAACACGAAGAGGAACGAGAACAAAAACATGTACACGAACATGAACGAGAACGGAAACAAGTGCACGCACGCGAACAAGAACAAAAACAAGAACATGTACACGAACACGAACAAGAACGAGAACGTGAACGAGAACACGAACAAAAACAGAAACAAGAACACGCAGGTGTAGACGAACAAAAACAGGGACAAAAACAACAACAATAGCGAGAACATGATCGAGAACACGAAGACGAACAAGAATGAGAACAAGAACAGGAACAGGAACACGAACAAGAAAGAGTACAAGAACATGTACACGAACAAGAATAAGAACAAGAACAAGAACATGAACGAGAACATTAACGGATACAAGAACAAGAACACGGACAATAACAAAAACATGAACGCGAACACGAACGGGATTAAGGATAAAAACAAGAATACGAACTGGAACCAGAACAGGAACGAAAACAAGAACAAGAACAAGAATGAGGACAAGAACAGGGACGGGAACGAGAACAAAAACATAACGAAAAACAGGAACATGAACGAGAACAAGAACAAGAACAGGAACACGAACAAGCACGTGTTGACGAACAAAAACAGGGACAAAAACAACAATAATAGCGAGAACAAGATCGAGAACACGAAGACGAACAAGAATGAGAACAAGAACAAGAACAGGAACACGAACGAGAAAGAGTACAAGGACGTGTACACGAACAAGAACGAGAACGAGAAGAATAACAGAAACAGAAACGAGCACATGTACCTGAACAAAAACAAGAACGAGAACATGAACATTCACGAGATCAAGATCGAGAACTTGGACACGAACAAGAATAGGAATAAGAACAAGAACGTGAAAAAAGAACAAGAACATGTACACGATCGAGATCAAGAGCGAGAACATGAACGAGAACGGAGACAAGTCCACGCACGCGAACAAAAACAAGAACAAGAACATGTAGGCAAACAAGAACAAGAACACGAACGAGAACAAGAACAGGGACGGAAACGAGAACAAAAACATAACGAAAAACAGGAACATGAACGAGAACAAGAACAAGAACAGGAACAAGAACAACCACGTGTAGACGAACAAAAACAGGGACAAAAACATGAACAATAGCGAGAACAAAATCGAGAACACGAAGGCGAACAAGAATGAAAATAAGAACAAGAACAGGAACAAGAAAAAGAATGAGTACATGGACATGTCCACGAACATGAACAAGAACGAGAACAAGAGCAGGAACAGAAACAAGCACATGTACCTGAACAAGAACAAGAACAAGGACATGAACATTAACGAGAACAAGATCGAGAACACGGACACGAACAAAAATAGTAATAAAAAAAAGAACGTGAAACAAGAAAAAGAACATGTACACGATCGCGAACAAGAGCGAGAACATGTACAAGAACAAGAACAAAAACAAAAACACGAACAATAACAAGAACAAGGACAAGAAAACGAATAAGAACGTGGACAAGCACATGACCAAGAACAAGAACAAAAACGAAATCAGAGCAAGAATAAGACCGAGAAAAAGAACAGGAACAAGAACTCGAACATGAACGAGAACGGAAACGAGAACAGAAACGAGATCAAGAATTAGAACAAAAACAAGAACAAGATCGAGAAAAAGAACAAGAATAGGAACAAGAACGAGAACACGAACAAGAACAAGATCAAGTACAAGAACATGTACACGCACAAGAACAAGAACGGGAACAAGAACAGAAACGAGAACAAGAATTAGAACGGAAACATGAACAAGAACGAGAACAAGAACAAGAACAGGAACAACAACGAGAGCAGGAGCAGGAACAAGATCAAGCACATGTACACGAACAAGAACAAAAACAAGAACATGAACATAAACACGAACACGATCGAGAATACGGACACGAACAAGAACGAGAAGGAGTACACGAACATGTACTTGAACAAGAACAAGAACGAATACATGAACGAGAACAAGATCGAGAACACGGACACGGACGAAGATGGGAATGAGAACAAGAACGTGAAACGCGAACAAGAACATGTACACGAACGACAACAAGAACTAGAACATAAACAGGAACAAGAACAGAAACAAGCACACGAACACGAACAAGAACAAGAACATGAATACGAACAAGAACGAGGACAAGCACAAGAACAAGAACGAGAACAAAAATGAAATCAGATCAAGAATAAGACCAAGAACAAGAACAGGAACAAGAACTCGAACATGAACGAAAACAAGGTCAAGAACAAGTACAGGAACAAGCACAAGATCGAGAACGAGAACGGGAACAAGAACAAGGACACGAACATGAACAAGAACGAAAACAAGAACGGAAACAAAAACGGAAACGAGAACAAGAATTGGAACGAAAACAAGAACGAGAACTAGAACAAGTAAAAGAACAGGAACAACAACGTGAGCAGAAGCAGAAACAAGAACAAGCACATGTACACGAACAAGAACAAGAACAAGAACATAAAAGAGAACTAGATCCAGAACACGAACAAGAACAAGAACGAGAACATGAACATGAACAAGAACACCATCAAGAACACGGACACGAACAAGAATGAGAAGAACGAAAACACGAACAAGAACAAGAACAAGTACAAGAACATGTACACGCACAAGAACAAGAACGAGATCATGATCATGAACCCGAACAAGATCGAGAACACGGACATGAACAGGAATGAGAACAAGACCGAGAACACGAACGAGAACAAGAACAAAAACACGACAAGTACAAGAGAAAGTACACGAACATGCACCCGAACAAGAACATGAACGAGAACTTGAACGGAAACAAGAACAGGAACACGGACACTAACAAGAAAAAGAACGCGAACACGAACAGGATTGAGAATGAAAACAAGAATGCGAACTCGAACCAGAACAGGAACGAAACTACGAACACGAACAAGAATAAGAACAAGAACGAGAACAAGGACACGAACACAAACAGGATCATGAACGAGAACAAGAACAAGAACAGTAACAAGAACAGGCAAATGTACACGGACAAGAACGAGAACGAGAACATGAACATGAACGAGAACAAGATCGCGAACACGGACACGAACAAAAATAGGAATAAGAACAAGTACGTGCAACAAGAACTAGAACATTTACAGGCACGAGAACGAAAACGAGATCATGAACGAGAACAAGTACAAGAACAAGTACAAGAACAAGAACGAGGAAAAGCATAAAAACACGAACACGAACACGATCAAAAACAAGAACAAGAACAGGAACGGGATCAAGAACAAGAGCAAGAACGAGAACATGTTCAACAACAAGTACAAGAACAAGAACGAGGAAAAGCATAAAAACAAGAACACGAACACGAACAAAAACAAGAACAAGAATAAGTACGAGGACAAGAACATGAACAAGGAGTAGAATATTTATGAGAACAAGAACAAGAATAAGAACACGACCAAGAACGAAAACGAGAGCTAGAACGAGAACGGAAACAACAACAAGTACACGAAGAAGAACGAGGACTAGAAAATGTACACGACCGAGAACAGGAACAAGAACATGGACGAGAACACGAAAAAGGACACGAAAAAGAACATAAACGAGAACAAGAACACGGCCGGAACGGACAACAAAAACGGAAATATATACGAAAACAAGAACGAGAACAAGAACAATAACGAGAACACGACCACGAAGAAGAACAAAAACAAGAACGAGAGCAAGAAGGAGAAAAAGAACCAGAACAAGAACATGTACACGAATGAGAACAAAAACAAGAACACGAACAGAAACGAGAACAAAAACATGTACACGAACATGAACGAGAACGGAAACAAGTGCACGCACGCGAACAAGAACAAAAACACGAACATGTACACGAACAAGAACAAGAACGAGAACGTGAACAAGAACACGAAAGGGAACAGGAACGGGGACGGGAACTAGAACAAAAACAAGAACAAAAACAGGAACAAAACCCAGAACACGCAGGTTTAGACGAACAAGAACAGGGACAAAAATATGAACAATAGCGAGAACAAGATCGAGAACACGGAAACGAACAAGAATAAGAACAAAAACAAGAACAAGAACAAGAACACGAACAAGAACAAGAACACGAACAAGAACACGAACAAGTACAAGAACATGTACACGAACAAGAACAAGATCGAGAACATGAACCAGAAAAAGAACAAGAACACGAACACGACCAAGAACAAGAACACGAACACGAACAGGATTGGGAACAAATACAAGATCGAAAACAAAAACACTAACAGGAACGAAAACAAGAACTGGAATACGAACGAAAGCAAGAACGAGAACGCCAACAAGAACACGAACAAGAACACGAGCCGATACAGAAACATGAACGAATACAAAAACCAGAACAGGAACAAGAACAAGCTTATATACACGAACAAGAACAAGAACATGAACAAAAACACGAACGGGAACAAGAACAGGGACAAGAACGAGAATTAAAACGAAAACACGGACAAGAACGAAAACAGGAACATGAACGAGAACAAGAACAAGAACAGTAACAAGAACAAGCACGTGTAGACGAACAAGAACACGGACAAAAACATGAACAATAGCGAGAACAAGATCGCGAACGCGGACACGAACAAGAATAAAAACAAGAACAAGAACACAAACGAGTACACGGACACATACACGAACAAGAACAGGAACGAGGACAAGAACAGGAACAAGAACAAGCACATGTACCCGAACAAGAACAAGAACAAGAACATGGATATGAACGAGAACAAGATCGAAAACACGGACACGAACAAAAATAGGAATAAGAACAAGTACGTGAAACAAGAACGCGAACATTTACAGGAACGAGAACGAGAACGAGAACATGAACGAGAACAAGTACAAGAACACGCCCAAGAACGAAAACACGAACAAGAACGAGAACACGAACAAGAACCAAAACACGAACAAGAACGAGAACGTGTACCCAAACAAGAACAAGAACAAGAGCAAGAACAAGATCAAAACCATGTACACGAAAAAGAACGAAAACTGAAACATGTACGAGAACGAAAACAAGACCACGCACGCGATCCATAACAAGAACGAGAACAAGAATAAAAACAAGAACACGAACAGGAACGGGATCAAGAACAAGAGCAAGAACGAGAACATGTACAACAACAAGTACAAAAACAAGAACGAGGACAAGCATAAAAACAAGAACACGAACAGGAACAAAAACAAGAACAAGAATGAGAACGAGGACAAGAACACGAACAAGGAGTAGAATATTTATGAGAACAAGAACAAGAATAAGAACACGAAAAAGAACGAAATCCAGAGCTAGAACGAGAACGGAAACAACAACAAGTACACGAAGAATAACGAGGACTAGAACATGTACACGAACGAGAACAGGTACAAAAACATGGACGAGAAATCGAACCAGGACACGAACAAGAACATAAGCGAGAACAAGAACACGGACGGGACGGACAACAAAAACGGAAATATATACCAAGCACATGAACATGCACACGAACAAGAACCAGAGCGAGAACAAGAACAAGAAAAAGTACAAGACCATGTACATAAACAACATCAAGAACGAGAACATGTACGAGAATAGGAACATGACCAAGAACAAGAACAAGAACGAGAACACGAACAAGAACAAGAACGGGAACGGTAACGAGATCAAGAGCAAGATCAAGAACGAACCCGAAAACAAGGACAAAAACATAAACGAGAACGAGATCGAGAACACGGACACGAACGAGAACACGAACACGGACACGAACAGGATTGCGAACAAAAACAAGAACAAGAACAAGAACACGAACAAGAACAGGAACTCGAACAAGAACAAGAACAAGTACATGAACATGTACACGAACATGAACAAGAACCAGAACGTAAACGAGAACAAGAACAATAACACGAACACGCTCAAGAACATGAACAAGAACAAGAACAGAAACGAGATCGAGAACACGGACACGAACAAAAACAAGAACAAGAACAAGAGCGCGAACAAGAACAAGAACACGAACATAAACACGGACAAGAACAAGAACAACGACAAGAACATGTACACGATCGAGAACATGGGCAAATACAAGAACGAGAACACAACAGAAACAAAAAGAAGTACAAGAACATGCACACGAACGAGATCATCAACGGAAACGAGAACAAGCACACGTACACGAACAAGAACAAGAACAAGAACATGAACGAGAACATGAACGAGAACAAGAACAGGAACAAGAACAAGCGAATGTACTCGAACAAGAACAAGAACGAGAACATGAACGAGAACACGGACAAGAACGGGAAAAAGAACAAGCACATGTACACAAACAGCAACAAGAACAGAGACATGGACGAGAACAAAATCGAGAACACGAACACGAACAAGAACAAGATGGAGAACCAGAACATGTACACGAACGGAAGCAAGAACGGGTACATGAACAAGAACCAAAACAAGAACACGAACATGATCAAGAACAAGAACACGAACCAGAACGCGGAATAGAACAAAAAGAAGTACAAGAACATGTACTCGAACGTGAATAGGAACAAGAACAAGAACATGAACGAGAACGAGATCGAAAACACGGACACGTACAAGAACATGAACAACAACAAGAACATGTACACGGACCAGAACGAGAACGAGAACAAAAACAAGTACAAAAACGTAACCGAGAACAAGAACAAAAACATGACCGAGAACGAGATCGAGAACAATAACAAGAATAAGAACATGAACAAGAATATGAACACGAACAAGAACACGACAGAAACAAGAAGAAGTACGAGAACATGTACAGGAACATGAACATGAACGAGAACACGGACAAGAACGGAAAAAAGAACAAGCACATGTACACAAACAGCAACAAGAACAGAGACATGGACGAGAACGAAATCGAGAACACGAACACGAACAAGAACACTATGGAGAACCAGAACATGTACACGAACGGAAACAAGAACGGGTACTTGAACAAGATCAAAAACAAGAACACGAACATGATCAAGAACAAGAACACGAACAAGAACGCGAACTAGAACAAAAAGAAATACAAGAACATGTACTTGAACGTGAATAGGAACACGAACAAGAACATGAACGAGAACGAGATCGAGAACACGGACACGAACAAGAACATGAACAAGAACAAGAACATGTACACGAACCAGAACGAGAACGAGAACAAGAACAAGAATAAGAACATGAACAAGAACATAAACACGAACAAGAACACGAACAAGAACACGACAGCAACAAGAAGAAGTACGAGAACATGAACACGAACAAGAACACGAAAGGAACAAGAACAGGAACAAGAACGGGAACGGGAACGAGATCAAGAACGAGAACGAGGACGAAACCGAGAACCAGAACAAAAACACGAACGAGAACGAGATCGAATACACGGGCACGAACAAGAACAAGAACAAGAACAAGAACATGAACGGGCACAAGATCCAGAACACGGTCACGAACATGGCCAAAACCAAGTACAAAAACAGGTACACGAACAAGAACAATAACAATAACAAGAACATGAACAACAACAAGAACACGAACAAGAACGAGAACAAGTACAAGAACCAGAACCAGAACGAGAACATGTACGGGAACAAGAACAAGAACAGAAACAAGAACGAGCACATGTACACGTACAAGAACGAGAACATGAACATGAACGAGAACAAGAACACGAACATGTACACGGACGAGAACATGAACGAGAACAAGAACAAGAACGAAAACAAAACCAAGAACAAGAACAAGAACATGAAGGAGAAGGATATCGAGAACACGAACACGAACGAGAACATGAACACGAACAAGAACATGAACGGAAACGGGAACGAGATCAAGAACAAGGACAAGAACGAAACCGAAAACAAGAACAAAAACATGAACAAGAATGAGATCGAGAAGACGGACACGAACATGAACACGAACACGGACATGAACAGGATTGCGAACAAGAAGAAGAACAAGAACGAGATCAAGAACACGAACAAGAACAAGAACAAGAACAAGAACGGGAACGAGATCAAGAACACGAACAAGAACAAAACCGAGAACAAGAACAAGAACATGAACGAGAACGGGATCGAGAACACGGACACGAACACGAACAAGAACAGGAACAAGAACACGAACAAGAACAAGAACACGTACAAGAACACGGACAAGATCAAGAACAAGTACAAGAACCTGTACACGAACGAGAACATGAACGAATACAAGAACAAGAACAGGAACAAGTACAAGAACACGACGGGAACAAGAAGAAGTACAAGAATATGCACATGAACGACAACATAATCGGAAACGAGAACACGAACAGGAACAAGAACAAGCACATGTACACGAACAAGAACAAGAACAAGAACATGAACACGAACAAGAACAAGAACATGTACAAGACGAGTACACGGACGAGAACAAGAACGAGAACAAGAACAAGAACTAGAACACGAACAAGAAGAAGAACATGACAAGAACACGAACGAGTACAAATACATGTACACGCACTAGTACAAGAACGTTGACATGAACGAGAACACAAACAAGAACAGGAAGAAGATCAAGAACAAGAACAAGAACAAGATCACGATCAAGACCAAGAACAAGCACA
This sequence comes from Phymatocera aterrima, assembly GCA_963170745.1. Lineage (NCBI taxonomy): Eukaryota > Metazoa > Arthropoda > Insecta > Hymenoptera > Tenthredinidae > Phymatocera > Phymatocera aterrima. Next base: position 235,485 of record OY720669.1, on the reverse strand, counting down.
AAAACATGTACACGGACAATAACAAGAACGTGAACATGAACGAGACCACGAATAAGCACAGGAAAACGAACAAGCACATGTACACGACTAAGAACAAGAACAAAAACATGAACGAGCACAAGATCCAGAACACGGTCACGAACATGGCCGAAACCAAGTACATGAACACGTACACGAACAAAAACAAGAACAAGAACGTGAACGAGAACAAGATCGAGAACGGGAACGAAAACATGGACGAGACCACGAACAAGAACAGGAAAACGAACAAGCACATGTACATGGACAAGAACGAGAACAAAAACTAGAACGAGCACAAGATCTGGAACACGGTCACGAACGAGAACAAAACCGAGTACAAGAACACGTACACGAACAAAAACAAGAACAAGAACGTGAACGAGAACAAGATCGAAAACATGAACAAAAACAAGAACAAGAACAAGATCGAGAACAAGAACAAGAACACGGACGATGAACAAGAACACGAACAAGCACAAGAACATGTACACGAACAAGAACGAGAACGTTTACATGAACGAGAACACGGACAAGAACAGGAACAAGAACCAGCAAATGTACACGAACGAAAACAAGGACAAGACCAGGAACAAGAACAAGCACATGTACACGAACAAGAACAAGAACAAGAACATGAACAAGATCAAAAACAAGAACATGTTCAAGACGAGTACACGGACGAGAACAAGAACGAGAACAAGAACAAGAAATAGAACACGAACAAGAACAAGAACACGACAAGAACACGAACGGGTACAAATACATGTACACGAATTAGAACAAGAACGTTGACATGAACGAGAACACAAACAAGAACAGGAAGAAGATCAAGAACAAGAACAAGAACAAGAACATGAGAAAGACCGAGAACACGAACGGCGAGGAGAACGAAAACGACTGATAAAACAAGAACAAGTACAACAACATGTACACGAACAAAAACGATAACAGAAACATGAACGAGAACAAAAACACAAACACGGACACGAACGAGAACAAGGACATGGACACGAATAGGATCGAGAACAAGAAAAAGAACATGAACGCGAGCAAGAACATGTACACAAACGAGAACATGGACACGAACAAGAACAAGAACAGGATCAAGAACAAGAACAGGAACAGAAACAAGAACACGAACAAGAACACGAACAAGTACAAGAACATACACACGGACTAGAACAAGAACGTCAACATGAACGAGAACACGAACACGAACAGAAACAAGACCCAGCACATGTACACGAACAAAAACATGAACGAGAACATGAACGAGAACAAGATCAAGAACACGGACACGAACAAGAGCAAGAATAAAAACTCAAACATGTACATGAACGAGAATACGAACGAGAACATGAACAGGAACAAAAACGAAAACACGAAACAGAACAAGAACACGAACAAGAACAAAACCGAGCACAAGAACATATACACGAACAAAAACAAGAACGAGAACATGAACGAGAACAGGATCAAGAACACGAACAAGAACACGAACAAGAACAAGAACACGATCAAGAACAATAACAAGAACACGAACAAGACCAAGAACAAGTACAAGAACATGTACACGGACAAGAACAAGAACAAGAACAGGAAAATGAACAACTACACGTACACGAACAAGAACAAGAACAAGAACGTGAACGAGAACAAGAACAGGAGCAAGAACAAGCGAATGTACTCGAACAAGAACAAGAACGAGAACATGAACGAGAACACAGACAAGAACGGGAAAAAGAACAAGCACATGTACACAAACAGCAACAAGAACAGAGACATGGACGAGAACAAAATCGAGAACACGAACATGAACAAGAACAGGATGGAGAACCAGAACATGTACACGAACGGAAACAAGAACGGGTACATGAACAAGAACAAAAACAAGACACACGAACATGATCAAGAACAAGAACACGAACAAGAACGCGAACTAGAACAAAAAGAAGTACAAGAACATGTACTCGAACGTGCAAAGGAACAAGAACAAGAACATGAACGAGAACGAGATCGAGAACACGGACACGAACAAGAACATGAACATGGACTCGAACAAGATTGCGAACAAAAACGAGAACAAGAACAAGAACATGAACACGAACAAAGACAAGAACTCAAACACGAACAGCAACCAGAACGTAAACATGTACACGAACAAGATCAAGAACTAGAACATGAACGAGAACAAGAACAAGAACAAGAACACGCTCAAGGACACGAACAAGAACAAGAACGAGAACGAGATCAAGAACACGAACAAGAACACGACAGAAATGAACAGAAGTAAACGAACATGTACACGAGAGAGAACACGAACAATAACAAAACCAAGAACACGAACACGAACGAGACCAAGAAGGAGAACCAGAACATGTACACGAACGGAGACAAGAACGGGCACATGAACAAGAACAAAAACACGGACACGAGCAAGAACAAGAACACGAACACTAACAGGATTACGAAAAAAACAAGAACATGAACAAGAACACGAACAAGAACAAAAACTCGAACAAGAACACGCACACGAACATGAACATGTACACGAACAAGAACAAGAACGAGAACATGAACGAGAATAAGAACACTAACGAGAACAGGAACAAGAACGGGAACGGGTTCGAGATCAAGAACGAGAACGAATACAAAACCACGAACACGAACGATAACATGAACGAGAACGTGATCGAGAACACGGGCACAAACAAGAACAAGAACAAGAACAAGAACATGTACACGAACCAGAACGAGAACAAGAACAAGAACAAAAACATGATCGAAACCGGGTTCGAGGACAAGAACAAGAACAAGAATTCGAACATGAACAAAAACAAGTACATAAACATGTACACGAACGAGAACATGAACGAGAACGAGAACAAGAACAGGAACAAGAACAAGCACATGTACACGAACAAGCACAATGATGTGACCATGAACTAGGGCGATAACACGAACAAGTACAAGAACACGTACACGAACGAGAACACGAACGAGAACACGAACGAGAACAACAAAAAAACAAGAATAAAACCGAGAACAAGAACAAGAACATGAACGAGAATGAGATCGAGAACACGGACACGAACAAGAACATGACCGCGACCAAGAACACGACAGAAACAAGAACAAGTACACGAACGAAAACATGAACTAGAACAAGAAAATTAACAAGAGCAAGCACATGTAAACGAACAAGAACAAGAACAAGAACATGGACGAGAACACAGACAAGAACCGGAAAAAGAACACGCACATGTACACAAACAACAACAAGAACAGAAACATGATCGAGAACAAACTCGAGAACACGAACACGAACAAGAACAAGAAGGAGAACTAACCCGTGTACGCGAACGGAAACAAGAACGCGTACATGAACAAGAACATGAACAAGAACACGAACATGAGCAAGCATAAGCACATGTACACGAACAGGAACAAGAACGAGAACATGTACAAGAACACAGACAAAAACAGGAAAACAAACAAGCACATGTACACAAACAACAACAAGAACAGCAACACGACTGAGAACAAAATCGGGAACACGAACACGAACACGAACGAGAAGGAGAACACGAACGGCAACGGGAACGAGATCAAGAACGAGATTGAGAACAACACCAATAACAAGATTAGAAACATGAACGAGAACGTGATCGAGAACACGGGCACGAACAAGATTAGAAACATGAACGAGAATGTGATCGAGAACATGGGCAGGAACAAGAACAAGAGCAAGAACAAGAACATGTACACGAACCAGATCAAGAACGGGTACATGAACAAGAACAAATACAAGAACACGAACAAGGACAATAACACGAACGCGAACAAGAACATGAACAAGAACAAGAACATGTACACGAACCAGAACGAGAACGAGAACAAGAAGAAGAACAAAAACAAAACCGAGAACAAGAGCAAAAACATAAACAAGAACAAGATCCAGTACAAGGACACGAACATGACCGAAGACAAGAACTGAAACGCGAACAAGAACAAGAACAAGTACGCGAACAAGAATAAAAACGAGAACATGAACGAGACCGAGAACAAGAATGGGACGGAAAACAGAAACGGAAACGGGACCGAGAACAAGAACGAGGACGGAAACCAGAACACAAACAAGATAAAGAGCAAGAACAAGAATGGGAACACGAACTAAAACAGGATCATAAACAAGACCAAGCACATGAACATGCACATGAACAAGAACCAGAGCGAGAACAAGAACAAGAGTACACGACCATGTACATAAACAAGAACAAGAACGAGAACATGAACGAGAATAAGAACACGACCAAGAACAAGAACAAGAACGAGAACACGAATAAGAACAAGAACGGGAACGGGAACGAGATCAAGAGCAAGATCAAGAACGAACCCGAAAAGAAGGACAAAAACATGAACGAGAACAAGATCGAGAACATGATCAAGATCGAAAACTCGAACAAGAACAAGAACAAGTACATGAACATGGACACGAACAAGAACCAGAACTAGAACATGAACGAGAACAAAAACAAGAACAAGAACACGCTCAAGAACAAAAACAAGAACAAGACCGGGAACGAGATCGAGAACACGAACAAGAACATAACCGAGAACAAGAACAAGAACAAAAACATGAACGAGAACGAGATCGAGAACACGGACACGAACGAAAACAAGGTCGAGAACAAGAACGAGAACAAGAACAAGAACGATACCAAAACCGAGAACAAGAACAAGAACATGAACGAGAATGAGATCGAGAACACGGACACGAACGAGAACATGAACACGAACAAGAACACAACAGGAACAAGAACAAGTAGAAGAACATGTACTCGAACGTGAATAGGAACAAGAACATGAACGAGAACAAGAACAAGAACACCTTCACGAGCACGAACAAGAACACGAACACGAACAGGATTGCGAACAAAAACAAGAACACGAACAAGAACAAGAACAAGCACGAGTACATGAACATGTACACGAACGAGAACAAGAACGAGAACATGAACGAGAACAAGAACAAGAACAAGAACGAGTACAAGAACATGTACACGAACAAGAACACGAACGAGAACGAGGAAAGAACAAGAACAAAACCAAGAACAAGAACAAGAACAAGAACCATAACATGAACGATAAAAAAATCAAGAACAGGAACAAGAACAAGCACACGTACACGAACAAGAACAAGAACACAAAAGAGAACAGGTTCGCGAACACGGACACAAACAGGAACAAGAAGAAGAACTAGAACATGTACATGAACGAGAACAAGAACGAGAAAATGAACAAGAACACGGACAAGAACACGAACAAGTACAAGAACATGAGCGAGAACAAAAACGAGTACCAGAACATGTAAACGAACGTCAACAATAACGAAAACATGGACGAGAACAGGAAGAGTATAAACAACACGAACAATATCAGACGCACGACGAAGCACATGTACCAGAACAAGAACAAAAACATAAACGAGAACAAGATCCAGGACAGGGACACGAACATGACCAAAGACACGAACTAAAACGCGGACAAGAACAAGAACAAGTACGCGAACATGATCGAGAACAAGATCAAGATCACGAACGCGAACGAGAACAGAAACAAGTACGAGAACATGTACTCGAACCTGAATAGGAACAAGAACATGAACGAGAACAAGAACAAGAACACGGACACGAGCACGAACAAGAACACGAACACGAACAGGATTGCGAACAAAAACAAGAACACGAACAAGAACAAGATCAAGCACGAGTACATGAACATGTACACGAACGAGAACAAAAACGAGAACATTAACGAGAATAAGAACACGAACAAGAACACGAACAAGAACAAGAACAAGAACAAAAACGGGAACGGGAACGGGATCAAGAACGAGAATGAAAACAGAACCAAGAACAAGAACAAAAACATGAACGAAAACGTGATCGAGAACACGGGCACGAGCAAGACCAAGAACATGAACCAGAACATGTACACGAACCAGAACAAGAACGAGAACAAGAACGAGAACAAAAACAAAACCGAGAACAAGAACAAAAACATGAACGAGAACGAGATTGAGGACAAGAACAAGAACAAGAACATGAACACGAACATGAACACGAACAAGAACACGACAGATACGAGAAGGAGTACAAAAACATGTACATGAACGAGAACATGAACGAGAACGAGAACACGAACGGGAACAAGAACGAGCACATGTACACGAACAAGAACAAGAACATGAACATGATACAAGAACAAGAACAAGAACATGTACAAGAACATGTACACGGACGAGAACAAGAACGAGAACAAGAACCAGAACGAAAACAAAACCAAGAACGAGAACGAGAACATGAAGGAGAAGGAGATCGAGAACACGAACACGAACGAGAACATGAACACGAACACGAACATGAACGGGAACGGGAACGAGATCAAGAACAAGGACAAGAACGAAACCGAGAACAAGAACAAAAACATGAACAAGAATAAGATCGAGAACACGGACACGAACATGAACAAGAACACGGACATGAACAGAATTGCGAACAAGAAGGAGAACAAAAACAAGATCAAGAACACGAAAGGGAATCAAAACAAGAACATGAACGGGAACGAGATCAAAAACACGAACAAGAACCAAACCGAGAACAATAACAAGAACATGAACGAGAACGGGATCGAGAACACGGACACGAACACGAACAAGAACAGGAACAAGAATACGAACAAGAACAAGAACACGAACACGAACCCGGACAAGGTCAAGAACAAGTACAAGAACCTGTACACGAACGAGAACATGAACGAATACGAAAACAAGAACAGGAACAAGAACAAAAACACGACGGGAACAAGAAGAAGTACAAGAATATGCACACGAACGACAACATAATCGAAAACGAGAACACGAACAGGAACATGAACAAGCACATGTACACGAACAAGAACAAGAACAAGAACATGAACAAGAACAAGAACGAGAACATGTACAAGACGAGTACACGGACGAAAACAAGAACGAGAACAAGAACAAGAACTAGAACACGAACAAGAACAAGAACACGACTAGAACACGAACGAGTACAAATACATGTACACGCACTAGTACAAGAACGTTGATATGAACGAGAACACAAACAAGAACAGGAAGAAGATCAAGAACAAGAACAAGAACACGAACACGATCAAGACCGAGAACAAGTACAAAAACTTGTACACGGACAATAACAAGAACGTGAACATGAACGAGACCACGAACAAGAACAGAAAAACGAACAAGCACATGTCCACGAACAAGAACAACAACAAAAACATGAACGCGCACAAGAGCCAGAATACGGTCACGAACATGGCCAAAACCGAGTACATGAACACGTACACGAACAAAAACAAGAACAAGAACGTGAACGAGAACAAGATCAAGAACGGGAACGAAAACATGGACGAGACCACGAACAAGAACAGAAAGACGAACAAGCACATGTACACGAACAAGAACGAGAACAAAACCTAGAACGAGCACAAGATCCGGAACACGGTCACGAACATGAACAAAACCGAGTACAAGTACACGTACACGAACGAAAACAAGAACAAGAACGTGAACGAAAACAAGATCGAGAACACGAACAAAAACAAGAACAAGAACAAGATCGAGAACAAGAACAAGAACACGGACGATAAACAAGAACACGAACAAGCACACGAACATGTACACGACCAAGAACGAGAACGTTTACATGAACGAGAACACGGACAAGTCCAGGAACAAGAACCAGCAATTGTACACGAACAAAAACAAGGACAAGAACATGAACGAGAACACAATCCAGAACACGGACACGAACATGACTGAGAGCAAGAAGCAGAACGCGAACAAGAACAAGAACATGTACCCGGACACGAACAAGAACGAGAACATGAACAAGACCAAGAACACGAACGGCGAGAAGAACGAAAACGACTGATAAAACAAGAACAAGTACAACAACATGTACACGAACTTAAACGATAACAGAAACATGAACGAGAACAAGAACACAAACACGGACACGAACGAGAACAAGAACACGGACACGAATAGGATCGAGAACAAGAAAAAGAACATGAACGCGAGCAAGAACATGTACACAAACGAGAACATGGACAAGAACAAAAACAAGAACAGGATCAAGAACAAGAACAGGAACGATAACAAGAACACGAACAAGAACACGAACAAGTACAAGAACATGTACACGAACAAGAACCAGAACGAGAACATGGACGAGAACAAGAACAAGAACAGGAACGCGAACGAGATCGAGCACACGGACCTGAACAAGAACATGCACAAAAACACGAACAACAACACGGACAAGAACACGAACAAGTTTAAGAACATACACACGGACTAGAACAAGAACGTTGACATGAACGAGAACACGAACCCGAACAGGAACAAGACCCAGCACGTGTACACGAACAAAAACATGAATGAGAACATGAACGAGAACAAGATCAAGAACACGGACACGAACAAGAGCATGAATAGGGACTCAAACATGTACATGAACGAGAATACGAACACGAACAGGAACAAGACCCAGCACATGTACACGAACAAAAACAAGAACGAGAACATGAACGAGAACAGGATCGAGAACACGATCAAGAACAAGAACAAGAACAAGAACACGAACAAGAACAATAACAAGAACACGAACAAGACCAAGAACAAGTACAAGAACATGTACACGAACAAGAACAAGAACAAGAACAGGAAAATGAACAACTACATGTACACGAACAAGAACAAGAACAAGAACGTGAACGAGAACAAGATCGAAAACACGGGCACGAACCAGAACAGAAACGAGAACGATAACGAGAATATGTACACGAGCGAGAACGTGAACGAGAACATGAACAAAAACACGAACAAGAACAAGAACAAGAACACGAACAAGACCAAGAACATGTACACGAACAACAACAGGAACAGGAACATAAACACGACCGAGAACAAGAACAGGAAAATGAACAACTACATGTACACGAACAAGAACGAGGACAAAAACGAGTTCAAGAACATGTATACGAACGAGAACGAGAACGAGAACATGAACCGGAACAAGTACACGAACAAGAACAAGAACACGCTCGGGGACACGAACAAGAACAAGAACGCGAACGAGAACAGAGACAAGTACAAGAACATGTACTCGAACGAGCACATGAACGAGAACAAGAACAAAAACACGGACACGAGCAAGAACAAGAACACGAACACGAACAGGATTGCGAACACAAACAAGAACAAGAACAAGAACACGAACACGAACAAAAACTCGAACAAGAACAAGCACAAAAACATGAACATGTACACGAACAAAAACAAAAACGAGAACATGAACGAGAATAAGAACACGAACAAGAACAGAAACAAGAACGGGAACGGGAACGAGATCAAGAACGAGAACGAATACAAAACCACGAAAACGAACAATAACATGAACGAGAACGTGATCGTGAACACGGGCACAAACAAGGACAAGAACAAGAACAAGAACATGTACACGAACCAGAACTAGAACACGAACATGAACAAGAACACCAACGAAACCGAGAACAAGAACAAAAACATGATCGAAAACGAGATCGAGGACAAGAACAAGATCACGAACGCGAACGAGAACAGAAACAAGCAAAACAGAACAAGAAAAAGAACATGTACTCGAACGAGAACAAGAACGAAAACATGATCGAGAACAACAACAAGAACACGGTTACGAACAAGAACAAGAACACGAACACGAACAGGATTTCGAACAAAAACGAGAACACGAACAAAGACAAGCACTCGAACGAAAACAAGCACAAGTACATGGACATATACACGAACAAGAACAAGAACATGAACGGGATCGAGATCAAGAACAAGAACAAAAACGAAACCGAGAACGAGAACAAAAACATGAACAAGAATAAGATCGAGAACACGGACACGAACATGAACAAGAACACGAAAATGAACAGGATTGCGAACAAGAAGAAGAACAAGAACAAGATCGAGAACACGATCAAGAACAAGAACTCGAACAAGAACAAGAACAAGTCCACGAACATGTACACGAACAAGAACAAGAACTAGAACATGAACGGGAACAATAACAAGAATAAGAACACGCTTGAGAACACGAACAAGAACAAGAACGGGAACGAGATCAAGAACACGAACAAGAACAAAACCGAGAACATGAACGAGACGGGATCGAGAACACGGACACGAACACGAACAAGAACAGGAACAAGAACACGAACGAGAACAAGAACACGAACAAGAACACGGACAAGATCGAGAACAAGTTCAAGAACCTGTACACGAACGAGAACATGAACAAATACAAGAAAAAGAACAGGAACAAGAACAAGAACACGACGGGAACAAGAAGAAGTCCAAGAATATGCACACGAACGACGACAGAATCGAAAACGAGAACACGAACAGAAACAAGAACAAGCACATGTACACGAACAAGAACAAGAACAAGAACATGAACAAGAACAAGAACAAGAACAAGTACAAGACGAGTACACGGACGAGAACAAGAACGAGAACAAGAACACGGACAAAAACAAAACCGAGAACAAGAACAAAAACAAAAACGGGAACCAGATCAAAAACAATAACCAGAACAAGAACGAGGACATGAACGCGAACGAGATCGAGCACACGGACCTGAACAAGAACGAGAACAAGAACAAGAACTAGAACACGAACAAGAACAAAAACACGACAAGAACACGAACAAGTACAAGAACATAAACGAGAACAAGATTCAGAACACGGACACGAACATAAACATGAACACGAACGAGAACTAGAACATGTACACGAACGAGAACAAGAACCAGAACACGACACGAACAAGGAAGGGTAGACGAACATGTACTCGACCAAAAACATGAACGAGAACATGAACGGAAACGAGAACAAGAACACGGATACTAACAAGAACGAGAGCGCGGAAACGGATAGGATTGGAAACAAAAACAAGAATACGAACTGGAACCAGAACGGGAACGAGAACAAGAACATGAACAAGAATGAGCACAAGATCGAGAGCAAGAACGAGAACAAGAACCAGAACAAGAACATGTACACGAATGAAAACAAGAACAAGAACAAGAACAGGAACGACAACAAAAACCTGTACATGAACAAGAACAAAAACATGAACAGGAACGACAACAAGAACCTGTACATGAACAAGAACAGGAACAAGAACAAGCACGTGTAGACGAAAAAGAACAGGGACGCAAACATGAACAATAGCGAGAACAAGATCGAGAACACGGACACGAACAAGAATTTGAACAAGAACAAGAACAGGAACAAGAACAAAAAAGAGTACAAGGACGTGTACACGAACAAGAACAAGAACATGAACATGAACGGGAACGAGATCGAGCACATGGACACGAACAAAAATAGGAATAAGAACAAGTACGTGGAACAAGAACTATAACATTCACACGATCGAGAACACGAACGAGATCATGAACGAAAACGAGAACAAGATAACGCCCAAGAACGAGAACACGAACGAGATCATGAACGAAAACAAGAACAAGATAACGCCCAAGAACGAGAACACGAACCAGAACTGCAACACGAACAAGAACAACAACACGACGAAGAACTAGAACACGAACAAGAACACGAACATGTACGCAAACAAGAATAAGAACAAACGCAAGAACAAGATCGAAAACATGTACACGAACTAGAACGAGAACGAGAACATGAACGAGAACTAATACAAGTCCACGCACGCGAACAAGAACAGGAACAAGAACATGTACACAAACAAGAACAAGAACGAAAACATGAACAAAAACAGGATCATGAACGAGAACAAGAACAAGAACAGGAACAAGAACAAGCGCGTGTGGAAGAATAAGAACAGGCCCAAAAACATGAACAAAAGCGAGAACAAGATCGAGAACACAGGCGGGAACAAGAATAAAAACAAAAACAAGAACAGGAACAAGAACACGAAATAGTGCAAGGACATGTACACGGACGTGAATAGGAACAAGAACATGAACGAGAACAAGAACAAGAACACGGACACGAGAATAAGAACACGAACAAGAACACGACCAAGAACAAGAACAAGAACAAAAACGAGAACGAGATCAAGAACAAGGACAAGAACGAAACCGAGAAAAAGACCAAAAACATGAACAAGAATAAGATCGAGAACACGGACACGAACATGAACAAGAACACGGACATGAACAGGATTGCGAACAAGAAGGAGAACAAGAACAAGATCAAGAACACGAACAAGAACAAGAACAAGAACAAGAACGGGAACGAGATCAAGAACACGAACAAGAACAAAACCGAAAACAATAACAAGAACATGAACGAGAACGGGATCGAGAACGCGGACACGAACACGAACAAGAACAGGAACAAGAATACGAACAAGAACAAGAACACGAACAAGAACACGGACGAGATCAAGACAGAGTACAAGAACCTGTACACGAACGAGAACATGAACGAATACAAGAACAAGAACAGGAACAAGAACAAGAACACGACGGGAACAAGAAGAAGTACAAGAATATGCACACGAACGACGACAGATTCGAAAACGAGAACACGAACAGAAACAAGAACAAGCACATGTACACGAACAAGAACAAGAACAAGAACATGAACAAGAACAAGAACAAGAACAAGTACAAGACGAGTACACGGACGAGAACAAGAACGAGAACACGAGCAAGATCAAAAACAAAACCGAGAAAAAGAACGAGAACAAAAACGGGAACCAGATCAAAAACAAGAACCAGAACAAGAACAAGAACATGAACGCGAACGAGATCGAGCACACGGACCTGAACAAGAACGAGAACAAGAACAAGAACTAGAACACGAACAAGAACACGAACACGACAAGAACACGAACAAGTACTAGAACATGTACACGAACTAGAACACGAACGTTGACATGAACGAGAACACGAACACGAACAGGACGAAGATCAAGAACAAGAACAAGAACAAGAACACGATCAAGCCAAGAACAAGTACAAAAACATGTACACGGACAATAACAAGAACGTGAACATGAACGAGACCACGAACAAGAACAGGAAAACGAACAAGCACATGTGCACGAACAAGAACAAGAACAAAAACATGAACGAGCACAAGATCCAGAACACGGTCACGAACATGGCCAAAACCAAGTACAAAAACAGGTACACGACAAAAACAGGAACAAGAACGCGAACGAGAACAAGATCGAGAACACGAACGAGAACAAGAACAAGAACAAGAAAAAGAGCACGAACAAGAACAAGAACACGAAAAAAAACACGAACAAGTACAATAACATGTACACGAACAAGAACAAGAACAAGAAAACGGACATGAACAGAAACAGGAATGAAAACACGAAACAGAACGAGAACACGAACAAGAACAAAACTGAGTACAAAAACATGTACACGAACCAAAACATGAAAAAGAACATGAACGAGAACATGAACGAGAATGAAAACACGAACAAGAGCACGACCACCAACAAGAACAAGAACAAGATTGGGAACGGGAACGAGATCAAGAAGAGGAACGAGATCAAAACCGAGAACAAGAACAAAAACACGAACGGGAACAAGATCGAGAACACGGACACGAACAAGAACAAGAACACGGACTCGAACAGGATTGCGAACAAAAACGAGAACAAGAACAAGAACATGAACACGAACAAAGACAAGAACTCAAACACGAACAGAAACAAGAACGTGAACATGTACACGAACAAGAACAAGAACTGGAACATGAACGAGAACAAGAACAAGAACAAGAACACGCTCAAAGACACGAACAAGAACAAGAACGGGAACGAGATCAAGAACACGAACAAGAACACGAACACGAACGAGACCAAGATGGAGAACCAGAACATGTACTCGAACGGAAACAAGAACGGGTACATGAACAAGAACAAAAACAAGAACACGAACATGACCAAGATCACGAACAAGAACAAGAACGCGAACGAGAACAGAGACAAGTACATGAACATGTACTCGAACGAGAACATGAACGAGAACAAGAACAAAAACATGGACACGAGCAAGAACAAGACCACGAACACGAACAGGATGGCTAACAAAAACAAGAACAAGAACAAGAACACGAACAAGAACAAAAACTCGAATAAGAACAAGCACAAAACCATGAACATGTACACGAAAAAAACAAGAACGAGAACATGAACGAGAATGAGAACACGAACAAGAACAGGAACAAGAACGGGAACGGGAACGAGATCAAGAACGAGAACGAATACAAAACCACGAACGAGAACAATAACATGAACGAGAACGTGATCGAGAACACGGGCACAAACAAGAACAAGAACAAGAACGAGAACATGTACACGAACCAGAACGAGAACAAAAACATGAACAAGAACAACAACAAAACCGAGAACAAGAACAAAAACATGATCGAAAACGAGATCGAGGACAAGAACAAGAACAAGAACATGAACAAGAATATGAACACGAACAAGAACACGACAGTAACAAGACGAAGTACAAGAACATGTACACGAACATGAACATGAATGAGAACGAACACAATAACAGGAAAAAGATCAAGTACATGTACACGAACAAGAGCAAGAACATGAACATGAACGAGAACAAGAGCACGAACAAGAACGAGTACGAGAACATGTACACGAACAAGAACACGAGCGAGAACGAGAAAAGAACAAGAACAAGAACAAGAACGATAACATCAACGAAAACAACATCAAGAACAGGTTAAGAACAAGCACACGTACACGAACAAGAACAAGAACACGGAAGAGAACAGGTTCGCGAACACGGACACAAACAAGAACATGAAAATGAACTAGAACATATTCATGAACGAGAACAAGAACGAGAAAATGAACAAGAACACGGACAGGAACACGAACAAGTACAAGAACATAAACGAGAACAAAAACGAGTACCAGAACATGTAAACGAACGTCAACAATACCGAGAACATGGACGAGAACAGGAAGAGTAAAAACAACACGAACAATATCAGGCGCACGACCAAGCACATGTACCAGAACAAAAACGAAAACATAAACGAGAACAAGATCCAGTACAGGGACACGAACATGACCGTGGACAAGAACTGAAACGCGATCAAGAACAAGAACAAGATCACGAACGCGAACGAGAACAGAAACGAGTACAAGAACATGTACTCGAACGTGAATAGGAACAAGAACATGAACGAGAACAAGAACAGGAACACGGACACGAGCACGCACAAGAACACGAACACGAACAGGATTGCGAACAAAATCAAGAACACGAACAAGAACAAGAACAAGCAAGAGTACATGAACATGTACACGATCGAGAACAAGAACGAAAACATGAACGAGAATAAAAACACGAACAAGAACACGACCAAGAACAAGAACAAGAACAAGAACGGGAACGGGAACGGGATCAAGAACGAGAACACGAACAAGTACAAGAACATGTACACGAACTAGAACAAGAACGTTGACATGAACGAGAACACAAACAAGAACAGGAAGAAGATCAAGAACAAGAACAAGAACAAGAACACGATCAAGACCAAAAACAAGTACAAAAACATGAACACGGACCATAACAAGAACGTGAACATGAACGAGACCACGAACAAGAACAGGAAAACGAACAAGCACATGTACACGAACAAGAACACGAACAAAAACATGAACGAGCACAAGATCCAGAACACGGTCACGAACATGGCCAAAACCAAGTACAAGAACAGGTACACGAACAGAAACAGGAACAAGAACGTGAACGAGAACAAGATCGAGAACACGCACACGAACAAGTACAAAAACATGTACACGAACAAGAACCAGAACAAGAAAACGAACATGAACAGAAACAAGAACGAAAACACGAAACATAACGAAAACACGGACAAGAAAAAAACTGAGTACAAGAACATGTACACGAACCAGAACAAGAACAAGAACATGAACGAGAACAAGATCAAAAACGGGAACGAGAACATGGACGAGATCACGAACAAGAACAGGAAACCGAACAAGCATATGTACACGATCAAGAACGAGAACAAAAACTAGAACGCGCACAAGATCCGGAACACGGTCACGAACATGAACAAAACCGAGTATAAGAACACGTACACGCACAAAAACAAGAACAAGAACGTGAACGAGAACAAGATCGAGAACACGAACAAAAACAAGAACAAGAACAAGAACGAGAACCAGAACAAGAACACGGACGATAAACAAGAACACGAACAAGAACACGAACAAGTACAAAAACATGTACACGAACGAGAACGAGAACGGGTACATGAACAAGAACGAAAACAAGAACAAGAACACGAACATGTACACGAACGAGATCAAGAACGGGTACATAAACAAGAACAAAAACAAGAACAAGAACAAGTACAAAAACACGTACCCGAACGAGAACGAGAACGAGAACAAGATCATGAACAGAAACAAAACCGAGAACATGAACAGAAACATTAACGAGAACGAGATCGAAAACAAGAACAAGAACAAGAACATGAACCAGAACCTGAACACGAACAAGAACACGACAGAAACAAGAACAAGTCCGAGAACATGTACACGAACGAGAACATGAACAAGATCAAGAACAGGAACAAGAACAAGCACATGTACACGAACAGGAACCAGAACGAGAACAAGAACAAGACCAAAACCGAAAACAAGAACAAGAACATGAACGAGACTGAGACCGAGAACACGGATACGAACGTGAACATGAACACGAACAAGAACACGACAGGAACAAGAACAAGTAGAAGAAAATGTACACGAACGAGAACATGAACAAGAACACGAACAGGAACAAGCACAAGCACATGTACACGAACAGGAACAAGAACGAGAACATGGACAAGAACACAGACAAAAACAGGAAAACAAACAAGCACATGTACACAAACAACAACAAGAACAGCAACACGACTGAGAACAAAATCGGGAACACGAACACGAACAAGAACAAGAAGGAGAACACAAACGGCAACGGGAACGAGATCAAGAACGAGAATGAGAACAACACCAAGAACAAGATTAGATACATGAACGAGAACGTGATCAAGAACACGGGCACGAACAAGATGAGAAACATGAACGAGAACGTGATCGAGAACACGGGCACGAACAAGAACAAGAGCAAGAACAAGAACATGTACACGAACCAGATCAAGAACGGGTACATGAACAAGAACAAGAACGAGAACATGAACAAGAACAAGAACACTGACGCGAACATGAACACGGAGAGAAACTAGAACATGTACACTAACGAGAACAAGAACGAGAACATGAACTAAAACACGAACAAGAACACGGACGCGAACAAGAACGGGTACTCGGAAAAAACGGAAACAAGCGCACGACCAAGAACAAGAACACGAACGAGAACAAGAACAAGTACTAGAACATGTACACGAACGAGAACAAGACCGAGAACAAAAACTCAAACAAGAACAAGAACACGGACACGACCAAAAACTGAATCACGAACACAAACGATATTGCGGACGACAACAATAACCAGAACGAGAACACTAACGAGAACAGGATCAAGAATGAGAGCAGAATCAGGAACAGTAACAAGCACATGTACACGAACAAGAACAAGAATGAGAACAATAATGGGAACAGGAACAGAAACAATCACAAGAATCAGAACAAGAAGAAGAAAAAGAACAACAACACGAACAAGGAAACGAACACGAACAAAAACTGTGACGCGATCAAGAACAAGAACACGAACCAGAAAAAGAACATGTACACGAATAGGACCAAGAACAAGAACACGAACAAGGACAAAAACAAGTACAAGGACACGAACAAGAACACGAACAAGTACAAGAACATGTACACGGACAAGAACAAGAACGTTGACATGAACAAGAACACGAACAAGAACCAGCACATGTACACGAACAAAAACAAAAACGAGAACATGAACAAGAACAAGAACAAGAACACGAACAAGAACAAGGACACGAACAAGAACACGAACAAGTACAAGAACATGTACACGGACAAGAACAAGAACGGTGACATGAACAAGAACACGAACAAGAACCAGCACATGTGCACGAACAAAAACAAAAACGAGAACATAAACACGAACAAGAACAAGAACAAGTACAAGAACATGTACACGAACAAGAACAAGAACGAGAACGTGAACGAGAACACGAACGGGAACACGAACGGGGACGGGAACTAGAACAAAAACAAGAACAAAAACAGGAACATCAACGAGAACGAATACAGGAACAGAAACAAGAACACGCAGGTGTAGACGAACACGAACAGGGACAAAAACATGAACAATAGCGAGAACAAGATCGAGAACGCGGACACGAACAAGAATAAGAACAAGAACACGAACATGAACAAGAACATAAACGGAAACAAGAACAAGAACACGGACATTAACAAGAACATGAAGGCGAACACGAACGGGATTGAGGATAAAAACAGGAATACGAACTGGAACCAGAACAGGAACGAAAACACGAACGAGAACAAGAATGAGGACAAAGACAGAGACGGGAACGAGAACAAAAACATATCGAAAAACAGGAACATGAACGAGAACAAGAACAAGAACAGGAACAAGAATGAGCACGTGTAGACGCACAAAGACAGGGACAAAAACCAGAACAATAGCGAAAACAAGATCGACAACACGAAGACGAACCAGAATGAGAACAAAAACACGAACAGGAACAAGAACAAGAAAGAGCACAAGGACATGTACACGAACAAGAACGAGAACGAGAACAATAACAGGAACAGAAACAAGCACATGTACCTGAACAAGATCAAGAACAAGAACATGAACATTAACGAGAAGAAGATCGAGAACACGGACACTAACAAAAATAGGAATAAGAACAAGAACGTGAAACAAGAACAAGAGGATGTACACGATCGAGATCAAGAGCGAGAACATGATCGCGAACGGAGACAAGAACATGAACACGAACACGAACAAGAACATGAACACGAACAGGATTGGGGACAAAAACAAGATCGAAAACACAAACACGAACAGGAACAAACATACGATCAGGAACACGAACGACGGCAAGAACAAGAACGCTATCAAGAACAAGAACAAGACTACGAGCGAAAACAGAAACTTGAACGAAAACAAGAACACGAACAGGAACAAGAACAAGCAAATGTACACGAACAAGAATAAGAACAAGAACATCAACATGAACGAGATCAAGCACGAGTACAAAAACATGTACACGACCAAGAACGAGAACGAGAACATAAACACGAACAAGAACAAGAACAAGTACAAGAACATGTACACGAAGAAGAACCAGAACAAGAGCGTGAACATGAACACGAACACGATCGAGAATACGGACACGAACAAGAATAAGAACAAGAACATGAACACGAACGAGAACTAGAAAATGTACACGATCGAGAACAAGAACGAAAACACGAACAAGAACAAGAAAGAGTACACGAACATGTACTCGAACAAGAACAAGAACGAAAACATGAACACGAACAAGAACAAAAACGGAAAGGAGAACAAAAACAGGAATAGGACCGAAAACAAGAGCGAGGACAAAAACAAGAACACGAACAAGATAGTGAGCGAGAACAAGAACGGGCAAGGAAACGAGTACGGAATCAGGAACAAGTACAAGAACATGTACACGAACAAGAACGAGAACGAGAATATGAACGAGAACAAAAACGAAAACACGGAGACGAACGAGAACAAGAACGAGAACGTGAACACGAACGAGAAAAAGACCAGAAAAATGGGCAACTACATGTACACGAACAAGATCATGAACAAGCACATGAACGAGAACAAGAACAGAAAGACGGACACAAGCAAGAAAAAGAACACAAACACGAACAGGATTGCGATCATGAACATGAACAAGAACAAAATCAAGAACACGAACACGAACGAGAACAAGAACAAGAAAACGAACGAGAACAAGAACATGAACACGAACGAGAACAAGAACAAGAACATGAACGAGAACGGGATCGAGAACACGGACACGAACACGAACAAGAACAGGAACAAGAACACGAACAAGAACAAGAACACGTACAAGAACACGGACAAGATTAAGAACAAGTACAAGAACCTGTACACGAACGAGAACATGAACGAATACAAGAACAAGAACAGGAACAAGTACAAGAACACGACGGGAACAAGAAGAAGTACAAGAATATGCACATGAACGACAACATAATCGGAAACGAGAACACGAACAGGAACAAGAACAAGCACATGTACACGAACAAGAACAAGAACAAGAACATGAACACGAACAAGAACAAGAACATGTACAAGACGAGTACACGGACGAGAACAAGAACGAGAACAAGAACAAGAACTAGAACACGAACAAGAAGAAGAACATGACAAGAACACGAACGAGTACAAATACATGTACACGCACTAGTACAAGAACGTTGACATGAACGAGAACACAAACAAGAACAGGAAGAAGATCAAGAACAAGAACAAGAACACGATCACGATCAAGACCAAGAACAAGCACAAAAACATGTACACGGACAATAACAAGAACGTGAACATGAACGAGACCACGAATAAGAACAGGAAAACGAACAAGCACATGTACACGACTAAGAACAAGAACAAAAACATGAACGAGCACAAGATCCAGAACACGGTCACGAACATGGCCGAAACCAAGTACATGAACACGTACACGAACAAAAACAAGAACAAGAACGTGAACGAGAACAAGATCAAGAACGGGAACGAAAACATGGACGAGACCACGAACAAGAACAGGAAAACGAACAAGCACATGTACATGGACAAGAACGAGAACAAAAACTAGAACGAGCACAAGATCTGGAACACGGTCACGAACGAGAACAAAACCGAGTACAAGAACACGTACACGAACAAAAACAAGAACAAGAACGTGAACGAGAACAAGATCGAAAACATGAACAAAAACAAGAACAAGAACAAGATCGAGAACAAGAACAAGAACACGGACGATGAACAAGAACACGAACAAGCACAAGAACATGTACACGAACAAGAACGAGAACGTTTACATGAACGAGAACACGGACAAGAACAGGAACAAGAACCAGCAAATGTACACGAACGAAAACAAGGACAAGAAAGAGTACAAGGACATGTACACGAACAAGAACGAGAACGAGAACAATAACAGGAACAGAAACAAGCACATGTACCTGAACAAGAACAAGAACAAGAACATAAACATAAACGAGAACAAGATCGAGAACACGGACACGAACAAAAATAGGAATATGAACAAGAACGTGAAACAAGAACAAGAAGATGTACACGATCGAGATCAAGAGCGAGAACTTGAACGAGAACGGAGACAAGAACACGAACATGAACTGGAACAAGAACACGAACACGAACAGGATTGGGGACAAATACAAGATCGGAAACACAAACACTAACAGGAACAAACACACGATCAGGAATACGAACGAAGGCAAGAACGAGAACGCTATCAATAACAAGAACAAGACTACGAGCAAAAACAAAAACTTGAACGAAAACAAGAACACGAACAGGAACAAGAACAAGCAAATGTACACGAACAAGAATAAGAACAAGAACATCAACATGAACGAGATCAAGCACGAGTACAAAAACATGTACACGACCATGAACGAGAACGAGAACATAAACACGAACAAGAACAAGAACAAGTACAAAAACATGTACACGAACAAGAACCAGAACAAAAGCGTGAACATGAGCACGAACACGATCGAGAATACGGACACGAACAAGAATAAGAACAAGAACCTGAACACGAACGAGAACTGAAAAATGTACACGATCGAGAACAAGAACGAAAACACGAACAAGAACAAGAAAGAGTACACGAACATGTACTCGAACAAGAACAAGAACGAGAACATGAACACGAACAAGAACAAAAACGGGAAGGAGAACAAAAACAGGAATGGGACCGAAAACAAGAACGAGGACAAAAACAAGAACACGAACAAGATAGAGAGCGAGAACAAGAACGGGCAAGGAAACGAGTACGGAATCAGGAACAAGTACAAGAACATGTACACGAACAAGAACGAGAACGAGAATATGAACGAGAACAAAAACGAAAACACGGAGACGAACGAGAACAAGAACGAGAACGTGAACACGAACACGAAACAGACCAGGCAAATGGGCAACGACATGTACACGAACAAGATCATGAACAAGCACATGAACGAGAACAAGAACAGAAACACGGACACAAGCAAGAAAAAGAACACAAACACGAACAGGATTGCGAACATGAACAAGAACAAGAACAACAACAAGAACACGAACACGAACGAGAACAAGAACAAGAAAATGAACGAGAACATGAACACGAACAAGAACGAGAACAAGTACAAGAACAAGTACACGAACAAGAACAAGAACACGAATATAAACGAGAACAAGAACAAGAACAGGAAGACGATCAAGAACAAGAAGAAGAACGAAAACGTAAACCAGATCAAGAACAAGAACCAGAACAAGAACAAAAACATGAACGTGAACGAGATCAAGACCACGGACCTGAACAAGAACAACAACAAGAACAAGAACACTAACAAGAACAAGAAGACGAACAAGAAAAAAACAAGTAAGAGAACATGTACACGAACGAGAACACGAACGAGGACAAGAACAAGAACAAGAACAGGAACGAGAACAAGCACATACGCACGAACAAGAACGCGGACGAGAAAACAAACAAGAAGAAGAACAAGAACAAGAACGAGAACATGAACTAGAACGAGATCGAGAAAACGAACACGATCAGGATTGAGAACGAGAACACGAACAGGAGCAAAAACAGGAACACGAACAAGAACAAGTACAAAAACATGTACACGAACAAGAACAAGCACGAGATTATGAACACGAACGAGAACAAGAACAGGAAAATGAACAATTACATGCACACGTACAAGAACAAGAACAAGAACATGAACGAGAACAAGATCGGAAACACGGACACGAAAAAGAACAAGAAGAAGTACTATCACATGTACACGAACAAGAACAAGAACCCGAACGAAAACACAAAACAGAACAAGAACACGAACAAGCACAAAACCGAGTACAAGAACATGTACACGATCAAAAACAAGACCAAGAACATGAACGAGAACAAGATCGAAAACATGGACACGAAAAAGAACAAGAAGAAGTACTAACACATGTACACGAACAAGAACAAGAACACGAACGGAAACACAAAACAGAACAAGAACACGATCAAGCACAAAACCGAGTACAAGAACGCGTACACGAACAATAACAAGAACGAGAACATGAACGAGAACACGAACAAGAACAGCAAAAAGATCGAGCACATGTACACGAACAAGAACAAGAACAAAAACATGAACGAGAATAAGATCGAGAACACGGACACGAACAAGAACAAGATGAAAAACTAGATCATGTACACGAACGAGAACAAGAATGGCTTGTTTAACAAGATCAAAAACAAGAACACGGACAAGAACAAGAACACCAATGAAAACGAGAACGAGTACGAGAACATGTACACGGACGGAAACAAGAACGAAAACATGAGCAAGAACGAGAACAAAAACAAGAACAAAAACACGAACAAGAACAAGAACGACAACATGAATGAGGACAAAAACAAGAACAGGAACAAGAACAACCACATGTACACGACGAAAAACAAGGACAAGAACACGAACAAGACGGAGAACATGGACAAAATCAAGAACGAGAACACGAACAAGAACAAGAACGCGAATGAGGACGAGATTATGCACACGAACAAGAACAAGACCGAGAACATGAACACGACCAAGAACACGAACGAGAACACGAAACAGAACAAGAACACGAACAAGAACAAAACCGAGTGCAAGAACATGTACAGTAATGTTCATGAATGGGTTACCTAACATCTAACTACTATTTTTCGATTTTGTCCAAAATGAGTTTCCTCTCTAAACGTATCTCATGTTCCTATGGCCGGCGAAACAGGCGACAGAAGAAGCTAGAGATATCACGACTATTGTCTCCCTCAGCTGTCATCCACTCACCTGTAATTTCGCGGCACATGACTCTTCATCAAATTGATACTATTATCATTATTTATTTATTACTATCATTCAATCACTCCTGTTGATAAATTTTAGGTCATTATTCATCTATATTATCTATTTATCATAATGAAGCAGCTAACCAATAAAATAATCAATGACGCGTCGTCAATTTTGGGGTTACTAATTTGATGAACAGTCATGTCCCCCGAAATTACAGGTGAGTGGATGACAGCTGTGGGAGGCTGTGGTTTCTCTAGCTTCTTCTGTCGGCTGCTCCGCCGGCCATAGGAACATGAGATACGTTTAGAGAGGAAACTCATTTGTGACAAAATCGAGAAATAGAAGTTAGATGTTAGGTAACCCATTCCTGAACATTACTGTACACGATCAAAAACAAGATCAAGAGCATGAACGAGAACAAGACCAAGAACACGAACAAGAACAAGAAATAGAACAAGAACGAATACACGAACACGAACAAAAACAAGAACACGAACAAGAACACGAACAAGTACAAGAACAAGTACACGAACAAGAACAAGAACAAGAACGAGAACAAGATCGGAAACACGGACAGGAAAAAGAACAAAAACAAGAACGATAACGAGAATATGTACACGAGCGAGAACGAGAACGAGAACATGAACAAGAACACGAACAAGAACAAGAACAAGAACACGAACAAGACCAAGAACAAGTACACGGACACGTACGTGAACAATAACAAGAACGAGAACATGAGCGAAAACACGAACAAGAACAGGGAGGAGAACAAGCACATGTACACGAACACGAACAAGAACAAAAACATGAACGAAAATGACATCGAGGACACGGACACGAACAAGAACGAGAAGAAAAACTAGATCATGTACACGAACGAGAACACGAATGGCTTGATGAAGGAGATCATACACAAGAACACAGACACGAACAAGAACACTAACGAGAACAGGAACAAGTACGAGAACATGTACACGGACGGGAACAAGAACAAGAACAAGAACAATAACACGAACACGATCAAGAACACGAACACGAACACGAACATGTACAAGAACATGTACACGAACAAGAACAAGGACAAGAACGAAAACACGAACATGAACACGGACCAGAACGAAAACACGGAACAGAACAAGAACACGGACCAGAACAAAACCGAGTACAAGAACATGTACACGAAAAAAAACAAGAACAAGAACATGAACGAGAACAAGATCAAGAACACGAACAAGAACAAGGACAAGATCAAAAACATGAACACGAACAAGTACCGGAACAAGAACCAGCACATGCACACGAACAGAAACAAGAACAAGAACATGCGCGAGAACAAGATCGAGAGCACGGACACAAACAGGAACAAAAACACGAACGAGAACGAGAATGTGTACATGAGCGAGAACGAGAACGAGAACATGAACAGAAACATGAACAAGAACGAGAACACGAACAAGACCAAGAACAAGTACAAGAACATGACGCGAACAATAACAAGAACGAGAACATGAACGAGAACACGAACAAGAACAGCAAAAAGAACAAGCACATGTAGACAAACAAGAACGAGAATGAGAACATGAACTAGAACAAGAACGAGAACACGGAGACAAACAAGAACACGAACAGGAACACGAACAGGATTGCGAACAACGACAAGATCAAGAACAAGAACACGAACGGGAACAAGAACAGGAAGATTTAAGAGATCAAGTACAAGAACAGGAACAAGAACGAGCACATGTGCACAAGACCGAACAACCACAAGGACATGAACGAGAACAAGAACAAATACAGGAACAAGAACCAGCACATGTACCCGAACAAGAACAGGGACAAGAACACGAACAAGAAGACGAACAAATACAAGAACGTGTACACGAACAAGAACAAGAACGAGAACATGACCGAGAACAAGAGCAAGAACAGGAACCAGAACAACTACATGTACACGAAGGAAAACAAGGACAAGAACACGAACAAGAAGAAGAACATGGGCAAGAATAAGAACACGAACACGAACGAGAACACGAACAACTACACGAACATGTACACCAACAAGAACGAGAATGAGAACATGAACTAGAACGAGAACGAGAACACGGACACGAACAAGAACAAGAAGAGGGACACGAACGGGATTTCGAACAAAGACGAGAACAAGAACACGAGCACGAACGAAAACAAGAATAGGAAGATGTGAGGGAACAAGTACAAGAACAGGATCAAGTACGAGCACATGTGCACAAAACGAACAACCACAATGACATGCACAGAAACAAGATCGAGAACACGGATACGATCAAGAACAAAAACAAGAACGAGAATGAAAATATGTACACAAGCGAGAACGAGAACGAGACCATGAACAAGAACAAGAACAAGAACACGAACACGAACAGAATTGCGAACACAAAAAAGAACAAGACTATGAACGAGAACAAGATCGAGATCACGGAGATGAACAAAAACAAGAACAAGAACAAGAACATGTACACGAACGATAACAAGAACGAGAACATGAACGGGACCGAGAACAGGACCAACAACACGAACAAGAACAGGAACAAGACCAAGTACATGTACATGGACAAGAACGAAAACAAGACCATAGACCAGAACAAGATCTAAGACATGGACACGAAAAAGAACAAGAAGAAGAACTAGAACATGTACACGAACGATAACAAGAACCAGAACATGAACGGGAACGAGAACAGAAACAACAACACGAACAAGAACAGGAACAAGACCAAGCACATGTACAAGGGCAAGATCAAGAACAAGAACATAAATCAGAACAAGATCCAGGACATGGACACGAACACGACCAAGAACAACAACAAGAACGCCATCAGGAACAAGAACACGTCGGCGAGCAAGAACAAGAACGAAAACATGAACAACAACAAGCACATGTACACGAACAATCACAAGAACAAGAACATGAACGGGAACAAGTTCGACAACACCGACACGAACAAGAACAAGGAGAAGAACTAGAACATGTACACGGACGAGAACAAGGACGAGAACACGAAAAAGAACAAGAACAAGAACACGACCGAGAATAATAACACGGACGAGAACAAGGACGAGTACACGAACATGTACACGCACAAGAACAAGAACGAGAACATGAACTAGAACAAGAATGAGAACACGGACACGAACAAGAACAAGAACACGAACACGAACAGGATTGCGAACATAAAAAAGAACAAGAACATGAACAAGAAGACGATCGAGAACGGGGACACGAACAAAAACAAGAACAAGAACAAGAACAAGTACACGAACGATAACAAGAACGAGAACATGAACGGGAACGAGAACAGGAACAACAACACGAACAAGAACAGAAACAAGACCAGGTACATGTACAAGGACAAGACCGAAAACAAGAACATAGACCAGAACAAGATCCCAGACATGGACACTAAGAAGAACAAGAAGAACAACTAGAACATGTACACGAACGATAACAAGAACGAGAACATTAACGGAAACGAGAACAGGAACAACAACACGAACAAGAACAGGAACAAGACCAAGCACATGTACAAGGACAAGAACAAGAACACGAACACGAACAGGATTGCGAACATGAAAAAGAACAAGAACATGAACGAGAAGAAGATCGAGAACACGGACACGAACAAAAACAAGAACAAGAACACGAACAAGTACACGAACGATAACAAGAACGAGAACATGAACGGGAACGAGAACAAGAACAACAACACGAACAAGAACAGGAACAAGACCAAGTACATGTCCAAGGACGAGAGCGAAAACAAGAACATAGACCAGAACAAGATACCAGACATGGACACCATGATGAACAAGAAGAACAACTAAAACATGTACACGAACGATAACAAGAACGAGAACATGAACGGGAACGAGAACAGGAACAACAACACGAACAGGAACAGGAACAAGACCAAGCGCATGTACAAGGACAAGAACAAGAACAAGAACATAAATCAGAACAAGGTCCAGGACATGGACACGAACACGACCAAGAACAAGAACAAGAACGCCATCAGGAACAAGAACACGTCCGCGAGCAAGAACAAGAACGAAAACATGAACAACAACAAGCACATGAACACGAACAATCACAAGAACAAGAACATGAAAGGGAACAAGATCGACAACACCGACACGAACAAGAACAAGGAAAAGAACTAGAACATGTACACGGACGAGAACAAGGACGAGAACACGAAGAAGAACAAAAACGAGATCACGACCGAGAATATTACCACGGACGAGAACAAGGACAATTACACGAACATGTACACGCACCCGAACACGAACGAGAACATGAACTAGAATTTGAACGAGAACACGGACACGACCAAGAACAAGAACACGAACACGAACAGAATTGCGATCATAAAGAAGAACAAGAACATGAACGAGAACAAGATCGAGAACACGGAGACGAACAAAGACAGGAACAAGAACAAGAACATGTACACGAACGATAACAAGAACGAGAACATGAACGGGAACAAGTTCGACAACACCGACTCGAACAAGAACAAGGAGAAGAACTAGAACATGTACACGGACGAGAACAAGGACGAGAACATGAAAAAGAACAAAAACAAGAACACGAACGAGAATAATAACACGGACGAGAACAAGGACGAGTACACGAACACGAACAGGATTGCGAACATAAAAAAGAACAAGAACATGAACGAGAAGAAGATCGAGAACACGGACACGGACACAAACAAGAACGAGAACAAGAACATGTACACGAACGATAACAGGAACGAGAACATGAACGGGAAGAGAACAGGAACAACAACACGAACACGAACAGGAACAAGACCAAGCACATGTACAAGGACAAGAACATCAACAAGTACATAAATCAGAACAAGGTCCAGGACATGAAAACGAACACGACCAAGAACAAGAACAAGAACGCCATCAGGAACAAGAACACGTCCGCGAGCAAGAACAAGAACGAAAACATGAACAACAACAAGCACATGTACACGAACAATCACAAGAACAAGAACATGAACGGGAACATCATCGACAACACCGACACGAACAAGAACAAGGAAAAGAACTAGAACATGTACACGGACGAGAACAAGGACGAGAACACGAAGAAGAACAAAAACGAGATCACGAACGAGAATATTAACACGGACGAGAACAAGGACGAGTACACGAACATGTACACGCTCAAGAACAAGAACGAGAACATGAACTAGAACAAGAACGAGAACACGGACACGAACAAGAACAAGAACACGAACACGAACAGGATCGCGAACATAAAAAAGAACACGAACATGAACGAGAAGAAGATCAAGAACACGGACTCGAACAAAAACAAGAACAAAAACAAGAACATGTACACGAACGATAACAAGAACGAGAACATGAACGGGAACGAGAACGGGAACAACAACACGAACAAGAACAGGAACAAGACCAAGTACATGTACAAGGACAAGAGCGAAAACAAGAACATAGACCAGAACAAGATCCCAGACATGCACACCAAGAAGAACAAGAAGAAGAACTAGAACATGTACACGAACGATAACAAGAACGAGAACAAGAACAAATAGAAAAACATGTACACAAACAAGAACATGAACGAGAACAAGAACAAGAACAGGAGCAATAACGAGCACATGTACACCAACAAGAACAGGAACGAGAACATGAACGAAAATAAAAACAAGTACACGAACATGTACACGAACGAGAACAAGCACGAACACATGAACGAGAACAAGATCGAAAACACGAACATGAACAAGAACAAGTACAGGAACATGTACACGAACGAGAACACGAACAAGAACGAGAACACGAACGAGAACACGTACACAAACAATAACAAGAACGAGAACATAGACGAGAACGAGAACACGAACGAGAACAGGAAAACGTACAAGTACGTGTACACGGACAAGAACAAGAATGAGAACATGAACGAGGACAAGATCAAGAACATGAACATGTACACGAACAAGAACAAGAATGAGAACATGAACGAGGACAAGATCAAGAACATGAACATGTATACGAACAAGAACAAGAACGAGAACAAGAACACGAACAAGAATAAGGACTAAAACATGAACGGGATTGCGAACAAAGACAGGAACAAGGACAAGAACACGAACGATAACAAGAACAGAAAGATGTAAGGAAACGAGTACAAGAACAGGAACAAGAACGAGCACATGTGCACAAAACCGGACAACCACAACGACATGAACGAGAAAAAGATCAAGAACACGGATACGAACAAAAGGAAGAACAAGAACATGAACACGAACGAGAACTAGAACACGTACACGAACGAGAACAAGAACGAGAACACGACAAGAACAATAAAAAGAACATGTACACGAACAAAAACAAGAACGAGAACGCGACGAGAACACGAAAAAGTACACGAATATGTATTCGAACGAGAACATGAACGAGAACATGAACGGAAACAAGAACAAGAACCCGGACACTAACAAGAACAAGAACGCGGTCGCGAACTGGAATGAGAATAAAAACAAGAATACGAACTGGAACCAGAACAGGAATGAAACCAAGAACAAGAACAAGACTGAGAACGAGAACGAGAGCAAAAACGAGAACAAGAACCAGAACAAGAACATGTACACGAATGAGAACAAGAACGAGAACGAGAACGAAAACAGGAACAGGAACAAGCACATCTACCTGAACAAGAACAGGAACAAGAACATGAACATGAACGAGAACAAGATCGAGAACACGGACACGATTGAAAATAGGAATAATAACAAGTACGTGAAACAAGAATTAGAACATTTACACGACCGAGAACAAGAACGAGAACATGAACGAAAACAAGTACACGAACAAAAACATGAAGCAAAACAGAAACGTGAACAAAACAAGAACAAGAACAGGAACTAGAACAAGCGGATGTACACGAACAAGAAGAAGAACAAGAACATGAACAAGAACGAGAACAAGATCGAGAACACGGACATGAACAAGAATTGGAACAAAAAAAACATTATGAGCAAGAACGAGCACGAGTACGAGAACATGTACACGATCAAGATCAAGAATGTGAACACGGACAAGAACAAGAACAAGTACAAGAACATTTACACGAACAAGACCAAGAACAAGAACATGAACATGTACAAGAACACGAACATGGACAAGAGCGAGAACATGCAAAACAACAAGTACACAAACAATAACGAGGACAAGCACAAACACAAGAACACGAACGAGAACAAAAACAGGAACAAAAATTAGAATGAGGACAAGAACATGAACAAGAAGTAGAATATGAATGAGAACAAGAACCTATACACGAACAAGAACGGGAACGAGTACATGAACGAGGACACGAACAAGGACGCGAACAAGAACAAGAACGAGAACAATAATGGGAACAATAACAGAAACAATAACAAGAATTAAAACAACAAAAAGAACAAGAACGAGAACAAGAACAAGATCAGGATCAAGAACGAGAGCAGAATCAGAAAAAGTAACATTCACATGTACACGAACAAGAACAAGAATGAAAACAATAATGGGAACAGGAACAGAAACAATAACAAGAATTAGAACAAGAAGAAGAACAAGAACTACAACACGAACGAGGAAACGAACACGAACAAAAACTGTGACGCGATCAAGAACAAGAACACGAACCAGAAAAAGAACATGTACACGAATAGGACCAAGAACACGAACACGAACAACGACAAAAACAAGTACACGAACGAGAACGAGAACGAGAACATGAACGAGAACAAGAACAGAACACGAACACGAACAAGAACAAAAACACGAACACGAACAGGATTGGGAACGAATACCAGCTCACAAACAAAAACACGAACAGGACCAAGAACAAGAACAGGAACAAGCACGAGAGCAAGAACGAGAACGCCAACAAGAACAAAAACAAGGACACGAACAAGAACATGAACAAGTACGGAAACATGTACACGAGCAAAAACAAGAACGAGAACATGAACATGAACAAGAACACGATCGAGAACAAGAACACGAACAAGATCAAGAACAAGTACAAGAATATGTACCCGAACAAGAACAAGAACGAGAACATGAACATGAACGAGAACACGATCTAGAACACGGACACGGACAAGAATATGAACAATAACAAGATCACGAACGAGAACTAGAACATGTACACGTACGAAAACAAGAACACGAACACGAACAAGCAAGAGTACAAAAACATGATCGAGAACATGAACGAGAACGAGAACAATGACACGGACATTAACAACAACATGAACGCGAACACGAACAGGACTGAGAATAAAAACAAGAATACAAGCTGAAACCAGAACAGGAACGAAAACAAGATCACGAACAGTAACAAGGACAAGCAAATGTACACGAACAAGAACAAGGACAAAAACATGAACGAGAACAAATCAAGAACAGGACAAGAACAAGAAAAAGTACACAAGCATTTACTCGAACAAGAACATGAACGAGAACATGAACGGAAACCAGAACAAGAACACGTACATTAACAAGAACATGAACGCAAACACGAACCGGATTGAGAATAAAAACAAGAATACGAACTGAAGCCAGAACAGGAACAAAAACGAGAACAAGAACAAGAATGAGGACGAGAACAAGAACAAGAACCAGAACAAAAATATGTACACGAATGAGAACAAGAACAGGAACGAGAACAAAAACATGTACACGAACAAGAACGAGACCGAGAACATGAACGAGAACGCAGACAAGTCCACGCACGCGAAAAGAAACATGAACAAGAACATGTACACAAACAAGAACAAGAACGAGAACACGAACAAGAAAACGAACGGAAACAGGAACAGTGACGGGAACGCGAACAAAAACATGAAAAAAAGCGAGAACATGAACAAGAACACGAACAAAAACAGGAACAAAAACAAGCACGTGTAGACGAACAAGAACAGGAACAAAAACATTAACCATAGCGAGAACAAGATCGAGAACACGGAGACGAACAGAAATAAGAACAAGAACAAGAACAGGAACAAGAACATGAAAGAGTACAAGGACATGTACGCGAACAAGAACAAGAACAAGAACAAGAACAGGAACATGAACATGTACCTGAACAAGAACACGAACAAGAACATGACCATTAATTAGAACAAGATCGAGAGCACGGACACTAACAAAAATAGGAATAAGAACAAGAACGTGAAACAAAAACAAGGACATGTACACGAACGAGAACAAGAACGAGAGCACGAACACAAACAAGAACGAGTACAAGATCACGGACACGCACACGAACAAGAACAAGATGAAGAACCAGAACATGTACATGAACGAGAACAATAACGAGCACATCAACACAAACATGAACGAAAACACGGAGTAGAGCACGAACACCAACAAGAACAAAAACGAGTACAAAAACATGTACACGAACAAGAACAAGAATGAGAACATGACAATGAACGAGAACAAGATCGAGAACAGGGACATTAACAAGAACATGAACGCGAACATGGACCGGATTGGAAATAGAAACACGAATACGAACTGGAACATGAACAAGAACGAGAACACCAACGAGAACAAGAACGAAAACGAGTACAAGAATATGTACACGAACAAGAACAAAAACAAAAACACGAACAATAACAAGAACAAGGACAAGAAAACGAATAAGAACGTGGACAAGCACATGACCAAGAACACGAACAAAACCGAAATCAGATCAAGAATAAGACCGAGAAAACGAACAGGAACAAGAACTCGAACATGAACGAGAACGGAAACGAGAACAGAAACGAGATCAAGAATTAGAACAAAAACAAGAACAAGATCGAGAACAAGAACAAGAATAGGAACAAGAACGAGAACACGAACAAGAACAAGATCAAGTACAAGAACATGTACACGCACAAGAACAAGAACGGGAACAAGAACAGAAACGAGAACAAGGATTAGAACGAAAACATGAACAAGAACGAGAACAAGAACAAGAACAGGAACAACAACGAGAGCAGGAGCAGGAACAAGATCAAGCACATGTACACGAACAAGAACAAGAACACGAACACGAACAGGATTGGGAACAAATACAAGATCGAAAACAAAAACACTAACAGGAACGAAAACACGAACTGGAATACGAACGAAAGCAAGAACGAGAACGCCAACAAAAACACGAACAAGAACACGAGCCGATACAGAAACATGAACGAATACAAGAACCAGAACAGGAACAAGAACAAGCTGATATACACGAACAAGAACAAGAACATGAACAAAAACACGAACGGAAACAAGAACAGGGACAAGAACGAGAATTAAAACGAAAACACGGACAAGAACGAAAACAGGAACATGAACGAGAACAAGAACAAGAACAGTAACAAGAACAAGCACGTGTAGACGAACAAGAACACGGACAAAAACATTAACAAGAGCGAGAACAAGATCGCGAACACGGACACGAACAAGAATAATAACTAGAACAAGAACAGAAACGAGTACACGGACACATACACGAACATGAACAGGAACGAGGACAAGAACAGGAACAAGAACAAGCACATGTACCCAAACAAGAACAAGAACAAGAGCAAGAACAAGATCAAAACCATGTACACGAAAAAGAACGAAAATTGAAACATGTACGAGAACGAAAACAAGACCACGCACGCGATCCATAACAAGAACGAGAACAAGAATAAAAACAAGAACACGAACAGGAACGGGATCAAGAACAAGAGCAAGAACGAGAACATGTACAACAACAAGTACAAAAACAAGAACGAGGACAAGCATAAAAACAAGAACACGAACAGGAACAAAAACAAGAACAAGAATGAGAACGCGGACAAGAACACTGACAAGGAGTAGAATATTTATGAGAACAAGAACAAGAATAAGAACACGAAAAAGAACGAAATCCAGAGCTAGAACGAGAACGGAAACAACAACAAGTACACGAAGAAGAACGAGGACTAGAACATGTACACGAACGAGAACAGGTACAAAAACATGGACGAGAAATCGAACAAGGACACGAACAAGAACATAAGCGAGAACAAGAACGGAAACAAGAACACGGACGGGACGGACAACAAAAACGGGAATATATACCAAGCACATGAACATGCACACGAACAAGAACCAGAGCGAGAACAAGAACAAGAAAAAGTACAAGACCATGTACATAAACAAGAACAAGAACGAGCACATGTACGAGAATAAGAACACGACCAAGAACAAGAACAACAACGAGAACACGAACAAGAACACGAACGGGAACGGTAACGAGATCAAGAGCAAGATCAAGAACGAACCCGAGAACAAGGACAAAAACATAAACGAGAACGAGATCGAGAACACGGACACGAACGAGAACACGAACATGGACACGAACAGGATTGCGAACAAAAACAAGAACAAAATCAAAACCAAGAACAAGAACAAGAACATGAACGAAAATAAGAACTCGAACAAGAACACGATTGAGAACAATAACAAGAACACGAACAAAAACGGGAACACGAACGAGATCACGAACAAGAACAATAACGAAACCGAGAACAAGAACAAAAACATGATCGAGAACAAGATCGAGCACACGGACACGAACAAGAACAAGAACACGGACACGAACAGGATTGCGAACAAAAACAAGAACAAGAACAAGAACACGAACAAGAACAGGAACTTGAACAAGAACAAGAACAAGTACATGAACATGTACACGAACATGAACAAGAACCAGAACGTAAACGAGAACAAGAACAATAACACGAACACGCTCAAGAACATGAACAAGAACAAGAACGGAAACGAGATCGAGAACACGGACACGAACAAAAACAAAAACAAGAACAAGAGCGCGAACAAGAACAAGAACATAAACATAAACACGGATAAGAACAAGAACAACGACAAGAACATGTACACGAACGAGAACATGGGCAAATACAAGAACGAGAACGGGAACAAGAACACGAACACAACAGAAACAAGAAGGAGTGCAAGAACATGCACACGAACGAGATCATCAACGAAAACGAGAACAAGCACACGTACACGAACAAGAACAAGAACAAGAACAAGAACAAGAACATGAACGAGAACATGAACGAGAACAAGAACAGGAACAAGAACAAGCGGATGTACTCGAACAAGAACAAGAACGAGAACATGAACGAGAACACAGACAAGAACGGGAAAAAGAACAAGCACATGTACACAAACAGCAACAAGAACAGAGACATGGACGAGAACAAAATCGAGAACACGAACACGAACAAGAACAAGATGGAGCACCAGAACATGTACACGGACGGAAGCAAGAACGGGTACATGAACAAGAACAAAAACAAGAACACGAACATGATCAAGAACAAGAAGACGAACCAGAACGCGAACTAGAACAAAAAGAAGTACAAGAACATGTACTCGAACGTGAATAGGAACAAGAACAAGAACATGAACGAGAACGAGATCGAGAACACGGACACGAACAAGAACATGAACAAGAACAAGAACATGTACACGAACCAGAACGAGAACGAGTACAAAAACGTAACCGAGAGCAAGAACAAAAACATGAACGAGAACGAGATCGAGAACAAGAACAAGAATGAGAACATGAACAAGAACATGAACACGAACAAGAACACGAACAAAAACACGACAGCAACAAGGAGAAGTACGAGAACATGTACACGAACATGAACATGAACGAGAACGAGAAAAAGAACAGGAACATGAACAAGTATGAGATCGAGAACACGGACACAAACGTGAACATGAACACGAACAAGAACACGAAAGGAACAAGAACAGGAACAAGAACGGGAACGGAAACGAGATCAAGAACGAGAACGAGGACGAAACCGAGAACCAGAACAAAAACACGAACGAGAACGAGATCGAATACACGGGCACGAACAAGAACAAGAACAAGAACAAGAACATGAACGGGCACAAGATCCAGAACACGGTCACGAACATGGCCAAAACTAAGTACAAAAACAGGTACACGAACAAGAACAAGAACAATAACAAGAACATGAACAACAACAAGAACACGAACAAGAACGAGAACAAGTACAAGAACCAGAACCAGAACGAGAACATGTACGGGAACAAGAACAAGAACAGAAACAAGAACGAGCACATGTACACGTACAAGAACGAGAACATGAACATGAACGAGAACAAGAACACGAACATGTACACGGACGAGAACAAGAACGAGAACAAGAACACGACCGAAAACAAAACCAAGAACAAGAACAAGAACATGAAGGAGAAGGATATCGAGAACACGAACACGAACGAGAACATGAACACGAACAAGAACATGAACGGAAACGGGAACGAGATCAAGAACAAGGACAAGAACGAAACCGAGAACAAGAACAAAAACATGAACAAGAATGAGATCGAGAAGACGGACACGAACATGAACAAGAACACGGACATGAACAGGATTGCGACCAAGAAGAAGAACACGAACGAGATCAAGAACACGAACAAGAACAAGAACAAGAACAAGAACGGGAACGAGATCAAGAACACGAACAAGAACAAAACCGAGAACAAGAACAAGAACATGAACGAGAACGGGATCGAGAACACGGACACGAACACGAACAAGAACAGGAACAAGAACACGAACAAGAACAAGAACACGTACAAGAACACGGACAAGATCAAGAACAAGTAGAAGAACCTGTACACGAACGAGAACATGAACGAATACAAAAACAAGAACAGGAACAAGTACAAGAACACGACGGGAACAAGAAGAAGTACAAGAATATGCACATGAACGACAACATTATCGAAAACGAGAACACGAACAGGAACAAGAACAAGCACATGTACACGAACAAGAACAAGAACAAGAACATGAACACGAACAAGAACACGAACATGTACAAGACGAGTACACGGACGAGAACAAGAACGAGAACAAGAACAAGAACTAGAACACGAACAAGAAGAAGAACATGACACGAACACGAACGAGTACAAATACATGTACACGCACTAGTACAAGAACGTTGACATGAACGAGAACACAAACAAGAACAGGAAGAAGATCAAGAACAAGAACAAGAACAAGATCACGATCAAGACCAAGAACAAGCACAAAAACATGTACACGGACAATAACAAGAACGTGAACATGAACGAGACCACGAATAAGAACAGGAAAACGAACAAGCACATGTACACGACTGAGAACAAGAACAAAAACATGAACGAGCACAAGATCCAGAACACGGTCACGAACATGGCCAAAACCAAGTACATGAACACGTACACGAACAAAAACAAGAACAAGAACGTGAACGAGAACAAGATCAAGAACGGGAACGAAAACATGGACGAGACCACGAACAAGAACAGGAAAACGAACAAGCACATGTACATGGACACGAACGAGAACAAAAACTAGAACGAGCACAAGATCCGGAACACGGTCACGAACATGAACAAAACCGAGTACAAGAACACGTACACGAACAAAAACAAGAACAAGAACGTGAACGAGAACAAGATCGAAAACATGAACAAAAACAAGAACAAGAACAAGATCGAGAACAAGAACAAGAACACGGACGATGAACAAGAACACGAACAAGCACAAGAACATGTACATGAACAAGAACAAGAACATGAACGAGAACGGGATCGAGAACACGGACACGAACACGAACAAGAACAGGAACAAGAACACGAACAAGAACAAGAACACGTACAAGAACACGGACAAGATCAAGAACAAGTACAAGAACCTGTACACGAACGAGAACATGAACGAATACAAAAACAAGAACAGGAACAAGTACAAGAACACGACGGGAACAAGAAGAAGTACAAGAATATGCACACGAACGACAACATAATCGAAAACGAGAACACGAACAGGAACATGAACAAGCACATGTACACGAACAAGAACAAGAACAAGAACATGAAGAAGAACAAGAACGAGAACATGTACAAGACGAGTACACGGACGAAAACAAGAACGAGAACAAGAACAAGAACTAGAACACGAACAAGAACAAGAACGCGACTAGAACACGAACGAGTACAAATACATGTACACGCACTAGTACAAGAACGTTG
Organism: Phymatocera aterrima; assembly: GCA_963170745.1. NCBI lineage: Eukaryota > Metazoa > Arthropoda > Insecta > Hymenoptera > Tenthredinidae > Phymatocera > Phymatocera aterrima. The sequence continues at coordinate 196,033 of OY720669.1, read as the reverse complement.
ACATGAACGAGAACACAAACAAGAACAGGAAGAAGATCAAGAACAAGAACAAGAACACGAACACGATCAAGACCGAGAACAAGTACAAAAACTTGTACACGGACAATAACAAGAACGTGAACATGAACGAGACCACGAACAAGAACAGAAAAACGAACAAGCACATGTCCACGAACAAGAACAACAACAAAAACATGAACGCGCACAAGAGCCAGAATACGGTCACGAACATGGCCAAAACCGAGTACATGAACACGTACACGAACAAAAACAAGAACAAGAACGTGAACGAGAACAAGATCAAGAACGGGAACGAAAACATGGACGAGACCACGAACAAGAACAGAAAAACGAACAAGCACATGTACACGAACAAGAACGAGAACAAAACCTAGAACGAGCACAAGATCCGGAACACGGTCACGAACATGAACAAAACCGAGTACAAGTACACGTACACGAACGAAAACAAGAACAAGAACGTGAACGAAAACAAGATCGAGAACACGAACAAAAACAAGAACAAGAACAAGATCGAGAACAAGAACAAGAACACGGACGATAAACAAGAACACGAACAAGCACACGAACATGTACACGACCAAGAACGAGAACGTTTACATGAACGAGAACACGGACAAGAACAGGAACAAGAACCAGCAAATGTACACGAACAAAAACAAGGACAAGTCCAGGAACAAGAACCAGCAATTGTACACGAAAAAAAACAAGAACAAGAACATGAACGAGAACACAATCCAGAACACGGACACGAACATGACTGAGAGCAAGAAGCAGAACGCGAACGAGAACAAGAACATGTACCCGGACACGAACAAGAACGAGAACATGAACAAGACCAAGAACACGAACGGCGAGAAGAACGAAAACGACTGATAAAACAAGAACAAGTACAACAACATGTACACGAACTTAAACGATAACAGAAATATGAACGAGAACAAGAACACAAACACGGACACGAACGAGAACAAGAACACGGACACGAATAGGATCGAGAACAAGAAAAAGAACATGAACGCGAGCAAGAACATGTACACAAACGAGAACATGGACAAGAACAAAAACAAGAACAGGATCAAGAACAAGAACAGGAACGATAACAAGAACACGAACAAGAACACGAACAAGTACAAGAACATGTACACGAACAAGAACCAGAACGAGAACATGGACGAGAACAAGAACAAGAACAGGAACGCGAACGAGATCGAGCACACGGACCTGAACAAGAACATGCACAAAAACACGAACAACAACACGGACAAGAACACGAACAAGTTTAAGAACATACACACGGACTAGAAAAAGAACGTTGACATGAACGAGAACACGAACCCGAACAGGAACAAGACCCAGCACGTGTACACGAACAAAAACATGAATGAGAACATGAACGAGAACAAGATCAAGAACACGGACACGAACAAGAGCATGAATAAGGACTCAAACATGTACATGAACGAGAATACGAACACGAACAGGAACAAGACCCAGCACATGTACACGAACAAAAACAAGAACGAGAACATGAACGAGAACAGGATCGAGAACACGATCAAGAACAAGAACAAGAACAAGAACACGAACAAGAGAAATAACAAGAACACGAACAAGACCAAGAACAAGTACAAGAACATGTACACGAACAAGAACAAGAACAAGAACAGGAAAATGAACAACTACATGTACACGAACAAGAACAAGAACAAGAACGTGAACGAGAACAAGATCGAAAACACGGGCACGAACCAGAACAGAAACGAGAACGATAACGAGAATATGTACACGAGCGAGAACGTGAACGAGAACATGAACAAAAACACGAACAAGAACAAGAACAAGAACACGAACAAGACCAAGAACATGTACACGAACAACAACAGGAACAGAAACATAAACACGACCGAGAACAAGAACAGGAAAATGAACAACTACATGTACACGAACAAGAACGAGGACAAAAACGAGTTCAAGAACATGTATACGAACGAGAACGAGAACGAGAACATGAACCGGAACAAGTACACGAACAAGAACAAGAACACGCTCGGGGACACGAACAATAACAAGAACGCGAACGAGAACAGAGACAAGTACAAGAACATGTACTCGAACGAGCACATGAACGAGAACAAGAACAAAAACACGGACACGAGCAAGAACAAGAACACGAACACGAACAGGATTGCGAACACAAACAAGAACAAGAACAAGAACACGAACACGAACAAGAACAAGCACAAAAACATGAACATGTACACGAACAAAAACAAAAACGAGAACATGAACGAGAATAAGAACACGAACAAGAACAGAAACAAGAACGGGAACGGGAACGAGATCAAGAACGAGAACGAATACAAAACCACGAAAACGAACAATAACATGAACGAGAACGTGATCGTGAACACGGGCACAAACAAGAACAAGAACAAGAACAAGAACATGTACACGAACCAGAACTAGAACACGAACATGAACAAGAACACCAACGAAACCGGGAACAAGAACAAAAACATGATCGAAAACGAGATCGAGGACAAGAACAAGATCACGAACGCGAACGAGATCAGAAACAAGCAAAACAGAACAAGAAAAAGAACATGTACTCGAACGAGAACAAGAACGAAAACATGATCGAGAACAACAACAAGAACACGGTTACGAACAAGAACAAGAACACGAACACGAACAGGATTTCGAACAAAAACGAGAACACGAACAAAGACAAGCACTCGAACGAAAACAAGCACAAGTACATGGACATATACACGAACAAGAACAAGAACATGAACGGGATCGAGATCAAGAACAAGAACAAAAACGAAACCGAGAACGAGAACAAAAACATGAACAAGAATAAGATCGAGAACACGGACACGAACATGAACAAGAACACGAAAATGAACAGGATTGCGAACAAGAAGAAGAACAAGAACAAGATCGAGAACACGATCAAGAACAAGAACTCGAACAAGAACAAGAACAAGTCCACGAACATGTACACGAACAAGAACAAGAACTAGAACATGAACGGGAACAATAACAAGAATAAGAACACGCTTGAGAACACGAACAAGAACAAGAACGGGAACGAGATCAAGAACACGAACAAGAACAAAACCGAGAACATGAACGAGACGGGATCGAGAACACGGACACGAACACGAACAAGAACAGGAACAAGAACACGAACGAGAACAAGAACACGAACAAGAACACGGACAAGATCGAGAACAAGTTCAAGAACCTGTACACGAACGAGAACATGAACAAATACAAGAAAAAGAACAGGAACAAGAACAAGAACACGACGGGAACAAGAAGAAGTCCAAGAATATGCACACGAACGACGACAGAATCGAAAACGAGAACACGAACAGAAACAAGAACAAGCACATGTACACGAACAAGAACAAGAACAAGAACATGAACAAGAACAAGAACAAGAACAAGTACAAGACGAGTACACGGACGAGAACAAGAACGAGAACAAGAACACGGACAAAAACAAAACCGAGAACAAGAACAAAAACAAAAACGGGAACCAGATCAAAAACAATAACCAGAACAAGAACGAGGACATGAACGCGAACGAGATCGAGCACACGGACCTGAACAAGAACGAGAACAAGAACAAGAACTAGAACACGAACAAGAACAAAAACACGACAAGAACACGGACAAGTACAAGAACATAAACGAGAACAAGATTCAGAACACGGACACGAACATAAACATGAACAAGAACAAGAACAAGAACATGTTTGCGAACAAGAACAAGAACGAGAACATGAACATGAACGCGACCAATATCAAGAACACGGACACGAACAAGAATAAGAACGAGAACTCAAACACGAACGAGAACTAGAACATGTACACGAACGAGAACAAGAACCAGAACACGAAACGAACAAGGAAGGGTAGACGAACATGTACTCGACCAAAAACATGAACGAGAACATGAACGGAAACGAGAACAAGAACACGGATACTCACAAGAACGAGAGCGCGAACACGGATAGGATTGGAAACAAAAACAAGAATACGAACTGGAACCAGAACGGAAACGAGAACAAGAACATGAACAAGAATGAGCACAAGAACGAGAGCAAGAACGAGAACAAGAACCAGAACAAGAACATGTACACGAATGAAAACAAGAACAAGAACAAGAACAGGAACGACAACAGAAACCTGTACATGAACAAGAACAAGAACAAGAACAGGAACGACAACAAGAACCTGTACATGAACAAGAACACGAACAATAACAGGAACAAGAACAAGCACGTGTAGACGAACGAGAACAGGGACGCAAACATGAAGAATAGCGAGAACAAGATCGAGAACACGGACACGAACAAGAATATGAACAAGAACAAGAACAGAAACAAGAACAAAAAAGAGTACAAGGACGTGTACACGAACAAGAACAAGAACATGAACATGAACGGGAACGAGATCGAGCACATGGACACGAACAAAAATAGGAATAAGAACAAGTACGTGAAACAAGAACTATAACATTCACACGATCGAGAACACGAACGAGATCATGAACGAAAACGAGAACAAGATAACGCCCAAGAACGAGAACACGAACGAGAACTGCAACACGAACAAGAACAACAACACGACGGAGAACTAGAACACGAACAAGAACACGAACATGTACGCAAACAAGAATAAGAACAAAAGCAAGAACAAGAACGAAAACATGAACAAGAACACGAACAGGAAAAAGAACAGGGATGGGAACGAGAACAAAAACAAGAACACGAACAAGAACAAAAACAGGATCATGAACGAGAACAAGAACAAGAACAGGAACAAGAACAAGCGCGTGTGGAAGAATAAGAAGAGGCCCGAAAACATGAACAAAAGCGAGAACAAGATCGAGAACACAGGCACGAACAAGAATAAGAACAAAAACAAGAACAGGAACAAGAACACGAAATAGTGCAAGGACATGTACACGGACGTGAATAGGAACAAGAACATGAACGAGAACAAGAACAAGAACACGGACACGAGAACGAACAAGAACACGAACACGAACAGGATTGCGAACAAAAACAAGAACACGAACAAGAACAAGATCAAGCACGAGTACATGAACATGTACACGAACAAGAACAAGAACGAGAACATGAACGAGAATAAGAACACGAACAAGAACACGACCAAGAACAAGAACAAGAACAAAAACGGGAACGGGAACGGGATCAAGAACGAGAACGAAAACAGAACCAAGAACGAGAACAAAAACATGAACGAAAACGTGATCGAGAACACGGGCACGAACAAGACCAAGAACATGAACCAGATCATGTACAAGAACATGTACACGGACGAGAAGAAGAACGAGAACAAGAACAGGAACGAAAACAAAACCAAGAACGAGAACAAGAACATGAAGGAGAAGGAGATCGAGAACACGAACACGATCCAGAACATGAACACGACTAAGAACATGAACGGAAACGGGAACGAGATCAAGAACAAGGACAAGAACGAAACCGAGAACAAGAACAAAAACATGAACAAGAATAAGATCGAGAACACGGACACGAACATGAACAAGAACACGGACATGAACAGGATTGCGAACAAGAAGGAGAACAAGAACAAGATCAAGAACACGAACAAGAACAAGAACAAGAACAAGAACGGGAACGAGATCAAGAACACGAACAAGAACAAAACCGAAAACAATAACAAGAACATGAACGAGAACGGGATCGAGAACGCGGACACGAACACGAACAAGAACAGGAACAAGAATACGAACAAGAACAAGAACATGAACAAGAACACGGACATGATCAAGAACAAGTACAAGAACCTGTACACGAACGAGAACATGAACGAATACAAGAACAAGAACAGGAACAAAAACAAGAACACGACGGGAACAAGAAGAAGTACAAGAATATGCACACGAAAGACAACATAATCGAAAACGAGAACATGAACGAGAACAAGATCAAGAACACGGACACGAACAAGAGCCAGAATAAGAACTTAAACATGTACGTGAACGATAATACGAATGAGAACATGAACAGGAACAAGAACGAAACACGAAACAGAACAAGAACACGAACAAGAACAAAACCGAGCACAAGAACATGTACACGAACGAAAACAAGAACGAGAACATGAACGAAAACGAGAACAGAAACATGAACGGGAACAAGATCGAGAACACGGACACGAACAAGAACAAGAACACGGACTCGAACGGGATTGCGAACAAAAACGAGAACAAGAACAAGAACATGAACACGAACAAAGACAAGAACTCAAACACGAACAGAAACAAGAACGTGAACATGTACACGAACAAAAACAAGAACCAGAACATGAACGAGAACAAGAACAAGAACAAGAACACGCTCAAGGACACGAACAAGAACAAGAACGCGAACGAGAACAGAGACAAGTACAAGAACATGAACTCGAACGAGAACATGAACGAGAACAAGAACAAAAACACGGACACGAGCAAGAACAAGAACACGAACACGAACAGGATTGCGAACACAAACAAGAACAAGAACAAGAACACGAACAAGAACAAAAACTCGAACAAGAACAAGCACAAGAACCTGACGGGAACAAGAAGAAGTATAAGAATATGCACACGAACGACAACATAATCGAAAACGAGAACACGAACAGGAACAAGAACAAGCACATGTACACGAACAAGAACAAGAACAAGAACATGAACAAGAACAAGAACAAGAACATGTACAAGACGAGTACGCGGACGAAAACAAGAACGAGAACAAGAACAAGAACTAGAACACGAACAACAACAAGAACACAACAAGAACACGAACGAGTACAAATACATGTACACGCACTAGTACAAGAACGTTGACATGAACGAGAACACAAACAAGAACAGGAAGAAGATCAAGAACAAGAACAAGAACACGAACACGATCAAGACCAAGAACAAGTACAAAAACATGTACACGGACAATAACAAGAACGTGAACATAAACGAGACCACGAACAAGATCAGGAAAACGAACAAGCACATGTACACGAACAAGAACAAAAACAAAAACATGAACGCGCACAAGATCCAGAACACGGACGCGAGCATGACTGAGAGCAAGAAGCAGAACGCGAACGAGAACATGAACATGTACCCAGACAAGCACAAGAACGAGAACATGAACAGGACCAAGAACATGAACGGGGAGGAGAACAAAAACGACTGATCAAACAAGAACAAGTACAACAACATGTACACGACCAAAAACGATAACAGAAACAAGAACGAGAACAATAACACAAACACGGACACGAACGAAAATAAAAACACGGACACGAATAGGATCGAGAACAAAAAAAAGGACATGAACGCGAGCAAGAACATGTACACAATCGAGAACATGGACAAGAACAAGAACAAGAACAGGATCAAGAACTAGAACACGAACAAGAACAAGAACACGAACAAGAACACGACCAAGTACAAGAACATGTACACGAACAAGAACAAGAACGAGAACATGGACGAGAACAAGAACAAGAACAGGAACACGACCAAGAACATGAACAAGAACAGGAACGGAAACCAGATCACGAACAAGAACAAGAACATGAACGCGAACGAGATCGAGCACACGGACCTGAACAAGAACATGCACAAGAACACGAACAAGAACACGAACAAGTACAAGAACATATACACGGACTAGAACAAGAACGTTGACATGAACGAGAACACGAACACGAACAGGAACAAGACCCAGCACATGTACACGATCAAAAACAAGAACGAGAACGTGTACCAGAACAAAAACAGAAACACCAACAAAAACACGAACACGAACGAGGACAAAAACGAGTACAAGAACATGTATACGAACGAGAACGAGAACGAGAACATGAACTGGAACAAGTTCACGAACAAGAACAAGAACAATAACAAGAACCCGAACAACAACAAGAACACGAACAAGAACGAGAAAACGAACAAGAAAAAGTACCAGAACATGTACTGTGACGTGGTGAATAGTACCCCGTCGTGACCGACTCCTCCGGACCACGGAACGACCTATTTCCATTAATTAACTATTACCCCATTGACGAGAAGTCACTTCCCTTTAGGTTAAGCACCGCTCAATTTTCCATGATTCAGGGTTAGAAAATTAAGGATACTTTTTTATGACGATTTGGTATGATTTTATTTGTTCAACGGCTCGGAACCACTGACTACGACTGTATGATTTCGGAAACGAGCGCTCGGATTCTACCCATCCAGTCAGCCGGCTAGACTCCAGCTCCAAGCCGGGCCCAGGCCATCAGCTGGGAGCAGCGGCGTTCAACCCCAACCATACCTAACTATCCACAAGGATGACGACATAACGTATACGGGGGATTCCCCTTTTTCTCTACCGTTGGATCCACCCTGCTCGCCTTGAAGCTAACCTAACGAACGTGGTGTAAAAGACCTTCCTAAAAATTCTGTGGGAAAGAAGAACGCGAGGGAACAGAGGACTCAACTTTGAACGGTCCCAGAAAAATTAGCTGGTCCGGTATAGAACTTTTAATTATTCGGAAGTAATACTGAACAATTCTTTCCAGTATTGGACTAAATAATGTTGGGTGTGTGGTTAACCGGAACTAATCATCACCGTGCTGATAAAACCGGCGGGGTAAAGAACGAAATCTACGTGTTCGCCCCCTAAACTACCGTACCCTCGTGCCCTGTTTACTTCCCCATTACCGCCACCTAAGACTCCGATTTAAAACTAATGATCCAGATCTTCGAAGTATTGTCGCCATCGGACGGGAAGCTATTGAACCCCTTAGCCCCGTTGAAGCTGGGAATGTCGCCGAGACGATCGAGAATCGATTGTCACATACTTCCGCCACTTCCGGAAAATCGTAGTTCAAAGACACTTCTCGTCAGGACCTCCGTGCTCACAGACGTGGTTTGTCGCTCGCGAGCCTATATTTAAAACAGAAGAAAAACAAAAACAAAATAAACTGTGGTTATAACAGTGTGATTCCCGGTACTGCTTATTAAGGTAAGCTTTCGCACCTCGGCACACGAATTCCGACCTTTTATAAACTTCAATAGTGTTCGTGGTAGGGCGTCATACAGTAAAAGAGACGCGTAGTTCTTCCGGCAGGTCTTCGTGTTGAGAGAGCGTTTACCTATTGTTGTGGAGTTGTGTGCCCCTGTTTAAAGATCGTTGCTATAACGAAGGTTTATACCTTCTCAGTAATTTTAAGGATCCGTGAGGTAGAAAGCCCTCTCGCCCCCGTTGTCCCTCGATCTTCAATCGGGGCGAGCCCCTACCTACCCCCCCCCCCCCCCCCCCTCCCTTATGGACTTTCCTGGTTTCTTGTCTAACTACTAGACTGGTTTCCTGGGTAAAGAAGGTTCAGGCCTTCTTGGAATCACTCCCCCCTAAGTTGTCATACCTAATTTTAGGTTTTATTGATGGTTAATAATTGTTAAAATAAGGTTTCATGGAAAATTGAGCGTTCCGGTGAATATCGCCGACACCTCAGGTCATAGGGATAATATTGGGTTGCCCCTTCATCTTATTTGTACCCTTATCCTTGCATTAAGTGTGTTGTTTTAGCCTACCTTTACGTGGTGGCATAGTGCGTCGTAGATTTAAGGTGCACCCCCCCCCCCCCCCTGCCCCGTCGATACATTGTAACTATTTCGATACCGCTCCTTCGTTCTCCAAACCCCCAATTGTGTACGCGCAGCGCCCTGCGCGGTTATTTGAAGTTATAGTGGTGCGTCGTGAACGGCGCCTATCGTTTTCCCCTTTTATTTGTCCGGTTCCGCGGTTCTCATTTCATTGTTTTTAGTTCTATTTCTTGTACCCTGGAACCCGGTACCGTCCCCTTGCCCTTTTCGATCCCCGGTGGCATTGAAGACCCTCCGGGTTAGAAATTCAATTCCGTTCCCCTTGAGCTTTACTAATTATAGTTTGTTGTAAGTTACGATAAGGTGAAGGATTGTTCGTCCCGAATATCATCTCTGTCAGTCGGGGCCCTTGCCAACTGTTTTAAGGCGCTATTCTTTTACTCAGAATAAACCAAACTCTTCACCACATTTCTCTTACATACCTCCCAGTTTTTGTTTATTGGACCTCCCCGCCTCCGACCCACTCCACTCTCCGAGAGCTAAACCCCGGCCTGCAATTATCACGATTACTTTCGATCTGATTGCGTTGGTTCTTTTTTTTTCCCCCTCACTATTGTCATATCGATCTCGGCGGTTGCTGTTCGGACTTTACGTCTCCTAAATTCCTGGTACGAATGTGCTCCTCGCCGATACTTTTTCGGATTATAAATATTCTGGAGGTCATTGTTGCCCTCATTCTGGTAATCTAGTTGAAAGTCCTCGGGATAATCCCGCTGATCAAAGTGCTCGGAAAATCCCTTGACTCAGAATAGGGGAGAGACCATTCTCGGTACTAATCAGAGTACCTGGCGCCCAAAAACCGGAAAAAGGTCGATACCCTTCTGGATGAATAAGTTCCCGTTCCCGGGTCCAAAATTTTTGTAGACAGGTCGCCGTGGAAACGATCTCGGTCACAGTAAACGAACAAAAACAAGAACGAGAACATGAACGAGAATAGAAACACGAACAAGAACTTGACCACCAACAAGAACAAGAACAAGAACGGGAACGGGAACGAGATCAAGAAGAAGAACAAGAACAAAACCGAGAACAAGAACAAAAACATGAACGAGAACAAGATCGAGAACGCGGACACGAACAAGAACAAGAACACGGACTCGAACAGGATTGCGGACAGAAACGAGAACACGAGCAAGAACAAGAACACGAACACGAACAGGATTGCGAACAAAAACAAGAACAAGAACAAGAACATGAACAAGAACAAAAACTCGAACAAGAACAAGCACAAGAACATGAACACGTACACGAACAAGAACAAGAACGAGAACATGAACGAGAATAAGAACACGAACAAGAACAGGAACAAGAACGGGAACGGGAACGAGATCAAGAACGAGAACGAATACAAAACCGCGAACAAGAACAATAACATGAACGAGAACGTGATTGAAAAAACGGGCACAAACAAGAACAAAAACAAGAACAAGAACATGTACACGAACCAGAACGAGAACAATAACAAAAACAATAACAACAACAAAACCGAGAACAAGAACGAAAACATGAACAAGAATATCAACACAAACAAGAACACGACAGAAACAAAAAGAAGCACAAGAACATGTACACGAACGAGAACATGAACAAGAACGAAAACGAGAACAGGAACACGAACAAGCACATGTACACGAACAAGAACAAGAACATGAACATGAACGAGAACAAGAACAAGAACATGTACTCGGATAAGAACAAGAACATGAACATGAACGAGAACAAGAACAAGAACATGTACACGAACAAGAACAAGAAGGAGAACATGAACGAGAATAAGAACACGAACAAGAACACGACCAAGAACAAGAACGTGAACAAGAACGGGAACGTGAACGAGATTAAGAACGAGAACGAGAACAAAACCGAGAACCAGAACAAAAACATGAACGAGAAAGAGATCGAGAACACAGGCACGGACAAGAACAAGAACAAGAACCTGTACACGAACCAGAACGTAAACGAGAATCTGTACAAGAACAAGAACATGAACGAGAACAAAAACAAAAACAAGAACAAGGACACGAACAAGAACAAGAACGAGAACAGGAACAAGAAAAAGTTCACGAACATCTACAAAAACAAGAACACGAACGAGAACAGAAACATGAACGAGAACAAGATCGTAAACACGGACACGAACAAGAACAAGAACACGGACACGAACAGGATTGCGAACAAAAACAAGAACAAGAACGAGAACTCGATCAAGAACTTGGACAAGTACATGAACATGTACACGAACAAGAACATGAACGAGAACGAGAACAGGAACAAGAACAAGCACATGTAAACGAACAAGAACAACAACGAGAACATGGACGAGGACACAGACCAGAACAGGACTAAGACCGAGCACATGTACACAAACAACAACAAGAACAGAAACAAGATCGAGAACAAATTTGAGAACACGACCACAAACATGAACGAGAAGAAGATCGAGAACACGGACACGAACAAGAACAAGAAAACGGACTCGAACAGGATTGCGATCAAAAACGAGACCAAGAACAAGAACATGAACACGAACACAGACAGGAACTTAAACACGAACAGAAACAAGAACGTGAACATGTACACGAACAAGAACAAGAACTAGAACATGAACGAGAACAAGAACAAGAACAAGAACACGCTCAAGGACACGAACAAGAACAAGAACGGGAACGAGATCAAGAACACGGACAAGAACACGACAGAAACGAACAGTAGTGAAAGAACATGTACACGAAAGAGAACACGAACGAGAACAAAATCAAAAACACGAACACGAACGAGACCAAGAAGGAGAACCAGAACATGTACACGAACGGAAACAAGAACGGGTACATGAACAAGAACATAAACAAGAACACGAACACGACCAAGAACACGAACGAGAACAAGAACGCGAACGAGAACAGAGACAAGTACAAGAACATGTACTCGAAGGAGAACATGAACGAGAACAAGAACAAAAACATGGAATCGAGCAAGAACAAGAACACGAACACGAACAGGATTGCGTACAAAAACAAGAACAAGAACAAGAACACGAACAAGAACAAAAACTCGAACAAAAACGAGCACAAGAACATGAACACGAACCAGAACGAAGAAAAGAACAAGAACAAGAACAACAACAAAACCGAGAACATGAACGAAAACATGAACAAGAATATCAACACGAACAAGAATACGACAGAAACAAGAAGAAGTACAAGAACATGTACACGAACAAGAACATGAACAAGAACGAGAACGAGAACAGGAACACGAACGAGCACATGTACACGACCAAGAACAAGAACAAGAACAAGAACATGTACACGAACCAGAACGAGAACGAGAACATGTACAAGAACAAGAACAAGAACGAGAACACGAACAAAAACAAGAACAAGAACACGAGCAAGACCAAGAATGAGAACATGAACGGGAACGGGACAAGATCAAGAACGAGGACAGGAACAGAACCGATAACCAGAACAAAAACATGAACGAGAACGAGATCGAGAACACGGACACGAACAAGAACAAGAGCACGGACTCGAACTGGATTGCGAACAAAAACGAGAATAGTAACAAGAACAAGAACATGAACAAGAACAAGATCTCGAACACGAACAAAAACAAGAACATGAACATGTACATGAACAAGAACAAGAACTAGAACATGATCGAGAACAAGAACAAGAGCAAGAACACGCTCAAGAACAAGAACAAGAACATGAACGGGAACGCAGATCAAGAACACGAACAAGAACACGACAGAAACGAGAAAAAGTACGAGAACATGTACACGAGCGAGAACACGAACGAGAACAAGAACAGGAACAAGAACAAGCACATGTACACGCACAAGAATAAGAACAAGAACATGGACGCGAACACATGCAAGAAGAGGAAAAAGAACAAGCACATGTACACAAACAACAACAAGAACAGAAACATGAACGAGAACAAAATCGAGAACACGAACACGAACGAGGACAGAAACAAGTACGAGAACAAGTACTCGAACGAGAACAAGAACGAGAACATGAACGAGAACAAGAACAAGAACACGGACACGATCAAAAACATGAACGAGAACAAGATCGTGAACACGGACATGAACAAAAACAAGAACAAAAACAATAACAAAAACATGTAAATGAACGAGAACGAGAACGGGTACATGACCAAGAACAAAAACAAGAACACGAACAAGGACTAGAACGCGAACGAGAACAAGAACGAGAAGATGAACTAGAACGAGGAAAACAACACGGACACGAACAAAAACAAGAACATGTACACGAACCAGAACGAGAACATGTACACGAACAAGAACAAAATCGATAACATGAACGTGAACAAGAACAAGAACAGGAACAAGAACAAGCACACGTACACGACCAAGAACAAGAACAAGAACACTGAAGAGAACAGGTTCACGAACACGGACACACACAAGAACACGAACACGAACAAGTACACGAACATGAACGAGAACAAAAACGAGTACCAGAACATGTAATCGAACGTCAACAATAACGAGAACATGAACGAGAACAAGAAGAGTAACAACACACGAACATTATCGGGCGCACGACCAAGCACATGTACCAGAACAAGAACAACAACATAAACGAGAACAAGATCCAGAACAGGGACACGAACATGAGCAAGGACAATAACTAAAACGCGAACAAGAACAAGAACATGTACGCGAACAAGAATGAAAACGAGAACATTAACGAGACCGAGCCCAAGAACGGGACGGAAACCAGAAACGGAAACAAGAACGAGAACAAGAACGTGGACGAAAACCAGAACACAAACAAGATGGAGAGCGAGAACAAGAATGGAAACACGAACTAAAACAGGATCATGAACAAGACCAAGCACATGAACATGCACACAAACAAAAACAAGAGCGAGAACAAGAACAAGAAAAAGTACACGATTATGTACGTAAACAAGAACAAGAACAAGAACATGAACGAGAATCAGAACACGTCCAAGAACAAGAACAAGAACGAGAACACGAACAAGAACAAGAACAAGTACATAAACATGTACACCAACAAGAACTAGAACTAGAACATGAACGAGAACAAAAACAAGAACAAGAAGACGCTCTTGAACAAGAACACGAACAAGAACGGGAACGAGATCAAGAACACGAACAAGAACAAAACCGAGAACAAGAACAAGAACATGAACGAGAACGAGATCGAGAACACGGACACGAACGAAAACAAGGTCAAGAACAAGAGCACGAACACGAACAAGACCACGAACAAGAACACGGACAAGAACAAGAACAAGTACAAGAACATGTACACGAACGAGAACATGACCGAATACAATAAAAGGAACAGGAACGAGAACGAGAACACAACAGAAACAAGAAGAAGTACAAGAACATGCACACAGACGAGAACATGAACGAAAACGAGAACAAGAACGGGAACGAGAACAAGCACATGTACACGAACAAGAACAAGAACAAGAACAAGAACGCGACAGGAACAAGAACAAGTACAAAAACATGTTCATGAACGAGAACATGAACGAGACCGAGAACATGAACAGGATCAAGAACAAGCACATGTACACGAACAAGAACAAGAACATTAGCATGAACGAGAACTAGAACAAGTACAAGTACAGGAACATGTACAGGAACAAGAACAAAAACACGACAGAATCAAGAAGAAGTTCAAGAACATGGACACGAACGAGAACATGAACAGAAAACAAGAACAAGGACAGGAACAAGAACAAGCACATGTACACGAATGAGAACGAGAACAAGAACATGAACAAGAACATGAACACGAACAAGAACACGACAGAATCAAGAAGAAGTCCAAGAACATGTACACGTACGAGAACATGAACGAAAACGAGAACAAGAACAGAAACAAGAACAAGCACATGGACACGAACAAGAACAAGAACATGAACATGAACGCGAACAAGAACAGGAACAAGTACGAGAACATGTACACGATCGAGAACTAGAACGGGAAACAGAACGAGAACAAGAAGAAAACCGAAAACAAGAACAAGAACATGAACGGGAATGAGATCGAGAACACGGACACGAACACGAACATGAACACGAACAAGAACACGACAGGAACAAGACCAAGTACAAGAACATGTACACGAACGAGAACAAGAACGGGAACAAGAACAAGAACAAGATCAAAACCCAGAACAGGAACAAGAACATGAACGAGAATGAGATCGAGAACACGGACACGAACATGAACATGAACACGAACAAGAACATGACAGGAACAAGAACAAGTACAAGAACATGGACACGTACAAGAACATGAACATGAAAAGAACACGAACATGAACAAGAACGCGAACGAGAACAGAAACAAGTACAAATACATGTACTCGAACGAGAATAAGAACGAGAAGATGAACGAAATCAAGAACACGAACACGGGAACTAACAAGAACAAGAACACGAACACGAACAGGATTGCGGACACGAACAAGAACAAGAACTCGAACATGAATGAGAACAAGTACATGAACGTGTACACGAAGAAGAACAAGAACTAGAACATGAACGAGATCAAGAACAAGAACAAAAACACGCTCAAGAACACGAACAAGAACAAGGACGGGAACGAGATCAAGAACACGAACACGAACAAGACCGAGAACAAGAACAAGAACATGAACGAGAACGAGATCGAGAACTCGGACACGAAAAAAAACAAGAACACGAACAAGAACACGAACACGAACAAGAACACGGACAAGAACATGAACGAATACCAGAACAGGAACAGGATCAAGAACAGGAACACGACAGGAGCAAGAAGAAGTACACGAACATGCACACGAACGAGAACCCAAACGAAAACGAGAACGAGAACAGGAACAAGAACAAGCACATGTATACGAACACGAACAAGAACAAGAACATGAACGAGAACAAGAACATGAACGAGTACAAGTACATGTACACGGACGAGAACAAGAACGAGATCGAGAACAAGAACAAAAACAAAACCGAGAACCAGAACAAGAACAAAAACAAAACCGAGAACAAGAACAAGAACATGAACGAGAACGAGATCGAGAACACGGACACGAGCAATAACATGAACACGAACAAGAACATGAACATGAACATGAACAAGAACAAGAACAAGAACGAGTACAAGAACATGTACACGAACAAGAACACGAACGAGAACGAGAAAAGAGCAAGAACAAAACCAAGAACAAGAACAAGAACAAGAACAAGCACACGTACACGAACAAGAACAAGAACACAAAAGAGAACAGGTTTGCGAACACGGTCACAAACAAGAACAAGAAGAAGAACTAGAACATTGTAGGAAACATATACAATGTGAGAAGAACGGGAGCTAGAGGAGGGGTTAATCCCTGCTCTGCGAGAGAGGTCTAAAGATTGGCAAGTTAGTTGGTCTTTATCTGTATATTTAGTAAGATCTAATCGTCGAAGCCGGACGAAAAGTATAAACGTATATTACGAACGTCATCATATTGAATTGCATATCATCTATATTTGGATAAATATATCTCAGCGAATAAAATATTAACTACTCATCAGTAGATTGTATCAAAATACAATATTCATCTACTTGAACAACAATATAAAATGGAACATCACCTGACCACATGAAGACTTAATTGATGAGACCTTATTCAGAAGACGGCATAAATTCAACGAAAATAGACCAAGATAAGACTATGATCCAATTTTAATTTATACACTTTTATTTATACAAAGACGAAGATCTAGACCACAAAAGGTATTTTAATATTATAATGAATGTGAGTATGTGACGATCCCAGATTATTCACATGTTTATTTCATGCCCACCAACACCAATAAATCGCCATAAAATTTTTAATTCATCTTTGGAAACCTAGAATAAGATTATATGTTAAATTAACATCGCTCGTATATGCATACTCGCGATGATACACTATATGTAACTATAGGTATAACCTGTACTTTATTTCATATGCTTATAGGCCGCGTAAACGAGACATAATAAGTGCCTAAACTACTACTACTGGATACACGGGAGACAATGCTGGTTGCATAATGTAAGGAGCCGAGCATACTCACCGCCAGAATATAACCACTATATTATTATATACCTATATATACTTACCGCTTTATACTGACTATGTATCCCTCGAACAGTGGTTCCGAAGTCTATATCTATTTCATTCAAAGCCCCAATATCAGGGAAAATATGCTTTTAATAACCGTACATAGCAATAGAATTACTATAAAATCCAAAGAACAACTAAGCATGCTTGAGCTAATGCTAATGAAAGAAATGTTAGAGTATAATGATCTCGATCCAGGATGGTATACCGACGAGCATACCTTTGTCGAAAGGGAGAATGTAGAAAGAACGTTGGGAGCACGAGACGGGGCATATTCAGTAAACGATATATTCATTGTAGAGTCTGGGGACGCTGTATTTGTCCGCCTCACGACCAATTCAAGGTGTGATATACTAGAATGGAATATGTCAAGAAGATGTGGAAATCCTGGATACGAAGTAAATTCAGAAAGATCTTGAAGTAGCATTGCCATGTGATGTAAGAATGAATCGTAGTTGGTCGGTGACGTGTAAGAGAAGTATTTGTGTAACTGATATTATCAAAGAGCGCCAAACCAAGTGCCGCCTTACGACGCACTTGCTTTGACCAGGGTTGTTTTCGCCGCTGCACGACCACCTGCGAGTGATTCATGAAAGAATATATAATATTGCAAGACTAAACATTATAAAATGCTTTAACCCCTTAGAAGTAAGACCGCATATAAAAGAATACGTTACGAATATACTCGTGACTGTAGGAATAAATATTAAGCTTTATAAACGAGATAATAATAAGGCAAAGAATATTTATCGTTCTGTAAGATTAAATATTAAGTGCAGCTGCACGGATGTGACGCAGTACTTTTCACTAAAAGAATTAAGAACGATAAATAGTCGGTAATATAATATATCTAAGAGAGGCGCACTTGTGGACCTGCAGTCGGGAAGCAAGTCTAGCCATAACATAAGATAAGAATGCAGCTGCGCCCGCGACAATAACAAGAGCCGGTAAACCCCCGGTCGGCAATGAGAAAGGAATTTGAAACATAAGCAATAGCGACTCCGCGTGGACGCTTACCGTGGGACGAACGCGACCCCCACCATAAGGCCTTCTGCACGCGCACGCGCATAGCTACTTTTTATCCCCACTGAACGCAACTTCATGCGCTAACAAAACTAGCTGATCGCGACTGGAAACTTCAGTGTGACTTGCCCGCTATATTAGTACAGTGTGTCTTGACCAGCAGTAGAATCAGTAGGATCTTAGCCTGCGGAAGGCAGCGAGATATACCTATCTTGAATTTAAGTCTTAGGAAGTAACTTCAAACATTAAAACGAACCTGGTTCAAACTTGTTAAAAGACTTCGTGACCTCTAAAGAATAACCACGTTGATTTTAATAAGGCAAGCCCTCCGCGTTATAGTAGTATTACAATCAACGAAACTCACTACGAAACGAGAACATACCGGTTGTAAGTAGATATAGCAAAAGACTTGAAACTTAGCTTCACGGAATTCTAAACGTTCGGGTTTCAGTAATATTATTTGGCGCGTCCTATTCAACTCAAATACGAGTTCAAAATCCTTTTTCAAGCTAAAGCATTCTAACAATTAACTCATACTTATATAATATTGTAATCAACATTATAAATAATCAAGCAACTATATTCATAACTGTTTAAATAAATCTTATAATCTCTTTCCACGACTACCAATTCTCTACCTTAAGACAAGCATCAAAGTAAGTACTTCTTCGATCATCTACCCTCATAACCTACCTTCTCAACCAATTCCTGTTATTAATTAAGCGGGTACACGAGCTTACATTGGATTCAAGTTCCTTGAGGACTGCTCGAATACAAAGCTGTCAACCTGTCTGGTTAATATCCATCACTCAGTAGTATAAAGAACTGTAGCAAGCTACAACCCTATGGTAAAGCTGCATAGTTTGGAATACTCCGACTCCTTTCAATAAGATACTGCTATTGGTCATTGGCTGTTATTCGGAGCGAGTTCCAAGAGGACTGCCCACTAATAAGCTGTACTAGTAAGCTGTCTTATACACCTTTTTGGTTATGTAGATGACCGACGTTGATCCGAAGAAAATTAAGAAATCAAGAAGAAGCAAGAAGATAATTGTTACTAAAACCGGGAAACGTATTGAAGCTACGCGAAGAGCAGGCAAAGCCTATAGAGATAAAATAGCTAAACTTTTAGAAAGAGAAGAGCGAGCACAAGCTAACGCTTTGTTCCAGCCTACTGTGGTTTCGGAACCTCCCTTTTCTCCATTAAATCAAGACGCGTTCGATTCATTTATTCCCCGAAACTTTGCAGAACACGTTCCAATTGACACAGCTTACGAGCAATTCAATCCAGTTAGTAACCTGCCAGAATATATAACAATTCAGAAAGCTATTGTGAAAACCGGTAATCTGTATACCGAAGACGTTATCGAGACACGCTACACTCGCGTGCAGTATTCTTCAGAAGAACAAGAAGGAAGGAGGCCCCAATCACCGAGGGTCATTGAAATCATCGATCTTTGATCAACCGCTACACGCAGGAGACGCTCCGTTTACAACCCCCTAAACCCTCTACGCCCTGGAGCAACATTTAAGGTAAGGAGAAATAACAGTTCATATATTAGAAACGCCGTTTTAATCCATTTTCGATCAATACAAAGAATCCTAAATTCTTATCTGAGGGAGCCTCTCAGTTCACCGGGTCCAGTGGATTGCCAAATTGAGGGGCGATGTTAGATAGCCAGAGTGTGTAGTATCGGAGAACTTCAGTCAAGCTTGCTGTCATCCTTGACAGAACCGATCCGTCGACCTCTCTGGACCGAGTTGTGAATCTGGAAAGCAAATTGAGATTATTAGTGGATTATTCTTCTAATAATTACCTTTCGTAGACCTGGCTCGCGACAAGTAATGAATGAATGCGCCACGAAATTCAAAATTAATGAATTAATGAAAAATTCAATGAACGAAATAAATCATAGAGGCAAAAACGATCTCAGTAATTATTCATTGAATATTTTCCAAAAATCATAGAAGGAAAGATTCATTATATTCAGCTAAAATTTATTAGATCCGTTACAACATGTACATGAACGAGAACAAGAACGAGAAAATGAAAAAGAACACGGACAAGAACACGGACAAGTACCAGAACATGAACGAGAACAAAAACGAGTACCAGAACATGTAAACGAAAATCAACAATAACGAGAACATGGACGAGAACAAGAAGAGTGAAAACGACACGAACAATATCAGGCGCACGACCAAGCACATGTACCAGAACAAGAACTAAAACATAAACGAGAACAAGAACAAGAACATGAACAAAAATGAGATCGAGAACACGGACACGAACAAGGACATGAACACGAACAAGAACACGACAGGAACAAGAACAAGGACAAGAACATGTACACGAACGAGAAGATGACCGAGAACAAGAACAGGAACCAGAACAAGAACAAGCACATGGACACGAACAAAAACAAGAACGGATACATGAACGAGAACAACATCGAGAAGACGAACACAAACACGAACAAGAAGGAGAACTAGAACATGTACACGAACGGAAACAAGAACGGATACATGAACGAGAGCAAAAACAAGAACACGAACATGAACAAGAACACGAACAAGAACAAAAACACGAATGAGAACAGAAAAAAGTACAAGAACATGTACTCGAACGAGAACACGAACGGGAACAGGACCATGAACAAGAACAGGCACATGAACATGTACACGAACAAGAACAAGAACGAGAACATGAACGAGACCACGAACAATAGCAGGAAAAAAAACAAGCACATGTAGACAAACAACAACGAGGATACAAACATGAACGAGAACGAGATCAAGAACGAAAACAAGAACACGAACACGAACAAGAACAAGAACGAGAACAAGATCAAGAAAAAGTACAAGAACATGTACACAAACAAGAACAAGAACGAGAACATGAACGAGAATAAGAACTCGAAAAAGAACACGATTAGGAACAATAACAAGAACAAGAACAAAAACGGGAACACGAACGAGATCACGAACAAGAACAATAACGAAACCGAGAAGAAGAACAAAAACATGAACGAGAACGAGATCGAAAACAAGAACAAGAACAAGAATGAGAACAAGAACGATAACATGAACGAGAACAACATCAAGAACACGAACAAGAACAAGCACACGTACACGAACAAGAAGAAGAACACAAAATAGAACAGGTTCGCGAACACGGACACAGACAAGAACACGAACAAGTACGAGATTATGAACGAGAACAAAAACGAGTACCAGAACATGTAAACGAACGTCAACAATAACGAGAACACGGACGAGAACAAGAATAGTAGAAACAACACGAACAATATCAGGCGCACGACCAAGCACATGTACCAGAACAGGAACTAAAACGTAAACGAGAACAAGATCCATTACAGGGACACGAACATGACCAAGAACAAGAACTGAAACGTGAACAAGAACAAGAACAAGTACGCGAACAAGAATGAAAACGAGAACATGAACGAGACCGAGAACAAGAATGGGACGGAAAACAGAAACGGAAGCAAGACCGAGAACAAGAACGAGGACGGATACCAGAACACAAACAAGATAAAGAGCGAGAACAAGAATGGAAACACGAACTAAAACAGGATCATAAACAAGACCAAGCACATGAACATGCACACGAATAAGAACCAGAGCGAGAACAAGAACAAGAAAAAGTACAAGACCATGTACATAAACAAGAACAAGAACGAGAACATGAACGAGAATAAGAACACGATCAAGACCAAGAACAAGTACAAAAACATGTACACGGACAATAACAAGAACGTGAACATGAACGAGACCACGAACAAGAACAGGAAAACGAACGAGCACATGTGCATGAACAAGAACAAGAACAAAAACATGAACGAGCACAAGATCCAGAACACGGTCACGAACATGTCCAAAACCAAGTACAAGAACAGGTACACGAACAAAAACAGGAACAAGAACGTGAACGAAAACAAGATCGAGAACACGAACACGAACAAGAACAAGAACACGAAAAAGAACACGAACAAGTACAAGAACATGTACACGAACAAGAACAAGAACAAAAAAACGAACATGCACAGAATCAAGAATGGAAACACGAAACAGAACGAGAACACGAACAAGAACAAAACTGAGTACAAGAACATGTACACGAACCAAAACATGAACAAGAACATGAACGAGAACAAGAACAAAAACATGAACGGGAACAAGATCGAGAACACGGACACGAACGAGAACACGAACACGAACTCGAACAGGATTGCGAACAAAAACGAGAACAAGAACAAGAACATGAACACGAACAAAGACAAGAAATCAAACACGAACAGAAACAAGAACGTGAACATGTACACGAACAAGAACAAGAACTAGAACATGAACGAGAACAAGAACAAGAACAAAAACACGCTCCAGGACACGAACAAGAACAAGAACGGGAACGAGATCAAGAGCACGAACAAGAACACGACAGAAACGAACAGAAGTAAAAGAACATGTACACGAACGAGAACACGAACGAGAACAAAATCAAGAACATAAACACGAACGAGACCAAGAAGGAGAACCAGAACATGTACACGAACGGAAACAAGAACGGGTACATGAACAAGAACAAAAACAAGAACACGAACCAGAACGAGAACGAGAACAAGAAGAAGAACAAAAACAAAACCAAGAACAAGAACAAGAACACAAACGAAACCGAGAACAAGAACAAAAGCATGAACGAGAACGAGATCGAAAACAAGAACATGAACAAGAATGAGAACAAGAACGATAACGTGAACGAGAACAACATCAAGAACAGGAACAAGAACAAGCACACGTACACGAACGAGAAGAAGAACACAAAATAGAACAGGTTCGCGAAAACGGACGCAGACAAGAACACGAACAAGTACGAGAACATGAACGAGAACAAAAACGAGTACCAGAACATGTAAACGAACGTCAACAATAACGAGAACACGGACGAGAACAAGAATAGTAGAAACAACACGAACAATATCAGGCGCACGACCAAGCACATGTACCAGAACAGGAACTAAAACATAAACGAGAACAAGATCCATTACAGGGACACGAACATGACCAAGAACAAGAACTGGAACGTGAACAAGAACAAGAACAAGTACGCGAACAAGAATGAAAACGAGAACATGAACGAGACCGAGAACAAGAATGGGACGGAAAACAGAAACGGAAGCAAGACCGAGAACAAGAACGAGGACGGATACCAGAACACAAACAAGATAAAGAGCGAGAACAAGAATGGAAACACAAACTAAAACAGGATCATAAACAAGACCAAGCACATGAACATGCACACGAATAAGAACCAGAGCGAGAACAAGAACAAGAAAAAGTACAAGACCATGTACATAAACAAGAACAAGAACGAGAACATGAACGAGAATAAGAACACGACCAAGAACAAGAAGAAGAACGAGAACACGAACAAGAACAAGAACGGGAACGGGAACGAGATCAAGACCAAGATCAAGATCAAAAACTCGAACAAGAACAAGAACAAGTACATGAACATGTACACGAACAAGAACCAGAACGTTGACATGAACGAAAACACAAACAAGAACAGGAAGAAGATCAAGAACAAGAACAAGAACAAGAACACGATCAAGACCAAGAACAAGGACAAAAATATGTACACGGACAATAACAAGAACGTGAACATGAACGAGACCACGAACAAGAACAGGAAAACGAACAAGCACATGTACACGAACAAGAACAAGAAGATAAACATGAACGAGCACAAGATCCAGAACACGGTCACGAACATGGCCAAAACCAAGTACATGAACACGTACACGAACAAAAACAAGAACAAGAACGTGAACGAGAACAAGATCAAGAACGGGAACGAAAACATGGACGAGAACACGAAAAAGAACAGGAAAACAAACAAGCACATGTACACGAACAAGAACGAGAACAAAAACTAGAACGCGCACAAGATCCGGAACACGGTCACGAACATGAACAAAACCGAGTACAAGAACACGTACACGAACGAAAACAAGAACAAGAACGTGAACGAGAACAAGATCGAGAACACGAACAAAAACAAGAACAAGAACAAGATCCAGAACAAGAACAAGAACACGGACGATGAACAAGAACACGAACAAGCACAAGAACATGTACACGAACAAGAACGAGAACGTTTACATGAACGAGAACAAGGACAAGAACAGGAACAAGAACCAGCGAATGTACACGAACAAAAACAAGGACAAGACCAGGAACAAGAACCAGCAAATGTACACGAACGAAAACAAGGACAAGAACATGAACGAGAACACGATCCAGAGCACGGACACGAACATGACCGAGAGCAAGAAGCAGAACGCGAACGAGAACAATAACATGTACCCGGACAAGAACACGAACGAGAACATGAACAAGACCAAGAACACGACCGGCGAGAAGAACGAAAACGACTGATAAAACGAGAACAAGTACAACAACATGTACACGAACAATAACGATAACAGAAACATGAACGAGAAAAAGAACACAAACACGGACACGAACGAGAACAAGAACACGCACACGAATAGGATCGAGAACAAGAAAAAGAACATGAAAGCGAGCACGAACATGTTCACAAACGAAAACATGGACAAGAACAAGAACAAGAACAGGATCATGAACAAGAACAGGAACGAAAACAAAAACACGAACAAGAACACGAACAAGTACAAGAACATGTACACGAACAAGAAAAAAAACGAGAACATGGACGAGAACAAGAACAAGAACAGGAACACGACCAAGAACAAGAACAAGAACAGGAACGGGAATCACATCACGAACAAGAACAAGAACATGAACGCGAACGAGATCGAGCACACGGACCTGAACAAGAACATGCACAAAAACACGAACAAGAACACGAACAAGAACACGAACAAGTACAAGAACATACACACGGAATAGAACAAGATCGTTGACATGACCGAGGACACGAACACGAACAGGAACAAGACCCAGCACATGTACACGAACAAAAACAAGAACGAGAACACGAACGAGAACAAGATCAAGAACACGGACACGAACAAGAGCAAGAAGAAGAACTCAAACATGTACATGAACGAGAATACGAACGAGAACATGAACAGCAAAAAGAACGGAAACACGACACAGAACAAAAACACGAACAAGAACAAAACCGAGCACAATAACATGTACACGAACGAAAACAAGAACGAGAACATGAACGAGAACAGGTTCGAGAACACGAACGAGAACAAGAACAAGAACAAGAACAAGAACACGAACAAGAACAAGAAGAAGAATACGAACAAGACCAAGAACAAGTACAAGAACATGTACACGAACACGAACAAGAACAAGAACAGGAAAATGAACAACTACATGTACACGAACAAGAACAAGAACAAGAACGTGAACGAGAACAAGATCGAAAACACGGGCACGAACCAGAACAGATAGGAGAACGATAACGAGAATATGTACACGAGCGAGAACGTGAACGAGAAC
The DNA here is from genome assembly GCA_963170745.1 of Phymatocera aterrima. NCBI lineage: Eukaryota > Metazoa > Arthropoda > Insecta > Hymenoptera > Tenthredinidae > Phymatocera > Phymatocera aterrima. Next base: position 169,608 of record OY720669.1, on the reverse strand, counting down.
ATGAACAAGAACACGAACAAGTACAAGAACATGTACACGAACTAGAACAAGAACGTTGACATGAACGAGAACACGAACACGAACAGGAAAAAGATCAAGATCAAGAACAAGAACAAGGACACGATCAAACCAAGAACAAGTACAAAAACATGTACACGGACAATAACAAGAACGTGAACATGAACGAGACCACGAACAAGAACAGGAAAACGAACAAGCACATGTGCATGAACAAGAACAAGAACAAAAACATGAACGAGCACAAGATCCAGAACACGGTCACGAACATGTCCAAAACCAAGTACAAGAACATGTACACGAACAAAAACAGGAACAAGAACGTGAACGAAAACTAGATCGAGAACACGAACGAGAACAAGAACAAGAACAAGAGAAAGAACACGAACAAGAACAAGAACACGAAAAAGAACACGAACAAGTACAAGAACATGTACACGAACAAGAACAAGAACAAGAAAACGAACATGCACAGAATCAAGAATGGAAACACGAAACAGAACGAGAACACGAACAAGAACAAAACTGAGTACAAGAACATGTACACGAACCAAAACATGAACAAGAACATGAACGAGAACAAGAACAAAAACATGAACGGGAACAAGATCGAGAACACGGACACGAACGAGAACACGAACACGGACTCGAACAGGATTGCGAACGAAAACGAGAACAAGAACAAGAACGAGAACAAAAACAAGAACACGAACAAGAGCAAGAAGAAGAACACGAACAAGACCAAGAACAAGTACAAGAACATGTACACGAACAAGAACAAGAACAAGAACAGGAAAATGAACAACTACATGTACACGAACAAGAACAAGAACAAGAACGTGAACGAGAACAAGATCGAAAAAACGGGCACGAACCAGAACAGAAAGGAGAACGATAACGAGAATATGTACACGAGCGAGAACGTGAACGAGAACATGAACAAGAACACGAACAAGTACAAGAACATGTACACGAACTAGAACGAGAACGTTGACATGAACGAGAACACGAACACGAACAGGAAGAAGATCAAGAACAAGAACAAGAACAAGAACACGATCAAACCAAGAACAAGTACAAAAACATGTACTCGAACGAGAACATGAACGAGAACAAGAACAAAAACACGGACACGAGCAAGAACAAGAACACGAACACGAACAGGATTGCGAACACAAACAAGAACAAGAACAAGAACACGAACAAGAACAAAAACTCGAACAAGAACAAGCACAAGAATATGAACATGTACACGAACAAAAACAAGAACGAGAACATGAACGAAAATAAGAACACGAACAAGAACACGAACAAGAACGGGAACGGGAACGAGATCATGAACGAGAACGAATACAAAACCACAAACACGAACAATAACATGAACGAGAACGTGATCGTGAACACGGGCACAAACAAGAACAAGACCAAGAACAAGAACATGTACACGAACCAGAACGAGAACAAGAACATGAACAAGAACACCAACGAAACCGAGAACAAGAACAAAAACATGATCGAAAACGAGATCGAAAACGAGATCGCGGACAAGAACAAGATCACGAACGCGAACGAGAACAGAAACAAGCAAAACAGAACAAGAAAAAGAACATGTACTCGAACGAGAACAAGAACGAAAACATGATGGAGAACAACAACAAGAACACGGTTACGAACAAGAACAAGAACACGAACACGAACAGGATTTCGAACAAAAACGAGAACACGAACAAAAACAAGAACTCGAACGAAAACAAGCACAAGTACATGGACATATACACGAACAAGAACAAGAACATCAACGGGAATGAGATCAAGAACAAGAACAAGAACGAAACCGAGAACGCGAACAAAAACAAGAACAAGAATAAGATCAAGAACACGGACACGAACATGAACAAGAACACGAAAATGAACAGGATTGCGAACAAGAAGAAGAACAAAAACAAGATCGAGAACACGATCAAGAACAAGAACTCGAACAAGAACAATAACAAGTACACGAACATGTACACGAACAAGAACAGCAACTAGAACATGAACGGGAACAATAACAAGAACGGAGACGGGATCAAGAACACGGACACGAACACGAACGAGAACAGGAACAAGAACACGAACAAAAACAAGAACACGAACAAGAACACGGACAAGATCGAGAACAAGTACAAGAACCTGTACACGAACGAGAACATGAACAAATACAAGAACAAGAACAGGAACAAGAACAAGAACACGACGGGAACAAGAAGAAGTACAAGAATATGCAAACGAACGACGACAGATTCGAAAACGAGAACACGAACAGAAACAAGAACAAGCACATGTACACGAACAAGAACAAGAACAAGAACATGAACAAGAACAAGAACAAGAACAAGTACAAGACAAGTACGCGGACGAGAACAAGAACGAGAACAAGAGCAAGAACTAGAACACGAACAAGAACAAGAACACGACAAGAAGACGAACAAGTACTAGAACATGTACACGAACTAGAACAAGAACGTTGACATGAACGAGAACACGAACACGAACAGGACGAAGATCAAGAACACGAACAAGAACAAGAACACGATCAAGCCAAGAACAAGTACAAAAACATGTACACGGACAATAACAAGAACGTGAACATGAACGAGAATACGATCAAGATCAGGAACAAGAACCAGCACATGTACACCAACAGGAACGAGAACAAGACCATGAACGAGAACAAGATCGAGAACTCGAAAACGAACAGGAACAAAAACAAGAACGAGAACGAGAATATGTACGTGAGCGAGAACGAGAACGAGAACATGAACAGGAACAAGCACAAGAACAAGTACACAAACAATAACAAGAACGAGAACATGGACGAGAACGAGAACACGAACAAGAACAGGAAAACGTACAAGTACGTGTAAAGGAACAAGAACAAGAACAAAAAAATGAACGAGAAAAAGATCGAGAACACGGACACGCACAAGAACAAGACGAAAAACTAGATCATCTGGACGAACGAGAACAAGAATGGCTTGATGAACAAAATCAAAAACAAGAACACGGACAAGAACACAAACATCAACAAGAACAAGTACGAGAACATGTACATGGGCGGGAACAAGAACGAGAAAATGAGCAAGAACAAGAACAAAAACAATAACAAAAACACGAACAAGAACAAGGAGACGTTCACGAACAAAAACAAGTAAGAGACTATGTACACGAACGAGAACATGAACGAAAACAAGAACAGGAATAGGAACATGAACAAGCACATGTACACGAACAAGAACGTGGACAAAAACACAAACAAAAAGAAGAACAAGTACAAGAACGTGTACACGAACTAGAACAAGAACGAGAACATGAACGAGAACAAGAACATGAACAGGAACAGACACAACCACATATACACCAAGAAAAACAAGGACAAGAACACGAACAAGACGACGAACATGGACAATAACAAGAACAAGAACACGAACAAGGACGAGAACACGAACAAGAACAAGAACAGAAACACGAACGGGATTGCGAACAAAGACAGGAACAAGAACAAGTACACGAACGAGAACAAGAACAGAAAGATGTGAGGGAACAAGTACAAAAACAGCAACAAGAACGAGCACATGTGCACAAAACCGAACAACCACAAGGACATGAACGAGAAAAAGATCGAGAACACGGATACGATCAAAAACAGGAACGTGAACGAGAACGAGAATATGTACACGAGCGAGAGCGAGACCGAGACCAAGAACAAGAACAAGAACAAGAATAAGAACAAGAACAAGAACGAGAACAAGAACAAGAACACTAACAAGAACACGACCAATAACATGAATGATAACAGGAACGAGAACAAGAACAAGAACAGGAACAAGAACGAGCACATGAACAAAAACAGAAACAAGAACAAGAACAAGAACATGTATGCGACCAAGAAAAAGAACACAAACACGAAGAGGATTGCGAACAAAAACAAGAACAAGAACAAGAACGAGAACACGAACACGAGCGAGAACAAAATCAAGAACACGGACGAGAACAAGAACGAGAACAAGTACAAGAACATGTACACGAACAAGAACATGAACATGAACATGAACAAGAACAGGAACATGACCAAGAACAAGAACAAAAACAAAAACGCAAACCAGATCAAGAACAAGAACCAGGACAAGAACAAGGACATGAACGCGAACGAGATCGAGAACACGGACCTGAACAAGAACAAGAACAAGAACAAGAACAAGAACAAGAACAAGAACAAGGACACGAACAAGAACACGAACAAGTACAAGAACATGTACACGGACAAGAACAAGAACGATGACATGAACAAGAACACGAACAAGAACCAGCACATGTGCACGAACAAAAACAAAAACGAGAACATGAACAAGAACAAGAACAAGAACACGAACAAGAACAAGGACACGAACAAGAACATGAACAAGTACAAGAACATGTACACGGACAAGAACAAGAACGTTGACATGAACAAGAACACGAACAAGAACCAGGACATGTGCACGAACAAAAACAAAACCGAGAACATAAACACGAACAAGAACAAGAACAAGTACAAGAACATGTACACGGACAAGAACAAGAACGTTGACATGAACAGGAACACGAACAAGGCCCAGCACACGTGCACGAACAAAAACAAAAACGAGAACATAAACACGAACAAGGCCCAGCACATGTGCACGAACAAAAACAAAAACGAGAACATAAACACGAACAAGAACACGAACACAAACAAGAACGAGGAAATGTACGTGAACAAGTCCGCGGACAGGAACAAGAACGAGAACAAGAATGAGAGCACGGACACGAACAGAAACAAGGAAAAGAACTAGAACATGTACCCGAACGAGAACAAGAACGAGAACATGAACAAGAACAAGAACGAGAACACGAACGAGAACGAAAACATGAACGAGAACACGAACAAGAACCAGCACATGTGCACGAACAAAAACAAAAACAAGAACATGAACGAGAACAAAATCAAGAACACAGACACGAACGAGAGCAAAGAGAAGAACTCAAACATGTACATGAACGAGAATACGAACGAGAGCATGAACAGGAACAAGAACGATAACACGGAACAGAACAATAACACGAACACGAACAAAACCGAGTACAAAAACATGTACACGAATGGGAACAAGAACGAGAACATGAACGAGAACAAAATCAAGAACACGAACATGTACACGAACAAGCACATGGACAAGAACAAGGACACGAACAGGATCAAGAACAAGAACACGAACACGAACCAGAACAAGAACAAGAACGTTGACATGAACAAGAACACGAACAAGAACCAGCACATGTGCACGAACAAAAACAAAAAACAAGAACATGAACGAGAACACAATCAAGAACACAGACACGAACGAGAGCAAAGAGAAGAACTCAAACATGTACATGAACGAGAATACGAACGAGAGCATGAACAGGAACAAGAACGATAACACGAAACAGAACAATAACACGAACACGAACAAAAACGAAAACAAAAACATGTACACGAACGAGAACAAGAACGAGAACATGAACGAAAACAAAATCAAGACCACGAACATGTACATGGACAAGACTAAGGACAAGAACAGGATCAAGAACAAGGCCACGAACACGAACAAGAACACGAACAAGCACGAGAACGGGAACATGAACGAGAACAAGAACAAGAACACGAACAAGTACCCGAACATGAACACGAACAAGAACAAGAACGAGAACAAGACCACGAACAAGAACAAGAACATGAACATGAACAGGAACAAGAACGTAACACGGAACAGAACAAGAACACGAACAAGAACAAAACCGAGTACAAGAACATGTACACGTACAAGAATAAGAACGAGAACATGAACGCGAACAAGATCAACAAGGAGAACGAGAACAAGAACAAGATCAAGAACAAGAACAAGAACGAGAACACGATCGAGAACAAGAACACGAACAAGAACACGAACACGAACAAGAACACGAACAAGTACAAGAACATGTACGCGAACAAGAACGAGAACGGTAACATGAACTAGAACAAGAACGAGAACACGAACACGAACACGAACAAGAACAGGAAAATGTAAGGGATCAAGTACACGAACAGGAACAAGAACGAGAACATGAACGAAAACAAAATCAAGAACACGAACATGTACACGAACAAGCACATGGACAAGACTAAGGACAAGAACAGGATCAAGAACAAGGCCACGAACACGAAAAAGAACACGAACAAGAACGAGAACGGGAACATGAACGAGAACAAGAACAAGAACACGAACGAGAACAAGAACAAGAACACTAACAAGAACACGAACAAGAACGAGAACGGGAACATGAACGAGAACAAGAACATGAACAAGAACGAGAACACGAGCAAAAACACTAACAAGAACACGACCAATAACATGAATGATAACAGGAACGAGAACAAGAACAAGAACAGAAACAAGAACGAGCACATGAACAAAAACAAGAACAAGAACACGAACAAGAACATGTACGCGACCAAGAAAAAGAACACAAACACGAAGAGGATTGCGAACAAAAACAAGAACAAGAACACGAACGAGAACACGAACACGAACGAGAACAAGATCAAGAACACGAACGAGAACAAGAACGAGAACAAGTACAAGAACATGTACACGAACAAGAACATGAACACGAACATGAACAAGAACAGGAACATGACCAAAAACAAGAACAATAACAAAAACGCAAACCAGATCAAGAACAAGAACCAGGGCAAGAACAAGGACATGAACGCGAACGAGATCGAGAACACGGACCTGAACAAGAACAAGAACAAGAACAAGAACAAGAACACGAAAAAGAACAAGGACACGAACAAGAACAAGAACAAGTACAAGAACACGAAAAAGAACAAGGACACGAACAAGAACAAGAACAAGTACAAGAACATGTACACGGACAAGAACAAGAACGTTGACATGAACAAGAACACGAACAAGAACCAGCACATGTGCACGAACAAAAACAAAAACGAGAACATATACACGAACAAGAACAAGAACAAGTACAAGAACATGTACACGGACAAGAACAAGAACGTTGACTTGAACAAGAACACGAACAAGGCCCAGCACACGTGCACGAACAAAAACAAAAACGAGAACATAAACACGAACAAGAACACGAACACAAACAAGAACGAGGAAATGTACGTGAACAAGTCCGCGGACAGGAACAAGAACGAGAACAAGAATGAGAGCACGGACACGAACAGAAACAAGGAAAAGAACTAGAACATGTACCCGAACGAGAACAAGAACGAGAACATGAACAAGAACAAGAACGAGAACACGAACGAGAACGAGAACATGAACGAGAACACGAACAAGAACCGGCACATGTGCACGAACAAAAGCAAAAACAAGAACATGAACGAGAACAAAATCAAGAACACAGACACGAACGAGAGCGAAGAGAAGAACTCAATCATGTACATGATCGAGAATACGAACGAGAGCATGAACAGGGACAAGAACGATAACACGAACACAAACAAAACCGAGTACAAAAACATGTACACGAACGGGAACAAGAACGAGAACATGAACGAGAACAAAATCAGGAACACGAACATGTACACGAACAAGCACATGGACAAGAACAAGGACAAGAACAGGATCAAGAACGAGAACACGAACACGAACAAGAACAAGAACAAGAACGTTGACATGAACAAGAACACGAACAAGAACCAGCACATGTGCACGAACAAAAACAAAAACAAGAACATGAACGAGAACACAATCAAGAACACAGACACGAACGAGAGCAAAGAGAAGAACTCACACATGGACATGAACGAGAATACGAACGAGAGCATGAACAGGAACAAGAACGATAACACGAAACAGAACAATAACACGAACACGAACAAAACCGAGTACACAAACATGTACACGTACGAGAACAAGAACGAGAACATGAACGAGAACAAAATCAAGAACACGAACATGTACACGAACAAGCACATGGACAAGACTAAGGACAAGAACAGGATCAAGAACAAGGCCATGAACATGAACAACAACACGAACAAGAACACGAACACGAACAAGAACACGAACGAGTACAAGAACATGTACGCGAACAAGAACGAGAACGGTAACATAAACTAGAACAAGAACGAGAACACGAACACGAACAAGAACAAAAACAGGAAAATGTAAGGGATCAAGTACACGAACAGGAACAAAAACGAGCACATGTGTACAAAACAGAACAACCGCAAGGACATGAACGAGAACAAGATCGAGAACACGCATACGAACGAGAACAGAAACAAGAACGAGAACGAGAATATGTACACGAGCGAGAACGAGAATGAGAACATGAACACGAACAAAAACACGAACGAGAACATGGACAAGTACACGAACAAGTACAAGAACACGCACGAGAACAAGAACAAGAACATGAACTACAACAAGAACGAGAACACGGACACGAACAAGAACATGAACACGATCACGAACAGGATTGCGAACAAGAACAAGAACAAGAACATGAACGAGAACAAGATCGAGAACACGGACACGAACAATCGCAAGAACAAGACCAAGAACATGTACATGAACGATAACAAGAACTAGAACATGCACACGAACGAGAACAAGACCGAGAACATGAACAAGAACTAAAAACAAGAACACGAAAAAGAACAAGAACACGAACGAGAACAAGAACAAGTACACGGACATGTACACGAACGTGTACACGAACAAGAACAAGAACAAGAACATGAACTAGAACAAGATCACGGACACGAACAAGAACATGATCGCGAACACGAACAGGATTGCGAACAGAAACAAGAACAAGAACAAGAACACGAACAAGAACAAGAACAGTAACGAGAACAAGAACACAAACGAGAACGAGGAAATGTACGTGAACAAGTCCGCGGACAGGAACAAGAACGAGAACAAGAATGAGAGCACGGACACGAACAAAAACAAGGAAAAGAACTAGAACATGTACCCGAACGAGAACAAGAACGAGAACACGAACGAGAACGAGAACATGACCGAGAACACGAACAAGAACCAGCACATGAGCACGAACAAAGAAGAAAACAAGAACATGAACGAGAACAAAATCAAGAACACAGACACGAACGAGAGCAAAGAGAAGAACTCAAACATGTACATGAACGAGAATACGAACGAGAGCATGAACAGGAACAAGAACGATAACACGAAACAGAACAATAACACGAACACGATCAAAACCGAGTACAAAAACATGTACACGAACGGGAACAAGAACGAGAACATGAACGAGAACAAAATCAAGAACACGAACATGTACACGAACAAGCACATGGACAAGAACAAGGACAAGAACAGGATCAAGAACAAGAACACGAACACGAACAAGAACAAGAACAAGAACGTTGACATGAACAAGAACACGAACAAGAACCAGCACATGTGCACGAACAAAAACAAAAACAAGAACATGAACGAGAACACAATCGAGAACACAAACACGAACGAGAGCAAAGAGAAGAACTCAAACATGTACATGAACGAGAATACGAACGAGAGCATGAACAGGAACAAGAACGATAACACGAAACAGAACAGTAACACGAACACGAACAAAACCGAGTACAAAAACATGTACACGAACGAGAACAAGAACGAGAACATGAACGAAAACAAAATCAAGAACACGAACATGTACACGAACAAGCACATGGACAAGACTAAGGACAAGAACAGGATCAAGAACAAGGCCACGAACACGAACAAGAACACGAACAAGAACGAGAACGGGAACATGAACGAGAACAAGAACAATAACACGAACAAGTACACGAACATGAACACGAACACGAACAAGAACACGAACAAGAACGAGAACGGGAACATGAACGAGAACAAGAACAATAACACGAACAAGTACACGAACATGAACACGAACAAGAACAAGAACGAGAACAAGACCACGATCAAGAACAAGAACATGAACATGAACAGGAACAAGAACGTAACACGGAACAGAACAAGAACACGAACAAGAACAAAACCGAGTACAAGAACATGTACACGCACAAAAACAAGAACGAAAACATGAACGCGAACAAGATCAACAAGGAGAACGAGAACAAGAACAAGATCAAGAACAAGAACAAGAACGAGAACACGATCGAGAACAAGAACACGAACTAGAACACGAACACGAACCAGAACACGAACAAGTACAAGAACATGTACGCGAACAAGAACGAGAACGGTAACATGAACTAGAACAAGAACGAGAACACGAACACGAACAAGAACAAGAACAGGAAAATGTAAGGGATCAAGTACACGAACAGGAACAAGAACGAGAACATGAACGAAAACAAAATCAAGAACACGAACATGTACACGAACAAGCACATGGACAAGACTAAGGACAAGAACAGGATCAAGAACAAGGCCACGAACACGAACAAGAACACGAACAAGAACGAGAACGGGAACATGAACGAGAACAAGAACAAGAACACGAACGAGAACAAGAACAAGAACACTAACAAGAACACGAACAAGAACGAGAACGGGAACATGAACGAGAACAAGAACAAGAACAAGAACGAGAACAAGAACAAGAACACTAACAAGAACACGACCAATAACATGAATGATAACAGGAACGAGAACAAGAACAAGAACAGGAACAAGAACGAGCACATGAACAAAAACAAGAACAAGAACAAGAACAAGAACATGTACGCGACCAAGAAAAAGAACACAAACACGAAGAGGATTGCGAACAAAAACAAGAACAAGAACAAGAACGAGAACACGAACACGAACGAGAACAAGATCAAGAACACGAACGAGAACAAGAACGAGAACAAGTACAAGAACATGTACACGAACAAGAACATGAACATTAACATGAACAAGAACAGGAACATGACCAAGAACAAGAACAAAAACAAAAACGCAAACCAGATCAAGAACAAGAACCAGGGCAAGAACAAGGACATGAACGCGAACGAGATCGAGAACACGGACCTGAACAAGAACAAGAACAAGAACAAGAACAAGAACACGAACAAGAACAAGGACACGAACAAGAACACGAACAAGTACAAGATGAAGGACACGAACAAGAACACGGACAAGTACAAGAACATGTACACGGAAAAGAACAAGAACGTTGACATGAACAAGAACACGAACAAGAACCAGCACATGTGCACGAACAAAAACAAAAACGAGAATATAAACACGAACAAGAACAAGAACAAGTACAAGAACATGTACACGTACAAGAACAAGAACGTTGACATGAACAAGAACACGAACAAGGCCCAGCACACGTGCACGAACAAAAACAAAAACGAGAACATAAACACGAACAAGGCCCAGCACATGTGCACGAACAAAAACAAAAACGAGAACATAAACACGAACAAGAACACCAACACAAACAAAAACGAGGAAATGTACGTGAACAAGTCCGCGGACAGTAACAAGAACGAGAACAAGATTGAGAGCACGGACACGAACAGAAACAAGGAAAAGAACTAGAACATGTACCCGAACGAGAACAAGAACGAGAACATGAACAAGAACAAGAACGAGAACACGAACGAGAACGAGAACATGAACGAGAACACGAACAAGAACCAGCACATGTGCCCGAACAAAAACCAAAACAAGAACATGAACGAGAAGAAAATCAAGAACACAGACACGAACGAGAGCAAAGAGAAGAACTCAAACATGTACATGAACGAGAATACGAACGAGAGCATGAACAGGAACAAGAACGATAACACGAAACAGAACAATAACACGAACACGAACAAAACCGAGTACGAAAACATGTACACGAACGGGAACAAGAACGAGAACATGAACGAGAACAAAATCAAGAACACGAACATGTACACGAACAAGCACATGGACAAGAACAAGGACAAGAACAGGATCAAGAACAAGAACACGAACACGAACAAGAACACGAACAAGAACGTTGACATGAACAAGAACACGAACAATAACCAGCACATGTGCACGAACAAAAACAAAAACAAGAACATGAACGAGAACACAATCGAAAACACAGACACGAACGAGAGCAAAGAGAAGAACTCAAACATGTACATGAACGAGAATACGAACGAGCGCATGAACAGGAACAAGAACGATAACACGAAACAGAAAAATAAGACGAACACGAACAAATCCGAGTACAAAAACATGTACACGAACGAGAACAAGAACGAGAACATGAACGAAAACAAAATCAAGAACACGAACATGTACACGAACAAGCACATGGACAAGACTAAGGACAAGAACAGGATCAAGAACAAGGCCACGAACACGAACAAGAACACGAACAAGAACGAAAACGGGAACATGAACGAGAACAAGAACAAAAACACGAACAAGTACACGAACATGAACACGAACAAGAACAAGAACGAGAACAAGACCACGAACAAGAACAAGAACATGAACATGAACAGGAACAAGAACGTAACACGGAACAGAACAAGAACTACGAACAAGAACAAAACCGAGTACAAGAACATGTACACGCACAAAAACAAGAACGAGAACATGAACGCGAACAAGATCAACAAGGAGAACGAGAACAAGAACAAGATCAAGAACAAGAACAAGAACGAGAACACGATCGAAAACAAGAACACGAACAAGAACACGAACCCGAACAGGAACACGAACAAGTACAAGATCATGTACGCGAACAAGAACGAGAACGGTAACATGAACTAGAACACGAACTAGAACACGAACACGAACAAGAACAAGAACAGGAAAATGTAAGGGATCAAGTACACGAACAGGAACAAGAACGAGCACATGTGTACAAAACAGAAAAACCGCAAGGACATGAACGAGAATAAGATCGAGAACACGGATACGAACAAGAACAGAAACAAGAACGAGAACGAGCTTATGTACACGAGCGAGAACGAAAATGAGAACATGAACAAGAACAAAAACACGAACGAGAACAAGGACAAGTACACGAACATGTACACGCACGAGAACAAGAACAAGAACATGAACTAGAACAAGAACTAGAACACGAACACGAACAAGAACAAGAACAGGAAAATGTAAGGGATCAAGTACACGAACAGGAACAAGAACGAGCACATGTGTACAAAACAGAACAACCGCAAGGACATGAACGAGAATAAGATCGAGAACACGGATACGAACAAGAACAGAAACAAGAACGAGAACGAGCTTATGTACACGAGCGGGAACGAAAATGAGAACATGAACAAGAACAAAAACACGAACGAGAACAAGGACAAGTACACGAACATGTACACGCACGAGAACAAGAACAAGAACATGAACTAGAACAAGAACGAGAACACGGACACGAACAAGAACATGAACACGATCACGAACAGGATTGCGAAAAAGCACGAGAACACGAACATGAACGAGAACAAGATCGAGAACACGGACACGAACAATCGCAAGAACAAGACCGAGAACATGTACATGAACGATAACAAGAACTAGAACATGCACACGAACGAGAACAAGACCGAGAACGTGAACAAGAACTAAAAACAAGAACACGAAATAGAACAAGAACACGAACGAGAACAAGAACAAGTACACGGACACATACACGAACATGTACACGAACAAGAACAAGAACAAGAACATGAACTAGAACTAGAACAAGATCACGGACACGAACAAGAACAAGATCGCGAACACGAACAGGATTGCGAACAAAAACAAGAACAAGAACGAGATCACGAACGAGAACAAGAACAGTAACGAGAACAAGAACACAAACGAGAACAGGAACGAGAACGAGATCAAGAACGAGAACGGTAACAAGAACATGAACACGAACACAAACATGGACAGGGAGATGTACGAGAACAAGAACACGAACAGGAACAACAACAAGCACATGTACAAGGACAAGAACATAAATCAGAACAAGATCCGGGACATGGACACGAACACGACCAAGAACAAGAACACAAACGCCATCAGGAATAAGAACACGTCCGCGAGCAAGAACACGAACGAAAACATGAACAACAACAAGCACATGTACACGGACAATCACAAGAACAAGAACATGAACGGGAACAAGTTCGACAACACCGACACGAAGACGAACAAGGAGAAGAACTAGAATATGTACACGGACGAGAACAAGGACTAGAACATGAAAAAGAACAAGAACAAGATCACGAACGATAATAATAACACGGACGAGAACAAGGACGAGTACACGAACATGTACACGCACAAGAACAAGAACGAGAACATGAACTAGAACAAGAACGAGAACACGGACACGAACAAGAACAAGAACATAAATCAGAACAAGATCCAGGACATGGACACGAACACGATCAAGAACCAGAACACGAATGCCATCAGGAACAAGAACACGTCCGCGAGCAAGAACAAGAACGAAAACATGAACAACAACAAGCACATGTACACGAACAATCACAAGAACACGAACATGAACGGGAACAAGTTCGACAACACCGACACGAACAAGAACAAGGAGAAGAGCTAGAACATGGACACGGACGAGAACAAGGACGAGAACAGGAAAAAGAACAAAAACAAAAACACGAACGAGAATAATAACACGGACGAGAACAAGGACGAGTACATGAACATGTACACGCACAAAAACAAGAACGAGAACATGAACTAGAACAAGAACCATAACACGGACACAAACAAGAACAAGAACACGAACACGAACAGGATCGCGAACATAAAAAAGAACACGAACATGAACGAGAGGAAAATCGCGAACACGGACACGATGAAAAACAAGAACAAGAACAAGAACATGTACACGAACGATAACAAGAACGAGAACATGAACGGGATTAAAAACAGGAACAACAACACGAACCAGAACAGGAACAAGACCAAGTACATGTACAAGGCCATAACGAAAACAAGAACATAGACCAGAACAAAATCCAAGACATGGACACGGAAACGAACAAGAAGAAGAACTAGAACATGTACACGAACGATAACAAGAACCAGAACATGAACGGGAACGAGAACAGGAACAACAACACGAACGAGAACAGGAACAAGACCAAGCAGATGTACAAGGACAAGAACAAGAACACGAACATAAATCAGAACAAGATCCAGGACATGGACACGAACACGACCAAGAACAAGAACACGAACGCCATCAGGAACAAGAACACGTCCGCGAGCACGAACAAGAACGAAAACATGAACAACAACAAGCACATGTACACGAACAATCACGAGAACAAGAACATGAACGGGAACAAATTCAACAACACCGACACGAACAAGAACAAGGAGAAGAACTAGAACATGTTGACGGACGAGAACAAGGACGAGAACACGAAAAAGAACGAAAACAAGAACACGAACGAGAATAATAACACGGACGAGAACAAGGACGAGTACACGAACATGTACACGCACGAGAACAAGAACGAGAACAAGAACTGAACAAGAATGAGAACACGGACACGAACAAGAACAAGAACACGAACACGAACAGGATTGCGAACAAAAAAAAGAACAAGAACATGAACGAGAAGAAGATCGAGAACACGGACACAAACAGGAACAAGAACGACAACAAGAACATGTACACGAACACGAACGATAACAAGAAAGAGAACATGAACGGAAACGAGAACAGGAACAAGAACGGGAGCAAGAAAGAAAACGGTAACAAGAACAAGAACACAAGGACAAACATGGACAGAAAGATGTACGAGAACACGAACAAGAACAGAAACAACAACAAGCACATGTACACGAACAATCACACGAACAAGAACATGAACGGGCACAAGATCGACAACACCGAAACGAACAAGAACAAGGAGAAGAACTAGAACATGTACACGGTCGAGAACAAGGACGAGAACATGAAAAAGAACAAAAACAAGAACACGAACGAGAATAATAACATGGACGAGAACAAGGACGAGTACACGAACATGTACACGCACAAGAACAAGAACGAGAACATGAACTAGAACAAGAACGAGAACACGGACACAAACAAGAACAAAAACACGAACACGAACAGGATTGCGAACATAAAAAAGAACAAGAACATGAACGAGAAGAAGATCGAGAACACGGACACGATCAAGAACAAGAACAAGAACAAGAACATGTACACGAACGATAACAAAACGAGAACATGAACGGGATCGAAAACAGGAACAACAACACGAACAAGAACAGGAACAAGACCAAGTACATGTACACGGACAAGAACGAAAACAAGAACATAGACCAGAACGAAATCCAAGACATGGACACGAAAAAGAACAAGAAGAAGAACTAGAACATGTACACGAACGATAACAAGAACCAGAACATGAACGGGAACGAGAACAGGAACAACAACACGAACAAGAACAGAAACAAGACCAAGCAGATGTACAAGGACAAGAACAAGAACAAGAACATAAATCAGAACAAGATCCAGGACATGGACACGAACACCACCAAGAACAGGAACACGAACGCCATCAGGAACAAGAACACGTCCGCGAGCAAGAACAAGAACGAAAACATGAACAACAACAAGCACATGTACACGAACAATCACAAGAACCTGAACATGAACGGGAACAAGTTCGACAACACCGACACGAACAAGAACAAGGAGAAGAACTAGAACATGTACACGGACGAGAACGAGGACGAGAACACGAAAAAGAACAAAAACAAGAACACGAACGAGAATAATAACACGGACGAGAACAAGGACGAGAACACGAGCATGTACACGCACAAGAACAAGAACGAGAACATGGACCAGAACAAGAACGAGAACACGGACACGAACAAGAACAAGAACACGAACACGAACAGGATTGCGAACATAAAAAAGAACAAGAACATGAACGAGATGAAGATCGAGAACACGGAGACACACAAAAACAAGAACAAGAACAAGAACATGTACACGAACGATAACGAGAACGAGAACATGAACGGGAACGAGAACAGGAACAACAACATGAACAAGAACAGGAGCAAGACCAAGTACATGTCCAAGGACAAGAGCGAAAACAAGAACATAGACCAGAACAAGATCCCAGACATGGACACCATGAAGAACAAGAAGAACAACTAGAACATGTACACGAACGATAACAAGAACGAGAACATGAACGGGAACGAGAACAGGAACAACAACACGAACAAGAACAGGAACAAGACCAAGTACATGTACAAGGACAAGAACGGAAACAAGAACATAGGCCAGAACAAGATCCCAGACATGGACACGAAATAGAACAAGAAGAAGAACTAGAACATGTACACGAACGATAACAAGAACAAGAACATGAACGGGAACGAGAACAGGAACAACAACACGAACAAGAACAGGAACAAGACCAAGCACATGTACAAGGACAAGGACACGAACAAGAACGTAAATCAGAACAAGGTCCAGGACATGGACACGAACACGACCAAGAACAAGAACAAGAACGCCATCAGGAACAAGAAGACGTCCGCGAGCAAGAACATGAACGAAAACATGAACAACAACAAGCACATGTACACGAACAATCACAAGAACAAGAACATGAACGGGAACAAGTTCGACAACACCAAAACGAACAAGAACAAGGAGGAGAACTAGAACGTGTACACGGACGAGAACAAGGACGAGAACACGAAAAAGAACAAGAACAAGAACACGAACGAGAATAATAACACGGACGAGATCAGGGACGAGTACACGAACATGTACACGCACATGAACAAGAACGAGAACATGAACTAAAACAAGAACGAGAACACGGACACGAACAAGAACAAGAACACGAACACGAACAGGATTGCGAACATAAAAAAGAACAAGAACATGAACGGGAAGAAGATCGACAACACGGACACAAACAAAAACAAGAACAACAACAAGAACATGTACACGAACACGAACGATAACAAGAAAGAGAACATGAACGGAAACGAGAACAGGAACAAGAACGGGAGCAAGAAAGAAAACGGTAACAAGAACGAGAACACGAGGACAAACATGGACAGAAAAATGTACGAGAACACGAACAAGAACAGAAACAACAACAAGCACATGTACACGAACAATCACAAGAACAAGAACATGAACGGGCACAAGATCGACAACACCGAAACGAACAAGAACAAGGAGAAGAACTAGAACATGTACACGGTCGAGTAGGAGGACGAGAACATGAAAAAGAACAAAAACAAGAACACGAACGAGAATAATAACATGGACGAGAACAAGGACGAGTACACGAACATGTACACGCACAAGAACAGGAACGAGAACATGAACTAGAACAAGAACGAGAACACGGACACGAACAAGAACATAAACACGAACACGAACAGGATTGCGAACATAAAAAAGAACAAGAACATGAACGGGAAGAAGATCGAGAACACGGACACGATCAAGAACAAGAACAAGAACAAGAACATGTACACGAACGATAACAAAACGAGAACATGAACGGGAACGAGAACAGGAACATCAACACGAGCAAGAACAGGAACAAGACCAAGCACATGTACAAGGACAAGAACAAGAACAAGAACATAAATCAGAACAAGGTCCAGGACATGGACACGAACACGACCAAGAACAAGAACAAGAACGCCATCAGGAACAAGAACACGTCCGCAAGCAAGAACAAGAACGAAAACATGAACAACAACAAGCACATGAACACGAACAATCACAAAAACAAGAACATGAACGGGAACAAGATCGACAACACCGACACGAACAAGAACAAGGAAAAGAACTAGAACATGTACACGGACGAGAACAAGGACGAGAACACGAAGAAGAACAAAAACGAGATCACGAACGAGAATATTAACACGGACGAGATCGAGGACGAGTACACGAACATGTACACGCACAAGAACAAGAACGAGAACATGAACTAGAACAAGAACGAGAACACGGACACGAACAAGAACAAGAACACGAACACGAACAGAATTGCGAACATAAAATAGAACAAGAACATGAACGAGAAGAAGATCGAGAACACGGACACGAACAAAAACAAGAACAAGAACGATAACATGTACACGAACGATAACAAGAACGAGAACATGAACGGGAACGAGAACAGAAACAACAACATGAACAAGAACAGGATCAAGACCAAGTACATGTCCACGGACAAGAGCGAAAACAAGAACATAGACCAGAACAAGATCCCAGACATGGACACCATGAAGAACGAGAAGAACAACTAGAACATGTACACGAACGATAACATGAACGAGAACATGAACGGTAACGAGAACAGGAACAACAACACGAACAAGAACAGGAACAAGACCAAGCACATGTACAAGGACAAGAACAAGAACAAGAACATAAATCAGAACAAGGTCCAGGACATGGACACGAACACGACCAAGAACAAGAACATGAACGCTATCAGGAACAAGAACACGTCCGCGAGCAAGAACAAGAACGAAAACATGAACAACAACAAGCACATGTACACGAACAATCACAAGAACAAGAACATGAACGGGAACAAGATCGACAACACCGACACGAACAAGAAGAAGGAAAAGCACTAGAACATGTACACGGACGAGAACAAGGACGAGAACATGAACTAGAACAAGAACGAGAACACGGACACGACCAAGAACACGAACACGAACACGAACATAATTGCGAACATAAAAAAGAACACGAACATGAACGAGAACAAGATCGAGAACACGGAGACGAACAAAGATAGGAACAAGAACAAGAACATGTACACGAACGATAACAAGAACGAGAACATGAACGGGAACGAGAACAGGAACAACAACACGAACCAGAACAGGAACAAGACCAAGTACATGTACAAGGACAAAAACGAAAACAAGAACATAGACCAGAACAAAATCCAAGACATGGACACGAAAAAGAACAAGAAGAAGAACTAGAACATGTACACGAACGATAACAAGAACCAGAACATGAACGGGAACGAGAACAGGAACAACAACAAGAACAAGAACAGGAACAAGACCAAGCACATGTACAAGGACAAGAACAAAAACAAGAACATAAATCAGAACAAGATCCAGGACATGGACACGAACACGACCAAGAACAAGAACACGAACGCCATCAGAAATAAGAACACGTCCGCGAGCAAGAACAAGAACGAAAACATGAACAACAACAAGCACATGTACACGAACAATCACAAGAACAAGAACATGAACGGGAACATGTACACGGACGAGAACATGGACGAGAACATGAAAGAGAACAAAAACAAGAACACGAATGATAATAATAACACGGACGAGAACGAGGACAAGTACACGAACATGTACACGCACAAGAACAAGAACGAGAACATGAACTAGAACAAGAAGGAGAACACGGACATGAACACGAACAAGAATACGAACACGAACGGGATTGCGAACATAAAAAAGAACAAGAACATGAACGAGAAGAAGATCGAGAACACGGACACAAACAAAAACAAGAACATCAACAAGAACATGTACACGAACGATAACAAGAAAGAGAACATGAACGGGAACGAGAACAGGAACAAGAACGGGAGCAAGAAAGAAAACGGTAACAAGAACAAGAACACGAGGACGGACAAGGACAGAAAGATGTACGAGAACAAGAACAAGAACAGAAACAACAACAAGCACATGTACACGAACAATCACAAGAACAAGAAGATGAACGGGCACAAGATCGACAACACCGAAACGAACAAGAACAAGGAGAAGAACTAGAACATGTACACGGTCGAGAACAAGGACGAGAACATGAAAAAGAACACGAAAATGAACAGGATTGCGAACAAGAAGAAGAACAAAAACAAGATCGAGAACACGATCAAGAACAAGAACTCGAACAAGAACAATAACAAGTACACGAACATGTACACGAACAAGAACAGCAACTAGAACATGAACGGGAACAATAACAAGAACGGAGACGGGATCAAGAACACGGACACGAACACGAACGAGAACAGGAACAAGAACACGAACAAAAACAAGAACACGAACAAGAACACGGACAAGATCGAGAACAAGTACAAGAACCTGTACACGAACGAGAACATGAACAAATACAAGAACAAGAACAGGAACAAGAACAAGAACACGACGGGAACAAGAAGAAGTACAAGAATATGCAAACGAACGACGACAGATTCGAAAACGAGAACACGAACAGAAACAAGAACAAGCACATGTACACGAACAAGAACAAGAACAAGAACATGAACAAGAACAAGAACAAGAACAAGTACAAGACAAGTACGCGGACGAGAACAAGAACGAGAACAAGAGCAAGAACTAGAACACGAACAAGAACAAGAACACGACAAGAAGACGAACAAGTACTAGAACATGTACACGAACTAGAACAAGAACGTTGACATGAACGAGAACACGAACACGAACAGGACGAAGATCAAGAACACGAACAAGAACAAGAACACGATCAAGCCAAGAACAAGTACAAAAACATGTACACGGACAATAACAAGAACGTGAACATGAACGAGAATACGATCAAGATCAGGAACAAGAACCAGCACATGTACACCAACAGGAACGAGAACAAGACCATGAACGAGAACAAGATCGAGAACTCGAAAACGAACAGGAACAAAAACAAGAACGAGAACGAGAATATGTACGTGAGCGAGAACGAGAACGAGAACATGAACAGGAACAAGCACAAGAACAAGTACACAAACAATAACAAGAACGAGAACATGGACGAGAACGAGAACACGAACAAGAACAGGAAAACGTACAAGTACGTGTAAAGGAACAAGAACAAGAACAAAAAAATGAACGAGAAAAAGATCGAGAACACGGACACGCACAAGAACAAGACGAAAAACTAGATCATCTGGACGAACGAGAACAAGAATGGCTTGATGAACAAAATCAAAAACAAGAACACGGACAAGAACACAAACATCAACAAGAACAAGTACGAGAACATGTACATGGGCGGGAACAAGAACGAGAAAATGAGCAAGAACAAGAACAAAAACAATAACAAAAACACGAACAAGAACAAGGAGACGTTCACGAACAAAAACAAGTAAGAGACTATGTACACGAACGAGAACATGAACGAAAACAAGAACAGGAATAGGAACATGAACAAGCACATGTACACGAACAAGAACGTGGACAAAAACACAAACAAAAAGAAGAACAAGTACAAGAACGTGTACACGAACTAGAACAAGAACGAGAACATGAACGAGAACAAGAACATGAACAGGAACAGACACAACCACATATACACCAAGAAAAACAAGGACAAGAACACGAACAAGACGACGAACATGGACAATAACAAGAACAAGAACACGAACAAGGACGAGAACACGAACAAGAACAAGAACAGAAACACGAACGGGATTGCGAACAAAGACAGGAACAAGAACAAGTACACGAACGAGAACAAGAACAGAAAGATGTGAGGGAACAAGTACAAAAACAGCAACAAGAACGAGCACATGTGCACAAAACCGAACAACCACAAGGACATGAACGAGAAAAAGATCGAGAACACGGATACGATCAAAAACAGGAACGTGAACGAGAACGAGAATATGTACACGAGCGAGAGCGAGACCGAGACCAAGAACAAGAACAAGAACAAGAATAAGAACAAGAACAAGAACGAGAACAAGAACAAGAACACTAACAAGAACACGACCAATAACATGAATGATAACAGGAACGAGAACAAGAACAAGAACAGGAACAAGAACGAGCACATGAACAAAAACAGAAACAAGAACAAGAACAAGAACATGTATGCGACCAAGAAAAAGAACACAAACACGAAGAGGATTGCGAACAAAAACAAGAACAAGAACAAGAACGAGAACACGAACACGAGCGAGAACAAAATCAAGAACACGGACGAGAACAAGAACGAGAACAAGTACAAGAACATGTACACGAACAAGAACATGAACATGAACATGAACAAGAACAGGAACATGACCAAGAACAAGAACAAAAACAAAAACGCAAACCAGATCAAGAACAAGAACCAGGACAAGAACAAGGACATGAACGCGAACGAGATCGAGAACACGGACCTGAACAAGAACAAGAACAAGAACAAGAACAAGAACAAGAACAAGAACAAGGACACGAACAAGAACACGAACAAGTACAAGAACATGTACACGGACAAGAACAAGAACGATGACATGAACAAGAACACGAACAAGAACCAGCACATGTGCACGAACAAAAACAAAAACGAGAACATGAACAAGAACAAGAACAAGAACACGAACAAGAACAAGGACACGAACAAGAACATGAACAAGTACAAGAACATGTACACGGACAAGAACAAGAACGTTGACATGAACAAGAACACGAACAAGAACCAGGACATGTGCACGAACAAAAACAAAACCGAGAACATAAACACGAACAAGAACAAGAACAAGTACAAGAACATGTACACGGACAAGAACAAGAACGTTGACATGAACAGGAACACGAACAAGGCCCAGCACACGTGCACGAACAAAAACAAAAACGAGAACATAAACACGAACAAGGCCCAGCACATGTGCACGAACAAAAACAAAAACGAGAACATAAACACGAACAAGAACACGAACACAAACAAGAACGAGGAAATGTACGTGAACAAGTCCGCGGACAGGAACAAGAACGAGAACAAGAATGAGAGCACGGACACGAACAGAAACAAGGAAAAGAACTAGAACATGTACCCGAACGAGAACAAGAACGAGAACATGAACAAGAACAAGAACGAGAACACGAACGAGAACGAAAACATGAACGAGAACACGACCAAGAACCAGCACATGTGCACGAACAAAAACAAAAACAAGAACATGAACGAGAACAAAATCAAGAACACAGACACGAACGAGAGCAAAGAGAAGAACTCAAACATGTACATGAACGAGAATACGAACGAGAGCATGAACAGGAACAAGAACGATAACACGGAACAGAACAATAACACGAACACGAACAAAACCGAGTACAAAAACATGTACACGAATGGGAACAAGAACGAGAACATGAACGAGAACAAAATCAAGAACACGAACATGTACACGAACAAGCACATGGACAAGAACAAGGACACGAACAGGATCAAGAACAAGAACACGAACACGAACCAGAACAAGAACAAGAACGTTGACATGAACAAGAACACGAACAAGAACCAGCACATGTGCACGAACAAAAACAAAAAACAAGAACATGAACGAGAACACAATCAAGAACACAGACACGAACGAGAGCAAAGAGAAGAACTCAAACATGTACATGAACGAGAATACGAACGAGAGCATGAACAGGAACAAGAACGATAACACGAAACAGAACAATAACACGAACACGAACAAAAACGAAAACAAAAACATGTACACGAACGAGAACAAGAACGAGAACATGAACGAAAACAAAATCAAGACCACGAACATGTACATGGACAAGACTAAGGACAAGAACAGGATCAAGAACAAGGCCACGAACACGAACAAGAACACGAACAAGCACGAGAACGGGAACATGAACGAGAACAAGAACAAGAACACGAACAAGTACCCGAACATGAACACGAACAAGAACAAGAACGAGAACAAGACCACGAACAAGAACAAGAACATGAACATGAACAGGAACAAGAACGTAACACGGAACAGAACAAGAACACGAACAAGAACAAAACCGAGTACAAGAACATGTACACGTACAAGAATAAGAACGAGAACATGAACGCGAACAAGATCAACAAGGAGAACGAGAACAAGAACAAGATCAAGAACAAGAACAAGAACGAGAACACGATCGAGAACAAGAACACGAACAAGAACACGAACACGAACAAGAACACGAACAAGTACAAGAACATGTACGCGAACAAGAACGAGAACGGTAACATGAACTAGAACAAGAACGAGAACACGAACACGAACACGAACAAGAACAGGAAAATGTAAGGGATCAAGTACACGAACAGGAACAAGAACGAGAACATGAACGAAAACAAAATCAAGAACACGAACATGTACACGAACAAGCACATGGACAAGACTAAGGACAAGAACAGGATCAAGAACAAGGCCACGAACACGAAAAAGAACACGAACAAGAACGAGAACGGGAACATGAACGAGAACAAGAACAAGAACACGAACGAGAACAAGAACAAGAACACTAACAAGAACACGAACAAGAACGAGAACGGGAACATGAACGAGAACAAGAACATGAACAAGAACGAGAACACGAGCAAAAACACTAACAAGAACACGACCAATAACATGAATGATAACAGGAACGAGAACAAGAACAAGAACAGAAACAAGAACGAGCACATGAACAAAAACAAGAACAAGAACACGAACAAGAACATGTACGCGACCAAGAAAAAGAACACAAACACGAAGAGGATTGCGAACAAAAACAAGAACAAGAACACGAACGAGAACACGAACACGAACGAGAACAAGATCAAGAACACGAACGAGAACAAGAACGAGAACAAGTACAAGAACATGTACACGAACAAGAACATGAACACGAACATGAACAAGAACAGGAACATGACCAAAAACAAGAACAATAACAAAAACGCAAACCAGATCAAGAACAAGAACCAGGGCAAGAACAAGGACATGAACGCGAACGAGATCGAGAACACGGACCTGAACAAGAACAAGAACAAGAACAAGAACAAGAACACGAAAAAGAACAAGGACACGAACAAGAACAAGAACAAGTACAAGAACACGAAAAAGAACAAGGACACGAACAAGAACAAGAACAAGTACAAGAACATGTACACGGACAAGAACAAGAACGTTGACATGAACAAGAACACGAACAAGAACCAGCACATGTGCACGAACAAAAACAAAAACGAGAACATATACACGAACAAGAACAAGAACAAGTACAAGAACATGTACACGGACAAGAACAAGAACGTTGACTTGAACAAGAACACGAACAAGGCCCAGCACACGTGCACGAACAAAAACAAAAACGAGAACATAAACACGAACAAGAACACGAACACAAACAAGAACGAGGAAATGTACGTGAACAAGTCCGCGGACAGGAACAAGAACGAGAACAAGAATGAGAGCACGGACACGAACAGAAACAAGGAAAAGAACTAGAACATGTACCCGAACGAGAACAAGAACGAGAACATGAACAAGAACAAGAACGAGAACACGAACGAGAACGAGAACATGAACGAGAACACGAACAAGAACCGGCACATGTGCACGAACAAAAGCAAAAACAAGAACATGAACGAGAACAAAATCAAGAACACAGACACGAACGAGAGCGAAGAGAAGAACTCAATCATGTACATGAACGAGAATACGAACGAGAGCATGAACAGGGACAAGAACGATAACACGAACACAAACAAAACCGAGTACAAAAACATGTACACGAACGGGAACAAGAACGAGAACATGAACGAGAACAAAATCAGGAACACGAACATGTACACGAACAAGCACATGGACAAGAACAAGGACAAGAACAGGATCAAGAACGAGAACACGAACACGAACAAGAACAAGAACAAGAACGTTGACATGAACAAGAACACGAACAAGAACCAGCACATGTGCACGAACAAAAACAAAAACAAGAACATGAACGAGAACACAATCAAGAACACAGACACGAACGAGAGCAAAGAGAAGAACTCACACATGGACATGAACGAGAATACGAACGAGAGCATGAACAGGAACAAGAACGATAACACGAAACAGAACAATAACACGAACACGAACAAAACCGAGTACACAAACATGTACACGTACGAGAACAAGAACGAGAACATGAACGAGAACAAAATCAAGAACACGAACATGTACACGAACAAGCACATGGACAAGACTAAGGACAAGAACAGGATCAAGAACAAGGCCATGAACATGAACAACAACACGAACAAGAACACGAACACGAACAAGAACACGAACGAGTACAAGAACATGTACGCGAACAAGAACGAGAACGGTAACATAAACTAGAACAAGAACGAGAACACGAACACGAACAAGAACAAAAACAGGAAAATGTAAGGGATCAAGTACACGAACAGGAACAAAAACGAGCACATGTGTACAAAACAGAACAACCGCAAGGACATGAACGAGAACAAGATCGAGAACACGCATACGAACGAGAACAGAAACAAGAACGAGAACGAGAATATGTACACGAGCGAGAACGAGAATGAGAACATGAACACGAACAAAAACACGAACGAGAACATGGACAAGTACACGAACATGTACACGCACGAGAACAAGAACAAGAACATGAACTACAACAAGAACGAGAACACGGACACGAACAAGAACATGAACACGATCACGAACAGGATTGCGAACAAGAACAAGAACAAGAACATGAACGAGAACAAGATCGAGAACACGGACACGAACAATCGCAAGAACAAGACCAAGAACATGTACATGAACGATAACAAGAACTAGAACATGCACACGAACGAGAACAAGACCGAGAACATGAACAAGAACTAAAAACAAGAACACGAAAAAGAACAAGAACACGAACGAGAACAAGAACAAGTACACGGACATGTACACGAACGTGTACACGAACAAGAACAAGAACAAGAACATGAACTAGAACAAGATCACGGACACGAACAAGAACATGATCGCGAACACGAACAGGATTGCGAACAGAAACAAGAACAAGAACAAGAACACGAACAAGAACAAGAACAGTAACGAGAACAAGAACACAAACGAGAACGAGGAAATGTACGTGAACAAGTCCGCGGACAGGAACAAGAACGAGAACAAGAATGAGAGCACGGACACGAACAAAAACAAGGAAAAGAACTAGAACATGTACCCGAACGAGAACAAGAACGAGAACACGAACGAGAACGAGAACATGACCGAGAACACGAACAAGAACCAGCACATGAGCACGAACAAAGAAGAAAACAAGAACATGAACGAGAACAAAATCAAGAACACAGACACGAACGAGAGCAAAGAGAAGAACTCAAACATGTACATGAACGAGAATACGAACGAGAGCATGAACAGGAACAAGAACGATAACACGAAACAGAACAATAACACGAACACGATCAAAACCGAGTACAAAAACATGTACACGAACGGGAACAAGAACGAGAACATGAACGAGAACAAAATCAAGAACACGAACATGTACACGAACAAGCACATGGACAAGAACAAGGACAAGAACAGGATCAAGAACAAGAACACGAACACGAACAAGAACAAGAACAAGAACGTTGACATGAACAAGAACACGAACAAGAACCAGCACATGTGCACGAACAAAAACAAAAACAAGAACATGAACGAGAACACAATCGAGAACACAAACACGAACGAGAGCAAAGAGAAGAACTCAAACATGTACATGAACGAGAATACGAACGAGAGCATGAACAGGAACAAGAACGATAACACGAAACAGAACAGTAACACGAACACGAACAAAACCGAGTACAAAAACATGTACACGAACGAGAACAAGAACGAGAACATGAACGAAAACAAAATCAAGAACACGAACATGTACACGAACAAGCACATGGACAAGACTAAGGACAAGAACAGGATCAAGAACAAGGCCACGAACACGAACAAGAACACGAACAAGAACGAGAACGGGAACATGAACGAGAACAAGAACAATAACACGAACAAGTACACGAACATGAACACGAACACGAACAAGAACACGAACAAGAACGAGAACGGGAACATGAACGAGAACAAGAACAATAACACGAACAAGTACACGAACATGAACACGAACAAGAACAAGAACGAGAACAAGACCACGATCAAGAACAAGAACATGAACATGAACAGGAACAAGAACGTAACACGGAACAGAACAAGAACACGAACAAGAACAAAACCGAGTACAAGAACATGTACACGCACAAAAACAAGAACGAAAACATGAACGCGAACAAGATCAACAAGGAGAACGAGAACAAGAACAAGATCAAGAACAAGAACAAGAACGAGAACACGATCGAGAACAAGAACACGAACTAGAACACGAACACGAACCAGAACACGAACAAGTACAAGAACATGTACGCGAACAAGAACGAGAACGGTAACATGAACTAGAACAAGAACGAGAACACGAACACGAACAAGAACAAGAACAGGAAAATGTAAGGGATCAAGTACACGAACAGGAACAAGAACGAGAACATGAACGAAAACAAAATCAAGAACACGAACATGTACACGAACAAGCACATGGACAAGACTAAGGACAAGAACAGGATCAAGAACAAGGCCACGAACACGAACAAGAACACGAACAAGAACGAGAACGGGAACATGAACGAGAACAAGAACAAGAACACGAACGAGAACAAGAACAAGAACACTAACAAGAACACGAACAAGAACGAGAACGGGAACATGAACGAGAACAAGAACAAGAACAAGAACGAGAACAAGAACAAGAACACTAACAAGAACACGACCAATAACATGAATGATAACAGGAACGAGAACAAGAACAAGAACAGGAACAAGAACGAGCACATGAACAAAAACAAGAACAAGAACAAGAACAAGAACATGTACGCGACCAAGAAAAAGAACACAAACACGAAGAGGATTGCGAACAAAAACAAGAACAAGAACAAGAACGAGAACACGAACACGAACGAGAACAAGATCAAGAACACGAACGAGAACAAGAACGAGAACAAGTACAAGAACATGTACACGAACAAGAACATGAACATTAACATGAACAAGAACAGGAACATGACCAAGAACAAGAACAAAAACAAAAACGCAAACCAGATCAAGAACAAGAACCAGGGCAAGAACAAGGACATGAACGCGAACGAGATCGAGAACACGGACCTGAACAAGAACAAGAACAAGAACAAGAACAAGAACACGAACAAGAACAAGGACACGAACAAGAACACGAACAAGTACAAGATGAAGGACACGAACAAGAACACGGACAAGTACAAGAACATGTACACGGAAAAGAACAAGAACGTTGACATGAACAAGAACACGAACAAGAACCAGCACATGTGCACGAACAAAAACAAAAACGAGAATATAAACACGAACAAGAACAAGAACAAGTACAAGAACATGTACACGTACAAGAACAAGAACGTTGACATGAACAAGAACACGAACAAGGCCCAGCACACGTGCACGAACAAAAACAAAAACGAGAACATAAACACGAACAAGGCCCAGCACATGTGCACGAACAAAAACAAAAACGAGAACATAAACACGAACAAGAACACCAACACAAACAAAAACGAGGAAATGTACGTGAACAAGTCCGCGGACAGTAACAAGAACGAGAACAAGATTGAGAGCACGGACACGAACAGAAACAAGGAAAAGAACTAGAACATGTACCCGAACGAGAACAAGAACGAGAACATGAACAAGAACAAGAACGAGAACACGAACGAGAACGAGAACATGAACGAGAACACGAACAAGAACCAGCACATGTGCCCGAACAAAAACCAAAACAAGAACATGAACGAGAAGAAAATCAAGAACACAGACACGAACGAGAGCAACGAGAAGAACTCAAACATGTACATGAACGAGAATACGAACGAGAGCATGAACAGGAACAAGAACGATAACACGAAACAGAACAATAACACGAACACGAACAAAACCGAGTACGAAAACATGTACACGAACGGGAACAAGAACGAGAACATGAACGAGAACAAAATCAAGAACACGAACATGTACACGAACAAGCACATGGACAAGAACAAGGACAAGAACAGGATCAAGAACAAGAACACGAACACGAACAAGAACACGAACAAGAACGTTGACATGAACAAGAACACGAACAATAACCAGCACATGTGCACGAACAAAAACAAAAACAAGAACATGAACGAGAACACAATCGAAAACACAGACACGAACGAGAGCAAAGAGAAGAACTCAAACATGTACATGAACGAGAATACGAACGAGCGCATGAACAGGAACAAGAACGATAACACGAAACAGAAAAATAAGACGAACACGAACAAATCCGAGTACAAAAACATGTACACGAACGAGAACAAGAACGAGAACATGAACGAAAACAAAATCAAGAACACGAACATGTACACGAACAAGCACATGGACAAGACTAAGGACAAGAACAGGATCAAGAACAAGGCCACGAACACGAACAAGAACACGAACAAGAACGAAAACGGGAACATGAACGAGAACAAGAACAAAAACACGAACAAGTACACGAACATGAACACGAACAAGAACAAGAACGAGAACAAGACCACGAACAAGAACAAGAACATGAACATGAACAGGAACAAGAACGTAACACGGAACAGAACAAGAACTACGAACAAGAACAAAACCGAGTACAAGAACATGTACACGCACAAAAACAAGAACGAGAACATGAACGCGAACAAGATCAACAAGGAGAACGAGAACAAGAACAAGATCAAGAACAAGAACAAGAACGAGAACACGATCGAAAACAAGAACACGAACAAGAACACGAACCCGAACAGGAACACGAACAAGTACAAGATCATGTACGCGAACAAGAACGAGAACGGTAACATGAACTAGAACACGAACTAGAACACGAACACGAACAAGAACAAGAACAGGAAAATGTAAGGGATCAAGTACACGAACAGGAACAAGAACGAGCACATGTGTACAAAACAGAAAAACCGCAAGGACATGAACGAGAATAAGATCGAGAACACGGATACGAACAAGAACAGAAACAAGAACGAGAACGAGCTTATGTACACGAGCGAGAACGAAAATGAGAACATGAACAAGAACAAAAACACGAACGAGAACAAGGACAAGTACACGAACATGTACACGCACGAGAACAAGAACAAGAACATGAACTAGAACAAGAACTAGAACACGAACACGAACAAGAACAAGAACAGGAAAATGTAAGGGATCAAGTACACGAACAGGAACAAGAACGAGCACATGTGTACAAAACAGAACAACCGCAAGGACATGAACGAGAATAAGATCGAGAACACGGATACGAACAAGAACAGAAACAAGAACGAGAACGAGCTTATGTACACGAGCGGGAACGAAAATGAGAACATGAACAAGAACAAAAACACGAACGAGAACAAGGACAAGTACACGAACATGTACACGCACGAGAACAAGAACAAGAACATGAACTAGAACAAGAACGAGAACACGGACACGAACAAGAACATGAACACGATCACGAACAGGATTGCGAAAAAGCACGAGAACACGAACATGAACGAGAACAAGATCGAGAACACGGACACGAACAATCGCAAGAACAAGACCGAGAACATGTACATGAACGATAACAAGAACTAGAACATGCACACGAACGAGAACAAGACCGAGAACGTGAACAAGAACTAAAAACAAGAACACGAAATAGAACAAGAACACGAACGAGAACAAGAACAAGTACACGGACACATACACGAACATGTACACGAACAAGAACAAGAACAAGAACATGAACTAGAACTAGAACAAGATCACGGACACGAACAAGAACAAGATCGCGAACACGAACAGGATTGCGAACAAAAACAAGAACAAGAACGAGATCACGAACGAGAACAAGAACAGTAACGAGAACAAGAACACAAACGAGAACAGGAACGAGAACGAGATCAAGAACGAGAACGGTAACAAGAACATGAACACGAACACAAACATGGACAGGGAGATGTACGAGAACAAGAACACGAACAGGAACAACAACAAGCACATGTACAAGGACAAGAACATAAATCAGAACAAGATCCGGGACATGGACACGAACACGACCAAGAACAAGAACACAAACGCCATCAGGAATAAGAACACGTCCGCGAGCAAGAACACGAACGAAAACATGAACAACAACAAGCACATGTACACGGACAATCACAAGAACAAGAACATGAACGGGAACAAGTTCGACAACACCGACACGAAGACGAACAAGGAGAAGAACTAGAATATGTACACGGACGAGAACAAGGACTAGAACATGAAAAAGAACAAGAACAAGATCACGAACGATAATAATAACACGGACGAGAACAAGGACGAGTACACGAACATGTACACGCACAAGAACAAGAACGAGAACATGAACTAGAACAAGAACGAGAACACGGACACGAACAAGAACAAGAACATAAATCAGAACAAGATCCAGGACATGGACACGAACACGATCAAGAACCAGAACACGAATGCCATCAGGAACAAGAACACGTCCGCGAGCAAGAACAAGAACGAAAACATGAACAACAACAAGCACATGTACACGAACAATCACAAGAACACGAACATGAACGGGAACAAGTTCGACAACACCGACACGAACAAGAACAAGGAGAAGAGCTAGAACATGGACACGGACGAGAACAAGGACGAGAACAGGAAAAAGAACAAAAACAAAAACACGAACGAGAATAATAACACGGACGAGAACAAGGACGAGTACATGAACATGTACACGCACAAAAACAAGAACGAGAACATGAACTAGAACAAGAACCATAACACGGACACAAACAAGAACAAGAACACGAACACGAACAGGATCGCGAACATAAAAAAGAACACGAACATGAACGAGAGGAAAATCGCGAACACGGACACGATGAAAAACAAGAACAAGAACAAGAACATGTACACGAACGATAACAAGAACGAGAACATGAACGGGATTAAAAACAGGAACAACAACACGAACCAGAACAGGAACAAGACCAAGTACATGTACAAGGCCATAACGAAAACAAGAACATAGACCAGAACAAAATCCAAGACATGGACACGGAAACGAACAAGAAGAAGAACTAGAACATGTACACGAACGATAACAAGAACCAGAACATGAACGGGAACGAGAACAGGAACAACAACACGAACGAGAACAGGAACAAGACCAAGCAGATGTACAAGGACAAGAACAAGAACACGAACATAAATCAGAACAAGATCCAGGACATGGACACGAACACGACCAAGAACAAGAACACGAACGCCATCAGGAACAAGAACACGTCCGCGAGCACGAACAAGAACGAAAACATGAACAACAACAAGCACATGTACACGAACAATCACGAGAACAAGAACATGAACGGGAACAAATTCAACAACACCGACACGAACAAGAACAAGGAGAAGAACTAGAACATGTTGACGGACGAGAACAAGGACGAGAACACGAAAAAGAACGAAAACAAGAACACGAACGAGAATAATAACACGGACGAGAACAAGGACGAGTACACGAACATGTACACGCACGAGAACAAGAACGAGAACAAGAACTGAACAAGAATGAGAACACGGACACGAACAAGAACAAGAACACGAACACGAACAGGATTGCGAACAAAAAAAAGAACAAGAACATGAACGAGAAGAAGATCGAGAACACGGACACAAACAGGAACAAGAACGACAACAAGAACATGTACACGAACACGAACGATAACAAGAAAGAGAACATGAACGGAAACGAGAACAGGAACAAGAACGGGAGCAAGAAAGAAAACGGTAACAAGAACAAGAACACAAGGACAAACATGGACAGAAAGATGTACGAGAACACGAACAAGAACAGAAACAACAACAAGCACATGTACACGAACAATCACACGAACAAGAACATGAACGGGCACAAGATCGACAACACCGAAACGAACAAGAACAAGGAGAAGAACTAGAACATGTACACGGTCGAGAACAAGGACGAGAACATGAAAAAGAACAAAAACAAGAACACGAACGAGAATAATAACATGGACGAGAACAAGGACGAGTACACGAACATGTACACGCACAAGAACAAGAACGAGAACATGAACTAGAACAAGAACGAGAACACGGACACAAACAAGAACAAAAACACGAACACGAACAGGATTGCGAACATAAAAAAGAACAAGAACATGAACGAGAAGAAGATCGAGAACACGGACACGATCAAGAACAAGAACAAGAACAAGAACATGTACACGAACGATAACAAAACGAGAACATGAACGGGATCGAAAACAGGAACAACAACACGAACAAGAACAGGAACAAGACCAAGTACATGTACACGGACAAGAACGAAAACAAGAACATAGACCAGAACGAAATCCAAGACATGGACACGAAAAAGAACAAGAAGAAGAACTAGAACATGTACACGAACGATAACAAGAACCAGAACATGAACGGGAACGAGAACAGGAACAACAACACGAACAAGAACAGAAACAAGACCAAGCAGATGTACAAGGACAAGAACAAGAACAAGAACATAAATCAGAACAAGATCCAGGACATGGACACGAACACCACCAAGAACAGGAACACGAACGCCATCAGGAACAAGAACACGTCCGCGAGCAAGAACAAGAACGAAAACATGAACAACAACAAGCACATGTACACGAACAATCACAAGAACCTGAACATGAACGGGAACAAGTTCGACAACACCGACACGAACAAGAACAAGGAGAAGAACTAGAACATGTACACGGACGAGAACGAGGACGAGAACACGAAAAAGAACAAAAACAAGAACACGAACGAGAATAATAACACGGACGAGAACAAGGACGAGAACACGAGCATGTACACGCACAAGAACAAGAACGAGAACATGGACCAGAACAAGAACGAGAACACGGACACGAACAAGAACAAGAACACGAACACGAACAGGATTGCGAACATAAAAAAGAACAAGAACATGAACGAGATGAAGATCGAGAACACGGAGACACACAAAAACAAGAACAAGAACAAGAACATGTACACGAACGATAACGAGAACGAGAACATGAACGGGAACGAGAACAGGAACAACAACATGAACAAGAACAGGAGCAAGACCAAGTACATGTCCAAGGACAAGAGCGAAAACAAGAACATAGACCAGAACAAGATCCCAGACATGGACACCATGAAGAACAAGAAGAACAACTAGAACATGTACACGAACGATAACAAGAACGAGAACATGAACGGGAACGAGAACAGGAACAACAACACGAACAAGAACAGGAACAAGACCAAGTACATGTACAAGGACAAGAACGGAAACAAGAACATAGGCCAGAACAAGATCCCAGACATGGACACGAAATAGAACAAGAAGAAGAACTAGAACATGTACACGAACGATAACAAGAACAAGAACATGAACGGGAACGAGAACAGGAACAACAACACGAACAAGAACAGGAACAAGACCAAGCACATGTACAAGGACAAGGACACGAACAAGAACGTAAATCAGAACAAGGTCCAGGACATGGACACGAACACGACCAAGAACAAGAACAAGAACGCCATCAGGAACAAGAAGACGTCCGCGAGCAAGAACATGAACGAAAACA
The DNA here is from genome assembly GCA_963170745.1 of Phymatocera aterrima. Lineage (NCBI taxonomy): Eukaryota > Metazoa > Arthropoda > Insecta > Hymenoptera > Tenthredinidae > Phymatocera > Phymatocera aterrima. Next base: position 132,978 of record OY720669.1, on the reverse strand, counting down.
TGAACAACAACAAGCACATGTACACGAACAATCACAAGAACAAGAACATGAACGGGAACAAGTTCGACAACACCAAAACGAACAAGAACAAGGAGGAGAACTAGAACGTGTACACGGACGAGAACAAGGACGAGAACACGAAAAAGAACAAGAACAAGAACACGAACGAGAATAATAACACGGACGAGATCAGGGACGAGTACACGAACATGTACACGCACATGAACAAGAACGAGAACATGAACTAAAACAAGAACGAGAACACGGACACGAACAAGAACAAGAACACGAACACGAACAGGATTGCGAACATAAAAAAGAACAAGAACATGAACGGGAAGAAGATCGACAACACGGACACAAACAAAAACAAGAACAACAACAAGAACATGTACACGAACACGAACGATAACAAGAAAGAGAACATGAACGGAAACGAGAACAGGAACAAGAACGGGAGCAAGAAAGAAAACGGTAACAAGAACGAGAACACGAGGACAAACATGGACAGAAAAATGTACGAGAACACGAACAAGAACAGAAACAACAACAAGCACATGTACACGAACAATCACAAGAACAAGAACATGAACGGGCACAAGATCGACAACACCGAAACGAACAAGAACAAGGAGAAGAACTAGAACATGTACACGGTCGAGTAGGAGGACGAGAACATGAAAAAGAACAAAAACAAGAACACGAACGAGAATAATAACATGGACGAGAACAAGGACGAGTACACGAACATGTACACGCACAAGAACAGGAACGAGAACATGAACTAGAACAAGAACGAGAACACGGACACGAACAAGAACATAAACACGAACACGAACAGGATTGCGAACATAAAAAAGAACAAGAACATGAACGGGAAGAAGATCGAGAACACGGACACGATCAAGAACAAGAACAAGAACAAGAACATGTACACGAACGATAACAAAACGAGAACATGAACGGGAACGAGAACAGGAACATCAACACGAGCAAGAACAGGAACAAGACCAAGCACATGTACAAGGACAAGAACAAGAACAAGAACATAAATCAGAACAAGGTCCAGGACATGGACACGAACACGACCAAGAACAAGAACAAGAACGCCATCAGGAACAAGAACACGTCCGCAAGCAAGAACAAGAACGAAAACATGAACAACAACAAGCACATGAACACGAACAATCACAAAAACAAGAACATGAACGGGAACAAGATCGACAACACCGACACGAACAAGAACAAGGAAAAGAACTAGAACATGTACACGGACGAGAACAAGGACGAGAACACGAAGAAGAACAAAAACGAGATCACGAACGAGAATATTAACACGGACGAGATCGAGGACGAGTACACGAACATGTACACGCACAAGAACAAGAACGAGAACATGAACTAGAACAAGAACGAGAACACGGACACGAACAAGAACAAGAACACGAACACGAACAGAATTGCGAACATAAAATAGAACAAGAACATGAACGAGAAGAAGATCGAGAACACGGACACGAACAAAAACAAGAACAAGAACGATAACATGTACACGAACGATAACAAGAACGAGAACATGAACGGGAACGAGAACAGAAACAACAACATGAACAAGAACAGGATCAAGACCAAGTACATGTCCACGGACAAGAGCGAAAACAAGAACATAGACCAGAACAAGATCCCAGACATGGACACCATGAAGAACGAGAAGAACAACTAGAACATGTACACGAACGATAACATGAACGAGAACATGAACGGTAACGAGAACAGGAACAACAACACGAACAAGAACAGGAACAAGACCAAGCACATGTACAAGGACAAGAACAAGAACAAGAACATAAATCAGAACAAGGTCCAGGACATGGACACGAACACGACCAAGAACAAGAACATGAACGCTATCAGGAACAAGAACACGTCCGCGAGCAAGAACAAGAACGAAAACATGAACAACAACAAGCACATGTACACGAACAATCACAAGAACAAGAACATGAACGGGAACAAGATCGACAACACCGACACGAACAAGAAGAAGGAAAAGCACTAGAACATGTACACGGACGAGAACAAGGACGAGAACATGAACTAGAACAAGAACGAGAACACGGACACGACCAAGAACACGAACACGAACACGAACATAATTGCGAACATAAAAAAGAACACGAACATGAACGAGAACAAGATCGAGAACACGGAGACGAACAAAGATAGGAACAAGAACAAGAACATGTACACGAACGATAACAAGAACGAGAACATGAACGGGAACGAGAACAGGAACAACAACACGAACCAGAACAGGAACAAGACCAAGTACATGTACAAGGACAAAAACGAAAACAAGAACATAGACCAGAACAAAATCCAAGACATGGACACGAAAAAGAACAAGAAGAAGAACTAGAACATGTACACGAACGATAACAAGAACCAGAACATGAACGGGAACGAGAACAGGAACAACAACAAGAACAAGAACAGGAACAAGACCAAGCACATGTACAAGGACAAGAACAAAAACAAGAACATAAATCAGAACAAGATCCAGGACATGGACACGAACACGACCAAGAACAAGAACACGAACGCCATCAGAAATAAGAACACGTCCGCGAGCAAGAACAAGAACGAAAACATGAACAACAACAAGCACATGTACACGAACAATCACAAGAACAAGAACATGAACGGGAACATGTACACGGACGAGAACATGGACGAGAACATGAAAGAGAACAAAAACAAGAACACGAATGATAATAATAACACGGACGAGAACGAGGACAAGTACACGAACATGTACACGCACAAGAACAAGAACGAGAACATGAACTAGAACAAGAAGGAGAACACGGACATGAACACGAACAAGAATACGAACACGAACGGGATTGCGAACATAAAAAAGAACAAGAACATGAACGAGAAGAAGATCGAGAACACGGACACAAACAAAAACAAGAACATCAACAAGAACATGTACACGAACGATAACAAGAAAGAGAACATGAACGGGAACGAGAACAGGAACAAGAACGGGAGCAAGAAAGAAAACGGTAACAAGAACAAGAACACGAGGACGGACAAGGACAGAAAGATGTACGAGAACAAGAACAAGAACAGAAACAACAACAAGCACATGTACACGAACAATCACAAGAACAAGAAGATGAACGGGCACAAGATCGACAACACCGAAACGAACAAGAACAAGGAGAAGAACTAGAACATGTACACGGTCGAGAACAAGGACGAGAACATGAAAAAGAACAAAAATAAGAACACGAACGAGAATAATAACATGGACGAGAACAAGGACAAGTACACGAACATGTACACGCACAAGAACAAGAACGAGAACATGAACTAGAACAAGAACGAGAACACGGACACGAACAAGAACAAAAACACGAACACAAACAGGATCGCGAACATAAAAACGAACATGAACATGAACGAGAGGAAGATCGAGAACACGGACACGATCAAGAACAAGAACAAGAACGAGAACATGTACACGAACGATTACAAAACGAGAACATGAACGGGATCGAAAACAGGAACAACAACACGAACAAGAACAGGAACAAGACCAAGTACAAGGACAAGACCGGAAACAAGAACATAGACCAGAACAAGATCCAAGACATGGACACGAAAAAGAACAAGAAGAAGAACTAGAACATGTACACGAACGATAACAAGAACCAGAACATGAAAGGGAACGAGAACAGGAGCAACAACACGAACAAGAACAGGAACAAGACCAAGCACATGTACAAGGACACGAACAAGAACACGAACATAAATCAGAACAAGATCCAGGACATGGACACGAACACGACCAAGAACAAGAACACGATCGCCATCAGGAACAAGAACACGTCCGCGAGCAAGAACAAGAACGAACACATGAACAACAACAAGCACATGTACACGAACAATCACAAAAACACGAACATGAACGGGAACAAGTTCGATAACACCGACTTGAACAAAAACAAGGAGAAGAACTAGAACATGTACACGGACGATAACAAGGACGAGAACATGAACGGGAACGAGAACAGGAACAACAACACGAACAAGAACAGGAACAAGACCAAGTACATGTACAAGGACAAGAGCGAAAACAAGAACATAGACCAGAACAAGATCCCAGACATGGACACCAAGAAGAACAAGAAGAAGAACTACAACATGTACACGAACGATAACAAGAACGAGAACAAGATCAAGTACAAAAACATGTACACAAACGAGATCATGAACGAGAACAAGACCAAGAACAGAAGCAATAACGAGCACATGTACACCAACAAGAACAAGAACGAGAATATGAACGAAAATAAAAACTAGTACACGAACATGTACACGAACGAGAACAAGAACGAAAACATAAACGAGAACAAGATCGAAAACACGAACATGAACAAGAACAAGTACAGGAACATGTACACGAACGAGAACATGAACGAGAACATGAGGAAGAACAGCAACAATAACAAGCACATGTACACGAACAAGAACAAGGACAAGAACACGAACAAGAACACAATCGAAAACAAGAACAGGAAAAAGAACAAGAACATGATCGAGAACACGAACAAAACGAAAGCAAGAACGAGAACGGTAACAAGAACAAGAACACGAACACAAACAAGAACGGGAAAATGTACAAGAACAAGTCCGAGGACAGGAACAAAAACGAGAACAAGATCGAGAGCACGAACACGAACAAAAACAAGGAAAAAAATTAGAACATGTACGCGAACGAGAACAAGAACAAGAACATGAACATGAACAAGAACAAGAACACGAACCAGAACGAGAACACGAACGAGAACAAGAACGATTACCCGAACATGTACACGAACAAGAACAAGAACGAAAACATGAACTAGATCGAGAACAGGAACACGGACACGAACAAGTACAAGATCGCGAACACGGACAGGGTTGCGATCAAAAACAAGAACAAGAACAAGAACACGAACACGAACGAGAACAAGAACTGGAACACGAACGAGAACATAAACGAAAACAGAAACAAAAACAAGAGCAAGAACGAGAACGAAGACGTGTACACGAACAAGAACGAGAACAGAAACAGGAACAAGATCGAGAACTCGGACACGAACAAGAACAATGAAAAGTACACGAACATGTCCTCGAACAAGAACAAGAACGAGAACATGGACGAGAACAAGAACAAGAACACGGACACAAATGAGAACAAGAACGAGAACAAGAACACGGACACGAATAGGATTGGGAACACAATCAAGATCACAACCAAAAACACGAACATGACCAAAGACAAGAACTAAATCGCGAACAAGAACAAAAACAAGTACGCGAACAAGAATAAAAACGAGAACATGAACGAGACCAAGAACAAGAATGGGACGGAAAACAGAAACGGAAACAAGACCGAGAACAAGAACGAAGACGCAACCAGAACACAAACAAGATGAAGAGCGAGAACAAGAATGGGAACACGAAATAAAACAGGATCATAAACAAGACCAAGCACATGAACATGCACACGAACAAGAACCAGAGCGAGAACAAGAACACGAAAAACTACAAGACCACGTACATAAACAAGAACAAGAACGAGAACATAAACGAGAATAAGAAGACGACCAAGAACAAGGACAAGAACGAGCACACGAACAAGAACAAGAACGGTAACGGGAACGAGATCAAGAGCAAGATCAAGAACGAACCCGAAAACAAGGACAAAAACATGAACGAGAACAAGATCGAGAACACGATCAAGATCAAAAACTCGAACAAGAACAAGAACAAGTACATGAACATGTACACGAACAAGAATCAGAACTAGAACATGAACGAGAACAAAAACAAGAACAAGAACACGCTCAAGAACAAGACCGGGAACGAGATCAAGAACACGAACAAGAACGAAACCGAGAACAAGAACAAGAACAAGAACATGCACGAGAACGAGATCGTGAACACGAACACGAACGAAAACAAGGTCGAGAACAAGAGCACGAACACGAACAAGACCACGAACAAGAACACGGACAAGAACAAGAACAAGTACAAAAACATGTACACGAACGAGAACATGAACGAATACAATAACAAGAACAGGAACAAGAACAAGAACACTACAGAAACAAGATGAAGTACAAGAACATGAACACAGACGAGAACATGAACGAAAACGAGAACAAGAACAGGAACGAGAACAAGCACATGTACACGAACAAGAACAAGATCGAGAACAAGAGCGAGAACAAGAACAAGAACAATACCAAAACCGAGACCAAGATCAAGAACATGAACGAAAATGAGATTGAGAACACGGACACGAACGAGAACATGAACACGAACAAGAACACGACCGGAACAAGAACAAGAACACGGACACGAGCACGAACAAGAACACGAACACGAACAGGATTGCGAACAAAAACAAGAACACGAACAAGAACAAGAACAAGCACGAGGACATGAACATGTACACGGACGAGAACAATAACAAGAACAAGAACGAGTACAAGAACATGTAGACGAACAAGAACACGAACGAGAACGAGAAAAGAAGAAGAACAAAACCAAGAACAAGAACACCAACAAGAACGATAACATGAACGAGAAAAACATCGAGAACAGGAACTAGAACGAGCACACGTACACGAACAAGAACACGAACACAAAAAAAAACAGGTGCGCGAACACGGACACAAACAAGAACAAGAAGAAGAACGAGAACATGTACATGAACGAGAACAAGAACGAGAAAATGAACAAAAACACGGCCAAGATCAAGAACAAGTACAAGAACCTGTACATGAACGGATACAAGAACAAGAACAGGAACAAGAACAAGAACACGACGGGAACAAGAAGAAGTACAAGAATATGCACAGGAACGACAACATAATCGAAAACGAGAACACGAACAGGAACAAGAACAAGCACATGTACACGAACAAGAACAAAAACAAGAACATGAACAAGAACAAGAACAAGAACATGTACAAGACGAGTACACGGACGAGAACAAGAACGAGAACAAGAACAAGAACTAGAACACGAACAAGAACAAGAACACGACAAGAACACGAACGAGTACAAATACATGTACACGAACTAGAACAAGAACGTAAACATGAACGAGACCACGAATAAGAACAGGAAAACGAACAAGCACATGTACACGACTAAGAACAAGAACAAAAACATAAACGAGCACCAGATCCAGAACACGGTCACGAACATGGCCAAAACCAAGTACATGAACACGTACACGAACAAAAACAAGAACAAGAACGTGAACGAGTACAAGATCAAGAACGGGAACGAAAACATGGACGACACCACGAACAAGAACAGGAAAACGAACAAGCACATGTACACGAACAAGAACGAGAACAAAAACTAGAACGAGCACAAGATCGGGAACACGGTCACGAACATGAACAAAACCGAGTACAAGAACACGTACACGAACAAAAACATGAACAAGAACGTGAACGAGAACAAGATCGAAAACACGAACAAAAACAAGAACAAGAACAAGATCGAGAACAAGAACGAGAACAAGAACAAGAACAAGACCGAAACCGAAAACAAGAACAAGAACATGAACGAGAATGAGATCGAGAACATGGACACGAACCTGAACATGAACACGAACAAGAACACGACAGTAACAAGAACAAGTAGAGGAACATGTGCACGAACGAGAACATGAACAAGAACACGAACATGAACAAGAACAAGAACATGTACACGAACCAGAACGAGAACGAGAACAAGAAGAAGAACAAAAACAAAACCGAGAACAAGAACAAAAACATAAACGAGAACAAGATCCAGTACAGGGACACGAACATGACCAAAGACAAGAACTAAAACGCGAACAAGAACAAGAACAAGTACGCGAACAAGAATAAAAACGAAAACATGAACGAGACCGAGAACAAGAATGGGACGGAAAACAGAAACGGAAACAAGACCGAGAACAAGAACGAGGACGGAAACCAGAACACGAACAAGATAAAGAAAGAGAACAAGAATGGGAACACGAACTAAAACAGGATCATAAACAAGACCAAGCACATGAACATGCACACGAACAAGAACCAGAGCGAGAACAAGAACAAGAAAAAGTACAAAACCATGTACATAAACAAGAACAAGAACGAGAACATGAGCGAGAATAAGAACACGACCAAGAACATGAACAAGAACGAGAACAAGATCGAGCACACGGACACGAACAAGAACAAGAACACGGACACGAACAGGATTGCGAACACAAACAAGAACAAGAACAAGAACAAGAACACGAACACGAACAGGAACTCGAACAAGAACAAGAACAAGTACATGAACACGAACAAAAACTCGAACAAGAACAAGCACAAGAACATGAACATGTACACGAACAGGAACAAGAACGAGAATATGAACGAGAATAAGAACACGAACAAGAACAGGAACAAGAACAGGAACGAGATCATGAACACGAACAAGAACAAAACCGAGAACAAGAACAAGAACATGAACGAGAACGGGATCGAGAACACGGACACGAAAACGAACAAGAACAGGAACAAGAACACGAACAAGAAAACGGACAAGATCAAGAACAAGTACACGAACATGTACACGGACAATAACAAGAACGTGAACATTAACGAGACCACGAACAAGAGCAGGAAAACGAACAAGCACATGTACACGAACAAGAACAAGAACAAAAACATGACCGGGCACAAGATCCAGAACACAGTCACGAACATGGCCAAAACCAAGTACATGAACACGTACACGAACAAAAACAAGAACACGAACGTGAACGAGAACGAGATCAAGAACGGGAACGAAAACATGGACGAGACCACGAACAAGAACAGGAACACGACCAAGAACAAGAACCAGAACAGGAACGGGAACCACATCACGAACACGAACAAGAACATGAACGCGAATGAAATCGAGCACACGGACCTGAACAAGAACATGCACATAAACACGAACACGAACACGAACAAGAACACGAGCAAGTACAAGAACATACACACGGACTAGAACCAGAACGATGACATGAACGAGAACACGAACACGAACAGGAACAAGACCCAGCACATGTACACGAACGAAAAAATGAACGAGAACATGAAAGAGAACAAGATCAAGAACACGGACGCGAACAAGAGCAAAAATAAGAACTCAAACATGTACATGAACGAGAATACGAACGAGAACATGAACAGGAACAAGAACGAAAACACGAAACAGAACAAGAACACGAACAAGAACAAAACCGAGCACAAGAACATGTACACGAACGAAAACACGAACGAAAACATGAACGAGAACAAGAACAGAAACATGAACGGGAACCAGATCGAGAACACGGGCACGAACAAGAACAAGAACGCGGACTCGAACAGGATTGCGAACGAAAACGAGAACAAGAACAAGAAAATGAACACGAACGAAGACAAGAACTCAAACACGAACAGAAACAAGAACGTGAACATGTACACGAACAAGAACAAGAACAAGAACATGAACGAGAACAAGAACAAGAACGAGAACACGCTCAAGGACACGAACAAGAACAAGAACGGGAACGAGATCAAGAACAGGAACAAGAACACGACAGAAACGAACAGAAGTAAAAATTCATGTACACGAACGAGAACACGAACGAGCACAAAATCAAGAACACGAACACGATCGAGACCAAGAAGGAGAACCAGAACATGTACACGAACGGAAACAAGAACGGGTACATGAACACGAACAAAAACAAGAACACGAACATGACCAAGAACACTACCAAGAACAAGAACGCGAACGAGAACAGAGACAAGTACAAGAACATGTCCTCGAACGAGAACATGAACGAGAACAAGAACAAAAACACGGACACGAGCAAGAACAAGAACACGAACACGAACAGGATTGCGAACACAAACAAGAACAAGAACAAGAACACGAACAAGAGCAAAAACTCGAACAAGAACAAGCACAAGAACATGAACATGTACACGAACAAGAACAAGAACGAGAACATGAACGAGAATAAGAACACGAACAAGAACACGACCAAGAACAAGAACAAGAACAAAAACGGGAACGGGAACGGGATCAAGAACGAGAACGAAAACAGAACCAAGAACGAGAACAAAAACATGAACGAAAACGTGATCGAGAACACGGGCACGAACAAGACCAAGAACATGAACCAGATCATGTACAAGAACATGTACACGGACGAGAAGAAGAACGAGAACAAGAACAGGAACGAAAACAAAACCAAGAACGAGAACAAGAACATGAAGGAGAAGGAGATCGAGAACACGAACACGATCCAGAACATGAACACGACTAAAAACATGAACGGAAACGGGAACGAGATCGAGAACAAGGACAAGAACGAAACCGAGAACAAGAACAAAAACATGAACAAGAATAAGATCGAGAACACGGACACGAACATGAACAAGAACACGGACATGAACAGGATTGCGAACAAAAAGGAGAACAAGAACAAGATCAAGAACACGAACAAGAACAAGAACAAGAACAAGAACGGGAACGAGATCAAGAACACGAACAAGAACAAAACCGAAAACAATAACAAGAACATGAACGAGAACGGGATCGAGAACGCGGACACGAACACGAACAAGAACAGGAACAAGAATACTAACAAGAACAAGAACATGAACAAGAACACGGACATGATCAAGAACAAGTACAAGAACCTGTACACGAACGAGAACATGAACGAATACAAGAACAAGAACAGGAACAAAAACAAGAACACGACGGGAACAAGAAGAAGTAGAAGAATATGCACACGAAAGACAACATAATCGAAAACGAGAACATGAACGAGAACAAGATCAAGAACACGGACACGAACAAGAGCCAGAATAAGAACTTAAACATGTACGTGAACGATAATACGAATGAGAACATGAACAGGAACAAGAACGAAACACGAAACAGAACAAGAACACGAACAAGAACAAGACCGAGCACAAGAACATGTACACGAACGAAAAAAAGAACGAGAACATGAACGAAAACGAGAACAGAAACATGAACGGGAACAAGATCGAGAACACGGACACGAACAAGAACAAGAACACGGACTCGAACGGGATTGCGAACAAAAACGAGAACAAGAACAAGAACATGAACACGAACAAAGACAAGAACTCAAACACGAACAGAAACAAGAACGTGAACATGTACACGAACAAAAACAAGAACCAGAACATGAACGAGAACAAGAACAAGAACAAGAACACGCTCAAGGACACGAACAAGAACAAGAACGCGAACGAGAACAGAGAGAAGTACAAGAACATGAACTCGAACGAGAACATGAACGAGAACAAGAACAAAAACACGGACACGAGCAAGAACAAGAACACGAACACGAACAGGATTGCGAACACAAACAAGAACAAGAACAAGAACACGAACAAGAACAAAAACTCGAACAAGAACAAGCACAAGAACCTGACGGGAACAAGAAGAAGTATAAGAATATGCACACGAACGACAACATAATCGAAAACGAGAACACGAACAGGAACAAGAACAAGCACATGTACACGAACAAGAACAAGAACAAGAACATGAACAAGAACAAGAACAAGAACATGTACAAGACGAGTACGCGGACGAAAACAAGAACGAGAACAAGAACAAGAACTAGAACACGAACAACAACAAGAACACAACAAGAACACGAACGAGTACAAATACATGTACACGCACTAGTACAAGAACGTTGACATGAACGAGAACACAAACAAGAACAGGAAGAAGATCAAGAACAAGAACAAGAACACGAACACGATCAAGACCAAGAACAAGTACAAAAACATGTACACGGACAATAACAAGAACGTGAACATAAACGAGACCACGAACAAGATCAGGAAAACGAACAAGCACATGTACACGAACAAGAACAAAAACAAAAACATGAACGCGCACAAGATCCAGAACACGGTCACGAACATGGCCAAAAACAAGTACATGAACACGTACACGAACAAAAACAAGAACAAGAACGTGAACGAGAACAAGATCAAGAACGGGAACGAAAACATGGACGAGACCACGAACAAGAACAGGAAAACGAACAAGCACGTGTCCACGAACAAGAACGAGAACGTTTACATGAACGAGAACGCGGACAAGAACAGGAACAAGAACCAGCGAATGTACACGAACAAAAACAAGGACAAGACCAGGAACAAGAACCAGCAAATGTACACGCACAAAAACAAGGACAAGAGCATAAACGAGAACACAATCCAGAACACGGACACGAACATGACTGAGAGCAAGAAGCAGAAGGCGAACGAGAACAGAAACATGAACGAGAACAAGAACACAAACACGGACACGAACGAGAACAAGAACACGGACACGAATATGATCGAGAACAAGAAAAAGAACATGAACGCGAGCAAGAACATGTACACAAACGAGAACAAGAACACAAACACGGACACGAACGAGAACAAGAACACGGACACGAATATGATCGAGAACAAGAAAAAGAACATGAACGCGAGCAAGAACATGTACACAAACGAGAACATAGACAAGAACGAGAACAAGAACAGGATCAAGAACAAGAACAGGAACGATAACAAGAACACGAACAAGAACACGAGCAAGTACAAGGACATGTACACGAACAAGAACAAGAACGAGAACATGGACGAGAACAAGAACAAGAACAGGAACGCGAACGAGATCGAGCACACGGACCTGAACAAGAACATGCACGAAACACGAACAACAACACGAACAAGAACACGAACAAGTACAAGAACATACACACTGGCTAGAACAAGAAAGTTGACATGAACGAGAACACGAACACGAACAGGAACAAGACCCAGCACATGTACACGAACAAAAACATGAACGAGAATATGAACGAGAACAAGATCAAGAACACGGACACGAACAAGAGCAAGAATAAGAACTCAAACATGTACATGAACGAGAATACGAACACGAACAGGAACAAGACCCAGCACATGTACACGAACAAAAACAAGAACGAGAACATGAACGAGAACAGGACCGAGAACACGATCAAGAACAAGAACAAGAACAAGAACACGAACAAAAACAATAACAAGAACACGAACAAGACCAAGAACAAGTACAAGAACATGTACACGAACAAGAACAAGACCAAAATCAGGAAAATGAACAACTACATGTACACGAACAAGAACAAGAACAAGAACGTGAACGAGAACAAGATCGAGCACACGGACCTGAACAAGAACATGCACAAAAACACGAACAAGAACACGAACAAGTCCAAGAACATACACACGGACTAGAACAAGACCGTTGACATGAACGAGAACACGAACACGAACAGGAACAAGACCCAGCACATGTACACGAACAAAAACATGAACGAGAAAATGAACGAGAACAAGATCAAGAACACGGACACGAACAAGAGCCGGAATAAGAACTTAAACATGTACGTGATCGAGAATACGAATGAGAACATGAACAGGAACAAGAACGAAACACGAAACAGAACAAGAACACGAACAAGAACAAAACCGAGCACACGAACATGTACACGAACGAAAACAAGAACGAGAACATGAACGAGAACAAGAACAGAAACATGAACGGGAACAAGATCGAGAACACGGACACGAACAAGAACAAGAACACGGACTCGAACAGGATTGCGAACAAAAACGAGAACAAGAACAAGAACATGAACACGAACAAAGACAAGAACTCAAACACGAACAGAAACAAGAACGTGAACATGTACACGAACAAAAACAAGAACTAGAACATGAACGAGAACAAGAACAAGAACAAGAACACGCTCAAGGACACGAACAAGAACGAGAACGCGAACGAGAACAGAGACAAGTACAAGAACATGTACTCGAACGAGAACATGAACGAGAACAAGAACAAAAACACGGACACGAGCAAGAACAAGAACACGAACACGAACAGGATTGCGAACACAAACAAGAACAAGAACAAGAACACGAACAAGAGCAAAAACTCGAACAAGAACAAGCACAAGAACATGAACATGTACACGAACAAAAACAAGAACGAGAACATGAACGAGAATAAGAACACGAACAAGAACAGGAACAAGAACGGGAACGGGAACGAGATCAAGAACGAGAACGAATACAAAACCACGAACACGAACAATAACATGAACGAGAACGTGATCGTGAACACGGGCACAAACAAGAACAAGACCAAGAACAAGAACATGTACACGAACATGTACACGAACAAGAACAACAACTAGAACATGGACGGGAACAATAACAAGAATAAGAACACGCTTGAGAACACGAACAAGAACAAGAACGGAGACGGGATCAAGAACACGGACACGAACACGAACGAGAACAGGAACAAGAACATGAACAAAAACAAGAACACGAACAAGAACACGGACAAGATCGAGAACAAGTACAAGAACCTGTACACGAACGAGAACATGAACAAATACAAGAACAAGAACAGGAACAAGAACAAGAACACGACGGCAACAAGAAGAAGTACAAGAATATGCACACGAACGACGACAGATTCGAAAACGAGAACACGAACAGAAACAAGAACAAGCACATGTACACGAACAAGAACACGAACAAGAACATGAACAAGAACAAGAACAAGAACAAGTACAAGACGAGTACACGGACGAGAACAAGAACGAGAACAAGAGCAAGAACAAAAACAAAACCGAGAAAAAGAACGAGAACAAAAACGGGAACCAGATCAAGAACAAGAACCAGAACAAGAACAAGAACATGAACGCGAACGAGATCGAGCACACGGACCTGAACAAGAACGAGAACAAGAACAAGAACTAGAACACGAACAAAAACAAGAACACGACAAGAACACGAACAAGTACAAGAACATGTACACGAACTAGAACAAGAACGTTGACATGAACGAGAACACGAACACGAACAGGACGAAGATCAAGAACAAGAACAAGAACAAGAACACGATCAAGCCAAGAACAAGTACAAAAACATGTACACGGACAATAACAAGAACGTGAACATGAACGAGACCACGAACAAGAACAGGAAAACGAACAAGCACATGTGCACGAACAAGAACAAGAACACAAACATGAACGAGAACACGATCCAGAACACGGACGCGAGCATGACTGAGAGCAAGAAGCAGAACGCGAACGAGAACATGAACATGTACCCAGACAAGAACAAGAACGAGAACATGAACAAGACCAAGAACATGAACGGGGAGGAGAACAAAAACGACTGATCAAACAAGAACAAGTACAACAACATGTACACGACCAAAAACGATAACAGAAACAAGAACGAGAACAATAACACAAACACGGACACGAACGAAAATAAAAACACGGACACGAATAGGATCGAGAACAAAAAAAAGGACATGAACGCGAGCAAGAACATGTACACAATCGAGAACATGGACAAGAACAAGAACAAGAACAGGATCAAGAACTAGAACACGAACAAGAACAAGAACACGAACAAGAACACGACCAAGTACAAGAACATGTACACGAACAAGAACAAGAACGAGAACATGGACGAGAACAAGAACAAGAACAGGAACACGACCAAGAACATGAACAAGAACAGGAACGGAAACCAGATCACGAACAAGAACAAGAACATGAACGCGAACGAGATCGAGCACACGGACCTGAACAAGAACATGCACAAGAACACGAACAAGAACACGAACAAGTACAAGAACATATACACGGACTAGAACAAGAACGTTGACATGAACGAGAACACGAACACGAACAGGAACAAGACCCAGCACATGTACACGATCAAAAACAAGAACGAGAACGTGTACCAGAACAAAAACAGAAATACCAACAAAAACACGAACACGAACGAGGACAAAAACGAGTACAAGAACATGTATACGAACGAGAACGAGAACGAGAACATGAACTGGAACAAGTTCACGAACAAGAACAAGAACAATAACAAGAACCCGAACAACAACAAGAACACGAACAAGAACGAGAAAACGAACAAGAAAAAGTACCAGAACATGTACTGTGACGTGGTGAATAGTACCCCGTCGTGACCGACTCCTCCGGACCACGGAACGACCTATTTCCATTAATTAACTATTACCCCATTGACGAGAAGTCACTTCCCTTTAGGTTAAGCACCGCTCAATTTTCCATGATTCAGGGTTAGAAAATTAAGGATACTTTTTTATGACGATTTGGTATGATTTTATTTGTTCAACGGCTCGGAACCACTGACTACGACTGTATGATTTCGGAAACGAGCGCTCGGATTCTACCCATCCAGTCAGCCGGCTAGACTCCAGCTCCAAGCCGGGCCCAGGCCATCAGCTGGGAGCAGCGGCGTTCAACCCCAACCATACCTAACTATCCACAAGGATGACGACATAACGTAAACGGGGGATTCCCCTTTTTCTCTACCGTTGGATCCACCCTGCTCGCCTTGAAGCTAACCTAACGAACGTGGTGTAAAAGACCTTCCTAAAAATTCTGTGGGAAAGAAGAACGCGAGGGAACAGAGGACTCAACTTTGAACGGTCCCAGAAAAATTAGCTGGTCCGGTATAGAACTTTTAATTATTCGGAAGTAATACTGAACAATTCTTTCCAGTATTGGACTAAATAATGTTGGGTGTGTGGTTAACCGGAACTAATCATCACCGTGCTGATAAAACCGGCGGGGTAAAGAACGAAATCTACGTGTTCGCCCCCTAAACTACCGTACCCTCGTGCCCTGTTTACTTCCCCATTACCGCCACCTAAGACTCCGATTTAAAACTAATGATCCAGATCTTCGAAGTATTGTCGCCATCGGACGGGAAGCTATTGAACCCCTTAGCCCCATTGAAGCTGGGAATGTCGCCGAGACGATCGAGAATCGATTGTCACATACTTCCGCCACTTCCGGAAAATCGTAGTTCAAAGACACTTCTCGTCAGGACCTCCGTGCTCACAGACGTGGTTTGTCGCTCGCGAGCCTATATTTAAAACAGAAGAAAAACAAAAACAAAATAAACTGTGGTTATAACAGTGTGATTCCCGGTACTGCTTATTAAGGTAAGCTTTCGCACCTCGGCACACGAATTCCGACCTTTTATAAACTTCAATAGTGTTCGTGGTAGGGCGTCATACAGTAAAAGAGACGCGTAGTTCTTCCGGCAGGTCTTCGTGTTGGGAGAGCGTTTACCTATTGTTGTGGAGTTGTGTGCCCCTGTTTAAAGATCGTTGCTATAACGAAGGTTTATACCTTCTCAGTAATTTTAAGGATCCGTGAGGTAGAAAGCCCTCTCGCCCCCGTTGTCCCTCGATCTTCAATCGGGGCGAGCCCCTACCTACCCCCCCCCCCCCCCCCCCCCCTCCCTTATGGACTTTCCTGGTTTCTTGTCTAACTACTAGACTGGTTTCCTGGGTAAAGAAGGTTCAGGCCTTCTTGGAATCACTCCCCCCTAAGTTGTCATACCTAATTTTAGGTTTTATTGATGGTTAATAATTGTTAAAATAAGGTTTCATGGAAAATTGAGCGTTCCGGTGAATATCGCCGACACCTCAGGTCATAGGGATAATATTGGGTTGCCCCTTCATCTTATTTGTACCCTTATCCTTGCATTAAGTGTGTTGTTTTAGCCTACCTTTACGTGGTGGCATAGTGCGTCGTAGATTTAAGGTGCCCCCCCCCCCCCCCCTGCCCCGTCGATACATTGTAACTATTTCGATACCGCTCCTTCGTTCTCCAAACCCCCAATTGTGTACGCGCAGCGCCCTGCGCGGTTATTTGAAGTTATAGTGGTGCGTCGTGAACGGCGCCTATCGTTTTCCCCTTTTATTTGTCCGGTTCCGCGGTTCTCATTTCATTGTTTTTAGTTCTATTTCTTGTACCCTGGAACCCGGTACCGTCCCCTTGCCCTTTTCGATCCCCGGTGGCATTGAAGACCCTCCGGGTTAGAAATTCAATTCCGTTCCCCTTGAGCTTTACTAATTATAGTTTGTTGTAAGTTACGATAAGGTGAAGGATTGTTCGTCCCGAATATCATCTCTGTCAGTCGGGGCCCTTGCCAACTGTTTTAAGGCGCTATTCTTTTACTCAGAATAAACCAAACTCTTCACCACATTTCTCTTACATACCTCCCAGTTTTTGTTTATTGGACCTCCCCGCCTCCGACCCACTCCACTCTCCGAGAGCTAAGCCCCGGCCTGCAATTATCACGATTACTTTCGATCTGATTGCGTTGGTTCTTTTTTTTTCCCCCTCACTATTGTCATATCGATCTCGGCGGTTGCTGTTCGGACTTTACGTCTCCTAAATTCCTGGTACGAATGTGCTCCTCGCCGATACTTTTTCGGATTATAAATATTCTGGAGGTCATTGTTGCCCTCATTCTGGTAATCTAGTTGAAAGTCCTCGGGATAATCCCGCTGATCAAAGTGCTCGGAAAATCCCTTGACTCAGAATAGGGGAGAGACCATTCTCGGTACTAATCAGAGTACCTGGCGCCCAAAAACCGGAAAAAGGTCGATACCCTTCTGGATGAATAAGTTCCCGTTCCCGGGTCCAAAATTTTTGTAGACAGGTCGCCGTGGAAACGATCTCGGTCACAGTAAACGAACAAAAACAAGAACGAGAACATGAACGAGAATAGAAACACGAACAAGAACTTGACCACCAACAAGAACAAGAACAAGAACGGGAACGGGAACGAGATCAAGAAGAAGAACAAGAACAAAACCGAGAACAAAAACAAAAACATGAACGAGAACAAGATCGAGAACGCGGACACGAACAAGAACAAGAACACGGACTCGAACAGGATTGCGGACAGAAACGAGAACACGAGCAAGAACAAGAACACGAACACGAACAGGATTGCGAACAAAAACAAGAACAAGAACAAGAACATGAACAAGAACAAAAACTCGAACAAGAACAAGCACAAGAACATGAACATGTACACGAACAAGAACAAGAACGAGAACATGAACGAGAATAAGAACACGAACAAGAACAGGAACAAGAACGGGAACGGGAACGAGATCAAGAACGAGAACGAATACAAAACCGCGAACAAGAACAATAACATGAACGAGAACGTGATTGAAAAAACGGGCACAAACAAGAACAAAAACAAGAACAAGAACATGTACACGAACCAGAACGAGAACAATAACAAAAACAATAACAACAACAAAACCGAGAACAAGAACGAAAACATGAACAAGAATATCAACACAAACAAGAACACGACAGAAACAAAAAGAAGCACAAGAACATGTACACGAACGAGAACATGAACAAGAACGAGAACGAGAACAGGAACACGAACAAGCACATGTACACGAACAAGAACAAGAACATGAACATGAACGAGAACAAGAACAAGAACATGTACTCGGATAAGAACAAGAACATGAACATGAACGAGAACAAGAACAAGAACATGTACACGAACAAGAACAAGAAGGAGAACATGAACGAGAATAAGAACACGAACAAGAACACGACCAAGAACAAGAACGTGAACAAGAACGGGAACGTGAACGAGATTAAGAACGAGAACGAGAACAAAACCGAGAACCAGAACAAAAACATGAACGAGAAAGAGATCGAGAACACAGGCACGGACAAGAACAAGAACAAGAACCTGTACACGAACCAGAACGTAAACGAGAATCTGTACAAGAACAAGAACATGAACGAGAACAAAAACAAAAACAAGAACAAGGACACGAACAAGAACAAGAACGAGAACAGGAACAAGAAAAAGTTCACGAACATCTACAAAAACAAGAACACGAACGAGAACAGAAACATGAACGAGAACAAGATCGTAAACACGGACACGAACAAGAACAAGAACACGGACACGAACAGGATTGCGAACAAAAACAAGAACAAGAACGAGAACTCGATCAAGAACTTGGACAAGTACATGAACATGTACACGAACAAGAACATGAACGAGAACGAGAACAGGAACAAGAACAAGCACATGTAAACGAACAAGAACAACAACGAGAACATGGACGAGGACACAGACCAGAACAGGACTAAGACCGAGCACATGTACACAAACAACAACAAGAACAGAAACAAGATCGAGAACAAATTTGAGAACACGACCACAAACATGAACGAGAAGAAGATCGAGAACACGGACACGAACAAGAACAAGAAAACGGACTCGAACAGGATTGCGATCAAAAACGAGACCAAGAACAAGAACATGAACACGAACAAAGACAGGAACTTAAACACGAACAGAAACAAGAACGTGAACATGTACACGAACAAGAACAAGAACTAGAACATGAACGAGAACAAGAACAAGAACAAGAACACGCTCAAGGACACGAACAAGAACAAGAACGGGAACGAGATCAAGAACACGGACAAGAACACGACAGAAACGAACAGTAGTAAAAGAACATGTACACGAAAGAGAACACGAACGAGAACAAAATCAAAAACACGAACACGAACGAGACCAAGAAGGAGAACCAGAACATGTACACGAACGGAAACAAGAACGGGTACATGAACAAGAACATAAACAAGAACACGAACACGACCAAGAACACGAACGAGAACAAGAACGCGAACGAGAACAGAGACAAGTACAAGAACATGTACTCGAAGGAGAACATGAACGAGAACAAGAACAAAAACATGGAATCGAGCAAGAACAAGAACACGAACACGAACAGGATTGCGTACAAAAACAAGAACAAGAACAAGAACACGAACAAGAACAAAAACTCGAACAAAAACGAGCACAAGAACATGAACACGAACCAGAACGAAGAAAAGAACAAGAACAAGAACAACAACAAAACCGAGAACATGAACGAAAACATGAACAAGAATATCAACACGAACAAGAATACGACAGAAACAAGAAGAAGTACAAGAACATGTACACGAACAAGAACATGAACAAGAACGAGAACGAGAACAGGAACACGAACGAGCACATGTACACGACCAAGAACAAGAACAAGAACAAGAACATGTACACGAACCAGAACGAGAACGAGAACATGTACAAGAACAAGAACAAGAACGAGAACACGAACAAAAACAAGAACAAGAACACGAGCAAGACCAAGAACGAGAACATGAACGGGAACGGGACAAGATCAAGAACGAGGACAGGAACAGAACCGATAACCAGAACAAAAACATGAACGAGAACGAGATCGAGAACACGGACACGAACAAGAACAAGAGCACGGACTCGAACTGGATTGCGAACAAAAACGAGAATAGTAACAAGAACAAGAACATGAACAAGAACAAGATCTCGAACACGAACAAAAACAAGAACATGAACATGTACATGAACAAGGACAAGAACTAGAACATGATCGAGAACAAGAACAAGAGCAAGAACACGCTCAAGAACAAGAACAAGAACATGAACGGGAACGCAGATCAAGAACACGAACAAGAACACGACAGAAACGAGAAAAAGTACGAGAACATGTACACGAGCGAGAACACGAACGAGAACAAGAACAGGAACAAGAACAAGCACATGTACACGCACAAGAATAAGAACAAGAACATGGACGCGAACACATGCAAGAAGAGGAAAAAGAACAAGCACATGTACACAAACAACAACAAGAACAGAAACATGAACGAGAACAAAATCGAGAACACGAACACGAACGAGGACAGAAACAAGTACGAGAACAAGTACTCGAACGAGAACAAGAACGAGAACATGAACGAGAACAAGAACAAGAACACGGACACGATCAAAAACATGAACGAGAACAAGATCGTGAACACGGACATGAACAAAAACAAGAACAAAAACAATAACAAAAACATGTAAATGAACGAGAACGAGAACGGGTACATGAACAAGAACAAAAACAAGAACACGAACAAGGACTAGAACGCGAACGAGAACAAGAACGAGAAGATGAACTAGAACGAGGAAAACAACACGGACACGAACAAAAACAAGAACATGTACACGAACCAGAACGAGAACATGTACACGAACAAGAACAAAATCGATAACATGAACGTGAACAAGAACAAGAACAGGAACAAGAACAAGCACACGTACACGACCAAGAACAAGAACAAGAACACAGAAGAGAACAGGTTCACGAACACGGACACACACAAGAACACGAACACGAACAAGTACACGAACATGAACGAGAACAAAAACGAGTACCAGAACATGTAATCGAACGTCAACAATAACGAGAACATGAACGAGAACAAGAAGAGTAACAACAACACGAACATTATCGGGCGCACGACCAAGCACATGTACCAGAACAAGAACAACAACATAAACGAGAACAAGATCCAGAACAGGGACACGAACATGAGCAAGGACAATAACTAAAACGCGAACAAGAACAAGAACATGTACGCGAACAAGAATGAAAACGAGAACATTAACGAGACCGAGCCCAAGAACGGGACGGAAACCAGAAACGGAAACAAGAACGAGAACAAGAACGTGGACGAAAACCAGAACACAAACAAGATGGAGAGCGAGAACAAGAATGGAAACACGAACTAAAACAGGATCATGAACAAGACCAAGCACATGAACATGCACACAAACAAAAACAAGAGCGAGAACAAGAACAAGAAAAAGTACACGATTATGTACGTAAACAAGAACAAGAACAAGAACATGAACGAGAATCAGAACACGTCCAAGAACAAGAACAAGAACGAGAACACGAACAAGAACAAGAACAAGTACATAAACATGTACACCAACAAGAACTAGAACTAGAACATGAACGAGAACAAAAACAAGAACAAGAAGACGCTCTTGAACAAGAACACGAACAAGAACGGGAACGAGATCAAGAACACGAACAAGAACAAAACCGAGAACAAGAACAAGAACATGAACGAGAACGAGATCGAGAACACGGACACGAACGAAAACAAGGTCAAGAACAAGAGCACGAACACGAACAAGACCACGAACAAGAACACGGACAAGAACAAGAACAAGTACAAGAACATGTACACGAACGAGAACATGACCGAATACAATAACAAGAACAGGAACGAGAACGAGAACACAACAGAAACAAGAAGAAGTACAAGAACATGCACACAGACGAGAACATGAACGAAAACGAGAACAAGAACGGGAACGAGAACAAGCACATGTACACGAACAAGAACAAGAACAAGAACAAGAACGCGACAGGAACAAGAACAAGTACAAAAACATGTTCATGAACGAGAACATGAACGAGACCGAGAACATGAACAGGATCAAGAACAAGCACATGTACACGAACAAGAACAAGAACATTAGCATGAACGAGAACTAGAACAAGTACAAGTACAGGAACATGTACAGGAACAAGAACAAAAACACGACAGAATCAAGAAGAAGTTCAAGAACATGGACACGAACGAGAACATGAACAGAAAACAAGAACAAGGACAGGAACAAGAACAAGCACATGTACACGAATGAGAACGAGAACAAGAACATGAACAAGAACATGAACACGAACAAGAACACGACAGAATCAAGAAGAAGTCCAAGAACATGTACACGTACGAGAACATGAACGAAAACGAGAACAAGAACAGAAACAAGAACAAGCACATGGACACGAACAAGAACAAGAACATGAACATGAACGCGAACAAGAACAGGAACAAGTACGAGAACATGTACACGATCGAGAACTAGAACGGGAAACAGAACGAGAACAAGAAGAAAACCGAAAACAAGAACAAGAACATGAACGGGAATGAGATCGAGAACACGGACACGAACACGAACATGAACACGAACAAGAACACGACAGGAACAAGACCAAGTACAAGAACATGTACACGAACGAGAACAAGAACGGGAACAAGAACAAGAACAAGATCAAAACCCAGAACAGGAACAAGAACATGAACGAGAATGAGATCGAGAACACGGACACGAACATGAACATGAACACGAACAAGAACATGACAGGAACAAGAACAAGTACAAGAACATGGACACGTACAAGAACATGAACATGAAAAGAACACGAACATGAACAAGAACGCGAACGAGAACAGAAACAAGTACAAATACATGTACTCGAACGAGAATAAGAACGAGAAGATGAACGAAATCAAGAACACGAACACGGGAACTAACAAGAACAAGAACACGAACACGAACAGGATTGCGGACACGAACAAGAACAAGAACTCGAACATGAATGAGAACAAGTACATGAACGTGTACACGAAGAAGAACAAGAACTAGAACATGAACGAGATCAAGAACAAGAACAAAAACACGCTCAAGAACACGAACAAGAACAAGGACGGGAACGAGATCAAGAACACGAACACGAACAAGACCGAGAACAAGAACAAGAACATGAACGAGAACGAGATCGAGAACTCGGACACGAAAAAAAACAAGAACACGAACAAGAACACGAACACGAACAAGAACACGGACAAGAACATGAACGAATACCAGAACAGGAACAGGATCAAGAACAGGAACACGACAGGAGCAAGAAGAAGTACACGAACATGCACACGAACGAGAACCCAAACGAAAACGAGAACGAGAACAGGAACAAGAACAAGCACATGTATACGAACACGAACAAGAACAAGAACATGAACGAGAACAAGAACATGAACGAGTACAAGTACATGTACACGGACGAGAACAAGAACGAGATCGAGAACAAGAACAAAAACAAAACCGAGAACCAGAACAAGAACAAAAACAAAACCGAGAACAAGAACAAGAACATGAACGAGAACGAGATCGAGAACACGGACACGAGCAATAACATGAACACGAACAAGAACATGAACATGAACATGAACAAGAACAAGAACAAGAACGAGTACAAGAACATGTACACGAACAAGAACACGAACGAGAACGAGAAAAGAGCAAGAACAAAACCAAGAACAAGAACAAGAACAAGAACAAGCACACGTACACGAACAAGAACAAGAACACAAAAGAGAACAGGTTTGCGAACACGGTCACAAACAAGAACAAGAAGAAGAACTAGAACATTGTAGGAAACATATACAATGTGAGAAGAACGGGAGCTAGAGGAGGGGTTAATCCCTGCTCTGCGAGAGAGGTCTAAAGATTGGCAAGTTAGTTGGTCTTTATCTGTATATTTAGTAAGATCTAATCGTCGAAGCCGGACGAAAAGTATAAACGTATATTACGAACGTCATCATATTGAATTGCATATCATCTATATTTGGATAAATATATCTCAGCGAATAAAATATTAACTACTCATCAGTAGATTGTATCAAAATACAATATTCATCTACTTGAACAACAATATAAAATGGAACATCACCTGACCACATGAAGACTTAATTGATGAGACCTTATTCAGAAGACGGCATAAATTCAACGAAAATAGACCAAGATAAGACTATGATCCAATTTTAATTTATACACTTTTATTTATACAAAGACGAAGATCTAGACCACAAAAGGTATTTTAATATTATAATGAATGTGAGTATGTGACGATCCCAGATTATTCACATGTTTATTTCATGCCCACCAACACCAATAAATCGCCATAAAATTTTTAATTCATCTTTGGAAACCTAGAATAAGATTATATGTTAAATTAACATCGCTCGTATATGCATACTCGCGATGATACACTATATGTAACTATAGGTATAACCTGTACTTTATTTCATATGCTTATAGGCCGCGTAAACGAGACATAATAAGTGCCTAAACTACTACTACTGGATACACGGGAGACAATGCTGGTTGCATAATGTAAGGAGCCGAGCATACTCACCGCCAGAATATAACCACTATATTATTATATACCTATATATACTTACCGCTTTATACTGACTATGTATCCCTCGAACAGTGGTTCCGAAGTCTATATCTATTTCATTCAAAGCCCCAATATCAGGGAAAATATGCTTTTAATAACCGTACATAGCAATAGAATTACTATAAAATCCAAAGAACAACTAAGCATGCTTGAGCTAATGCTAATGAAAGAAATGTTAGAGTATAATGATCTCGATCCAGGATGGTATACCGACGAGCATACCTTTGTCGAAAGGGAGAATGTAGAAAGAACGTTGGGAGCACGAGACGGGGCATATTCAGTAAACGATATATTCATTGTAGAGTCTGGGGACGCTGTATTTGTCCGCCTCACGACCAATTCAAGGTGTGATATACTAGAATGGAATATGTCAAGAAGATGTGGAAATCCTGGATACGAAGTAAATTCAGAAAGATCTTGAAGTAGCATTGCCATGTGATGTAAGAATGAATCGTAGTTGGTCGGTGACGTGTAAGAGAAGTATTTGTGTAACTGATATTATCAAAGAGCGCCAAACCAAGTGCCGCCTTACGACGCACTTGCTTTGACCAGGGTTGTTTTCGCCGCTGCACGACCACCTGCGAGTGATTCATGAAAGAATATATAATATTGCAAGACTAAACATTATAAAATGCTTTAACCCCTTAGAAGTAAGACCGCATATAAAAGAATACGTTACGAATATACTCGTGACTGTAGGAATAAATATTAAGCTTTATAAACGAGATAATAATAAGGCAAAGAATATTTATCGTTCTGTAAGATTAAATATTAAGTGCAGCTGCACGGATGTGACGCAGTACTTTTCACTAAAAGAATTAAGAACGATAAATAGTCGGTAATATAATATATCTAAGAGAGGCGCACTTGTGGACCTGCAGTCGGGAAGCAAGTCTAGCCATAACATAAGATAAGAATGCAGCTGCGCCCGCGACAATAACAAGAGCCGGTAAACCCCCGGTCGGCAATGAGAAAGGAATTTGAAACATAAGCAATAGCGACTCCGCGTGGACGCTTACCGTGGGACGAACGCGACCCCCACCATAAGGCCTTCTGCACGCGCACGCGCATAGCTACTTTTTATCCCCACTGAACGCAACTTCATGCGCTAACAAAACTAGCTGATCGCGACTGGAAACTTCAGTGTGACTTGCCCGCTATATTAGTACAGTGTGTCTTGACCAGCAGTAGAATCAGTAGGATCTTAGCCTGCGGAAGGCAGCGAGATATACCTATCTTGAATTTAAGTCTTAGGAAGTAACTTCAAACATTAAAACGAACCTGGTTCAAACTTGTTAAAAGACTTCGTGACCTCTAAAGAATAACCACGTTGATTTTAATAAGGCAAGCCCTCCGCGTTATAGTAGTATTACAATCAACGAAACTCACTACGAAACGAGAACATACCGGTTGTAAGTAGATATAGCAAAAGACTTGAAACTTAGCTTCACGGAATTCTAAACGTTCGGGTTTCAGTAATATTATTTGGCGCGTCCTATTCAACTCAAATACGAGTTCAAAATCCTTTTTCAAGCTAAAGCATTCTAACAATTAACTCATACTTATATAATATTGTAATCAACATTATAAATAATCAAGCAACTATATTCATAACTGTTTAAATAAATCTTATAATCTCTTTCCACGACTACCAATTCTCTACCTTAAGACAAGCATCAAAGTAAGTACTTCTTCGATCATCTACCCTCATAACCTACCTTCTCAACCAATTCCTGTTATTAATTAAGCGGGTACACGAGCTTACATTGGATTCAAGTTCCTTGAGGACTGCTCGAATACAAAGCTGTCAACCTGTCTGGTTAATATCCATCACTCAGTAGTATAAAGAACTGTAGCAAGCTACAACCCTATGGTAAAGCTGCATAGTTTGGAATACTCCGACTCCTTTCAATAAGATACTGCTATTGGTCATTGGCTGTTATTCGGAGCGAGTTCCAAGAGGACTGCCCACTAATAAGCTGTACTAGTAAGCTGTCTTATACACCTTTTTGGTTATGTAGATGACCGACGTTGATCCGAAGAAAATTAAGAAATCAAGAAGAAGCAAGAAGATAATTGTTACTAAAACCGGGAAACGTATTGAAGCTACGCGAAGAGCAGGCAAAGCCTATAGAGATAAAATAGCTAAACTTTTAGAAAGAGAAGAGCGAGCACAAGCTAACGCTTTGTTCCAGCCTACTGTGGTTTCGGAACCTCCCTTTTCTCCATTAAATCAAGACGCGTTCGATTCATTTATTCCCCGAAACTTTGCAGAACACGTTCCAATTGACACAGCTTACGAGCAATTCAATCCAGTTAGTAACCTGCCAGAATATATAACAATTCAGAAAGCTATTGTGAAAACCGGTAATCTGTATACCGAAGACGTTATCGAGACACGCTACACTCGCGTGCAGTATTCTTCAGAAGAACAAGAAGGAAGGAGGCCCCAATCACCGAGGGTCATTGAAATCATCGATCTTTGATCAACCGCTACACGCAGGAGACGCTCCGTTTACAACCCCCTAAACCCTCTACGCCCTGGAGCAACATTTAAGGTAAGGAGAAATAACAGTTCATATATTAGAAACGCCGTTTTAATCCATTTTCGATCAATACAAAGAATCCTAAATTCTTGTCTGAGGGAGCCTCTCAGTTCACCGGGTTCAGTGGATTGCCAAATTGAGGGGCGATGTTAGATAGCCAGAGTGTGTAGTATCGGAGAACTTCAGTCAAGCTTGCTGTCATCCTTGACAGAACCGATCCGTCGACCTCTCTGGACCGAGTTGTGAATCTGGAAAGCAAATTGAGATTATTAGTGGATTATTCTTCTAATAATTACCTTTCGTAGACGTGGCTCGCGACAAGTAATGAATGAATGCGCCACGAAATTCAAAATTAATGAATTAATGAAAAATTTAATGAACGAAATAAATCATAGAGGCAAAAACGATCTCAGTAATTATTCATTGAATATTTTCCAAAAATCATAGAAGGAAAGATTCATTATATTCAGCTAAAATTTATTAGATCCGTTACAACATGTACATGAACGAGAACAAGAACGAGAAAATGAAAAAGAACACGGACAAGAACACGGACAAGTACCAGAACATGAACGAGAACAAAAACGAGTACCAGAACATGTAAACGAAAATCAACAATAACGAGAACATGGACGAGAACAAGAAGAGTAAAAACGACACGAACAATATCAGGCGCACGACCAAGCACATGTACCAGAACAAGAACTAAAACATAAACGAGAACAAGAACAAGAACATGAACAAAAATGAGATCGAGAACACGGACACGAACAAGGACATGAACACGAACAAGAACACGACAGGAACAAGAACAAGGACAAGAACATGTACACGAACGAGAAGATGACCGAGAACAAGAACAGGAACCAGAACAAGAACAAGCACATGGACACGAACAAAAACAAGAACGGATACATGAACGAGAACAACATCGAGAAGACGAACAGAAACACGAACAAGAAGGAGAACTAGAACATGTACACGAACGGAAACAAGAACGGATACATGAACGAGAGCAAAAACAAGAACACGAACATGAACAAGAACACGAACAAGAACAAAAACACGAATGAGAACAGAAAAAAGTACAAGAACATGTACTCGAACGAGAACACGAACGGGAACAGGACCATGAACAAGAACAGGCACATGAACATGTACACGAACAAGAACAAGAACGAGAACATGAACGAGACCACGAACAATAGCAGGAAAAAAAACAAGCACATGTAGACAAACAACAACGAGGATACAAACATGAACGAGAACGAGATCAAGAACGAAAACAAGAACACGAACACGAACAAGAACAAGAACGAGAACAAGATCAAGAAAAAGTACAAGAACATGTACACAAACAAGAACAAGAACGAGAACATGAACGAGAATAAGAACTCGAAAAAGAACACGATTAGGAACAATAACAAGAACAAGAACAAAAACGGGAACACGAACGAGATCACGAACAAGAACAATAACGAAACCGAGAAGAAGAACAAAAACATGAACGAGAACGAGATCGAAAACAAGAACAAGAACAAGAATGAGAACAAGAACGATAACATGAACGAGAACAACATCAAGAACACGAACAAGATCGAGAACACGGACACGAACGAGAACACGAACACGAACTCGAACAGGATTGCGAACAAAAACGAGAACAAGAACAAGAACATGAACACGAACAAAGACAAGAAATCAAACACGAACAGAAACAAGAACGTGAACATGTACACGAACAAGAACAAGAACTAGAACATGAACGAGAACAAGAACAAGAACAAAAACACGCTCCAGGACACGAACAAGAACAAGAACGGGAACGAGATCAAGAGCACGAACAAGAACACGACAGAAACGAACAGAAGTAAAAGAACATGTACACGAACGAGAACACGAACGAGAACAAAATCAAGAACATAAACACGAACGAGACCAAGAAGGAGAACCAGAACATGTACACGAACGGAAACAAGAACGGGTACATGAACAAGAACAAAAACAAGAACACGAACCAGAACGAGAACGAGAACAAGAAGAAGAACAAAAACAAAACCAAGAACAAGAACAAGAACACAAACGAAACCGAGAACAAGAACAAAAGCATGAACGAGAACGAGATCGAAAACAAGAACATGAACAAGAATGAGAACAAGAACGATAACGTGAACGAGAACAACATCAAGAACAGGAACAAGAACAAGCACACGTACACGAACGAGAAGAAGAACACAAAATAGAACAGGTTCGCGAAAACGGACGCAGACAAGAACACGAACAAGTACGAGAACATGAACGAGAACAAAAACGAGTACCAGAACATGTAAACGAACGTCAACAATAACGAGAACACGGACGAGAACAAGAATAGTAGAAACAACACGAACAATATCAGGCGCACGACCAAGCACATGTACCAGAACAGGAACTAAAACATAAACGAGAACAAGATCCATTACAGGGACACGAACATGACCAAGAACAAGAACTGGAACGTGAACAAGAACAAGAACAAGTACGCGAACAAGAATGAAAACGAGAACATGAACGAGACCGAGAACAAGAATGGGACGGAAAACAGAAACGGAAGCAAGACCGAGAACAAGAACGAGGACGGATACCAGAACACAAACAAGATAAAGAGCGAGAACAAGAATGGAAACACAAACTAAAACAGGATCATAAACAAGACCAAGCACATGAACATGCACACGAATAAGAACCAGAGCGAGAACAAGAACAAGAAAAAGTACAAGACCATGTACATAAACAAGAACAAGAACGAGAACATGAACGAGAATAAGAACACGATCAAGACCAAGAACAAGTACAAAAACATGTACACGGACAATAACAAGAACGTGAACATGAACGAGACCACGAACAAGAACAGGAAAACGAACGAGCACATGTGCATGAACAAGAACAAGAACAAAAACATGAACGAGCACAAGATCCAGAACACGGTCACGAACATGTCCAAAACCAAGTACAAGAACAGGTACACGAACAAAAACAGGAACAAGAACGTGAACGAAAACAAGATCGAGAACACGAACACGAACAAGAACAAGAACACGAACAAGAACAAGAACACGAAAAAGAACACGAACAAGTACAAGAACATGTACACGAACAAGAACAAGAACAAAAAAACGAACATGCACAGAATCAAGAATGGAAACACGAAACAGAACGAGAACACGAACAAGAACAAAACTGAGTACAAGAACATGTACACGAACCAAAACATGAACAAGAACATGAACGAGAACAAGAACAAAAACATGAACGAGAATAAGAACACGACCAAGAACAAGAAGAAGAACGAGAACACTAACAAGAACAAGAACGGGAACGGGAACGAGATCAAGACCAAGATCAAGATCAAAAACTCGAACAAGAACAAGAACAAGTACATGAACATGTACACGAACAAGAACCAGAACGTTGACATGAACGAAAACACAAACAAGAACAGGAAGAAGATCAAGAACAAGAACAAGAACAAGAACACGATCAAGACCAAGAACAAGGACAAAAATATGTACACGGACAATAACAAGAACGTGAACATGAACGAGACCACGAACAAGAACAGGAAAACGAACAAGCACATGTACACGAACAAGAACAAGAACAAAAACATGAACGAGCACAAGATCCAGAACACGGTCACGAACATGGCCAAAACCAAGTACATGAACACGTACACGAACAAAAACAAGAACAAGAACGTGAACGAGAACAAGATCAAGAACGGGAACGAAAACATGGACGAGAACACGAAAAAGAACAGGAAAACAAACAAGCACATGTACACGAACAAGAACGAGAACAAAAACTAGAACGCGCACAAGATCCGGAACACGGTCACGAACATGAACAAAACCGAGTACAAGAACACGTACACGAACGAAAACAAGAACAAGAACGTGAACGAGAACAAGATCGAGAACACGAACAAAAACAAGAACAAGAACAAGATCCAGAACAAGAACAAGAACACGGACGATGAACAAGAACACGAACAAGCACAAGAACATGTACACGAACAAGAACGAGAACGTTTACATGAACGAGAACAAGGACAAGAACAGGAACAAGAACCAGCGAATGTACACGAACAAAAACAAGGACAAGACCAGGAACAAGAACCAGCAAATGTACACGAACGAAAACAAGGACAAGAACATGAACAAGAACACGATCCAGAGCACGGACACGAACATGACCGAGAGCAAGAAGCAGAACGCGAACGAGAACAATAACATGTACCCGGACAAGAACACGAACGAGAACATGAACAAGACCAAGAACACGACCGGCGAGAAGAACGAAAACGACTGATAAAACGAGAACAAGTACAACAACATGTACACGAACAATAACGATAACAGAAACATGAACGAGAAAAAGAACACAAACACGGACACGAACGAGAACAAGAACACGCACACGAATAGGATCGAGAACAAGAAATAGAACATGAAAGCGAGCACGAACATGTACACAAACGAAAACATGGACAAGAACAAGAACAAGAACAGGATCATGAACAAGAACAGGAACAAAAACAAAAACACGAACAAGAACACGAACAAGTACAAGAACATGTACACGAACAAGAAAAAAAACGAGAACATGGACGAGAACAAGAACAAGAACAGGAACACGACCAAGAACAAGAACAAGAACAGGAACGGGAATCACATCACGAACAAGAACAAGAACATGAACGCGAACGAGATCGAGCACACGGACCTGAACAAGAACATGCACAAAAACACGAACAAGAACACGAACAAGAACACGAACAAGTACAAGAACATACACACGGAATAGAACAAGATCGTTGACATGACCGAGGACACGAACACGAACAGGAACAAGACCCAGCACATGTACACGAACAAAAACAAGAACGAGAACACGAACGAGAACAAGATCAAGAACACGGACACGAACAAGAGCAAGAAGAAGAACTCAAACATGTACATGAACGAGAATACGAACGAGAACATGAACAGCAAAAAGAACGAAAACACGACACAGAACAAAAACACGAACAAGAACAAAACCGAGCACAATAACATGTACACGAACGAAAACAAGAACGAGAACATGAACGAGAACAGGTTCGAGAACACGAACGAGAACAAGAACAAGAACAAGAACAAGAACACGAACAAGAACAAGAAGAAGAATACGAACAAGACCAAGAACAAGTACAAGAACATGTACACGAACAAGAACAAGAACAAGAACAGGAAAATGAACAACTACATGTACACGAACAAGAACAAGAACAAGAACGTGAACGAGAACAAGATCGAAAACACGGGCACGAACCAGAACAGATAGGAGAACGATAACGAGAATATGTACACGAGCGAGAACGTGAACGAGAACATGAACAAGAACACGAACAAGTACAAGAACATGTACACGAACTAGAACAAGAACGTTGACATGAACGAGAACACGAACACGAACAGGAAAAAGATCAAGATCAAGAACAAGAACAAGGACACGATCAAACCAAGAACAAGTACAAAAACATGTACTCGAACGAGAACATGAACGAGAACAAGAACAAAAACACGGACACGAGCAAGAACAAGAACACGAACACGAACAGGATTGCGAACACAAACAAGAACAAGAACAAGAACACGAACAAGAACAAAAACTCGAACAAGAACAAGCACAAGAATATGAACATGTACACGAACAAAAACAAGAACGAGAACATGAACGAAAATAAGAACACGAACAAGAACACGAACAAGAACGGGAACGGGAACGAGATCATGAACGAGAACGAATACAAAACCACAAACACGAACAATAACATGAACGAGAACGTGATCGTGAACACGGGCACAAACAAGAACAAGACCAAGAACAAGAACATGTACACGAACCAGAACGAGAACAAGAACATGAACAAGAACACCAACGAAACCGAGAACAAGAACAAAAACATGATCGAAAACGAGATCGAAAACGAGATCGCGGACAAGAACAAGATCACGAACGCGAACGAGAACAGAAACAAGCAAAACAGAACAAGAAAAAGAACATGTACTCGAACGAGAACAAGAACGAAAACATGATGGAGAACAACAACAAGAACACGGTTACGAACAAGAACAAGAACACGAACACGAACAGGATTTCGAACAAAAACGAGAACACGAACAAAAACAAGAACTCGAACGAAAACAAGCACAAGTACATGGACATATACACGAACAAGAACAAGAACATCAACGGGAATGAGATCAAGAACAAGAACAAGAACGAAACCGAGAACGCGAACAAAAACAAGAACAAGAATAAGATCAAGAACACGGACACGAACATGAACAAGAACACGAAAATGAACAGGATTGCGAACAAGAAGAAGAACAAAAACAAGATCGAGAACACGATCAAGAACAAGAACTCGAACAAGAACAATAACAAGTACACGAACATGTACACGAACAAGAACAGCAACTAGAACATGAACGGGAACAATAACAAGAACGGAGACGGGATCAAGAACACGGACACGAACACGAACGAGAACAGGAACAAGAACACGAACAAAAACAAGAACACGAACAAGAACA
This sequence comes from Phymatocera aterrima, assembly GCA_963170745.1. Taxonomy (NCBI): domain Eukaryota; kingdom Metazoa; phylum Arthropoda; class Insecta; order Hymenoptera; family Tenthredinidae; genus Phymatocera; species Phymatocera aterrima. The sequence goes on along the minus strand of OY720669.1, from coordinate 97,826 downwards.
CGGACAAGATCGAGAACAAGTACAAGAACCTGTACACGAACGAGAACATGAACAAATACAAGAACAAGAACAGGAACAAGAACAAGAACACGACGGGAACAAGAAGAAGTACAAGAATATGCAAACGAACGACGACAGATTCGAAAACGAGAACACGAACAGAAACAAGAACAAGCACATGTACACGAACAAGAACAAGAACAAGAACATGAACAAGAACAAGAACAAGAACAAGTACAAGACAAGTACACGGACGAGAACAAGAACGAGAACAAGAGCAAGAACTAGAACACGAACAAGAACAAGAACACGACAAGAAGACGAACAAGTACTAGAACATGTACACGAACTAGAACAAGAACGGTGACATGAACGAGAACACGAACACGAACAGGACGAAGATCAAGAACACGAACAAGAACAAGAACACGATCAAGCCACGAACAAGTACAAAAACATGTACACGGACAATAACAAGAACGTGAACATGAACGAGAATACGATCAAGATCAGGAACAAGAACCAGCACATGTACACCAACAGGAACGAGAACAAGACCATGAACGAGAACAAGATCGAGAACTCGAAAACCAACAGGAACAAAAACAAGAACGAGAACGAGAATATGTACCTGAGCGAGAACGAGAACGAGAACATGAACAGGAACAAGCACAAGAACAAGTACACAAACAATAACAAGAACGAGAACATGGACGAGAACGAGAACACGAACAAGAACAGGAAAACGTACAAGTACGTGTAAAGGAACAAGAACAAGAACAAAAAAATTAACGAGAAAAAGATCGAGAACACGGACACGCACAAGAACAAGACGAAAAACTAGATCATCTGGACGAACGAGAACAAGAATGGCTTGATGAACAAAATCAAAAACAAGAACACGGACAAGAACACAAACATCAACAAGAACAAGTACGAGAACATGTACATGGGCGGGAACAAGAACGAGAAAATGAGCAAGAACAAGAACAAAAACAATAACAAAAACACGAACAAGAACAAGGAGACGTTCACGAACAAAAACAAGTAAGAGACTATGTACACGAACGAGAACATGAACGAAAACAAGAACAGGAATAGGAACATGAACAAGCACATGTACACGAACAAGAACGTGGACAAAAACACAAACAAAAAGAAGAACAAGTACAAGAACGTGTACACGAACTAGAACAAGAACGAGAACATGAACGAGAACAAGAACATGAACAGGAACAGACACAACCACATATACACCAAGAAAAACAAGGACAAGAACACGAACAAGACGACGAACATGGACAATAACAAGAACAAGAACACGAACAAGGACGAGAACACGAACAAGAACAAGAACAGAAACACGAACGGGATTGCGAACAAAGACAGGAACAAGAACAAGTACACGAACGAGAACAAGAACAGAAAGATGTGAGGGAACAAGTACAAAAACAGCAACAAGAACGAGCACATGTGCACAAAACCGAACAACCACAAGGACATGAACGAGAAAAAGATCGAGAACACGGATACGATCAAAAACAGGAACGTGAACGAGAACGAGAATATGTACACGAGCGAGAGCGAGACCGAGACCAAGAACAAGAACAAGAACAAGAATAAGAACAAGAACAAGAACGAGAACAAGAACAAGAACACTAACAAGAACACGACCAATAACATGAATGATAACAGGAACGAGAACAAGAACAAGAACAGGAACAAGAACGAGCACATGAACAAAAACAGAAACAAGAACACGAACAAGAACATGTACGCGACCAAGAAAAAGAACACAAACACGAAGAGGATTGCGAACAAAAACAAGAACAAGAACAAGAACGAGAACACGAACACGAGCGAGAACAAAATCAAGAACACGGACGAGAACAAGAACGAGAACAAGTACAAGAACATGTACACGAACAAGAACATGAACATGAACATGAACAAGAACAGGAACATGACCAAGAACAAGAACAAAAACAAAAACGCAAACCAGATCAAGAACAAGAACCAGGACAAGAACAAGGACATGAACGCGAACGAGATCGAGAACACGGACCTGAACAAGAACAAGAACAAGAACAAGAACAAGAACAAGAACAAGAACAAGGACACGAACAAGAACACGAACAAGTACAAGAACATGTACACGGACAAGAACAAGAACGATGACATGAACAAGAACACGAACAAGAACCAGCACATGTGCACGAACAAAAACAAAAACGAGAACATGAACAAGAACAAGAACAAGAACACGAACAAGAACAAGGACACGAACAAGAACATGAACAAGTACAAGAACATGTACACGGACAAGAACAAGAACGTTGACATGAACAAGAACACGAACAAGAACCAGCACATGTGCACGAACAAAAACAAAACCGAGAACATAAACACGAACAAGAACAAGAACAAGTACAAGAACATGTACACGGACAAGAACAAGAACGTTGACATGAACAGGAACACGAACAAGGCCCAGCACACGTGCACGAACAAAAACAAAAACGAGAACATAAACACGAACAAGGCCCAGCACATGTGCACGAACAAAAACAAAAACGAGAACATAAACACGAACAAGAACACGAACACAAACAAGAACGAGGAAATGTACGTGAACAAGTCCGCGGACAGGAACAAGAACGAGAACAAGAATGAGAGCACGGACACGAACAGAAACAAGGAAAAGAACTAGAACATGTACCCGAACGAGAACAAGAACGAGAACATGAACAAGAACAAGAACGAGAACACGAACGAGAACGAAAACATGAACGAGAACACGAACAAGAACCAGCACATGTGCACGAACAAAAACAAAAACAAGAACATGAACGAGAACAAAATCAAGAACACAGACACGAACGAGAGCAAAGAGAAGAACTCAAACATGTACATGAACGAGAATACGAACGAGAGCATGAACAGGAACAAGAACGATAACACGGAACAGAACAATAACACGAACACGAACAAAACCGAGTACAAAAACATGTACACGAATGGGAACAAGAACGAGAACATGAACGAGAACAAAATCAAGAACACGAACATGTACACGAACAAGCACATAGACAAGAACAAGGACACGAACAGGATCAAGAACAAGAACACGAACACGAACCAGAACAAGAACAAGAACGTTGACATGAACAAGAACACGAACAAGAACCAGCACATGTGCACGAACAAAAACAAAAAACAAGAACATGAACGAGAACACAATCAAGAACACAGACACGAACGAGAGCAAAGAGAAGAACTCAAACATGTACATGAACGAGAATACGAACGAGAGCATGAACAGGAACAAGAACGATAACACGAAACAGAACAATAACACGAACACGAACAAAAACGAAAACAAAAACATGTACACGAACGAGAACAAGAACGAGAACATGAACGAAAACAAAATCAAGACCACGAACATGTACATGGACGAGACTAAGGCCAAGAACAGGATCAAGAACAAGGCCACGAACACGAACAAGAACACGAACAAGCACGAGAACGGGAACATGAACGAGAACAAGAACAAGAACACGAACAAGTACCCGAACATGAACACGAACAAGAACAAGAACGAGAACAAGACCACGAACAAGAACAAGAACATGAACATGAACAGGAACAAGAACGTAACACGGAACAGAACAAGAACACGAACAAGAACAAAACCGAGTACAAGAACATGTACACGCACAAGAATAAGAACGAGAACATGAACGCGAACAAGATCAACAAGGAGAACGAGAACAAGAACAAGATCAAGAACAAGAACAAGAACGAGAACACGATCGAGAACAAGAACACGAACAAGAACACGAACACGAACAAGAACACGAACAAGTACAAGAACATGTACGCGAACAAGAACGAGAACGGTAACATGAACTAGAACAAGAACGAGAACACGAACACGAACACGAACAAGAACAGGAAAATGTAAGGGATCAAGTACACGAACAGGAACAAGAACGAGAACATGAACGAAAACAAAATCAAGAACACGAACATGTACACGAACAAGCACATGGACAAGACTAAGGACAAGAACAGGATCAAGAACAAGGCCACGAACACGAAAAAGAACACGAACAAGAACGAGAACGGGAACATAAACGAGAACAAGAACAAGAACACGAACGAGAACAAGAACAAGAACACTAACAAGAACACGAACAAGAACGAGAACGGGAACATGAACGAGAACAAGAACATGAACAAGAACGAGAAGACGAGCAAAAACACTAACAAGAACACGACCAATAACATGAATGATAACAGGAACGAGAACAAGAACAAGAACAGAAACAAGAACGAGCACATGAACAAAAACAAGAACAAGAACACGAACAAGAACATGTACGCGACCAAGAAAAAGAACACAAACACGAAGAGGATTGCGAACAAAAACAAGAACAAGAACACGAACGAGAACACGAACACGAACGAGAACAAGATCAAGAACACGAACGAGAACAAGAACGAGAACAAGTACAAGAACATGTACACGAACAAGAACATGAACACGAACATGAACAAGAACAGGAACATGACCAAAAACAAGAACAAAAACAAAAACGCAAACCAGATCAAGAACAAGAACCAGGGCAAGAACAAGGACATGAACGCGAACGAGATCGAGAACACGGACCTGAACAAGAACAAGAACAAGAACAAGAACAAGAACACGAAAAAGAACAAGGACACGAACAAGAACAAGAACAAGTACAAGAACACGAAAAAGAACAAGGACACGAACAAGAACAAGAACAAGTACAAGAACATGTACACGGACAAGAACAAGAACGTTCACATGAACAAGAACACGAACAAGAACCAGCACATGTGCACGAACAAAAACAAAAACGAGAACATATACACGAACAAGAACAAGAACAAGTACAAGAACATGTACACGGACAAGAACAAGAACGTTGACTTGAACAAGAACACGAACAAGGCCCAGCACACGTGCACGAACAAAAACAAAAACGAGAACATAAACACGAACAAGAACACGAACACAAACAAGAACGAGGAAATGTACGTGAACAAGTCCGCGGACAGGAACAAGAACGAGAACAAGAATGAGAGCACGGACACGAACAGAAACAAGGAAAAGAACTAGAACATGTACCCGAACGAGAACAAGAACGAGAACATGAACAAGAACAAGAACGAGAACACGAACGAGAACGAGAACATGAACGAGAACACGAACAAGAACCGGCACATGTGCACGAACAAAAGCAAAAACAAGAACATGAACGAGAACAAAATCAAGAACACAGACACGAACGAGAGCGAAGAGAAGAACTCAATCATGTACATGAACGAGAATACGAACGAGAGCATGAACACGGACAAGAACGATAACACGAACACAAACAAAACCGAGTACAAAAACATGTACACGAACGGGAACAAGAACGAGAACATGAACGAGAACAAAATCAGGAACACGAACATGTACACGAACAAGCACATGGACAAGAACAAGGACAAGAACAGGATCAAGAACGAGAACACGAACACGAACAAGAACAAGAACAAGAACGTTGACATGAACAAGAACACGAACAAGAACCAGCACATGTGCAAGAACAAAAACAAAAACAAGAACATGAACGAGAACACAATCAAGAACACAGACACGAACGAGAGCGAAGAGAAGAACTCACACATGGACATGAACGAGAATACGAACGAGAGCATGAACAGGAACAAGAACGATAACACGAAACAGAACAATAACACGAACACGAACAAAACCGAGTACACAAACATGTACACGTACGAGAACAAGAACAAGAACATGAACTACAACAAGAACGAGAACACGGACACGAACAAGAACATGAACACGATCACGAACAGGATTGCGAACAAGAACAAGAACAAGAACATGAACGAGAACAAGATCGAGAACACGGACACGAACAATCGCAAGAACAAGACCAAGAACATGTACATGAACGATAACAAGAACTAGAACATGCACACGAACGAGAACAAGACCGAGAACATGAACAAGAACTAAAAACAAGAACACGAAAAAGAACAAGAACACGAACGAGAACAAGAACAAGTACACGGACATGTACACGAACATGTACACGAACAAGAACAAGAACAAGAACATGAACTAGAACAAGATCACGGACACGAACAAGAACATGATCGCGAACACGAACAGGATTGCGAACAGAAACAAGAACAAGAACAAGAACACGAACGAGAACAAGAACAGTAACGAGAACAAGAACACAAACGAGAACGAGGAAATGTACGTGAACAAGTCCGCGGACAGGAACAAGAACGAGAACAAGAATGAGAGCACGGACACGAACAGAAACAAGGAAAAGAACTAGAACATGTACCCGAACGAGAACAAGAACGAGAACACGAACGAGAACGAGAACATGAACGAAAACACGAACAAGAACCAGCACATGTGCACGAACAAAGAAGAAAACAAGAACATGAACGAGAACAAAATCAAGAACACAGACACGAACGAGAGCAAAGAGAAGAACTCAAACATGTACATGAACGAGAATACGAACGAGAGCATGAACAGGAACAAGAACGATAACACGAAACAGAACAATAACACGAACACGATCAAAACCGAGTACAAAAACATGTACACGAACGGGAACAAGAACGAGAACATGAACGAGAACAAAATCAAGAACACGAACATGTACACGAACAAGCACATGGACAAGAACAAGGACAAGAACAGGATCAAGAACAAGAACACGAACACGAACAAGAACAAGAACAAGAACGTTGACATGAACAAGAACACGAACAAGAACCAGCACATGTGCACGAACAAAAACAAAAACAAGAACATGAACGAGAACACAATCGAGAACACAAACACGAACGAGAGCAAAGAGAAGAACTCAAACATGTACATGAACGAGAATACGAACGAGAGCATGAACAGGAACAAGAACGATAACACGAAACAGAACAGTAACACGAACACGAACAAAACCGAGTACAAAAACATGTACACGAACGAGAACAAGAACGAGAACATGAACGAAAACAAAATCAAGAACACGAACATGTACACGAACAAGCACATGGACAAGACTAAGGACAAGAACAGGATCAAGAACAAGGCCACGAACACGAACAAGAACACGAACAAGAACGAGAACGGGAACATGAACGAGAACAAGAACAAGAACACGAACAAGTACACGAACATGAACACGAACAAGAACAAGAACGAGAACAAGACCACGATCAAGAACAAGAACATGAACATGAACAGGAACAAGAACGTAACACGGAACAGAACAAGAACACGAACAAGAACAAAACCGAGTACAAGAACATGTACACGCACAAAAACAAGAACGAAAACATGAACGCGAACAAGATCAACAAGGAGAACGAGAACAAGAACAAGATCAAGAACAAGAACAAGAACGAGAACACGATCGAGAACAAGAACACGAACTAGAACACGAACACGAACCAGAACACGAACAAGTACAAGAACATGTACGCGAACAAGAACGAGAACGGTAACATGAACTAGAACAAGAACGAGAACACGAACACGAACAAGAACAAGAACAGGAAAATGTAAGGGATCAAGTACACGAACAGGAACAAGAACGAGAACATGAACGAAAACAAAATCAAGAACACGAACATGTACACGAACAAGCACATGGACAAGACTAAGGACAAGAACAGGATGAAGAACAAGGCCACGAACACGAACAAGAACACGAACAAGAACGAGAACGGGAACATGAACGAGAACAAGAACAAGAACACGAACGAGAACAAGAACAAGAACACTAACAAGAACACGAACAAGAACGAGAACGGGAACATGAACGAGAACAAGAACAAGAACAAGAACGAGAACAAGAACAAGAACACTAACAAGAACACGACCAATAACATGAATGATAACAGGAACGAGAACAAGAACAAGAACAGGTACAAGAACGAGCACATGAACAAAAACAAGAACAAGAACAAGAACAAGAACATGTACGCGACCAAGAAAAAGAACACAAACACGAAGAGGATTGCGAACAAAAACAAGAACAAGAACAAGAACGAGAACACGAACACGAACGAGAACAAGATCAAGAACACGACCGAGAACAAGAACGAGAACAAGTACAAGAACATGTACACGAACAAGAACATGAACATGAACATGAACAAGAACAGGAACATGACCAAGAACAAGAACAAAAACAAAAACGCAAACCAGATCAAGAACAAGAACCAGGGCAAGAACAAGGACATGAACGCGAACGAGATCGAGAACACGGACCTGAACAAGAACAAGAACAAGAACAAGAACAAGAACACGAACAAGAACAAGGACACGAACAAGAACACGAACAAGTACAAGATGAAGGACACGAACAAGAACACGGACAAGTACAAGAACATGTACACGGAAAAGAACAAGAACGTTGACATGAACAAGAACACGAACAAGAACCAGCACATGTGCACGAACAAAAACAAAAACGAGAATATAAACACGAACAAGAACAAGAACAAGTACAAGAACATGTACACGTACAAGAACAAGAACGTTGACATGAACAAGAACACGAACAAGGCCCAGCACACGTGCACGAACAAAAACAAAAACGAGAACATAAACACGAACAAGGCCCAGCACATGTGCACGAACAAGAACAAAAACGAGAACATAAACACGAACAAGAACACCAACACAAACAAAAACGAGGAAATGTACGTGAACAAGTCCGCGGACAGTAACAAGAACGAGAACAAGATTGAGAGCACGGACACGAACAGAAACATGGAAAAGAACTAGAACATGTACCCGAACGAGAACAAGAACGAGAACATGAACAAGAACAAGAACGAGAACACGAACGAGAACGAGAACATGAACGAGAACACGAACAAGAACCAGCACATGTGCCCGAACAAAAACCAAAACAAGAACATGAACGAGAAGAAAATCAAGAACACAGACACGAACGAGAGCAAAGAGAAGAACTCAAATATGTACATGAACGAGAATACGAACGAGAGCATGAACAGGAACAAGAACGATAACACGAAACAGAACAATAACACGAACACGAACAAAACCGAGTACAAAAACATGTACACGAACGGGAACAAGAACGAGAACATGAACTAGAACAAGAACGAGAACACGGACACGAACAAGAACAAGAACATAAATCAGAACAAGATCCAGGACATGGACACGAACACGACCAAGAACCAGAACACGAACGCCATCAGGAACAAGAACACGTCCGCGAGCAAGAACAAGAACGAAAACATGAACAACAACAAGCACATGTACACGAACAATCACAAGAACACGAACATGAACGGGAACAAGTTCGACAACACCGACACGAACAAGAACAAGGAGAAGAACTAGAACATGGACACGGACGAGAACAAGGACGAGAACAGGAAAAAGAACAAAAACAAAAACACGAACGAGAATAATAACACGGACGAGAACAAGGACGAGTACATGAACATGTACACGCACAAAAACAAGAACGAGAACATGAACTAGAACAAGAACCATAACACGGACACAAACAAGAACAAGAACACGAACACGAACAGGATCGCGAACATAAAAAAGAACACGAACATGAACGAGAGGAAAATCGCGAACACGGACACGATGAAAAACAAGAACAAGAACAAGAACATGTACACGAACGATAACAAGAACGAGAACATGAACGGGATTAAAAACAGGAACAACAACACGAACCAGAACAGGAACAAGACCAAGTACATGTACAAGGCCATAACGAAAACAAGAACATAGACCAGAACAAAATCCAAGACATGGACACGGAAAAGAACAAGAAGAAGAACTAGAACATGTACACGAACGATAACAAGAACCAGAACATGAACGGGAACGAGAACAGGAACAACAACACGAACGAGAACAGGAACAAGACCAAGCAGATGTACAAGGACAAGAACAAGAACAAGAACATAAATCAGAACAAGATCCAGGACATGGACACGAACACGACCAAGAACAAGAACACGAACGCCATCAGGAACAAGAACACGTCCGCGAGCACGAACAAGAACGAAAACATGAACAACAACAAGCACATGTACACGAACAATCACGAGAACAAGAACATGAACGGGAACAAATTCAACAACACCGACACGAACAAGAACAAGGAGAAGAACTAGAACATGTTGACGGACGAGAACAAGGACGAGAACACGAAAAAGAACGAAAACAAGAACACGAACGAGAATAATAACACGGACGAGAACAAGGACGAGTACACGAACATGTACACGCACGAGAACAAGAACGAGAACAAGAACTGAACAAGAATGAGAACACGGACACGAACAAGAACAAGAACACGAACACGAACAGGATTGCGAACAAAAAAAAGAACAAGAACATGAACGAGAAGAAGATCGAGAACACGGACACAAACAGGAACAAGAACGACAACAAGAACATGTACACGAACACGAACGATAACAAGAAAGAGAACATGAACGGAAACGAGAACAGGAACAAGAACGGGAGCAAGAAAGAAAACGGTAACAAGAACAAGAACACAAGGACAAACATGGACAGAAAGATGTACGAGAACACGAACAAGAACAGAAACAACAACAAGCACATGTACACGAACAATCACACGAACAAGAACATGAACGGGCACAAGATCGACAACACCGAAACGAACAAGAACAAGGAGAAGAACTAGAACATGTACACGGTCGAGAACAAGGACGAGAACATGAAAAAGAACAAAAACAAGAACACGAACGAGAATAATAACATGGACGAGAACAAGGACGAGTACACGAACATGTACACGCACAAGAACAAGAACGAGAACATGAACTAGAACAAGAACGAGAACACGGACACAAACAAGAACAAAAACACGAACACGAACAGGATTGCGAACATAAAAAAGAACAAGAACATGAACGAGAAGAAGATCGAGAACACGGACACGATCAAGAACAAGAACAAGAACAAGAACATGTACACGAACGATAACAAAACGAGAACATGAACGGGATCGAAAACAGGAACAACAACACGAACAAGAACAGGAACAAGACCAAGTACATGTACACGGACAAGAACGAAAACAAGAACATAGACCAGAACGAAATCCAAGACATGGACACGAAAAAGAACAAGAAGAAGAACTAGAACATGTACACGAACGATAACAAGAACCAGAACATGAACGGGAACGAGAACAGGAACAACAACACGAACAAGAACAGAAACAAGACCAAGCAGATGTACAAGGACAAGAACAAGAACAAGAACATAAATCAGAACAAGATCCAGGACATGGACACGAACACGACCAAGAACAGGAACACGAACGCCATCAGGAACAAGAACACGTCCGCGAGCAAGAACAAGAACGAAAACATGAACAACAACAAGCACATGTACACGAACAATCACAAGAACCTGAACATGAACGGGAACAAGTTCGACAACACCGACACGAACAAGAACAAGGAGAAGAACTAGAACATGTACACGGACGAGAACGAGGACGAGAACACGAAAAAGAACAAAAACAAGAACACGAACGAGAATAATAACACGGACGAGAACAAGGACGAGAACACGAGCATGTACACGCACAAGAACAAGAACGAGAACATGGACCAGAACAAGAACGAGAACACGGACACGAACAAGAACAAGAACACGAACACGAACAGGATTGCGAACATAAAAAAGAACAAGAACATGAACGAGATGAAGATCGAGAACACGGAGACACACAAAAACAAGAACAAGAACAAGAACATGTACACGAACGATAACAAGAACGAGAACATGAACGGGAACGAGAACAGGAACAACAACATGAACAAGAACAGGAGCAAGACCAAGTACATGTCCAAGGACAAGAGCGAAAACAAGAACATAGACCAGAACAAGATCCCAGACATGGACACCATGAAGAACAAGAAGAACAACTAGAACATGTACACGAACGATAACAAGAACGAGAACATGAACGGGAACGAGAACAGGAACAACAACACGAACAAGAACAGGAACAAGACCAAGTACATGTACAAGGACAAGAACGGAAACAAGAACATAGGCCAGAACAAGATCCCAGACATGGACACGAAATAGAACAAGAAGAAGAACTAGAACATGTACACGAACGATAACAAGAACAAGAACATGAACGGGAACGAGAACAGGAACAACAACACGAACAAGAACAGGAACAAGACCAAGCACATGTACAAGGACAAGGACACGAACAAGAACGTAAATCAGAACAAGGTCCAGGACATGGACACGAACACGACCAAGAACAAGAACAAGAACGCCATCAGGAACAAGAAGACGTCCGCGAGCAAGAACATGAACGAAAACATGAACAACAACAAGCACATGTACACGAACAATCACAAGAACACGAACATGAACGGGAACAAGTTCGACAACACCGACACGAACAAGAACAAGGAGAAGAACTAGAACATGGACACGGACGAGAACAAGGACGAGAACAGGAAAAAGAACAAAAACAAAAACACGAACGAGAATAATAACACGGACGAGAACAAGGACGAGTACATGAACATGTACACGCACAAAAACAAGAACGAGAACATGAACTAGAACAAGAACCATAACACGGACACAAACAAGAACAAGAACACGAACACGAACAGGATCGCGAACATAAAAAAGAACACGAACATGAACGAGAGGAAAATCGCGAACACGGACACGATGAAAAACAAGAACAAGAACAAGAACATGTACACGAACGATAACAAGAACGAGAACATGAACGGGATTAAAAACAGGAACAACAACACGAACCAGAACAGGAACAAGACCAAGTACATGTACAAGGCCATAACGAAAACAAGAACATAGACCAGAACAAAATCCAAGACATGGACACGGAAAAGAACAAGAAGAAGAACTAGAACATGTACACGAACGATAACAAGAACCAGAACATGAACGGGAACGAGAACAGGAACAACAACACGAACGAGAACAGGAACAAGACCAAGCAGATGTACAAGGACAAGAACAAGAACAAGAACATAAATCAGAACAAGATCCAGGACATGGACACGAACACGACCAAGAACAAGAACACGAACGCCATCAGGAACAAGAACACGTCCGCGAGCACGAACAAGAACGAAAACATGAACAACAACAAGCACATGTACACGAACAATCACGAGAACAAGAACATGAACGGGAACAAATTCAACAACACCGACACGAACAAGAACAAGGAGAAGAACTAGAACATGTTGACGGACGAGAACAAGGACGAGAACACGAAAAAGAACGAAAACAAGAACACGAACGAGAATAATAACACGGACGAGAACAAGGACGAGTACACGAACATGTACACGCACGAGAACAAGAACGAGAACAAGAACTGAACAAGAATGAGAACACGGACACGAACAAGAACAAGAACACGAACACGAACAGGATTGCGAACAAAAAAAAGAACAAGAACATGAACGAGAAGAAGATCGAGAACACGGACACAAACAGGAACAAGAACGACAACAAGAACATGTACACGAACACGAACGATAACAAGAAAGAGAACATGAACGGAAACGAGAACAGGAACAAGAACGGGAGCAAGAAAGAAAACGGTAACAAGAACAAGAACACAAGGACAAACATGGACAGAAAGATGTACGAGAACACGAACAAGAACAGAAACAACAACAAGCACATGTACACGAACAATCACACGAACAAGAACATGAACGGGCACAAGATCGACAACACCAAAACGAACAAGAACAAGGAGAAGAACTAGAACATGTACACGGTCGAGAACAAGGACGAGAACATGAAAAAGAACAAAAACAAGAACACGAACGAGAATAATAACATGGACGAGAACAAGGACGAGTACACGAACATGTACACGCACAAGAACAAGAACGAGAACATGAACTAGAACAAGAACGAGAACACGGACACAAACAAGAACAAAAACACGAACACGAACAGGATTGCGAACATAAAAAAGAACAAGAACATGAACGAGAAGAAGATCGAGAACACGGACACGATCAAGAACAAGAACAAGAACAAGAACATGTACACGAACGATAACAAAACGAGAACATGAACGGGATCGAAAACAGGAACAACAACACGAACAAGAACAGGAACAAGACCAAGTACATGTACACGGACAAGAACGAAAACAAGAACATAGACCAGAACGAAATCCAAGACATGGACACGAAAAAGAACAAGAAGAAGAACTAGAACATGTACACGAACGATAACAAGAACCAGAACATGAACGGGAACGAGAACAGGAACAACAACACGAACAAGAACAGAAACAAGACCAAGCAGATGTACAAGGACAAGAACAAGAACAAGAACATAAATCAGAACAAGATCCAGGACATGGACACGAACACGACCAAGAACAGGAACACGAACGCCATCAGGAACAAGAACACGTCCGCGAGCAAGAACAAGAACGAAAACATGAACAACAACAAGCACATGTACACGAACAATCACAAGAACCTGAACATGAACGGGAACAAGTTCGACAACACCGACACGAACAAGAACAAGGAGAAGAACTAGAACATGTACACGGACGAGAACGAGGACGAGAACACGAAAAAGAACAAAAACAAGAACACGAACGAGAATAATAACACGGACGAGAACAAGGACGAGAACACGAGCATGTACACGCACAAGAACAAGAACGAGAACATGGACCAGAACAAGAACGAGAACACGGACACGAACAAGAACAAGAACACGAACACGAACAGGATTGCGAACATAAAAAAGAACAAGAACATGAACGAGATGAAGATCGAGAACACGGAGACACACAAAAACAAGAACAAGAACAAGAACATGTACACGAACGATAACAAGAACGAGAACATGAACGGGAACGAGAACAGGAACAACAACATGAACAAGAACAGGAGCAAGACCAAGTACATGTCCAAGGACAAGAGCGAAAACAAGAACATAGACCAGAACAAGATCCCAGACATGGACACCATGAAGAACAAGAAGAACAACTAGAACATGTACACGAACGATAACAAGAACGAGAACATGAACGGGAACGAGAACAGGAACAACAACACGAACAAGAACAGGAACAAGACCAAGTACATGTACAAGGACAAGAACGGAAACAAGAACATAGGCCAGAACAAGATCCCAGACATGGACACGAAATAGAACAAGAAGAAGAACTAGAACATGTACACGAACGATAACAAGAACAAGAACATGAACGGGAACGAGAACAGGAACAACAACACGAACAAGAACAGGAACAAGACCAAGCACATGTACAAGGACAAGGACACGAACAAGAACGTAAATCAGAACAAGGTCCAGGACATGGACACGAACACGACCAAGAACAAGAACAAGAACGCCATCAGGAACAAGAAGACGTCCGCGAGCAAGAACATGAACGAAAACATGAACAACAACAAGCACATGTACACGAACAATCACAAGAACAAGAACATGAACGGGAACAAGTTCGACAACACCAAAACGAACAAGAACAAGGAGGAGAACTAGAACGTGTACACGGACGAGAACAAGGACGAGAACACGAAAAAGAACAAGAACAAGAACACGAACGAGAATAATAACACGGACGAGATCAGGGACGAGTACACGAACATGTACACGCACATGAACAAGAACGAGAACATGAACTAAAACAAGAACGAGAACACGGACACGAACAAGAACAAGAACACGAACACGAACAGGATTGCGAACATAAAAAAGAACAAGAACATGAACGGGAAGAAGATCGACAACACGGACACAAACAAAAACAAGAACAACAACAAGAACATGTACACGAACACGAACGATAACAAGAAAGAGAACATGAACGGAAACGAGAACAGGAACAAGAACGGGAGCAAGAAAGAAAACGGTAACAAGAACGAGAACACGCTCAAGAACAAGACCGGGAACGAGATCAAGAACACGAACAAGAACGAAACCGAGAACAAGAACAAGAACAAGAACATGCACGAGAACGAGATCGTGAACACGAACACGAACGAAAACAAGGTCGAGAACAAGAGCACGAACACGAACAAGACCACGAACAAGAACACGGACAAGAACAAGAACAAGTACAAAAACATGTACACGAACGAGAACATGAACGAATACAATAACAAGAACAGGAACAAGAACAAGAACACTACAGAAACAAGATGAAGTACAAGAACATGAACACAGACGAGAACATGAACGAAAACGAGAACAAGAACAGGAACGAGAACAAGCACATGCACACGAACAAGAACAAGAATAAGAACATGAACGCGATTAAGATCAAGAACAAGTACAAAAACATGTACACGAACGAGAACAAGAACGAGAACAAAAACAAGAACAAAAACGAAACCGAGAACAAGAACGAAACAAGGACACGAACGAGAAGAGAAACAAGTACAAGAACATGTACTCGAACGTGAACAAGAACGAGAACACGGACACGGAAAAGAACAAGAACAAGAACAAGAACATGTACACGAACCAGAACGAGAACGAGAAGAAGAACAAGAACAGAAACAAAACCGAGAACATGAACAAAAACATCAACGAGAACGGGATCGAGAACAAGAACAAGAACAAGAACATGAACACGAACCTGAACATGAACAAGAACACTACAGAAACGAGAAGAAGTCCGAGAACATGTACACGTACGAGAACATGAACAAGACCAAGAACAGGAACAAGAACAAGCACATGTACACGAACAAGAACAAGATCGAGAACAAGAGCGAGAACAAGAACAAGAACAATACCAAAACCGAGACCAAGATCAAGAACATGAACGAAAATGAGATTGAGAACACGGACACGAACGAGAACATGAACACGAACAAGAACACGACCGGAACAAGAACAAGAACACGGACACGAGCACGAACAAGAACACGAACACGAACAGGATTGCGAACAAAAACAAGAACACGAACAAGAACAAGAACAAGCACGAGGACATGAACATGTACACGGACGAGAACAATAACAAGAACAAGAACGAGTACAAGAACATGTAGACGAACAAGAACACGAACGAGAACGAGAAAAGAAGAAGAACAAAACCAAGAACAAGAACACCAACAAGAACGATAACATGAACGAGAAAAACATCGAGAACAGGAACTAGAACGAGCACACGTACACGAACAAGAACACGAACACAAAAAAAAACAGGTGCGCGAACACGGACACAAACAAGAACAAGAAGAAGAACGAGAACATGTACATGAACGAGAACAAGAACGAGAAAATGAACAAAAACACGGCCAAGATCAAGAACAAGTACAAGAACCTGTACATGAACGGATACAAGAACAAGAACAGGAACAAGAACAAGAACACGACGGGAACAAGAAGAAGTACAAGAATATGCACAGGAACGACAACATAATCGAAAACGAGATCACGAACAGGAACAAGAACAAGCACATGTACACGAACAAGAACAAAAACAAGAACATGAACAAGAACAAGAACAAGAACATGTACAAGACGAGTACACGGACGAGAACAAGAACGAGAACAAGAACAAGAACTAGAACACGAACAAGAACAAGAACACGACAAGAACACGAACGAGTACAAATACATGTACACGAACTAGAACAAGAACGTAAACATGAACGAGACCACGAATAAGAACAGGAAAACGAACAAGCACATGTACACGACTAAGAACAAGAACAAAAACATAAACGAGCACCAGATCCAGAACACGGTCACGAACATGGCCAAAACCAAGTACATGAACACGTACACGAACAAAAACAAGAACAAGAACGTGAACGAGTACAAGATCAAGAACGGGAACGAAAACATGGACGACACCACGAACAAGAACAGGAAAACGAACAAGCACATGTACACGAACAAGAACGAGAACAAAAACTAGAACGAGCACAAGATCGGGAACACGGTCACGAACATGAACAAAACCGAGTACAAGAACACGTACACGAACAAAAACATGACCAAGAACGTGAACGAGAACAAGATCGAAAACACGAACAAAAACAAGAACAAGAACAAGATCGAGAACAAGAACGAGAACAAGAACAAGAACAAGACCGAAACCGAAAACAAGAACAAGAACATGAACGAGAATGAGATCGAGAACATGGACACGAACCTGAACATGAACACGAACAAGAACACGACAGTAACAAGAACAAGTAGAGGAACATGTGCACGAACGAGAACATGAACAAGAACACGAACATGAACAAGAACAAGAACATGTACACGAACCAGAACGAGAACGAGAACAAGAAGAAGAACAAAAACAAAACCGAGAACAAGAACAAAAACATAAACGAGAACAAGATCCAGTACAGGGACACGAACATGACCAAAGACAAGAACTAAAACGCGAACAAGAACAAGAACAAGTACGCGAACAAGAATAAAAACGAAAACATGAACGAGACCGAGAACAAGAATGGGACGGAAAACAGAAACGGAAACAAGACCGAGAACAAGAACGAGGACGGAAACCAGAACACGAACAAGATAAAGAAAGAGAACAAGAATGGGAACACGAACTAAAACAGGATCATAAACAAGACCAAGCACATGAACATGCACACGAACAAGAACCAGAGCGAGAACAAGAACAAGAAAAAGTACAAAACCATGTACATAAACAAGAACAAGAACGAGAACATGAACGAGAATAAGAACACGACCAAGAACATGAACAAGAACGAGAACAAGATCGAGCACACGGACACGAACAAGAACAAGAACACGGACACGAACAGGATTGCGAACACAAACAAGAACAAGAACAAGAACAAGAACACGAACACGAACAGGAACTCGAACAAGAACAAGAACAAGTACATGAACACGAACAAAAACTCGAACAAGAACAAGCACAAGAACATGAACATGTACACGAACAGGAACAAGAACGAGAATATGAACGAGAATAAGAACACGAACAAGAACAGGAACAAGAACAGGAACGAGATCATGAACACGAACAAGAACAAAACCGAGAACAAGAACAAGAACATGAACGAGAACGGGATCGAGAACACGGACACGAAAACGAACAAGAACAGGAACAAGAACACGAACAAGAAAACGGACAAGATCAAGAACAAGTACACGAACATGTACACGGACAATAACAAGAACGTGAACATTAACGAGACCACGAACAAGAGCAGGAAAACGAACAAGCACATGTACACGAACAAGAACAAGAACAAAAACATGACCGGGCACAAGATCCAGAACACAGTCACGAACATGGCCAAAACCAAGTACATGAACACGTACACGAACAAAAACAAGAACACGAACGTGAACGAGAACGAGATCAAGAACGGGAACGAAAACATGGACGAGACCACGAACAAGAACAGGAACACGACCAAGAACAAGAACCAGAACAGGAACGGGAACCACATCACGAACACGAACAAGAACATGAACGCGAATGAAATCGAGCACACGGACCTGAACAAGAACATGCACATAAACACGAACACGAACACGAACAAGAACACGAGCAAGTACAAGATCATACACACGGACTAGAACCAGAACGATGACATGAACGAGAACACGAACACGAACAGGAACAAGACCCAGCACATGTACACGAACGAAAAAATGAACGAGAACATGAAAGAGAACAAGATCAAGAACACGGACGCGAACAAGAGCAAAAATAAGAACTCAAACATGTACATGAACGAGAATACGAACGAGAACATGAACACGAACAAGAACGAAAACACGAAACAGAACAAGAACACGAACAAGAACAAAACCGAGCACAAGAACATGTACACGAACGAAAACACGAACGAAAACATGAACGAGAACAAGAACAGAAACATGAACGGGAACCAGATCGAGAACACGGGCACGAACAAGAACAAGAACGCGGACTCGAACAGGATTGCGAACGAAAACGAGAACAAGAACAAGAAAATGAACACGAACGAAGACAAGAACTCAAACACGAACAGAAACAAGAACGTGAACATGTACACGAACAAGAACAAGAACAAGAACATGAACGAGAACAAGAACAAGAACGAGAACACGCTCAAGGACACGAACAAGAACAAGAACGGGAACGAGATCAAGAACACGAACAAGAACACGACAGAAACGAACAGAAGTAAAAATTCATGTACACGAACGAGAACACGAACGAGCACAAAATCAAGAACACGAACACGATCGAGACCAAGAAGGAGAACCAGAACATGTACACGAACGGAAACAAGAACGGGTACATGAACACGAACAAAAACAAGAACACGAACATGACCAAGAACACTACCAAGAACAAGAACGCGAACGAGAACAGAGACAAGTACAAGAACATGTCCTCGAACGAGAACATGAACGAGAACGAGAACAAAAACACGGACACGAGCAAGAACAAGAACAAGAACACGAACAGGATTGCGAACACGAACAAGAACAAGAACAAGAACACGAACAAGAACAAAAACTCGAACAAGAACCAGCACAAGAACATGAACATGTACACGAACAAAAACAAGAACGAGAACATGAACGAGAATAAGAACACGAACAAGAACAGGAACAAAAACGGAAACGAGAACGGTATCGAGAACGAGAACGAATACAAAACCACGAACAAGAACAATAACATGAACGAAAACGTGATCGAGAACACGGGCACAAACAAGAACAGGAACAAGAACAAGAACATGTACACGAACCAGAACGAGAACAAGAACATAAACAAGAACAACAACAAAACCGAGAACAAGAACAAAAACATGATCGAAAACGATATCGAGAACAACAACAAGAACACGGTTACGAACAAGAACAAGAACACGAACACGAACAGGATTCCGAACAAAAACGAGAACACGAACAAAAACAAGAACTCGAACAAAAACAAGCACAAGCACATGGACATATACACGAACAAGAACAAGAACATGAACGGGAACGAGATCAAGAACAAGAACAAGAACAAAACCGAGAACGAGAACAAAAGCATGAACAAGTATAAGATCGAGAACACGGACACGAACATGAACAAGAACACGGACATGAACAGGATTACGAACAAGAAGAAGAACAAGAACAAGATCGAGAACACGATCAAGAACAAGAACTCGTACAAGAACAAGAACAAGTACACGAACATGTACACGAACAAGAACAAGAACTAGAACATGAACGGGAACAAGAACAAGAATAAGAACACGCTTAAGAACAAGAACGGGATCGAGATCAAGAACACGAACGAGAACAAAACCGAGAACATGAACGAGACGGGATCGAGAACACGGACACGAACACGAACAAGAACAAGGACAAGATCGAGAACAAGTACAAGAACCTGTACACGAACGAGAACATGAACAGATACAAGAACAAGAACAGGAACAAGAACAAGAACACGACGGGAACAAGAAGAAGTACAAGAATATGCACACGAACGACGACAGAATCGAAAATGAGAACACGAACAGGACCAAGAACAAGCACATGTACACGAACAAGAACAAGAACAAATACAAGAACAGGAACACAACAGAAACAAGAAGAACTACAAGAACATGCACACGAACGAGAACATGAACGAAAACGAAAACAAGCACATCTACACGATCAAGAACAAGAACAAGAACATGAACGAGAACGCGAACGAGAACAGGAAGAAGTATAAGAACATGTTCTCGAACGTGAATAGGAACAAGAACAAGAACATGGACGAGAACGAGATCGAGAACATGGACACGAACGAGAACATGAACAAGAACATGAACATGTACACGAACCAGAACGAGAACGGGAACAAGAACAAGTACAAAAACGTAACCGACAACGAGAACAAAAACATGAACGAGAACGAGATCGAGAACGAGAACACGACTAAGAACATGAACAAGAACATGAACACGAACACGAACACGAACAAGAACACGACAGAAACAAGAAGAAGTACGAGAACATGTACACAACAAGAACACGAACAAGAACGAGAACAAGTACAAGAACCAGAACCAGAACGAGAACATGAACGAGAATAAAAACACGAACAAGAACACGACCACGAACAAGAACAAGAACAAGAACGGGAACGGGAACGAGATCAAGAAGAAGAACAAGAACAAAACCGAGAACAAGGACGAAACCATAAACGAGAACAAGACCGTGAACACGGACATGAACAAGAACAAGAACACGGACTCGAACAGGATTGCGAACAAAAACGAGAACGAGAACAAGAACATGAACACGAACAAAAACTAGAGCTCAAACACGAACAGAAACAAGTACGTGAACATGTACACGAACAAGAACAAGAACTAGAACATGAACGAGAACAAGAACGCGAACGAGAACAGAGACAAGTACAAGAACATGTACTCGAACGAGAACAAGAACAAAAACACGGACACGAGCAAGAACAAGAACACGAACACGAACAGGATTGCGAACAAAAACAAAAACAAGAACAAGAACACGAACAAGAACAAAAACTCGAAAAAAAACAAGCACAAGAATATGAACATGTACACAAACAAGAACAAGAACGAGAACATGAACGAGATCAAGATCAAGAACAAGGACAAAAACATGTACGTGAACGAGAACAAGAACGAGATCAGGAACACGAACATGAACAAGAACACGAATAAGAACAAAAACACGAATGAGAACAGAAACAAGTACAAGAACATGTACTCGAACGAGAACACGAACGGGAACAGGACCATGAACAAGAACAAGCACATAAACATGTACACGAACAAGAACAAGAACGAGAACATGAATGAGACCACGAACAATAGCAGAAAAAAACAAGCACATGTGGACAAACAACAACGAGAATAAGAACATGAACGAGAACGAGAACGAGAACACGAACACGCTCAAGAACAAGAACAAGAACAAGAACGGAAAAGAGATCGAGAACACGGACACGAACAAAAACAAGAACAACAACAAGAGCACGAACAAGAACAAGAACACGAACATGAACACGGACACGAACAAGATCGAGTACAAGAACATGTACACGAACGAGAACATGAACAAATACAATAACAGGAACACAACAGAAACAAGAAGAAGTACAAGAACATGCACACGAACGAGAACATGAACGAAAACGAAAACAAGCACATGTACACGATCAAGAACAAGAACAAGAACATGAACGAGAATAAAAACAGGAACAAGACCAAGCGAATGTACTCGAACAAGAGCAAGACAAGAACATGAACGAGAACACACACAAGAACGGGAAAATGAACACGCACATGTACACAAACAGCAACAAGAACAGAAACATGGACGAGAACAAAATCAAGAACACGAACATGAACAAGAACAAGATGGAGAACCAGAACATGTACACGAACGGGAACAAGAACGGGTACATGACCAAGAACACGAACATGATCAAGAACAAGAACAAGAACAAGAACGCGAACGAGAACAGAAAGAAGTATAAGAACATGTACTCGAACGTGAATAGGAACAAGAACAAGCACATGAACGAGAACGAGATCGAGAACATGGACACGAACGAGAACATGAACAAGAACAATAACATGTACACGAACCAGAACGGGAACGGGAACAAGAACACGTACAAGAACGTAACCGAGAACGAGAACAAAAACATGAACGAGAACGAGATCGAGAACGAGAACAAGAATAAGAACATGAACAAGAACATGAACACGAACAAGAACACGAACAAGAACACGACAGAAACAAGAAGAAGTACGAGAACATGTACACAACAAGAACACGAACAAGAACGAGAACAAGTACCAGAACCAGAACCAGAACGAGAACATGAACGAGAATAAAACACGGACGAGAACACGACCACCAACAAGAACAAGAACAAGAACGGGAACGGGAACGAGACCAAGAAGAAGAACAAGAACAAAACCGAGAACAAGAACAAAACCATGAACGAGAACAAGACCGTGAACACGGACATGAACAAGAACAAGAACACGGACTCGAACAGGATTGCGAACGAAAACAAGAACGAGAACAAGAACATGAACACGAACAAAGACTAGAGCTCAAACACGAACAGAAACAAGTACGCGAACATGTACACGAACAAGAACAAGAACTAGAACATGAACGAGAACAAGAACGCGAACGAGAACATACACACGGACTAGAACCAGAACGATGACATGAACGAGAACACGAAGACGAACAGGAACAAGACCCAGCACATGTACACGAACGAAAAAATGAACGAGAACATGAGCGAGAACGAGAACGAGAACAGGATCAAGAGCAAGCACATGTACACGAACAAGAACAAAAACATTAACATGAACGAGAACAAGAACAAGTACAAGTACAGGAACATGTACAGGAACAAGAACAAGCACATGTACACGAACGAGAACGAGAACAAAAACGAGTACCAGAACATGTAAACGAACGTCAACAATAACGAGAACATGGACGAGAACCAGAAGAGTAAAAACAACACGAACAATATCAGGCGCACGACCAAGCACATGTACCAGAACAAGAACAAAAACATAAACACGAACAAGATCCAGTACAGTGACACGAACATGACCAAAGACAAGAACTACAACGCGAACAAGAACAAGAACACGTACGCGAACAAGAATAAAAACGAGAACATGAACGAGACCGAGAACAAGAATGGGACAGAAAACAGAAACGGAAACAAGACCGAGAACAAGAACGAGGACGGAAACCAGAACACAAACAAGATGAAGAGCGAGAACAAGAATGGGAACACGAACTAAAACAGGATCATGAACAAGACCAAGCACATGAACATGCACACGAACTAGAACAAGAGCGAGAACAAGAACACGGAAAAGTACAACAACATGTACATAAACATGAACAAGAACAAGAACATGAACGAGAATCAGAACACGTCCAAGAACAGGAACAAGAACGAGAACACGAACAAGAACAAGAACGGGAACGGGAACGAGATCAAGAGCAAGATCAAGAACGAACCCGAGAACAAGAACAAAAACATTAACGAGAACAAGATCGAGAACACGGACACGAACACGAACACGAACACGGACATGAACAGGATTGCGAACTGAAACAAGAACAAGAACAAGAACAAAAACACGAATAAGATCCAAAACTTGAACAAGAACAAGAACAAGTACATGAACATGTCCACCAACAAGAACTAGAACTAGAACATGAACGAGAACAAAAACAAGAACAAGAAGACGCTCAAGAACAAGAACAAGAACAAGAACGGGAACGGGATCAAGAACACGAACAAGAACAAAACCGAGAACAAGAACAAGAACATAAACGAGAACGAGATCGAGAACACGGACACGAACAAAAACAAGGTCAAGAACAAGAGCACGAACACGAACAAGACCACGAACGAGAACACGCACAAGAACGAGAACAAGTACAAGAACATGTACACGAACGAGAACATGACCGAATACAATAACAAGAACAGGAACAAGAACAAGCACATGGACACGAACAAGGGCAAGAACATGAACATGAACGAGAACACGAACAAGAACAGGAACAAGAACAAGCACACGTACACAAACAGCAACAAAAACAGAGACATGGACGAGAACAAAATCGAGAACACGAACACGAAGAAGAACAAGACGGAGAACCAGAACATGTACACGAACGGAAACGAGAACGGGTACATGAACAAGAACAAAAACAAGAACACGAACATGATCAAGAACAAGAACACGAACAAGAACTCGAACGAGGACAAAAAGAAGTACAAGAACATGTACTCGAACGTGAATAGGAACAAGAACAAGGACAAGAACAAGAACAAAACCGAGAACAAGAACAAGCACATGAACGAGAACGAGATCGAGAACGCGGACACGAACAAGAACATGAACAAGAACAAGAACATGTACAACGAACCAGAACGAGAACGAGAACAAGAACAAGTACAAAAACGTAACCGAGAACAAGAACAAAAACTTGAACGAGAACGAGATCAAGAACAAGAACAAGAATAAGAACATGAACAAGAACATGAACACGAACAAGAACACGAACAAGAACACGACAGAAACAAGAAGAAGTACGAGAACATGTACACGAACATGAACATGAACGAGAACGAGAAAAAGAACAGGAACATGAACAAGTATGAGATCGAGAACACGGACACAATCGTGAACATGAACACGAACAAGAACACGAAAGGAACAAGAACATGAACACGAACAAAAACTCGAACAAGAACAAGCACAAGAACATGAACATGTACACGAACAAGAACAAGAACGAGAACATGAACGAGAATAAGAACATGAACAAGAACAGGAACAAGAACGGGAACGAGATCATGAACACGAACAAGAACAAAACCGAGAACAAGAACAAGAACATGAACGAGAACGGGATCGAGAACACGGACACGAAAACGAACAAGAACAGGAACAAGATCACGAACATGAACAAGAACACGAACAAGAACACGGACAAGATCAAGAACAAGTACACGAACCTGTACACGAACGAGAACATGAACGATTACAAGAACAAGAACAGGAACAAGAACAAGAACACGACGGGAACACGAAGAAGTACAAGAATATGCACACGAACGACAACATAATCGACAACCAGAACACGAACAGGAACAAGAACAAGTACATGTACACGAACAAGAACACGATCAAGACCAAGAACAAGTACAAAAACATGTACACGGACAATAACAAGAACGTGAACATGAACGAGACCACGAACAAGAACAGGAAAACGAACAAGCACATGTACACGAACAAGAACAAGAACAAAAACATGACCGGGCACAAGATCCAGAACACGGTCACGAACATGGCCAAAACCAAGTACATGAACACGTACACGAACAAAAACAAGAACAAGAACGTGAACGAGAACAAGATCAAGAACGGGAACGAAAACATGGACGAGACCACGAACAAGAACAGGAAAACGAACAAGCACATGTACACGAACAAGAACAAGAACAAAAACGAGAACGAGCACAAGATCCGGAACACGGTCACGAAGATGAACAAAACCGAGTACAAGAACACGTACACGAACAAAAACCAGAACGAAAACGTGAACGAGAACAAGATTGAGAACACGAACAAAACCAAGAACAAGAAAAAGATCGAGAACAAGAACAAGAACACGGACGATAAACAAGAACACGAACAAGCACAAGAACATGTACACGAACAAGAACGAGAACGTTTACATGAACGAGAACACGGACACGAACAGGAACAAGAACCAGCAAATGTACTCGAACAAAAACAAGGACAAGACCAGGAACAAGAACCAGCAAATGTACACGAACAAAAACATGGACACGAACATGAACGACAACACGATCCAGAACACGGACACGAACCTGACTGAAAACAAGAAGCAGAACGCGAACGAGAACAAGAACATGTACCCGGACAAGAACAAGAACGAGAACATGAACAAGACCAAGAACACGAACGGCGAGGAGAACGAAAACGACTACTTAAACAAGAACAAGTACAACAACATGTACACGAACAAAAACGATAACAGAAACATGAACGAGAACAAGAAAACAAACACGGACACGAACGAGAACAAGAACACGGACACGAATAGGATCGAGAACAAGAAAAAGAACATGAACGCGAGCACGAACATGTACACAAACGAGAACATGGACAAGAACAAGAAATGGAACAGGATCAAGAACAAGAACATGAACAAAAACAAGAACACGGACAAGAACACGACCGAGTACAAGAGCATGTACACGAACAAGAACAAGAACGAGAACATGGACGAGAACAAAAACAAGTACAAGAACATACACACGGACTAGAACCAGAACGATGACATGAACGAGAACACGAAGACGAACAGGAACAAGACCCAGCACATGTACACGAACGAAAAAATGAACGAGAACATGAACGAGAACAAGATCAAGAACACGGACACGAACTAGATCAAGAATAAGAACTCAAACATGTACATGAACGAGAATACGAACGAGAACATGAACAGGAACAAGAACGAAAACACGAAACAGAACAAGAACAATACCGAGCACAAGAACATGTACACGAACGAAAACAAGAACGAGAACATGAACGAGAACAAGAACAGAAACATGAACGGGAACCAGATCGAGAACACGGGCACGAGCAAGATTAAGAACACGGACTCGAACAGGATTCCGAACCAAAACCGAGAACACGAACCAAAACAAGAACTCGAACAAAAACAAGCACAAGTACATGGACATATACACGAACAAGGACAAGAACATGAACGGGAACGAGATCAAGAACAAGAACAAGAACGAAACCGAAAACGAGAACAAAAACATGAACAAGTATAAGATCGAGAACACGGACACGAACATGAACAAGAACACGGACATGAACAGGATTGCGAACAAGAAGAAGAACAAGAACAAGATCGAGAACACGATCAGGAACAAGAACTCGAACAAGAACAAGAACAAGTACACGAACATGTACACGAACAAAAACAAGGACTAGAACATGAACGGGAACAAGAACAAGAATAAGAACACGCTTAAGAACACGAACAAGAACAAGAACGGGAACGAGACCAAGAACACGAACCAGAACAAAACCGAGAACATGAACGAGACGGGATCGAGAACACGAACAAGAACACGGACAAGATCGAGAACAAGTACAAGAACCTGTACACGAACGAGAACATGAACAGATACAAGAACAAAAACAGGAACAAGAACAAGAACACGACGGGAACAAGAAGAAGTACAAGAATATGCACACGAACGACGATAGAATCGAAAACGAGAACACGAACAGGAACAAGAACAAGCACATGTACACGAACAAGAACAAGAACAAGAACATGAACAAGAACAAGCACATGTACACGAACAGGAACAAGAACGAGAACAAGAACGAGAACAAGAACAAGAACAAGACCAAAACCGAAAACAAGGACAAGAACATGAACGAGAACAAGAACGCGAACGAGATCAAGAACACGTACACGAACAAGAACATGACCACGAACAAGAACACGACAGGAACAAGAACAAGTACAAGAACGTGTACACGAACGAAAACATGAACGAGAACGAGAACAAGAACAAGAACAAGAACAAGCACATGTACACGAACCAGAACGAGAACGAGAACAAGAACAGGAACAGAAACAAAACCGAGAACATGAACAGAAACATTAACGATAACGAGATCGACAACAAGAACAAGAACAAGAACATGACCCAGAACCTGAACACGAACAAAAACACGACAGAAACAAGAAGAAGTCCGAGAACATGTACACGAACGAGAACACGAACAAGATCAAGAACAGGAACAAGAACAAGCACATGTACACGAACAGGAACAAGAACGAGAACAAGAACGAGAACAAGAACAAGAACAAGACCAAAACCGCGAACAAGAACAAGAACATGAACGAGAATGAGATCGAGAACACGGACACGGAAGCGAACATGAACACGAACAAGAACACGACAGGAACAAGAACAAGTAGAAGAACATGTACACGAACGAGAACATGAACAAGAACACGAACAGGAACAAGCACAAGCACATGTACACGAACAGGAACAAGAACGAGAACATGGACAAGAACACAGACAAAAACAGGAAAACAAACAAGCACATGTACACAAACAACAACAAGAACAGCAATACGACTGAGAACAAAATCGGGAACACGAACACGAACAAGAACAAGAAGGAGAACACGAACGGCAACGGGAACGAGATCAAGAACGAGATTGAAAACAACACCAAGAACAAGATTAGAAACATGAACGAGAACGTGATCGAGAACACGGGCACGAACAAGATTAGAAACATGAACGAGAACGTGATCGAGAACACGGGCACGAACAAGATTAGAAACATGAACGAGAACGTGATCGAGAACACGGGCACGAACAAGAACAAGACCACGAACAAGAACACGCACAAAAACAAGAACAAGTACAAGAACATGTACACGAATGAGAACATGGCCGAATACAATAACAAGAACAGGAACAAGAACGAGAACACAACAGAAACAAGAAGAAGTACAAAAACATGCACACAGACGAGATCATGAACGAAAACGAGAACGAGAACGGGAACAAGAACAAGCACATGCACACGAACAAGAACAAGAACAAGAACATGAACGAGATCAAGATCAAGAACAAGGACAGAAACATGTACGTGAACGAGAACAAGAACGAGATCAGGAACACGAACATGAACAAGAACACGAATAGCAGGACAAAAATCAAGCACATGTGGACAAACAACAACGAGAATAAAAACATGAACGAAAATGAGAACAAGAACACGAACACGCTCAAGAACAAGAACAAGAACAAGAACGGAAACGAGATAGAGAACACGGACACGAACAAAAACAAGAACAAGAACAAGAGCACGAACAAGAACAAGAACACGAACATGAACACGGACACGAACAAGAACAAGTACAAGAACATGTACACGAACGAGAACATGAACAAATACAAGAACAAGAACACAACAGAAACAAGAAGAACTACAAGAACATGCACACGAACGAGAACATGAACGAAAACGAAAACAAGCACATGTACACGATCAAGAACACGAACAAGAACATGACCGAGAACATGAACGAGAACAAGAACAGGACCAAGAACAAGCGAATGTACTCGAACAAGAACAAGAACAAGAACATGAACGAGAACACAGACAAGAACGGGAAAATGAACAAGCACATGTACACAAACAGCAAGAAGAACAGAAAGATGGACGAGAACAAAATCGAGAACACGAACATGAACAAGAACAAGATGGAGAACCAGAACATGTACACGAACGGGAACAAGAACGGGTACATGACCAAGAACACGAACATGATCAAGTACAAGACCAAGAACAAGAACGCGAACGAGGACAGAAAGAAGTATAAGAACATGTACTCGAACGTGAATAGGAACAAGAACAAGAACATGAACGAGAACGAGATCGAGAACATGGACACGAACGAGAACATGAACAAGAACAAGAACATGTACACGAACCAGAACGAGAACGGGAACACGAACGAGTACAAAAACGTAACCGAGAACGAGAACAAAAACATGAACGAGAACGAGATCGAAAACTTGCACAAGAATAAAAACATGAACAAGAACATGAACACGAACAAGAACACGAACAAGTACACGACAGAAACAAGAAGAAGTACGAGAACATGTACACGAACATGAACATGAAC
This sequence comes from Phymatocera aterrima, assembly GCA_963170745.1. NCBI lineage: Eukaryota > Metazoa > Arthropoda > Insecta > Hymenoptera > Tenthredinidae > Phymatocera > Phymatocera aterrima. The sequence continues at coordinate 66,370 of OY720669.1, read as the reverse complement.
GAGAACGAGAACACGAACACGAACAAGAACAAGCCTGAGTACATGAACATGTACACGAACGAGAACAAGAACGAGAACATGAACGAGAATAAGAACACGAACATGAACATGACCAAGAACAAGAACACGAACAAGAACGGGAACGGGAACGAGATCAAGAACGAGAACGAAAACAAAACCAAGAACAAGTACAAAAACAGGAACGAAAACGTGGGTGGGGACACGGGCGCGAACAGGACCAAGAACATGAACAAGAACATGTACACGGACCAGAACGAGAACAAGAACAAGAACGAGAACAAAAACAAAACCGAGAACAAGAACATAAACATGAACGAGAACGAGATCTAGGACAAGAACAAGAACAACAACATGAACAAGAACATGAACACGAACAAGAACACGACAGAAACAAGAAGGAGTACACAAACATGTACACGAACGAGCACATGAACGAGAACGAGAACAAGAACATGTACTCGAACGAGAACAAGAACGAAAACATTTCCGAGAACAACAACAAGAACACGGACACGAACAAGAACAAGAACACGAACACGAACAGGATTGCGAACAAAAACAAGAACACGAACAAAAACAAGAACTCGAACGAGAACAAGCTCAAGTACATGGACATATACACGAAAAAGAACAAGAACGGGAACGGGAACGAGGTCGAGAACAAGAATAAGAACGAAACCGAGAATATGAACAAAAACATGAACAAGAATAATACCGAGCACACGGACACGAACAAGCACAAGAATACGGAAATGACCGGGATTGCGAGCAAGAAGAAGAAGAAGAACAAGATCAAGAACACGAGCAAGAACAAGAACTCGAACAAGAACAAGAACAAGTACACGAACATGTACACGAACAAGAACAAGAATAAAAACACCCTTAAGAACAAGAACAGGAACAAGAACTGGACCGAAATCAAGAACACGAACAAGAACAAAACCGAGAACAAGAACAAGAACATGAACGAGAACGGGATCAAGACCACGGACACGAACACGAACATGAACATGAACAAGAACACGAACAAGTACAAGACGAGTACACGGACGAGAACAAGAACGAGAACAAGAACACGAACAAAAAGATGAACGAGAATGAAATCGAGAACACTGACACGAACTAGAACATGAACACGAACAAGATCGCGACAGGAACAAGAACAAGTACAAGAACATGTACACGAACGAGAACATGAACGAGAACAAAAACAGGAACGAGAATAAGCACATGTACACTAACAAGAACGAGAACAAGAACATGAAAGAGAACAAGAACAAGAACGAGTACAAGAACATGTACACGGACGAGAACAAGAACAAGAACAGAAACACAACCGAGACTAAGAACAAGAACATGAACGAGAACGAGAACATGAACACGAACCCGAACATGAACACGAACAAGAACACAACGGAAACAAGAACACGTACAAGATCATGTACACGAACGAGAACATGAACGAGAACAAGATCGAAAACACGGACACGAACAAGAACAAGAACAAGATTAATAACGAGAACATGTACGCGATCGAGAACATGATCGAAAACAAGAACAAGAACAGGAACTCGGCCAAGCACATGTACACGAACAAGAACAAGAACAAGAACATGAACAAGAACAGGATCAAGAACACGCACATGGACACGAACAAGAACAAGAACCTGAACATGAACAAGAACAAGAACAAGAACAGAAACAAAAACAAGCACATGTACACGAACAAGAACGAAAACAAGTCCATGAACAAGAACATGAACACGAACAAGAACACGACTGAACCAAGAAGACGTACAGGAACGTGTACACGAACGAGAATATGGACGAGACCGAGAACAAGAACAGAAACAAGAACAAGCACATAGAAACGAACAAGGGCAAGAACATGTACATGAACGAGAACACGAACACGAACAGGAACAAGAACAAGCACATGTTCACGAACAAGAACGAGAACAAGAACATGAACAAGAACATGAACACGAACAAGAACACGACAGAATCAAGGAGAAGTACAAGAACATGTACACGAACGAGAACGAGAACGAGAACAAGGACAAGAACAAGAACAAAACCGAGAACAAGAACAAGCACATGAACGAGAACGAGATCGAGAACACGGACACGAACAAGAACATGAACACGAACAAGAACGCGACAGGAACAAGAACAAGTACAGAAACAGGTACATGAACGAGAACATGAACGAGAACGAGAACAAGAACAGGATCAAGAACAAGCACATGTACACGAACAAGAACAAGAACAAGAACATGAACAAGAACAGCATCAAGAACACGCACATGGACACGAACAAGAACAAGAACCTGAACATGAACGAGAACAAGAACAAGAACAGGAACAAGAACGAGCACATGTACACGAACAAGAACACGACAGAACCAAGAAGACTTACAAGAATGTGTACACGAACGAGAACATGAACGAGACCGAGCACAAGAACAGAAACAAGAACAAGCACATGGACACGAACAAGGGCAAGAACATGAACATGAACGAGAACACGAACAAGAACAGGAACAAGAACAAGCACATGTACACAAACAGCAACAAGAACAGAGACATGGACGAGAACAAAATCGAGAACACGAACACGAACAAGAACAAGACGGAGAACCAGAACATGTACACGAACAGAAACGAGAACATGAACAAGAACAAAAACAAGAACACGAACATGATCAAGAACAAGAACGCGAACGAGAACAAGAAGAAGTACAAGAACATGTACTCGAACGTGAATAGGAACAAGAACAAGAACATGAACGAGAACGAGATCGAGAACACGGACACGAACAAGGACATGAACAAGAACAAGAACATGTACACGAACCAGAACGAGAACGAGAACAAGAACAAGTACAAAAACTTAACCGAGAACAAGAACAAAAACATGAACGAGAACGAGATCGAGAACAAGAACAAGAATAAGAACATGAACAAGAACATGAACACGAACAAGAACACGAACAAGAACACGACAGAAACAAGAGGAAGTACGAGAACATGTACACGAACATGAACATGAACGAGAACGAGAAAAAGAACAGGAACATGAACGAGTATGAGATCGAGAACACGGACACAAACGTGTACATGAACACGAACAAGAACATGAAAGGAACAAGAACAGGAACAAGAACGGGAACGAGATCAAGAACGAGAACGAGGACGAAACTGAGAACCAGAACAAAAACATGAACGAGAACGAGATCGAATACACGGGCACGAACAAGAACAAGAACAAGAACAAGAACAAGAACACGAGCAAGAACATGAACGAGAACACGAACAAGAAAAAGTACCAGAACATGTACACAAACAAAAACAAGAACGAGAACATGAACGAGAACAAAAACAAAACCGAGAACAAGAACAAAAACATAAACGAGAACGAGATCGAAAACAAGATCAAGAACGAGAACAAGAACGATAACATGAACGAGAACAACATCAAGAACAGGAACAAGAATAAGCACACGTACACGAACAAGAACAAGAACACAAAAGAGAACAGGTTCACGAACACGGACACAGACAAGAACACGAACAAGTACAAGAACATGAACGAGAACAAAAACGAGTACCAGACCATGTAAACGAGCGTCAATAATAACGAGAACATGGACGAGAACAAGAAGAGTAAAAACAACACGAACAATATCAGGCTCACGAGCAAGCACATGTACCAGAACAAGATCAAAAACATAAACGAGAACAAGATCCAGTACAAGGACACGAACATGACCAAAGACAAGAACTAAAACGCGAACATGAACAAGAACAAGTACGCGAACAAGAATAAAAACGAGAACATGAACGAGACCGAGAACAAGAATGGGACGGAAAACAGAAACGGAAACAAGACCGAGAACAAGAACGGGAACGGAAACGAGATCAAGAGCAAGATGAAGAACGAACCCGAGAACAAGGACAAAAACATGAACGAGAACAAGATCGAGAACACGATCAAGATCAAAAACTCGAACAAGAACAAGAACAAGTACATGAACATGTACACGAACAAGAACCAGAACGTTGACATGAACGAGAACCCAAACAAGAACAGGAAGAAGATCAAGACCAAGAACAAGAACAAGAACACGATCAAGACCAAGAACACGAACGAGAACGAGAACACGAACAAGAACGAGAACAAGTACACGATCATGTACACGATCAAATACAAGAACGAAAACATGAGCGAGAACAAGAACAAGAATAAGAACAAAAACGGGAACCAGATCAAGAACAAGAACCACAACAAAACCAAGAACAAGAGCACGAACATGAACAAGAACATGTACACGAACCAGAACGAGAACGAGAACGAGAACAAGAACAGGAACAACGACAAGCACATGTACACGAACAAGAACGAGAACGAGAACATGAACGAGAACACGACCAAAAACACGGTCACGAACATGGCCAAGTACAAGATCAAGAACGCGAACGAGAACAAGAACATGTACCCGAACAAGAACAAGAACGAGAACACGGAAATGAACAAGATCAAGGAAAAAAACTAGAACATGTACACGAACGAAAACAAGAACGAGAGCAAGAACAAGAACAAGAACAAAACCGAAAACAAGAACAGAAAAATGAACGGAAACACGAACAAGAGCACGAAAAAGAACAACCACATCAACACAAACGAGAACAAGAACAAAAACATGAACTAGAACGAGTACAAGAACACGAACTCGTACAAGAAAGAGAACAAAGACAAGAACCCGAACAAAAACAGGAGCACAAACAAGGATAAGAACAAGTCCAAGAACATGTACACGGAAAGGAACAGAAACCAGAGCGAGAAAAATATCAAAAACACGAACTAGAACGAGAACGGGAACATGAACGATAACACGAACAAGAACAGAAAAAAGAGATAGCACATGTACACGATCAAGAACAAGAACAAAAACCTGACCTAGAACAAGAACAAGAACACGGACACGAACAAAAACAACAACACGAGCACGAACAGCATTGCGAACAAGAACAAGAACGAGAACATAAACGAGAACACGAATAAGAACAAGAACACGACCAAGAACAAGAAAAAGAACATGAACACGAACGAGAACAAGAACAGAAAAAATGAACAACTACATGTACACGAACAAGAACAATAACAAGAACATGAACGAGAACAAGATCGAAAACACGGACGCGTAGAAGAACACGAAGAAGTACTGACACATTGACACGAACGAGAACAAGAACGAGAACATGAACAGGAACAAAAACAGAAATACGAACGAAAACACGAGCACGAATGAGGACAAAAACGAGTACAAGAACATGTATACGAACGAGAACGAGACCGAAAACATAAAATAGAATAAGTACACGAACAAGAACGAGAATCAGAACAAGAACACGAACAGGAACAAGAACACGAACACGAACGAGAACAAGTACAAGAACATGGACACAATCAAGAACAAGAACGAGAACATGGATGAGAACAAAAACAAGAACAGGAACACGACCAAGAACAAGAACACGGACACGAACAGGATCGAGAACAAGAACACGAACAGGAACAATAACAGGAACATGAACGAGAACACGATTGAGAACAAAACGAGAACAGGAACCAGAACAAGAACAAGAACATGAACGTGCACGAGATCGAGAACATGGACCTGAACAAGAACAAGAAAATGAACACGAACACGAAAAAGAACAAGACCAAGAACAAGAACACGAACAAGAACAAGAACACGAACACGAACAAGTACACGGACATGTACACGAACTAGAACAAGAACGTTGACATGAACAACAAGACGAACGAGAACAGGAACAAGAACCAGCACGTGTACACGATCAAAAACAAGAACAAGAACATGAAGGAGAACAAGATCAAGAACACAGACACGAACAAGAACAAGAACAAGAACAAGAACAAGTACACGAACCAGAACGAGAACGAGAACATGTACAAGAACACGAACAAGAACGAGAACAAGAAGAAAACCAAGAACACGAAGAAAAACAAGAACAAGAACACGAGCATGAACAAGAACGAGAACACGAACAAGAACAAGTATATGAACATGTACACGAACAAGAACCAGAACGAGAACATGAACGAGAATAAGAACACGAACACGAACAAGAACGGAAATGGGAACAACATCCAGAACGAAAACGAGAACAAAACCAAGAACAAGAACAAAAACATGAACAAGAACGTGATCGAGAACACGGGCACGAACAAGAACAAGAACGTGTACACGAACGAGAACGAGAACGAGAACAAGAACAAGAACAAAAACAAAACCGAGAACAAGAACAGGAACATGGACGAGAACGGAATCGAGAACACGAACAAGTATAAGAACATGAACAAGAACATGAACACGTACAAGATCACGACAGAAACAAGATGAAGTACAGCAACATGTACACGAACGAGAACATGAACGAGAACAAGATAAACAACAGGAACAACGACAAGCACATGCGCACGAACAAATACACGAACATGAACATGAACGAGAACACGAACACGAACAAGTACAAGAACATGTACTAGAACGAGAACAAGAACGCGAACATGACCGAGAACAGGAACAAAAACACGGACACGAACAAGAACTTGAACACGAGCAAGAACAAGAATGAGAGCATGAACTGGAACGGGAACGAGATCGAGAACCAGAACAAAAACATGAACGAGAATGAGAATGAGAACGAGGACACGAACAAGAACAAGAACACGGACTCGAACAGGATTGCGAACAAAAACGAGAATAAGAACAAGAACAAGAATACGAACACGAACAAGAACTCGAACACGAACGAAAACAAGAACATGAACATGTACACGAACAAGAACAAGAACTAGAACATGATCGAGAACACAGACGAGAAGAGGAAAAAGAACAAGCACGTGAGCACAAACAAAAACAAGAACAGAAACATAAACGAGAACAAAATCAAGAACACGAACATGAACAAGAACAAGAAGGAGAACAAGAACAAGAACACGGACACGAGCAAAAACATGAACGAGAACAAGATCGAGAACACGGACACGAACACAAACAAGAACAATAACAATTACAAAAAGATGTACACGAACGAGAACGAGAACGGGTACATGAACAAGAACAAAAACAAGAACATAAACAAGGACAAGACCACGAACGAGAATAAGAACGAGAAGATGAACTAGAACAAGGAAAACAACACGAACACGAGCAAAAACAAGAACATGTACACGAGCCAGATCGAGAACATGTACAAGAACAAAAACAGGAATGAAAACATGAACGAGAACAAGAACACCAACAAGAACAAGAACAATACACGAACAAGAACAAGTACAAAAACATGTACACGAACAAGTACAAGAACGATAACATGAACGATAAAAAGGACAAAAGCAGGATCAAGAACAAGCACATGTACACGAACATGAACAAGAACATTAACATGAACGAGAACACGAACAAGAACAAGTACGGAAACATGTACAGGAACGAGAACAAGAACGAGAACAAGAACAAGAACCCGAACAAGAACACGACAGAATCAAGAAGAAGTACAAGAATATGAACACGAACGAGAACATAAACGAAAACGAGAACAAGAACAGGAACAAGAACAAGAACATGTACACGAACAAGAACGAGAACAAGAACATGAACAAGAACATGTACACGAACAAGAACGAGAACAAAAACATGAACACGAACATGAATACGAACAAGAACACGACAGAATCATGAAGAAGTACAAGATCATGAACACGAACGAGAACATGAACGAGATCGAGAAGAAGAACAGGAACAAGAACAAGCACATGTACACGAACAAGGACAAGAACATGAACATGAACGAGAACAAGAACAAAAAAAAGTACGAGAACATGTACACGCACGAGAACAAGAGCGAGAACAAGAACAAGAACTAGAACAACACCGAGAACAAGAACAAGAACATGGACGAGAACGAGATCGAGAACACGGAGAAGAACAAAAACACGAACACGAACGAGGACGAGAACACGGACAAAAACAAGAACAAGTACAAGAACATGCACACGAACGGGAACATGAACGAATACGAGAACAAGAAGAGGAACATGAACAGGAACGCGACCGGAGCAAGAAGAAGTACACGAACATGCACACGAACGAGAACCGAAACGAAAACGAGAACGAGAACAGGAACAAGTACAAGCACAAGTACACGAACATGAACAAGAACATGAACATGAAAAAGAACAAGAACAAGAACAAGTACAAGAACATGTACACGAACGAGAACAAGAACGAGAACATGTACAAGAGCAAGAACAAAACGGAAAACAAGAACAAGAACATGAACGAGAACGAGATCGAGAACGCGGACAGGAACGAAAACATGAACACGAACAAGAACGCGACAGGAACAAGAACAAGTACAAGAACATGTACACGAACAAGAACATGAACTTGAACATGAACGAGAACAAGAACGAGAACAAGTACAAGAACATGACTACGAACAACAACATGATCACGAACAAGAACATGAACACGAACACGAACAAGAACGAGAACAAGAACATGAACAAGAACATGTACACGAACAAGAACGAGAACAAGAACATGAACACGAACGTGAATACGAACAAGAACACGACAGAGTCAAGAAGAAGTACAAGATCATGTACACGAACGAGAACATGAACGAGATCGAGAAGAAGAACAGGAACACGAACAAGCACATGTACACGAACAAGGACAAGAACATGAACATGAACGAGAACAAGAACAAGAACAAGTACGAGAACATGTACACGCACGAGAACAAGAGCGAGAACACGAACAAGAACAAGAACAACACCGAGAACAAGAACAAGAACATGAACGAGAACGAGATCGAGAACGCAGACACGAACGAGAACATGAACACGAACAAGAACGCGACAGGAACAAGAACAAGTACAAGAACATGTACACGAACAAGAACAAGACCATGAACATGAACGAGAACAAGAACAAGAACAAGTACAAGAACATGACTACGAACAAGAACATGAACACGAACAAGAACATGAACACGAACACGAACACGACAGGAACAAGAGCAAGTACAAGAACATGTACACGAACGAGAACGAGATCTAAAACACGGACACGAACCAGAACAAGAACAAGATTATTAACAAGAACATGTACGCGAACGAGAACATGAACGAAAACATGAACAAGAACAGAAACACGACCGAATCAAAAAGAAGTACAAGAACATGTACCCGAACGAAATCATGAACGAGAACGAGAACAAGAACGGGAACAAGAACAAGCACATGTACACGAACAAGGACTAGAAAATGAACATAAACGAGAACAAGAACAAGAACAAGTACAAGAACATGTACACGAACGAGAACAAGAACGAGAACAAGAACAGGAACAAGAACAAAACCGAGAACAAGAACAAGAACATGAACGAGATCGAGATCGAGAACGCGGACACGAACAAGAACATGAACACGAACAACAACGCGACAGGAACAAGAACAAGTACAAGAACATGTACACGAACGAGGACATGAACGAGAACGAGAAGAAGAACAGGATCACGAACAAGCACATGTACACGAACACGGACACAAACATCAACATGAACGAGAACAAGAACAAGAACAAGTACAGAAACATGTACACGAACGACAACAAGAACGAGAACAAGAACAAAACCGAGAACAAGAACAAGAACATGAACGAGATTGAGTCCGAGAACACGGACACGTACAAAAACGTGAACACGACCAAGAACACGACAGAAACAAGAACATGTACACGAACGAGAACATGAACGACAACAAGAACAGGAACAAGAACAAGCACATGTACACAAACACGAACAAGAACAAAAACGAGAACATGGACGAGAACACAGATAAAAACAGGAAGAGAGCGAGCACATGTACATAAACAACAGCAAGAACAGAAACATTAACGACAACAAAACCGAGAACACGAACACGAACAAGAACAAGAACACGAACACGAAAAGGATTGCAAACACAAACCAGAACAAGAACAAGAACATGAACATGAACAAGAACTCGAACAAAAACAAGAACAAGTACATGAACGAGAACGAGATCGACAATACGGACACGAACAAGAACATGAACACGAACAGGAACGCGAAAGGAACAAGAACAAGTACAAGAACATGAACACGAACGAGAACATGAACGAGAACGAGATCGAGAACACAGACACGAAGAAGAACAAAAACAAGATCAATAACAAGAACATGAAAACGATCGAAAACATGAACGAGAATAAGAACAAGAACAGGAACTCGAACAAGCACACGTACACGTACAAGAACAAATACATGAACATGAACGAGAACAAGAACAAGAACATGTACACTAACGAGAACAAGAACGAGAACAAGAACAAGAACGAGGAGGCGAACCAGACCATGTACACGAACGGAAACAAGAACAGGTACATGAACAAGAACACAAACGAGAACACGAACATGAATAGAGCACGCACAGAAACAAGAACACGAACGAGAACAGAAACAAGTACAAGAACATGTACTTGAACGAGAATAAGAACGAGAACATGAACGAAAACAAGAACAAGAACAGGAACTAGACCAAGCACATGTACACGAATATGAACAAGAACAAGAACCTGAACAAGAACCTGAACACCGACAAGAACACGAACGAATCAAGAAAAAGTTCAAGAACATGTACACGAACGAGAACAAGACTGAGAACAAGAACAAGAACAAGATCAAAACCGAAAACAAGAACAAGAACATAAACGAGAACGAGATCGAGAACACGGACACGAACAAGAACATGAACACGATCAAGAACGCGACAGGAACAAGAACAAGTACAAGAACATGTACACGAACGAGAACATATCCGAGAACGAGAACAAGAACAGGAACAAGAACCAGCACATGTACACGACCAAGAACGCGACAGGAACAAGAACAAGTACACGAACATGTACACGAACGAGAACATAAACGAGAACGAGAATAAGAACTGGAACAAGAACAAGCACATGTACACGAACAAGAACAAGAACATTACCATGAACGAGAACAAGAACAAGAACAAGTACAGAAACATGTACAGGAATGAGAACAAGAACGAGAACATGAACGAGAATAAGGACACGGACAATAACACGACCAAGAACAAGAACCAGAACAAGAACAGGAACCGGAACGAGATCAAGAACGAGAACGAGAATAAAACCGAGAACCAGAACAAATACATGAACGAGAACGAGATCGAAAACACGGGCACGAACAAGAACAAGAACAAGAACGAGAACATGTACACGCACCAGAACGTGAACGAGAACATGTACAAGAACAAGAACAAGAACGAAAACATGAAAGAGAATGAAAACACGAACAATAACACGACCAAGAACAAGAACAAGAACGAGAACGCGAACGGAAACGAGATCAAGAACGAGAACGAGGACAAAACCGAGAACCAGAACAAAATCATGAACGAGAACGAGATCGAAAACACGGACACGAACAGAAACAAGAACACGAACAAGAACAAGAACACGAACAAGAACACGGACGAGAACAAGAACAAGTACAAGAACATGTACACGAACGAGAACATGAACGAATACAAGAACACGAACTGGAACACGACAGGAGCAAGAAGAAGTACACGAACGAGAACCGAAACGAAAACAAGAACGAGAACAGGAACAACTGCAAGCACATGTACACGAACAAGAACAAGAACAAGAACATGAACGAGAAAAAGAACACGAACCAGTACAAGAACATGTACACGGACGCGAACAAGAACGAGAACAACAACAAGAACAAAAACAAAACCTAGAACACGAACAAGAACATGAACACGAACGAGAACATGAACACGAACACGAACACGACAGGAACAATAACAAATACAAGAACATGTACACGAACCAGAACGTGAACGAGAACGAAATTGAAAACACGGACACCGATCAGAACAAGAACAAGATTAATAACAAGAACATGTAGGCGAACGAGAACATGAACGAAAACAAGAACAAGAACAGGTACTAGACCAAGCACATGTACACGATCAAGAACAAGAACAAGAACATGAACAAGAACATGAACACGGTCACGAACACGACAGAATCAAGGAGAAGTACAAGAACATGTACCCGAACGAGAACATAAACGAGAACGAGAACAAGAGCAGGAACAAGAACAAGCACATGTACACGAACAAGGACGAAAACATGAACATAAACGAGAACATGAACAAGAACAAGTACAACAATATGTACACGAACGAGACCAAGAACGAGAAGAAAAACCAGAACAAGAACAAAACCGGGAACGAGAACAAGAACATGAACGAGAACGACATCGAGAACACGGACACGAACAAGAACATGAACACGAACGAGAACGCGACAGGAACAAGAACGAGTACAAGAACATGTACACGAACGAGAACATGAACAAGAACGAGAACAAGAACAGGAACAAGAACAAGCACATGTACACGAACAATAACAAGAACATTAACATGAACGAGAACAAGAACATGTACGCGAACAAGAATAAAAATGAGAACATGAATGAGACCGAGAACAAGATCGGGTCGAAAGAGAAAAACGGAGATAAGAACGAGAAGAACAACGAGGACGGAAACCAGAACACAACCAAGATAAAGAGCGAGAACAAGAATGGGAACACGAACGAAAACAGGACCATGATCAAGAACAAGCATATGAACATGTACACGAACATGAACAAGAACGAGAACATGAACGAGACCACGAACAAGAGCAGGATGGAGAACAGACACATGTAGACGAACAACAACGAAAACAACAACATCAACGAGAACGTGATCGAAAACAAAAACAAGAACAAGAAAGAGAACATGAACAAGAAAGAGTACAAGAACATGTACACGAACAAGAACACGAACGAAAACATGAACGAGAATAAGAACACGGACAAAAACACGACCAAGAACAAGAACAAGAACAAGAACGGGAACGGGAACGGGAACAAAAACCTGAACGAGAACCAGATCGAGAACACGGACACGAACGAGAACAAGAACAAGGACACGAAAGAGAACAAGAACACAGGAACGAACAGGATTGCGAACAAAAACATGGACAAGAACAAGAACAAGAACACAAACAAGAACAAAAACTCGAACAAGAACAAAAACACAAACATGAACGAGAACAAAAACACGAACGAGAAAACACTCAGGAACAAGAACAAGAACAAGAACGGGATCGACATCAAGAACACGAACAAGAACAAAACCGTCAACAAGAACAAGAACATGAACGAGAACGAGATCGAGAACACCGACATGAACAGAAACAAGAGCAAGAACAGGAACACGAACAAGAACAAGAACACGAACAAGAACGAGAACACGAACGAGAACAGAATCAAGTACACGAACATGTACTCGAACGAGGATAAGAACGAGAACATGAACGAGAACATAAACAAAAACGAGAACAGGAACAGGAACAAGAACAAGTACATGTACACGAACAATAACAAGAACAACATCATGAATGAGAACAAGAACAAGAACAAGTACAAGAACATGTACACGAACGAAAACAAGTACGAGAACAAGAACAAGAACATGTACACGCACCAGAACGTGAACGGGAACATTTACAAGAACAAGAACAACAACGAGAACGAGCACGAAAACAAGAACAAGAACACCTACAAGAACAAGGACGAGAACAAGAACAAGAAAAGCACAACAACCTGTACACGAACAAGAACGAGAACGAGAACATGAAAGAGAATAAGAACACGAACAAGAACACGACAAAGAACAAGAACAAGAACGAGAACGGCAACGGGAACGAGATCAAGAACAAGAACAAGAACGAAACCGAGAACAAGGACAAAATCATAAACAAGAACAAGATCGAGAACACGGACACGAACAAGAACAAGAACACGGACACGAACAGGATTGCGAACGAAACCACGAACACGAACAAGAACAAGGACACGAACAAGAACAAGAACTCGAACAAGAACTAGAACAAGTACATAAACGTGTACACGAAGAAGAACAAGGACTAGAACATGCAAGAGATCAAGAACAAGAACAAGAACACGCTCAAGAACAAGAACTCGAACGCGAACAAGCACAAGTACATGAACATGTACACGCACAAGAACAAGAACGAGAACATGAACGAGAATGAGAACACGAAAATGAACACGACAGGAACACGAACAAGTACAAGAACATGTACACGAACGAGAACATGAACGAGAACGAGAACAAGAACAGGAACAAGAACAAGCACATGTACACGAACAAGAACAATAACATTAACATGAACGAGAACAAGAACATGTACGCGAACGAGAATAAAAACGAGCACATGGACGAGACCGAGAACAAGAACGGGTCGAAAGAGGAAATCGGAGATAAGAACGAGAAGAACATCGAGGACGGAAACCAGAACACAACCAAGATAAAGAGCGAGAACAAGAATGGGAACACGGACAAAAACTGGACCATGATCAAGAACAAGCACATGAACATGTACACGAACATGAACAAGAACATGAACATGAACGAGAACAAGAACATGAACAAGTACAAGAACATGACTACGAACACGAACATGAACACGAGCAAGAACATGAACACGAACACGAACACGACAGGAACAAGAACAAGTACAAGAACATGTACACGAACAAGAACGAGATCTAAAACACGGACACGAACCAGAACAAGATCAAGATTAATAACAAGAACATGGAAACGATCAAAAACATGAACGAGAATAAGAACAGGAACAGGAACATAAACAGAAACACGACCGAATCAAATAGAAGTACAAGAACATGTACCCGAACGAAATCATGAACGAGAACGAGAACAAGAACGGGAACAAGAACAAGCACATGAACATGATCGAGAACAAGAACAAGAACAAGTACACGAACATGTACACGAACGAGAACGAGAACGAGAACAAGAACAAGAACAAGAACAAAACCGAGAACAAGAACAAGAACATGAACGAGAACGAGATCGAGAACGCGGACACGAACAAGAACATGGACACGAACATGAACGCGACAGGAACAAGAACAAGTACAAGAACATGTACACGAACGAGGACATGAACAAGAACGAGAACAAGAACAGGATCAAGAACAAGCACATGTACACAAACACGGACACAAACATTAACATGAACGTGAACAAGAACAAGAACAAGTACAGAAACATGTACACGAACGAGAACAAGAACGAGAACACGAACAAGAACGAGAACACGAACAAGAACGAGAACAAAACCGAGAACAAGAACAAGAACATAAACGAGATTGAGACCGAGAACACGAAAACGTACAAAAACGTGAACACGAACAAGAACACGACAGGAACAAGAACAAGAACAAAAACATGTACACGAACGAGAACATGAACGAGAACAAGAACAGGAACAAGAACAAGCACATGTATACAATTACGAACAAGAACAAAAACGAGAACATGGACAAGAACACAGATAAAAACAGGAAAAGAGCGAGCACATGTACACAAACAACAACAAGAACAGAAACGTTAACGACAACAAAACCGAGAACACGAACACGAACAAGAACAAGAACACGAACACGAAAAGAATTGCAAACACAAACCAGAACAAGAACAAGAACACGAACACGAACAAGAACTCGAACAAAAACAAGAACAAGTACATGAACGAGAACGAGATCGACAATACGGACACGAACAAGAACATGAACACGAACAGGAACGCGACAGGCACAAGAACAAGTACACGAACATGTACACGAACGAGAACATGAACGAGAACGAGATCGAGAACACGGACACGAAGAAGAACAGAAACAAGATCAATAACAAGAACATGAAAACGATCGAAAACATGAACGAGAATAAGAACAAGATCAGGAACTCGAACAAGCACATGTACACGTACAAAAACAAATACATGAACATGAACGAGAAGAAGAACAAGAACATGTACACTAACGAGAACAAGAACGAGAACAAGAACACGAACGAGAAGGCGAACCAGACCATGTACACGAACGGAAACAAGAACGGGTACATGGACAAGAACACAAACGAGAACACGATCATGAATAGAGCACGAACATGAACAAGAACACGAACGAGAACAGAAACAAGTACAAGACTATGTACTTGAACGAGAATGAGAACGAGACCATGAACGAAAACAAGAACAAGAACATGAACAAGAACAAGAACATGAACGGGGACACGAACATGTACACGGACGAGAACAAGAACGAGAACAAGAAGAAGAACAAAAACGAAACCGAAAACAAGAACACGAACATGAACGAGAACGAGATCGAGAACATGAACGAGACCATGAACAATAGCAGGAAAAAAAACAAGCACATGTACACGAACAAAAACAGGGACAAGAACGTGAACGATAACAAGATCGAAAAAACGATCACGAACAAGATCAAGAACAAGAAAAAGATCACGAACAAGAGAAAGAACACGAACAAGATCAAGAACACGAACAAGTACAAGAATATGTACACGAACAAGAACAAGAACAAGAACACGAACATGAACAGTAACAAGAACGAAAACACGAAACAGAACGAAAACACGAACAAGAACAAAACTGAGTACAAGAACATGTACACGAACCAAAACAAGAACAAGAACATGAATGAGAACAAGATCAAGAACACGAACAGGAACAAGAACGGGAACACGAACAAAAACACGAACAAGCCCAGGAACGAGTACAAGAACATGTACACGGACAATAACAAGAACGAGAACATGGACGAGACCACAAACATGAACAGGAAACCGGACAAGCACATGTACACGAACAAGAACGAGAACAAAAACATGAACGAGCATAAGATCCAGAACACGGTCACGAACATGAACAAAACCGAGTACAAGAACACGTACACGAACGAAATGAAAAACAAGAACGTGAACGAAAACAAGATCGAGAACACGAACAAAAACAGGAACATGAACTAGAACAAGGACAAGGACAAGAACAAGAACAAGAACAAGAACAAGCACATGTACACGAACATGAACAAGAAGAAGAACATGAACAAGAACAAGAACAAGAACAAGTACACGAACATGTACACGGACGAGAACAAGAACGAGGAAAAGAACAAGAACAAAAACAAAACCGAGAACAAGAACAAGAACATTAGGGAGAACGAGATCAAGAACACGGGCACGACCAAGAACACGAACAAGTACGAGAACATGTACACGAACAAGAACGAGAACCTTGACGTGAACGAGAACACGGACAACAACAGGAACAAGAACCAGCAGATCTACACGAACAAAAACAAGGACAAGAACAGGAACAAGATCCAGCAAATGTACACGAACAAAGACAAGGACAAGAACATGAACGAGAACAAGATCCAGAACACGGACACGAACATGACCACGAACAAGAAGCAGAATGCCAACGAGAACAAGAACATGTACCCGAACACGAACAAGAACCAGAAAATGACCAAGACCACGAACACGAACGGAAAGGAGAACGAAAACAAGTAATAAAACAAGAATGAGGACAAAATCATGTACACGAACAAAAACGATAACAGAAACATGAACGAGAACAAGAACGCAAGCACGGGCACGAACCAGAAGAAGAACACGAACACGAACAGGATCGAAAACAAGAACACGAACAGAAACAATAACAGGAACAAGAACAAAAATGGGAACCAGATCACGAACAAGAACCAGAACAAAACCGAGAACAAGAGCAAGAACATGAATGCGAACGAGAACATGTACACAAACGAAAACATGGACAAGAACAAGAACAAGAACAGAAACAAGAACAAGAACAAGAACACGAACAGGAACAAGAACACGAACGAGAACCAGAACACGAACGAGAACGAGAACAAGTACAAGAACATGTACACGATTCAATCCAAGAACGAAAACATGAACGAGAACCAGAACAAGAACAAGAACAAGAACAAGAACAAAAACGGGAACCAGATCAAGAACAAGAACCACAACAAAACCGAGAACAAGAGCACGAACATGAATGCGAACGAGAACATGTACACAAACGAAAACATAGACAAGAACACGAACAAGAACAAGAACACGAAAAAGACCAATATCAAGTACAAAAAAATGTACGCGGATAATAACAAGAACGAAAACATGAACGAGACCACGGACAAGAACAGAAAAAAGAACAAGCACATGTACACGAACAAGAACAAGATCAACAACCTGAACGAGCACATGATCCAGAATACGGACACGAACATGAACAAAACCGAGTACACGAACATGTACACGGACAAAAACAAGAACACGAACATAAACAAGAACAAGATCCAGAACACGAACAAAAACAAGAACAAGAACAAGAACAAGAACAAGAACTAGAACACGAACGAAAACAAGAACATGTACACGAACAAGAACAAGAACGAGAACATGAACGAGAACCCGACCAAGAACAAGTACAAGAACATGTACACGGACAAGAACAAGAACGTTGACATGAACGAGAACACGATAGAGAACAGGAACGAGAACCAGCACATGTACACGAACAAAAACAAGAACACGAACATGAACGAGAACAAGACCCAAAACACGGACACGAAAATGACCGAGTACAAGATCAAGAAGGCGAACGAAAAGAAGAACATGTACACGACCAAGAACAAGACCGAGAACACGGAAATAAACAAGATCAAGGAAAAAAACTAGAACATGTACACGAACAAGAACAAGAACGAGAACATGAACAAGAACAAGAACAAAACCGAGAACAAGAACAGAAACATGAACGGGAACACGAACATGACCAAGAAAACGAACAACCACATCCACACGAACGAGAACAAGAACAAAAACATGAACTAGAACAAGTAGAAGAACACGGACTCGAACAAGCACGAGAACACGGATACGACCAAAAACAAGAACACGAGCACGAACAGGATTGCGAACAAGAACAAAAACGAGAACATGAACGAGAACACGAATAAGAACAGGATCACGACCAAGAACAAGAAGAAGAACATGAACACGAACGAGAACAAGAACAGAAAAATGAACAACCACATGTACACGAACAAGAACAATAACAAGAACATGAACGAGAACAAGATCGAAAACACGGACACGAAAAAGAACAAGAAGAAGTACTGACTCATTTACACGAACGAGAACAAGAACGAGAACATGAACAGGAACAAAAACAGAAATACGAACGAAAACACGAGCACGAATGATGACAAAAACGAGTACAAGAACATGTATACGAACGAGAACGAGAACGAAAACATAAACTAGAACGAGTACACGAACAAGAACGAGAATCAGAAGAAGTATACCAACAAGAACGAGAACAAGTACAAGAACATGTACACAAACAAGAACAAGAACGAGAACATGGACGAGAACAAGAACAAGAACATGAACACGACCAAGAACAAGAACACGGACACGAACAGGATCGAGATTAAGAACACGAACAGGAACAATAACAGGAACATGAACGAGAACACGATTGAGAACAAAAACAAGAACAGGAACCAGAACAAGAACAAAAACATGAACGCGATCGAGATCGAGAACACGGACCTGAACGAGAACAAGAACAAGAACACGAACGAGAACAAGAACAAGAACACGAACAAGAACAAGAACACGAACACGAACAAGTACACGAACATGTACACGAACTAGAACAAGAACGTTGACATGAACAACAACACGAACGAGAACAGGAACAAGAACCAGCACGTGTACACGAACAAAAACAAGAACAAGAACATGAACGAGAACAAGATCAAGAACACAGACACGAACAAGAGCAAGAATAAGAAATCAAACATGTACATGAATGAGAATACGAACGAGAACATGACCAGAAACAAGAACAAAAACGCGAAACAGAACAAGAACACGAACAAGAACAAAACCGAGTACAAGAAAACGTACACGAACAAAAACAAGAACAAGAACAGGAACAAGAACAAGAACAAGAACGTGAACGAGGACAAGATCGAGAACACGGACACGAACAAGAGCAAGAAGAAGAACTCAAGCATGTACATGACCGAGAATACGAACGAGAACATGAACAGGAAAAAAAACGATAACACGAAACAGAACACAAACACGAACAAGAACAAAACCGAGTACAAGAACATGTACACGGACGTGAACAAGAACGAGAACACAAACAAGAACAAGAACAAGAACAAGAACACGAACACGACCAAGATGGAAGAACAAGTACAATAACATGTACACGGACAATAACAAGAACGAGAACATGAACGAGACCACGAACAAGAACAGGAAAAAGAACAAGAACATGTACACGAACAAAAACACGAACAAGAACGAGAACGTTGTCGTGAACGAGAACACGGACAAGAACAGGAACAAGAACCAGCAGATGTACACGAACAAAATCAAAGACATGGACAGGAACAAGATCCAGCAAATGTACGCGAACAAAGACAAGGACAAGAAAATGAACGAGAACAAGATCCAGAACACGGACACTAACATGACCACGAACGAGAAGCAGAACGCGAACGAGAACAAGAATATGTACCCGAACACGAACAAGAACGAGAACATGACCAAGACCACGAACACGGACGGGAAGGAGAACGAAAACAAGTAATAAAACACGAACGAGGACAAAAACATGTACACGAACAAAGACGATGACAGAAACATGAACGAGAACAAGAACGCAGGCACGGACACGAACGAGAACAAGAACACGAACACGAACAGGATCGAAAACAAGAACACGAACAGAAACAATAACAGGAACAAGAACAAAAACGGAAACCAGATCAAGAACAAGAACCAGAACAAAACCGAGAACAAGAGCAAGAACATGAATGCGAACGAGATCATGTACACAAACGAAAACATGGACAAGAACAAGAACAAGAACAGAAACAAGAACAAGAACAAGAACACGAACAGGAACAAGAACACGAACGAGAACAGAAACAAGTACAAGAACATGTACTTGATCGAGAATGAGAACGAGAACATGAACGAAAACAAGAACAAGAACAGGAACTAGACCAAGCACATGTACACGAACAAGAACAAGAACAAAAACATGAACACGAACAAGAACATGAACGAGGACACGAACATGTACACGGACGAGAACAAGAACGAGAACAAGAAGGAGAACAAAAACAAAACCGAGAACAAGAACAAGAACATGAACGAGAACGAGATCGAGAACATGAACGAGACCACGAACAATAGCAGGAAAAAAAACAAGCACATGTGGACAAACAACAACGAGAATAAAAACATGAACGAGAACGAGATCAAGAACACGGATACGAACAAAAACAAGAAAACGAACAAGAACAAAAACACGGACAAGAACATGAACGAATACAAGAACAAAAACAGGAACAAGAACAGGAACACGACGGGAGCAAGAAGAAGTACACGAACATGCACCCGAACGAGAACCCAAACGAAAACGATATCGAGAACAGGAACAAGAACAAGCACACGTACACGAACAAGAACAAGAACGAGAACAAGAACACGACCAAGAACAAGAACTCGAACGAGAACAAGCACAGGTACATGAACATGTACACGCACACGAACAAGAACGAGAACATTAACGAGAATAAGAACACGAACCAGAACAAGAACAAAATCGGTAATGGGAACGGGATCAAGAACGAGAGCCAGAACAAAACCGAGAACCAGAACAAAAACATGAACGAGAACGAGATTGAGAACGAGGACACGAACAAGAACAAGAACACGGACTCGAACAGGATTGCGAACAAAAACGAGAATGAGAACAAGGAAGGAAAGGGAGGAAAGGGAAGGGAAGGGAAGGGAAGGGAAGGTAAGGGAAGAAGAGGGAAGCGCAGGAAAGGGAAGGGAAGGGAAGCGAAGGGAAGGGAGGGGAACTGAATGGAAGGGACGTGAAGGGATGGGAAGGGAAGGGACGGGAAGGGAAGGGAAGGGAACTGAAGGGAATGGAAGTGACGGGATGGGAAGGGACGGGAAGGGGCAGGAGGGGACGGGAAGGAACGGGCAGGGTAGGGAAGGAAAGGAAAAGGAAGGGAATGGCGGGGAAGAGAAGGGACGGAAAGGGAAGCGAAGGGAAGGGCAGGGAAGGGAAGGGATGGCAAGGGAAGGGAAGGGAAGGGAAGGCACGGGAAGGATAGGGAAGGGAAGGGATGGGCAGGTAAGGCACGGGAAGGGAAGAGAAGGGAAGGGATGGGATGGGAAGGGAAGGGAAGGGATGTAGAGGGAATGGCACGGAAGGGAAGGGGAGGGAAGGGAAGGGAAGCGAAGGTAAGGGAAGGGTAGGGATGGAAAAGGACGGGAAGAGAAGGGAAGGGAAGGGGCGGGGAGGGAAGGGAAGGAAAGGCAAGGGAAGGGAACGGCAGGGGAGGGTATGGAAGGGAAGGAAAGGTAAGGTAAGGTAAGGGAAGGGAAGGGAAGGGAAGGGAAGGGAAGGGAAGGGAAGGGAAGCGACGGCAAGGAAGGGGAACTGAAGGGAAGGAAAGTGAAGGGATGGGAAGGGAAGGGGTTGTAAGGTAAGGTAAGGCGAGGGAAGGGAAGGGCCGGGAAGGGAATGGCGCGGAAGGGAAGGGGAGGGAAGGGAAAGGAAGCGAAGAAAAGGGAAGGGAAGGGACGGGTACGGAAGGGAAAGGAAGGGCAGGGAAGGGAAGGGACGGGAAGGGAAGAAAAGGGAACGGAAGGAAAGGGAAGGGAAGGGAAGAGAAGGAACGGCAAGGGAAGGGAAGGGAAGGGAAGAGATGGGAAGGGAAGGGAAGTGATGGAAAGGGAATGGCGCGGAAGGGCAGGGGAGGGAAGGAAAGCGAAGCGAATGGACGGGAAGGTATGGGAAGGGTAGGGAAGGGAAGGGTGGCACGGGAAGGGAAGGGAAGGGAAGGGATGGGAAGGGAAGGGAAGGGATGGAAAGGGAATGGCGCGGAAGGGAAGGGGAGGGAAGGAAGGGAAGCGAAGGAAAGGGAAGGGCAGGGAGGGGTAGAGAAGGGAAAGGACGGCAAGGGCAGGAAAGGGAACTGAAGGAAATGGAAGTGACACGATGGGAAGGGACGGCAAGGGGCAGGAGGGGACGGAAAGGAAAGGGCAGGGTAGGGAAGGAAAGGAAAAAGAAGGGAAGGGCGGGGAAGACAAGAAACGGGAAGGGAAGCGAAGGGAAGGGCAGGGAAGAGAAGAGAAGCAAAGGGAAGGGAAGGGAAGGGAAGGAAATGGAAGTGAAGGGACGGGAAGGGAAGGAACGGGAAGGAAAGGAAAGGGAACTGAAGGGAATGGAAGTGACGGGATGGAAAGGGCAGGGAAAGGATGGGAAGGGAAGGGAAGGGAAGGGAAGGGAAGGGAAGGGAAGGCAAGAGAAGGGAAGGGAAGGAAAGGGAAGGGAAGGGAAGGGAAGGGAAGGGAAGGGATGGGACGGGAAGGGAGTGGCAGGGAAGGGAAGGAAAGGGAAGGGAAGGGAAGGGAAGGGAAGGGAAGGGAAGGGAAGGGAAAGGCAGGGAAGGGAAGGGAAGGGAAGAGACGGGAAGGGAAGGGAAGGGAGGAAAAAGGAAGGGACGGGACGGGAAGGGCAGGGTAGGAAAGGAAAGGAAAAGGAAGCGACGGTAAGGGAAGAGAAGGGAAGGGATGGGAAGCGAAGGGAAGGGAAGGGAAGGGAAGGGAAGAGAAGGGAAGGGATGGGAAGGGAAGGGAAGGGGAGGGAAGCGAAGGGATGGGAAGCGAAGGGAACCGAAGGATAGGGAAGAAAAGGCAAGGGATGGGAAGGGAAGGGAAGGGAAGGGGAAGAAAGGAAAGGGAAATGAAGGGAAGGGACGGTAAGGGAAGAGACGGGAAGGGCAGGGAATGGAAAGGAAGGGAAGCGAAGGGAAAGGAAGGGAACTGAAGGAAAGGGAAGTGAAGGGATGGAAAGGGAAGGGAAGGGACGGGAAGGGAAGCGAACGGAAGGGAAGGGAAGGGAAGGGAAGGTAAGGGAAGAGAAGGGAAGGGCAGGGAAGGGAAGGGAAGGGAAGGGAAGGGAAGGGAAGGGAAGGAAAGAGAAGGGAAGGGAAGGGAAGGGAAGGCAAGGGACGGTAGGGGAAGGGAAGGGAAGGGAAGGGAACGGAAGGGAAGGGAAGGGAAGGGAAGGGAAGGGAAGGGAAGGGAAGGGAAGGGAATGGAAGGGAAGGGAAGGAAAGGGAAGGGAAGGGAAGGAAAGGGAAGGGAAGGGAAGGGATGGGAAGGGAAAGGAAGAGACGGGAAGTGAAGGGAAGGGAAAGGAATAGACGGCAAGGCATGGGAAGGAAAGGGAAGGGAAGGTAAGGGAAGAGACGGGAAGGGCAGGGAAGGGAAAGGAAGGGAAGCGAAGGGAAGGGAAGGGAACTGAAGGGAAGGGAAGTGAAGGGATGGGAAGGGAAGGGAAGGGACGGGAAGGGAAGGGGCGGGAAGGGTAGGGAAGGGAAGGGGAGGGAAGGGAAGGGAAGGGAAGGGACGGCAAGGGGCGGGAAGGGAAGGGAAGGGAACGGAAGGGAAGGGAAGGGAAGGGAAGGGAAGGGAAGGGAAGGGAAGGGAAGGGAAGGGAAGGGAAGGGAAGGGAAGGGAAGGGAAGGGAAGGTGAGGGAAGGGAAGGGAAGGGATGGGAAGGGATGGGTAGATACGGCAAGGGAAGGGAAGGGAGGGAAAAGGAAGGGACGGGAAGGGAAGTGCAGGGTAGGAAAGGAAAAGAAAAGGAAGGGAAGGTAAGGGAACAGTAGGGAAGGGAAGGGAAGCGAAGGGAAGGGAAGGGAAGGGAAGGGAAGAGAAGGCAAGGCACGGGAAGGGAAGGGGAGGGAAGGAAAGGGAAGGGATGGAAAGGAAAAGGATGGGATGGGAAGGGAAGCGAAGGGAAGGGAAGGGAAGGGAAGGAAAGGGAAGGGATGGGAAAGGAAGGGAAGTGAAGGAAAGGGAAGGGAAGAAAAGGGAAGGGAAGGGAAGGGAAGGGAAGGGAAGGAAAGGGAAGGGAAGGGAAGGGAAGGGATGGGATGAGAAGGGAAGTGAAGGGACGGGAATGGAAGGGAAGGGAAGGGAAGTGAAGGGATCTGAAGAGAAGGGAAAGTAAGGGCAGGAAAGGGAAGGGAAGCGAAGGCAAGGGACGGGGCGGGAAGGGGAGGGCAGGGGAGGGAAGGGAAGGAAAGGGCAGGGAAGGGAAGGGAAGCGAAGGGTAGGGAAGGGAACTGAAGGGGAGGGAAGTGAAGGGATGGGAAGGGAAAGGACGGAAAGGGAAGGAAAGGGAACTGAAGGGAATGGAAGTGACGGGATGGGGAGCGAAGGGACGGGAAGGGAAGGGAAGGGAAGGGGAGGGAAGGGAAGGGAAGGGAAGGGAAGGGAAGGGAAGGGAAGGGACGGGAAGGGAAGGGAAGACAAGGGAAGCGAAGTGGAGGGACGGGAAGGAACGGGAAGGGACGGGAAAGGAAGGGAAGGGAAGGGACGGGAATGGAAGGGAAGGGAAGGGAAGTGAGGGGATCTGAAGAGAAGGGAAAGTAAGGGCAGGGAAGGGAAGGGAAGCGAAGGGAAGGGACGGGGTGGGAAGGGCGGGCAGGGGAGTGAAGGGAAGGGAAGGGCAGGGAAGGGAAGGGAAGCGAAGGGTAGGGAAGGGAACTGAAGGGAAGGGAAGTGAAGGGATGGGAAGGGAAGGGACGGAAAGGGAAGGGAAGGGAACTGAAGGGAATGGAAGTGACGGGATGGCAAGGGCAGGGAAGGGATGGGAAGGGAAGGGAAGGGAAGGGAAGGGAAGGGAAGGGAAGGGAAGGGAAGGGAAGGGAAGGGAAGGGAAGGGGAGGGAAGGGAAGGGAAGGGATGGGACGGGAAGGGAAGGACAGGGAAGGGAAGGGAAGGGCAGGGAAGGGAAGGGCAGAGACGGGAAGGGCAGGGAAGGGAAGGGAAGGGAAGCGAAGGGAAGGGAAGGGAAGGGATCTGAAGGGAAGGGAAGTGAAGGTATGGGAGTGGCAGGGAAGGAAAGGGAAGGGAAGGGAAGGGAAGGGAAGGGAAGGGAAGGAAAGGGAAGAGACGGGAAGGGAAGGGAAGGGAGGGAAAAGGAAGGGACGGGACGGGAAGGGCAGGGTAGGAAAGGAAAGGAAAAGGAAGGGACGGTAAGGGAAGAGAAGATAAGGGATGGGAAGCGAAGGGAAGGGAAGGGAAGGGAAGGGAAGAGAAGGGAAGGGATGGGAAGGGAAGGGAAGGGGAGGGAAGCGAAGGGATGGGAAGCGAAGGGAAGCGAAGGATAGGAAAGAGAAGGCAAGGGATAGGAAGGGAAGGGAAGGGAAGGGGAAGAAAGGAAAGGGAAGGGAAGGGAAGGGAATGGAAGGGAAGGGAAGGGAAGGGAAGGAAAGGGAAGTGAAGGGAAGGGAAGGGAATGAAAGGGAAGGGAAGGGAAGGGAAGGGAAGGTAAGGGACGGGAAGGGAAGGGAAGGGAAGGGAAGGGAAGGGAAGGGAAGGGAAGGGAAGGGAAGGGAATGGAAGGGAAGGGAAGGGAAGGAATGGGAAGGGAAGGGAAGGGAAGGGAAGGGAAGGGAAGGGAAGGGAAGGGAAGGGAAGGGAAGGGAAGGGAAGGGAAGGGAAGGGAAAGGCAGGGACGGGAAGGGAAGGAAGGAAGAAGGGAGGGACGGGAAGGGAAGTGCAGGGTAGGAAAGGAAAGGAAAAGGAAGGGAAGGTAAGGGAAGAGAATGGAAGGGAAAGGAATAGACGGCAAGGCATGGAAAGGAAAGGGAAGGGAAGGTAAGGGAAGAGACGGGAAGGGCAGGGAAGGGAAAGAAAGGGAAGCGGAGGGAAGGGAAGGGAACTGAAGGGAAGGAAAGTGAAGGGAAGGGAAGGGAACGGACGGGAAGGGAAGGGAAGGGAACCGAAGGGAATGGAAGTGACGGGTTGGAAAGGGAAGGGAAGGGAATGGAAGGGACGGGAAGGGAAGGGAAGGGAAGGGAAAGGAAGGAAAGAGATGGGACGGGAAGGGAAGGGCAGGGTAGGGAAGGAAAGAAAAAGGAAGGGAAGGAAACGGAAGGTAAGGGAAGGGAAGGGAAGGTAAGGGAAGGGAAGGGAAGGGAAGGGAAGGGAAGGGAAGGGAAGGGAAGGGAAGGGAGGGGAAGGGAAGGGAAGGGAAGGGAAGGGAAGGGAAGGGAACGGCATGGAAGGGTAGGGTAGGGAAGGGAAGAAAAGGTGAGGTAAGGTAAGGAAAGGGAAGAGAAGGGAAGGGAAGGGAAGGAAAGGGATTGTAAGGTAAGGTAAGGCGAGGGAAGGGAAGGGCCGGGAAGGGAATGGCGCGGAAGGGAAGGGGAGGGAAAGGAAAGGAAGCGAAGAAAAGGGAAGGGAAGGGACGGGTACGGAAGGGAAAGGAAGGGCAGGGAAGGGAAGGGACGGGAAGGGAAGAAAAGGGAACGGAAGGAAAGGGAAGGGAAGGGAAGAGAAGGAACGGCAAGGGAAGGGAAGGGAAGGGAAGGGATGGGAAGGGAAGGGAAGTGATGGAAAGGGAATGGCGCGGAAGGGCAGGGGAGGGAAGGAAAGCGAAGCGAATGGACGGGAAGGTATGGGAAGGGTAGGGAAGGGAAGGGTGGCACGGGAAGGGAAGGGAAGGGAAGGGATGGGAAGGGAAGGGAAGGGATGTAAAGGGAATGGCGCGGAAGGGAAGGGGAGGGAAGGGAAGGGAAGCGAAGGAAAGGGAAGGGCAGGGAGGGGTAGAGAAGGGAAAGGACGGCAAGGGCAGGAAAGGGAACTGAAGGAAATGGAAGTGACACGATGGGAAGGGACGGCAAGGGGCAGGAGGGGACGGAAAGGAAAGGGCAGGGTAGGGAAGGAAAGGAAAAAGAAGGGAAGGGCGGGGAAGACAAGAAACGGGAAGGGAAGCGAAGGGAAGGGCAGGGAAGAGAAGAGAAGCGAAGGGAAGGGAAGGGAAGGGAAGGGAATGGAAGTGAAGGGACGGGAAGGGAAGGAACGGGAAGGAAAGGAAAGGGAACTGAAGGGAATGGAAGTGACGGGATGGAAAGGGCAGGGAAAGGATGGGAAGGGGAGGGAAGGGAAGGGAAGGGAAGGGAAGGCAAGAGAAGGGAAGGGAAGGAAAGGGAAGGGAAGGGAAGGGAAGGGAAGGGAAGGGATGGGACGGGAAGGGAGTGGCAGAGAAGGGAAGGAAAGGAAAGGGAAGGGAAGGGAAGGGAAGGGAAGGGAAAGGCAGGGAAGGGAAGGGAAGGGAAGAGACGGGAAGGGAAGGGAAGGGAGGAAAAAGGAAGGGACGGGACGGGAAGGGCAGGGTAGGAAAGGAAAGGAAAAGGAAGCGACGGTAAGGGAAGAGAAGGGAAGGGATGGGAAGCGAAGGGAAGGGAAGGGAAGGGAAGGGAAGAGAAGGGAAGGGATGGGAAGGGAAGGGAAGGGGAGGGAAGCGAAGGGATGGGAAGCGAAGGGAAGCGAAGGATAGGGAAGAAAAGGCAAGGGATGGGAAGGGAAGGGAAGGGAAGGGGAAGAAAGGAAAGGGAAATGAAGGGAAGGGAAGGTAAGGGAAGAGACGGGAAGGGCAGGGAATGGAAGGGAAGGGAAGCGAAGGGAAAGGAAGGGAACTGAAGGAAAGGGAAGTGAAGGGATGGAAAGGGAAGGGAAGGGACGGGGAGGGAAGCGAAGGGAAGGGAAGGTAAGGGAAGGGAAGGTAAGGGAAGGGAAGGGACGGGCAGGGAAGGGAAGGGAAGGGAAGGGAAGGGAAGGGAAGGGAAGGAAAGAGAAGGGAAGGGAAGGGAAGGGAAGGCAAGGGAAGGTAGGGGAAGGGAAGGGAAGGGAAGGGAAGGGAAGGGAAGGGAAGGGAAGGGAAGGGAAGGGAAGGGAAGGGAAGGGAAGGGAAGGGAAGGGAAGGGAAGGGAAGGGAAGGGAATGGAAGGGAAGGGAAGGAAAGGGAAGGGAAGGGAAGGAAAGGGAAGGGAAGGGAGGGGATGGGAAGGGAAAGGAAGAGACGGGAAGTGAAGGGAAGGGAAAGGAATAGACGGCAAGGCATGGGAAGGAAAGGGAAGGGAAGGTAAGGGAAGAGACGGGAAGGGCAGGGAAGGGAAAGGAAGGGAAGCGAAGGGAAGGGAAGGGAACTGAAGGGAAGGGAAGTGAAGGGATGGGAAGGGAAGGGAAGGGACGGCAAGGGGCGGGAAGGGAAGGGAAGGGAACGGATGGGAAGGGAAGGGAAGGGAAGGGAAGGGAAGGGAAGGGAAGGGAAGGGAAGGGGAGGGAAGGTAAGGGAAGGGAAGGGAAGGGATGGGAAGGGATGGGAAGGGGAGGGAAGGTAAGGGAAGGGAAGGGAAGGGATGGGAAGGGATGGGTAGAGACGGCAAGGGAAGGGAAGGGAGGGAAAAGGAAGGGACGGGAAGGGAAGTGCAGGGTAGGAAAGGAAAAGAAAAGGAAGGGAAGGTAAGGGAACAGTAGGGAAGGGAAGGGAAGCGAAGGGAAGGGAAGGGAAGGGAAGGGAAGAGAAGGCAAGGCACGGGAAGGGAAGGGGAGGGAAGGAAAGGAAAGGGATGGAAAGGAAAAGGATGGGATGGGAAGGGAAGCGAAGGGAAGGGAAGGGAAGGGAAGGAAAGGGAAGGGATGGGAAAGGAAGGGAAGTGAAGGAAAGGGAAGGGAAGAAAAGGGAAGGGAAGGGAAGGGAAGGGAAGGAAGAAAGGGAAGGGAAGGGAAGGGAAGGGAAGGGATGGGATGGGAAGGGAAGTGAAGGGACGGGAATGGAAGGGAAGGGAAGTGAAGGGATCTGAAGAGAAGGGAAAGTAAGGGCAGGGAAGGGAAGGGAAGCGAAGGCAAGGGACGGGGCGGGAAGGGGAGGGCAGGGGAGGGAAGGGGAGGGAAGGGCAGGGAAGGGAAGGGAAGCGAAGGGTAGGGAAGGGAACTGAAGGGGAGGGAAGTGAAGGGATGGGAAGGGAAAGGACGGAAAGGGAAGGAAAGGGAACTGAAGGGAATGGAAGTGACGGGATGGGGAGCGAAGGGACGGGAAGGGAAGGGAAGGGAAGGGGAGGGAAGGGAAGGGAAGGGAAGGGAAGGGAAGGGAAGGGAAGGGACGGGAAGGGAAGGGAAGGAAAGGGAAGCGAAGTGGAGGGACGGGAAGGAAAGGGAAGGGACGGGAAAGGAAGGGAAGGGAAGGGACGGGAATGGAAGGGAAGGGAAGGGAAGTGAGGGGATCTGAAGAGAAGGGAAAGTAAGGGCAGGGAAGGGAAGGGAAGCGAAGGGAAGGGACGGGGTGGGAAGGGCGGGCAGGGGAGTGAAGGGAAGGGAAGGGCAGGGAAGGGAAGGGAAGCGAAGGGTAGGGAAGGGAACTGAAGGGAAGGTAAGTGAAGGGATGGGAAGGGAAGGGACGGAAAGGGAAGGAAAGGGAACTGAAGGGAATGGAAGTGACGGGATGGGAAGGGCAGGGAAGGGATGGGAAGGGAAGGGAAGGGAAGGGAAGGGAAGGGAAGGGAAGGGATGGGACGGGAAGGGAAGGACAGGGAAGGGAAGGGAGGGGCAGGGAAGGGAAGGGCAGAGACGGGAAGGGCAGGGAAGGGAAGGGAAGGGAAGCGAAGGGAAGGGAAGGGAAGGGATCTGAAGGGAAGGGAAGTGAAGGTATGGGAAGGGAAGCGAAGGGACGGCATGGGAAGGGCAGGGAAGGGAAGGTAACTGAAGGGAATAGAAGTGACGGGATGGGAAGGGCAGGGACGGGATGGGAAGGGAAGGGAAGGGAAGGGAAGGGAAGGGAAGTGAAGGGAAGGGAAGGAAAGGGATGGGACGGGAAGGGAAGGACAGGGAAGGGAAGGGAAGGGAAGGGAAGGGCAGGGAAGGGAAGGGCAGAGACGGGAAGGGAAGGGAAGGGAGGGAAAAGGAAGGCACAGGAAGGAAAGGGCAGGGTAGGAAAGGAAAGGAAAAGGAAGGGAAGGTAAGGGAAGAGAAGGGAACGGAAGGGCAGCGAAGGGAAGGGAAGGGAAGGGAAGGGAAGAAAAGGGAAGGGACGGGAAGGGAAGGGAAGGGGAGGGAAGCGAAGGGATGGGAAGGAAAGGGAAGCGAAGGATAGGAAAGAAAAGGCAAGGGATGGGAAGGAAAGGGAAGGGAAGGGGAAGAAAGGAAAGGGCCGGGAAGGGGCGGGAAGGGAAGGAAAGGGAAGGTATGGGAAGGAAAGGGAAGGGAAGGGAAGGGAAGGGAAGGGAAGGGAAGGGACGGGAAGGGATGGGAAGGGAAGGGAAGGGAAGGGAAGGGAAGGGAAGGGAAGGGAAGGGAAGGGAAGGGAAGGGAAAAGAAGGCAAGGGAAGGGAAGGGAAGGGAAGGGAAGGGAAGGGAAGGGAAGCGAAGGGATGGGACGGGGAGGGAAGGGAAGGGAAGGGAAGGGAAGGGAAGGAAAGGCAAGGGAAGGGAACGGCAGAGGAGGGTAGGGAAGGGAAGGAAAGGGAAGGTAAGGTAAGGTAAGGGAAGGGAAGGGAAGGGAAGGGAAGGGAAGGGAAGGGAAGGGAAGTGATGGAAAGGGAATGGCGCGGAAGGGCAGGGGAGGGAAGGAAAGCGAAGCGAATGGACGGGAAGGTAAGGGAAGGGTAGGGAAGGGAAGGAAAGGGAAGGGAAGGGAAGGGAAGGGAAGGGAACGGCAGGGAAGGGTAGGGTAGGGAAGGGAAGAAAAGGTGGGGTAAGGTAAGGGAAGAGAAGAGAAGGGAAGGGAAGGGAAGGAAAGGGACGGGACGGGAAGGGAAGGGCAGGGTAGGGAAGGAAAGGAAAAGGAAGGGAAGGAAAGGAACGGTAAGGGAAGGGAAGGGAAGGGAAGGGAAGGGAAGGAAAGGGAAGGGAAGGGAAGGGAAGGGAAAGGAACGGCAGGGAAGGGTAGGGTAGGGAAGGGAAGAAAAGGTGGGGTAAGGTAAGGGAAGAGAAGAGAAGGGAAGGGAAGGGAAGGAAAGGGATGGTAAGGTAAGGTAAGGCGTGGAAAGGGAAAGGCCGGGAAGGGAATGGCGCGGAAGGGAAGGGAAGGGAAGGGAAGGGAAGCGAAGGAAAGGGAAGGGAAGGGAAGAGTACGGGAGGGGAAGGAAGGGCAGGGAAGGGAAGGGAAGGGAAGGGAAGGAAAGGGAACGGAAGGAAAGGGAAGGGAAGGAAAGAGAAGGCACGGCAAGGGAAGGGAAGGGAAGAGAAGGGATGGGAAGGGAAGGGAAGTGATGGAAAGGGAATGGCGCGGAAGGGCAGGGGAGGGAAGGAAAGCGAAGCGAATGGACGGGAAGGTAAGGGAAGGGTAGGGAAGGGAAGGGGAGGCACGGGAAGGGAAGGGAAGGGAAGGGATGGGAAGGGAAGGGAAGGGATGAAAAGGGAATGGCGCGGAAGGAAAGGGGAGGAAAGAGAAGGGAAGCGAAGGAAAGGGAAGGGCAGGGAAGGGTAGGGAAGGGAAAGGACGGCAAGGGCAGGAAAGGGAACTGAAGGAAATGGAAGTGATGGGATGGGAAGGGACGGGAAGGGGTAGGAGGGGACGGGAAGGAAAGGGCAGGGTAGGGAAGGAAAGGAAAAAGAAGGGAAGGGCGGGGAAGACAAGGAACGGGAAGGGAAGCGAAGGGAAGGGCAGGGAAGGGAAGAGAAGCGGCGGGAAGGGAAGGGAAGGGAAGGGAAGGGAAGTGAAGGGACGGGAAGGGAAGGGACCGGAAGGAAAGGAAAGGGAACTGAAGGAAATGGAAGTGACGGGATGGGAAGGGCAGGGAAAGGATGGGAAGGGAAGGGAAGGGAAAGGAAGGGAAGGGAAGGGAAGGGGAGGGAAGGGAAGGGAAGGGGAGGAAAGGGTAGGAAAGGGAAGGGAAGGGAAGGGAAGGGATGGGACGGGAAGGGAGTGGCAGGGAAGGAAAGGGAAGGGAAGGGAAGGGAAGGGAAGGGAAGGGAAGGAAAGGGAAGAGACGGGAAGGGAAGGGAAGGGAGGGAAAAGGAAGGGACGGGACGGGAAGGGCAGGGTAGGAAAGGAAAGGAAAAGGAAGGGACGGTAAGGGAAGAGAAGATAAGGGATGGGAAGCGAAGGGAAGGGAAGGGAAGGGAAGGGAAGGGAAGGGAAAGGAAGGGAAGGAAAGGGAAGGGATGGGAAGGGAAGGGAAGGGGTGGGAATGGAACGGAAGGGAAGGGAAGTGAAGGGATCTGAAGAGAAGGAAAAGTAAGGGCCGGGAAGGGAAGGGAAGCGGAGGGAAGGGACGGGGCGGGAAGGGGAGGGCAGGGGAGGAAAGGGAAGGAAAGGGCAGTGAAGGGAAGGGAAGCGAAGGGCAGGGAAGGAAACTGAAGGGAAGGGAAGTGAAGGGATGGGAAGGGAAGGGCCGGAAAGGGAAGGGAATGGAACTGAAGGGGATGGAAGTGACGGGATGGGGAAGGAAGGGAAGGGAAGGGAAGGGAAGGGAAGGGAAGGGAAGGGAAGGGAAGGGAAGGGAAGGGAAGGGAAGAACCGGGGAGGGGAGGGAAGGGAAGGGAAGGGAAGGAAAGGGAAGGGCAGGGAAGGGAAGGGAAGGTAAGGGAAGGGAAGGGAAGGGAAGGGAAGGAAAGGGAAGGAATGGGAAGGGAAGGGAAGGGAAGGGGTGGGAATGGAACGGAAGGGAAGGGAAGTGAAGGGATCTGAAGAGAAGGAAAAGTAAGGGCAGGGAAGGGAAGGGAAGCGGAGGGAAGGGACGGGGCGGGAAGGGGCGGGCAGGGGAGGGAAGGGAAGGGAAGGGCAGGGAAGGGAAGGGAAGCGAAGGGCAGGGAAGGAAACTGAAGGGCAGGGAAGTGAAGGGATTGGAAGGGAAGGGCCGGAAAGGGAAGGGAATGGAACTGAAGGGGATGGAAGTGACGGGATGGGGAGGGAAGGGAAGGGAAGGGAAGGGAAGGGAAGGGTAGGGAGGGGAAGGGAAGGGAAGGGGAGGGGAGGGAAGGGAAGTGAAGGAAAGGGAAGGGAAGGGAAGGGAAGGGAAGGTAAGGGACGGGAAGGGAAGGGAAGGGAAGGAAAGGGAAGGAAAGGGCAGGGAAGGGAAGGGAAGGGAAGGCAATGGAAGGGAAGGGAAGGGAAGGAAAGGGAAGGGAAGGGAAGGGAAGGGAAGGGAAGGAAAGGGAAGGGAAGGGAAGGGAAGGGAAGGGAAGGGAAGGGAAGGGAAGGGATGGGAAGGGAAAGGAAGAGACGGGAAGTGAAGGGAAGGGAGGGAAAAGGAAGGGACGGGAAGGGAAGTGCAGGCTAGGAAAGGAAAGGAAAAGGAAGGGAAGGTAAGGGAAGAGAAGGGAAGGGCAGGAAAGCGAAGGGAAGGGAAGGGAAGGGAAGAGAAGGGGAGGGAAGGAAAGGGAAGGGAAGGGATGGGAAGGGAAGGGAAGGGACGGAAATGGAAGGGAAGGGAAGGGAAGTGAAGGGATCTGAAGAGAAGGGAAAGTGAGGGCAGGGAAGGGAAGGGAAGCGAAGGGGAGCGACGGGGTGGGAAGGGGAGGGCAGGGGAGGGAAGGGAAAGGAAGGGCAGGGAAGGGAAGGGAAGCGAAGGGCAGGGAAGGGAACTGAAGGGAAGGGAAGTGAAGTGATGGGAAGGGAAGGGACGGAAAGGGAAGGGAATGGAACTGAAGGGAATGGAAGTGACGAGATGGCGCGGGAAGGGAAGGGAAGGGAAGGGAAGGGAAGGAAAGGGAAGGGGCGGGAAGGGAAGGGAAGGGAAGGGAAGGGAAGGGAAGGGAAGAAAAGGGAAGGGAAGGGAAAGGAAGGGAAGTGAAGGGAAGGGAAGGGAAGGGAAGGGAAGGGAAGGGAAGGCAAGGGGCGGGAAGGGAAGGGAAGGGAACGGAAGCGAAGGGTAGGGAAGGGAAGGGAAGGGAAGGGAAGGGAAGGGAAGGGAAGCGAAGGGAAGGGAAGGGAAGGGAAGGGAAGGGAAGGGAAGGGAAGGGAAGAAAAGGGATGGGAAGGGGAAGAAAGGAAAGGGAAGGGAAGGGGAGGGAAGGACAGGGAAGGGAAGGGAAGAAAAGGGAAGGGAAGGGAAGGGAAGCGAAGGGAAGGGAAGGGAAGGGAAGGAAAGGGAAGGGAAGGGAATGGAAGGGAAGGGAAGGAAAGGGAAGGGAAGGAAAGCGAAGGGAAGGGTAGGGAAGGGCAGGGAAGGAAAGGGAAGGGATGGGAAGGAAAGGGAAGGGACGGGAATGGAAGGGAAGGGAAGGTAAGTGAAGGGAGCTGAAGAGAAGGGAAAGTGAGGGCAGGGAAGGGAAGGGAAGCGAAGGGGAGCGACGGGGTGGGAAGAGGAGGGCAGGGGAGGGAAGGGAAGGGAAGGGCAGGGAAGGGAAGGGAAGCGAAGGGCAGGGAAGGGAACTGAAGGGAAGGGAAGTGAAGGGATGGGAAGGGAAGGGATGGAAAGGGAAGGGAATGGAAGTGACGGGATGGGGAGGGAAGGGAAGGGAAGGGAAGGGAAGGGAAGGGAAGGGAAGGGAAGGGAAGGGAAGGGAAGGGAAGGGAAGGGAAGGGAAGGGAAGGGAAGGGAAGGAAAGGGAAGGGAAGGAAAGGGAAGGGAAGGGAAGGTGAGCGAAGGGAAGGGAAGGGTAGGGAAGAAAAGGGAAGGGAAGGGAAAGGAAGGGAAGTGAAGGGAAGGGAAGGGAAGGGAAGGGAAGGGAAGGGAAGGGACGGGAAGGGAAGGGAAGGGAAGGGAAGGGAAGGGAAGGGAAGGGAAGGGAAGGGAAGGGGCGGGGAGGGAAGGGAAGGGAAGGGAAGCGAAGGGCAGGGAAGGGAAGGGAAGGGAAGGGAAGGGAAGGGAAGGGAAGGGAAGCGAAGGGAAGGGAAGGGAAGGGAAGGGAAGGGAAGCGAAGGGTAGGGAAGGGAAGGGAAGGGAAGGGAAGGGAAGGGAAGGGAAGGGAAGGGAAGCGAAGGGAAGGGAAGGGAAGGGAAGGGAAGGGAAGCGAAGGGTAGGGAAGGGAAGGGAAGGGAAGGGAAGGGAAGGGAAGGGAAGGGAAGGGAAGCGAAGGGAAGGGAAGGGAAGGGAAGGGAAGGGAAGGGAAAGGAAGGGAAGGAAAGGGAAGGGATGGGAAGGAAAGGGAAGGGGTGGGAATGGAAGGGAAGGGAAGGGAAGTGAAGGTTTCTGAAGAGAAGGGAAAGTAAGGGCAGGGAAGGGAAGGGAAGCGGAGGGAAGGGACGGGGCGGGAAGGGGTGGGCAGGGGAGGAAAGGGAAGGGAAGGGCAGGGAAGGGAAGGGAAGCGAAGGGCAGGGAAGGAAACTGAAGGGAAGGGAAGTGAAGGAATGGGAAGGGAAGGGCCGGAAAGGGAAGGGAATGGAACTGAAGGGGATGGAAGTGACGGGATGGGGAGGGAAGGGAAGGGAAGGGAAGGGAAGGGAAGGGAAGGGAAGGGGAGGGAAGGGAAGGGAACGGAAGGAAAGGGAAGGGAAGGGAAGGGAAGGGAAGGTAAGGGAAGGGAAGGGAAGGAAAGGGAAGGAAAGGGAAGGAAAGGGAAGGGAAGGGAAGGGAAGGGAAGGGAATGGAAGGCAAGGGAAGGGAAGGAAAGGGAAGGGAAGGGAAGGGAAGGGAAGGGAAGGAAAGGGAAGGGAAGGGAAGGGAAGGGAAGGGAAGGGAAGGGATGGGAAGGGAAAGGAAGAGACGGGAAGTGAAGGGAAGGGAGGGAAAAGGAAGGGACGGGAAGTGAAGTGCAGGGTAGGAAAGGAAAGGAAAAGGAAGGGAAGGTAAGGGAAGAGAAGGGAAGGGCAGGAAAGCGAAGGGAAGGGAAGGGAAGGGAAGAGAAGGCAAGGCACGGGAAGGGAAGGGGAGGGAAGGAAAGGGAAGGGATGGGAAGGAAAGGGATGGGAAGGGAAGGGAAGCGATGGGAAGGGAAGGGAAGGGAAGGAAAGGGAAGAGAAGGGAAAGGAAGGGAAGTGAAGGGAAGGGAAGGGAAGGAAAGGGAAGGGAAGGGAAGGGAAGGGAAGGGAAGGAAAAGGAAGGGAAGGGAAGGGAAGGGATGGGAAGGGAAGGGAAGGGACGGGAATGGAAGGGAAGGGAAGGGAAGTAAAGGGATCTGAAGAGAAGGGAAAGTGAGGGCAGGGAAGGGAAGGGAAGCGAAGGGGAGCGACGGGGCGGGAAGGGGAGGGCAGGGGAGGGAAGGGAAGGGAAGGGCAGGGAAGGGAAGGGAAGCGAAGGGCAGGGAAGGGAACTGAAGGGAAGGGAAGTGAAGGGATGGGAAGGGAAGGGACGGAAAGGGAAGGGAATGGATCTGAAGGGAATGGAAGTGACGGGATGGGGAGGGAAGGGAAGGGAAGGGAAGGGAAGGGAGGGGAAGGGAAGGGAAGGGAAGGGGAGGGAAGGAAAGGGAAGGGAAGGGAAGGAAAGGGAAGGGAAGGGAAGGGAAGGTAAGCGAAGGGAAGGGAAGGGAAGGGAAGAAAAGGGAAGGGAAGGGAAAGGAAGGGAAGTGAAGGGAAGGGAAGGGAAGGGAAGGGAAGGGAAGGGAAGGGAAGGGAAGGGAAGGGAAGGGAAGGGAAGGGAAGGGAAGGGAAGGGAAGGGGCGGGAAGGGAAGGGAAGGGAAGGGCAGCGAAGGGTAGGGAAGGGAAGGGAAGGGAAGGGAAGGGAAGGGAAGGGAAGGGAAGGGAAGCGAAGGGTAGGGAAGGGAAGGGAAGGGAAGGGAAGGGAAGGGAAGGGAAGGGTAGGGAAGGGAAGGGAAGGGAAGGGAAGAAAAGGGATGGGAAGGGGAAGAAAGGAAAGGGAAGGGAAGGGGAGGGATGGACAGGGAAGGGAAGGGAAGAAAAGGGAAGGCAAGGGAAGGGAAGCGAAGGGAAGGGAAGGGTAGGGAAGGAAAGGGAAGGGAAGGGAAAGGACGGGAAGTGAAGGGAAGGGAAGGGAAGGGAAGGGAAGGGAGGGGAAGGAAACGGAAGGGAAGGGAAGGGAAGGGACGGGAAGGGAAGGGAAGGGAAGGGAAGGGAAGGGAAGGGAAGGGAAGGGAAGGGAAGGGAAGGGAAGGGAAGGGAAGGGAAGGGAAAGGAAGAGAAGGGAAGGGAAGGGAAGGGAAGGGAAGGGAAGGGAAGGGAAGGGAAGGGAAGGGAAGGGAAGGGAAGGGAAGGGTTGGGTAGGGAAGGGACGGGACGGGAATGAAAGGGAAGGGAAGGGATGTGAAGGGATCTGCAGAGAAGGGAAAGTAAGGGCAGGGGCGGGAAGGGAAGCGAAGAGAAGGGACGGGGTGGAAAGGGGCGGGCAGCGGAGGGAAGGGAAGGGAAGGGCAGGGAAGGAAAGGGAAGGGAGGGAAAGGGAAGGGAAGGGAAGGGAAGGGACGGGAAGGGAAGGGCAGGGACGGGAAGGGAAGGGAAGGGAAGGAAAGGGAAGGGAAGGGAAGGGAAGGGAAGGGAAGGGAAGGGTAGGGAAGGAAAGGGAAGGAAGGGGAAGGAAAGGCAAGGGAAGGGAAGGGAAGGGAAGGAAAGGGAAGGGAAGGGAAGGGAAGGCAAGGGACGGGAAGGGAAGGAAAGGGAAGGGAAGGTAAGGGAAGGGAAGGAAAGGGAAGGGAAGGTAAGGGAAGGGAAGGGCAGGGAAGGGAAGGGAAGGGAAGGGAAGGGAAGGGAAGGTAAGGGAAGAGAATGGAAGGGACGGAAAGGGAAGGGACCGGAAGGAAAGGAAAGGGAACTGAAGGGAATGGAAGGGAAGGGAAGGGAAGTGAAAGGATCTGAAGAGAAGGGAAAGTAAGGGCAGGGAAGGGAAGGGAAGCGAAGGGGAGCGACGGGGCGGGAAGGGGAGGGCAGGGGAGGGAAGGGAAGGAAAGGGCAGGGAAGGGAAGGGAAGGGAAGGTAAGGGAAGGGAAGGGAAGGGAAGGGAAGGAAAGGGAAGGAAAGGGAAGGGAAGGGAAGGGAAGGGAGGGAAAAGGAAGGGACGGGAAGGGAAGTGCAGGGTAGGAAAGGAAAGGAAAAGGAAGGGAAGGTAAGGGAAGAGAAGGGAAGGGCAGGGGAGCGAAGGGAAGGGAAGGGAAGGGAAGAGAAGGGAAGGGAAGGAAAGGGAAGGGAAGGGAAGGGAAGGGAAGGTAAGGGAAGGGAAGGGAAGGGAAGGGAAGGAAAGGGAAGGGAAGGAAAGGGAAGGGAAGGGAAGGGAAGGGAAGGGAAGGGAAGGGAAGGGAAGGGAAGGGAAGGGAAGGGAAGGGAAGGGAAGGGAAGGGAAGGGAAGGAAAGGGAAGGGAAGGGAAGGGAAGGGAAGGTAAGGGAAGGGAAGGGAAGGGAAGGGAAGGAAAGGGAAGGAAAGGGAAGGGAAGGGAAGGGAAGGGAGGGAAAAGGAAGGGACGGGAAGGGAAGTGCAGGGTAGGAAAGGAAAGGAAAAGGAAGGGAAGGTAAGGGAAGAGAAGGGAAGGGCAGGAAAGCGAAGGGAAGGGAAGGGAAGGGAAGAGAAGGCAAGGCACGGGAAGGGAAGGGGAGGGAAGGAAAGGGAAGGGATGGGAAGGAAAGGGATGGGAAGGGAAGGGAAGCGAAGGGAAGGGAAGGGAAGGGAAGGAAAGGGAAGGGAAGGGAAAGGAAGGGAAGTGAAGGGAAGGGAAGGGAAGGAAAGGGAAGGGAAGGGAAGGGAAGGGAAGGGAAGGGAAGGGAAGGGAAGGGAAGGGAAGGAAAAGGAAGGGAAGGGAAGGGAAGGGATGGGAAAGGAAGGGACGGGAATGGAAGGGAAGGGAAGGGAAGTGAATGGATCTGAAGAGAAGGGAAAGTAAGGGCAGGGAAGGGAAGGGAAGCGAAGGGGAGCGACGGGGCGGAAAGGGGAGGGCAGGGGAGGGAAGGGAAGGAAAGGGCAGGGAAGGGAAGTGAAGCGAAGGGCAGGGAAGGGAACTGCAGGGAAGGGAAGTGAAGGGATGGGAAGGGAAGGGACGGAAAGGGAAGGGAATGGAACTGAAGGGAATGGAAGTGACGGGATGGGGAGGGAAGGAAAGGGAAGGGAATGGAACTGAAGGGAATGGAAGTGACGGGATGGGGAGGGAAGGGAAGGGAAGGGAAGGGAAGGGAAGGGAAGGGAAGGGAAGGGAAGGGAAGGGAAGGGAAGGGGAAAGAAGGAAAGGGAAGAGAAGGGAAGGAAAGGGAAGGGAAGGGAAGGGAAGGGAAGGGAAGGGAAGGGAAGGGAAGGGAAGGGAAGGGAAGGGAAGGGAGGGGAAGGGAAGGGAAGGGAAGGGAAGGGAAGGGGAGGGAAGGAAAGGGAAGGGAAGGGAAGGAAAGGGAAGGGAAGGGAAGGTAAGCGAAGGGAAGGGAAGGGAAGGGAAGAAAAGGGAAGGGAAGGGAAAGGAAGGGAAGTGAAGGGAAGGGAAGGGAAGGGAAGGGAAGGGAAGGGAAGGGAAGGGAAGGGAAGGGAAGGGAAGGGAAGGGAAGGGAAGGGAAGGGAAGGGAAGGGAAGGGAAGGGAAGGGAAGGGGCGGGAAGGGAAGGGAAGGGAAGGGCAGCGAAGGGTAGGGAAGGGAAGGGAAGGGTAGGGAAGGGAAGGGAAGGGAAGGGAAGGGAAGGGAAGCGAAGGGAAGGGAAGGGAAGGGAAGGGAAGGGAAGGGAAGGGAAGGGAAAGGTAGGGAAGGGAAGGGAAGGGAAGGGAAGAAAAGGGATGGGAAGGGGAAGCAAGGAAAGGGAAGGGAAGGGGAGGGATGGACAGGGAAGGGAAGGGAAGAAAAGGGAAGGCAAGGGAAGGGAAGCGAAGGGAAGGGAAGGGTAGGGAAGGAAAGGGAAGGGAAGGGAAAGGACGGGAAGTGAAGGGACGGGAAGGGAAGGGAAGGGAAGGGAAGGGAGGGAAACGGAAGGGAAGGGAAGGGAAGGGACGGGAAGGGAAGGGAAGGGAAGGGAAGGGAAGGGAAGGGAAGGGAAGGGAAGGGAAGGGAAGGGAAGGGGAGGGAAGGGAAGGGAAAGGAAGAGAAGGGAAGGGAAGGGAAGGGAAGGGAAGGGAAGGGAAGGGAAGGGAAGGGAAGGGAAGGGAAGGGAAGGGTTGGGTAGGGAAGGGACGGGACGGGAATGAAAGGGAAGGGAAGGGATGTGAAGGGATCTGCAGAGAAGGGAAAGTAAGGGCAGGGGCGGGACGGGAAGCGAAGAGAAGGGACGGGGTGGAAAGGGGCGGGCAGCGGAGGGAAGGGAAGGGAAGGGCAGGGAAGGAAAGGGAAGGGAGGGAAAGGGAAGGGAAGGGAAGGGAAGGGAAGGGAAGGGACGGGAAGGGACGGGCAGGGACGGGAAGGGAAGGGAAGGGAAGGAAAGGGAAGGGAAGGGAAGGGAAGGGAAGGGAAGGGAAGGGAAGGGAAGGGTAGGGAAGGAAAGGGAAGGGAGGGGAAGGAAAGGCAAGGGAAGGGAAGGGAAGGGAAGGAAAGGGAAGGGAAGGGAAGGGAAGGCAAGGGACGGGAAGGGAAGGAAAGGGAAGGGAAGGTAAGGGAAGGGAAGGGAAGGGAAGGGAAGGTAAGGGAAGGGAAGGGCAGGGAAGGGAAGGGAAGGGAAGGGAGGGGAAGGGAAGGTAAGGGAAGAGAATGGAAGGGACGGAAAGGGAAGGGACCGGAAGGAAAGGAAAGGGAACTGAAGGGAATGGAAGGGAAGGGAAGGGAAGTGAAAGGATCTGAAGAGAAGGGAAAGTAAGGGCAGGGAAGGGAAGGGAAGCGAAGGGGAGCGACGGGGCGGGAAGGGGAGGGCAGGGGAGGGAAGGGAAGAAAAGGGCAGGGAAGGAAAGGGAAGGGAAGGTAAGGGAAGGGAAGGGAAGGGAAGGGAAGGAAAGGGAAGGAAAGGGAAGGGAAGGGAAGGGAAGGGAGGGAAAAGGAAGGGACGGGAAGGGAAGTGCAGGGTAGGAAAGGAAAGGAAAAGGAAGGGAAGGTAAGGGAAGAGAAGGGAAGGGCAGGGAAGCGAAGGGAAGGGAAGGGAAGGGAAGAGAAGGGAAGGGAAGGGAAGGAAAGGGAAGGGAAGGGAAGGGAAGGGAAGGTAAGGGAAGGGAAGGGAAGGGAAGGGAAGGAAAGGGAAGGGAAGGAAAGGGAAGGGAAGGGAAGGGAAGGGAAGGGAAGGGAAGGGAAGGGAAGGGAAGGGAAGGGAAGGGAAGGGAAGGGAAGGAAAGGGAAGGGAAGGGAAGGGAAGGGAAGGGAAGGTAAGGGAAGGGAAGGGAAGGGAAGGGAAGGAAAGGGAAGGAAAGGGAAGGGAAGGGAAGGGAAGGGAGGGAAAAGGAAGGGACGGGAAGGGAAGTGCAGGGTAGGAAAGGAAAGGAAAAGGAAGGGAAGGTAAGGGAAGAGAAGGGAAGGGCAGGAAAGCGAAGGGAAGGGAAGGGAAGAGAAGGCAAGGCACGGGAAGGGAAGGGGAGGGAAGGAAAGGGAAGGGATGGGAAGGAAAGGGATGGGAAGGGAAGGGAAGCGAAGGGAAGGGAAGGGAAGGGAAGGAAAGGGAAGGGAAGGGAAAGGAAGGGAAGTGAAGGGAAGGGAAGGGAAGGAAAGGGAAGGGAAGGGAAGGGAAGGGAAGGGAAGGGAAGGGAAGGGAAGGAAAAGGAAGGGAAGGGAAGGGAAGGGATGGGAAAGGAAAGGACGGGAATGGAAGGGAAGGGAAGGGAAGTGAATGGATCTGAAGAGAAGGGAAAGTAAGGGCAGGGAAGGGAAGGGAAGCGAAGGGGAGCGACGGGGCGGAAAGGGGAGGGCAGGGGAGGGAAGGGAAGGAAAGGGCAGGGAAGGGAAGTGAAGCGAACGGCAGGGAAGGGAACTGCAGGGAAGGGAAGTGAAGGGATGGGAAGGGAAGGGACGGAAAGGGAAGGGAATGGAACTGAAGGGAATGGA
Source organism: Phymatocera aterrima (assembly GCA_963170745.1). Taxonomy (NCBI): domain Eukaryota; kingdom Metazoa; phylum Arthropoda; class Insecta; order Hymenoptera; family Tenthredinidae; genus Phymatocera; species Phymatocera aterrima. Next base: position 23,580 of record OY720669.1, on the reverse strand, counting down.
AGTGACGGGATGGGGAGGGAAGGAAAGGGAAGGGAATGGAACTGAAGGGAATGGAAGTGACGGGATGGGGAGGGAAGGGAAGGGAAGGGAAGGGAAGGGAAGGGAAGGGAAGGGAAGGGGAAAGAAGGAAAGGGAAGAGAAGGGAAGGAAAGGGAAGGGAAGGGAAGGGAAGGGAAGGGAAGGGAAGGGAAGGGAAGGGAAGGGAAGGAAAGGGAAGGGAAGGAAAGGGAAGGGAAGGGAAGGGAAGGGAAGGGAAGGAGAAGGAAGGGAAGGGAAGGGAAGGGATGGTAAAGGAAGGGACGGGAATGGAAGGGAAGGGAAGGGAAGTGAAAGGATCTGAAGAGAAGGGAAAGTAAGGGCAGGGAAGGGAAGGGAAGCGAAGGGGAGCGACGGGGCGGAAAGGGGAGGGCAGGGGAGGGAAGGGAAGGAAAGGGCAGGGAAGGGAAGTGAAGCGAAGGGCAGGGAAGGGAACTGAAGGGAAGGGAAGTGAAGGGATGGGAAGGGAAGGGACGGAAAGGGAAGGGAATGGAACTGAAGGGAATGGAAGTGACGGGATGGGGAGGGAAGGAAAGGGAAGGGAATGGAACTGAAGGGAATGGAAGTGACGGGATGGGGAGGGAAGGGATGGGAAGGGAAGGGAAGGGAAGGGAAGGGATGGGAAGGGAAGGGAAGGGAAGGGGAAAGAAGGAAAGGGAAGAGAAGGGAAGGAAAAGGAAGGGAAGGGAAGGGAAGGGAAGGGAAGGGAAGGGAAGGGAAGGGAAGGGAAGGGAAGGGAAGGGAAGGGACGGGAAGGGAAGGGAAGGGAAGGGAAGGGAAGGGAAGGGAATGGAACTGAAGGGAATGGAAGTGACGGGATGGGGAGGGAAGGGAAGGGAAGGGAAGGGAAGAGAAGGGAAGGGAAGGGAAGGGAAGGGAAGGGGAAAGAAGGAAAGGGAAGAGAAGGGAAGGAAAGGGAAGGGAAGGGAAGGGAAGCGAAGGGAAGGGAAGGGAAGGGACGAAAAGGGAAGTGAAGGGAAAGGAAGGGAAGTGAAGGGATGGGAAGGGAAGGGAAGGGAAGGAAAGGGAAGGGGAGGGAAGGGAAGGGAAGGGAAAGGAAGGGCAGGAAAGGGAAGGGAAGCGAAGGGTGGGGAAGGAAAGGGATGGGACGGGGAGAAAAGGGCAGGGTAGTGAAGGAAAGCAAAAGGGAGGGAAGGGTGGGACAGAGAAGGGAAGGGAAGAGAAGCGAAGGGATGGGCAGGAAAGGGGAGGGAAGGCAAGGAAAGGAAGGGAAGGGAAGGAAAGGCACGGGAAGGGATGGGAAGCAAACGGCAGGGAAGGGAGGGGAAGGGAACTGATGGGAAGGGAAGTGACGGGATGGGCAGGGAAGGGAAGGGGCAGGAGGGGTCGGAAAGTAAAGGGCAGGGTGGGGAAGCAAAGGGCCGGGGAGGGAAGCGAAGGGAAGGGCAAGGGAAGGGAAGGGAAGGGAAGGGAAGGCACGGGAAGGGAAGGGAAGGGAAGGGATGGGAAGCGCAGGCACGGGAAGGGAAAGGAAGGGAAGGGAAGGGATGGGATGGGAAGGGGAGGGAAGGGATGGAGAGGGAATGGCACGGAAGGGAAGGGGAGGGGAGGGAAGGGAAGCGAAGGTAAGGGAAGTGTAGGGATGGGAAAGGACGGGACGGGAAGGGAAGGGAAGGGAAGGGAAGGGAAGGGAAGGGAAGGGAAGGAAAGGGAAGGGAAAAGAAGGGAAGGGAAGGGAAGGGAAGGGAAGGGCAGGGAAGGGAAGGGAAGGGAAGGGAAGGGAAGGAAAGTGAAGGGAAGGAAAGGGAAGGGAAGGTAAGGGAAGAGAATGGAAGGGACGGAAAGGGATGGAAATGGAAGGGAAGGAAAGGGAGGAAGGGGTTGGGAAGGGAAGGGTCGGGAAGGGAAGGGGAAGGAGGGGACGGGAAGGAAAGGGCAGGGTAGGGAAGGAAACGAGAAGGTAGAGAAGGGCAGGGGAGAGAAGGGACGGGAACGGAAGCGAAGGGAAGGGCAGGGAAGGGAAGGGAAGGCAAGGGACGGGAAGGGAAGGGAAGCGAACGGAAGGGAAGGGAAGGGCAGGGAAGTGAAGGGAAGGGAAGGGAAGGGAAGGGAAGGGAAGGAAAAGGAAGGGATGTGAAGGGAAGGGAAGGGATGGAAAGGTAATGGCGCGGAAGGGCAGGGGAGGGCAGGGAAGGGAAGGGAAGCGAACGGAAGGGAAGGGAAGGGAAGGGCAGGGAAGTGAAGGGAAGGGAAGGGAAGGGAAGGGAAGGGAAGGAAAAGGAAGGGAAGGGAAGGGAAGGGATGGGAAAGGAAGGGACGGGAATGGAAGGGAAGGGAAGGGAAGTGAAAGGATCTGAAGAGAAGGGAAAGTAAGGGCAGGGAAGGGAAGGGAAGCGAAGGGGAGCGACGGGGCGGAAAGGGGAGGGCAGGGGAGGGAAGGGAAGGAAAGGGCAGGGAAGGGAAGTGAAGCGAAGGGCAGGGAAGGGAACTGAAGGGAAGGGAAGTGAAGGGATGGGAAGGGAAGGGACGGAAAGGGAAGGGACGGAAAGGGAAGGGAATGGAACTGAAGGGAATGGAAGTGACGGGATGGGGAGGGAAGGAAAGGGAAGGGAATGGAACTGAAGGGAATGGAAGTGACGGGATGGGGAGGGAAGGGAAGGGTAGGGAAGGGAAGGGAAGGGAAGGGAAGGGAAGGGAAGGAAAGGGAAGGGAAGGGGAAAGAAGGAAAGGGAAGAGAAGGGAACGAAAGGGAAGGGAAGGGAAGGGAAGGGAAGGGAAGGGAAGGGAAGGGAAGGGAAGGGAAGGGAAGGAAAGGGAAGGGAAGGGAAGGGAAGGGAAGGGAAGGGAAGGGAAGGGAAGGGAAGGAGAAGGAAGGGAAGGGAAGGGAAGGGATGGTAAAGGAAGGGACGGGAATGGAAGGGAAGGGAAGGGAAGTGAAAGGATCTGAAGAGAAGGGAAAGTAAGGGCAGGGAAGGGAAGGGAAGCGAAGGGGAGCGACGGGGCGGAAAGGGGAGGGCAGGGGAGGGAAGGGAAGGAAAGGGCAGGGAAGGGAAGTGAAGCGAAGGGCAGGGAAGGGAACTGAAGGGAAGGGAAGTGAAGGGATGGGAAGGGAAGGGACGGAAAGGGAAGGGAATGGAACTGAAGGGAATGGAAGTGACGGGATGGGGAGGGAAGGAAAGGGAAGGGAATGGAACTGAAGGGAATGGAAGTGACGGGATGGCGAGGGAAGGGAAGGGAAGGGAAGGGAAGGGAAGGAAAGGGAAGGGGCGGGAAGGGAAGGGAAGGGAAGGGAAGGGAAGGGAAGAAAAGGGAAGGGAAGGGAAAGGAAGGGAAGTGAAGGGAAGGGAAGGGAAGGGAAGGGAAGGAAAGGGAAGGCAAGGGGCGGGAAGGGAAGGGAAGGGAACGGAAGCGAAGGGTAGGGAAGGGAAGGGAAGGGAAGGGAAGGGAAGGGAAGGGAAGCGAAGGGAAGGGAAGGGAAGGGAAGGGAAGGGAAGGGAAGGGAAGGGAAGAAAAGGGATGGGAAGGGGAAGAAAGGAAAGGGAAGGGAAGGGGAGGAAAGGACAGGGAAGGGAAGGGAAGAAAAGGGAAGGGAAGGGAAGGGAAGCGAAGGGAAGGGAAGGGTAGGGAAGGAAAGGGAAGGGAAGGGAAAGGAAGGGAAGGGAAAGAAAGGGAAGGGAAGGAAAGCGAAGGGAAGGGAAGGAAAGGGAAGGGAAGGTAAGGGAAGAGAATGGAAGGGACGGAAAGGGATGGAAATGGAAGGGAAGGAAAGGGAGGAAGGGGTTGGGAAGGGAAGGGTCGGGAAGGGAAGGGGAAGGAGGGGACGGGAAGGAAAGGGCAGGGTAGGGAAGGAAACGAGAAGGTAGAGAAGGGCAGGGGAGAGAAGGGACGGGAACGGAAGCGAAGGGAAGGGCAGGGAAGGGAAGGGAAGGCAAGGGACGGGAAGGGAAGCGAAGGGAAGGGAAGGCACGGAAAGGGAAGGAAAAGGAAGGGATGTGAAGGGAAGGGAAGGGATGGAAAGGTAATGGCGCGGAAGGGCAGGGGAGGGCAGGGAAGGGAAGGGAAGCGAACGGAAGGGAAGGGAAGGGAAGGGCAGGGAAGTGAAGGGAAGGGAAGGGAAGGGAAGGGAATGGCAGGGGAGGAAGGGGAATGGAAGCGAAGGGAGGGGAAGGGAATGGTAGGGAAGGGAAGGGAAGGGAAGGGAAGGGAAGGGAAGGGAAGGGAAGGGAAGGAAAGGGAAGGGAAGGGAAGGGAAGGGAAGGTAAGGGAAGGGAAGGGAAGGGAAGGGAAGGAAAGGGAAGGAAAGGGAAGGGAAGGGAAGGGAAGGCAAGGGACGGGAAGGGAAGGAAAGGGAAGGGAAGGTAAGGGAAGGGAAGGGAAGGGAAGGGAAGGTAAGGGAAGGGAAGGGCAGGGAAGGGAAGGGAAGGGAAGGGAAGGGAAGGGAAGGTAAGGGAAGAGAATGGAAGGGACGGAAAGGGAAGGGACCGGAAGGAAAGGAAAGGGAACTGAAGGGAATGGAAGGGAAGGGAAGGGAAGTGAAAGGATCTGAAGAGAAGGGAAAGTAAGGGCAGGGAAGGGAAGGGAAGCGAAGGGGAGCGACGGGGCGGGAAGGGGAGGGCAGGGGAGGGAAGGGAAGGAAAGGGCAGGGAAGGGAAGGGAAGGGAAGGTAAGGGAAGGGAAGGGAAGGGAAGGGAAGGAAAGGGAAGGAAAGGGAAGGGAAGGGAAGGGAAGGGAGGGAAAAGGAAGGGACGGGAAGGGAAGTGCAGGGTAGGAAAGGAAAGGAAAAGGAAGGGAAGGTAAGGGAAGAGAAGGGAAGGGCAGGGAAGCGAAGGGAAGGGAAGGGAAGGGAAGAGAAGGGAAGGGAAGGGAAGGAAAGGGAAGGGAAGGGAAGGGAAGGGAAGGTAAGGGAAGGGAAGGGAAGGGAAGGGAAGGAAAGGGAAGGGAAGGAAAGGGAAGGGAAGGGAAGGGAAGGGAAGGGAAGGGAAGGGAAGGGAAGGGAAGGGAAGGGAAGGGAAGGGAAGGGAAGGAAAGGGAAGGGAAGGGAAGGGAAGGGAAGGTAAGGGAAGGGAAGGGAAGGGAAGGGAAGGAAAGGGAAGGAAAGGGAAGGGAAGGGAAGGGAAGGGAGGGAAAAGGAAGGGACGGGAAGGGAAGTGCAGGGTAGGAAAGGAAAGGAAAAGGAAGGGAAGGTAAGGGAAGAGAAGGGAAGGGCAGGAAAGCGAAGGGAAGGGAAGGGAAGGGAAGAGAAGGCAAGGCACGGGAAGGGAAGGGGAGGGAAGGAAAGGGAAGGGATGGGAAGGAAAGGGATGGGAAGGGAAGGGAAGCGAAGGGAAGGGAAGGGAAGGGAAGGAAAGGGAAGGGAAGGGAAAGGAAGGGAAGTGAAGGGAAGGGAAGGGAAGGAAAGGGAAGGGAAGGGAAGGGAAGGGACGGGAAGGGAAGGGAAGGGAAGGAAAAGGAAGGGAAGGGAAGGGAAGGGATGGGAAAGGAAGGGACGGGAATGGAAGGGAAGGGAAGGGAAGTGAATGGATCTGAAGAGAAGGGAAAGTAAGGGCAGGGAAGGGAAGGGAAGCGAAGGGGAGCGACGGGGCGGAAAGGGGAGGGCAGGGGAGGGAAGGGAAGGAAAGGGCAGGGAAGGGAAGTGAAGCGAAGGGCAGGGAAGGGAACTGCAGGGAAGGGAAGTGAAGGGATGGGAAGGGAAGGGACGGAAAGGGAAGGGAATGGAACTGAAGGGAATGGAAGTGACGGGATGGGGAGGGAAGGAAAGGGAAGGGAATGGAACTGAAGGGAATGGAAGTGACGGGATGGGGAGGGAAGGGAAGGGAAGGGAAGGGAAGGGAAGGAAAGGGAAGGGAAGGGAAGGGAAGGGGAAAGAAGGAAAGGGAAGAGAAGGGAAGGAAAGGGAAGGGAAGGGAAGGGAAGGGAAGGGAAGGGAAGGGAAGGGAAGGGAAGGGAAGGGAAGGAAAGGGAAGGGAAGGAAAGGGAAGGGAAGGGAAGGGAAGGGAAGGGAAGGGAAGGAGAAGGAAGGGAAGGGAAGGGGAGGGATGGTAAAGGAAGGGACGGGAATGGAAGGGAAGGGAAGGGAAGTGAAAGGATCTGAAGAGAAGGGAAAGTAAGGGCAGGGAAGGGAAGGGAAGCGAAGGGGAGCGACGGGGCGGAAAGGGGAGGGCAGGGGAGGGAAGGGAAGGAAAGGGCAGGGAAGGGAAGTGAAGCGAAGGGCTGGGAAGGGAACTGAAGGGAAGGGAAGTGAAGGGATGGGAAGGGAAGGGACGGAAAGGGAAGGGAATGGAACTGAAGGGAATGGAAGTGACGGGATGGGGAGGGAAGGAAAGGGAAGGGAATGGAACTGAAGGGAATGGAAGTGACGGGATGGGGAGGGAAGGGATGGGAAGGGAAGGGAAGGGAAGGGAAGGGATGGGAAGGGAAGGGAAGGGAAGGGGAAAGAAGGAAAGGGAAGAGAAGGGAAGGAAAAGGAAGGGAAGGGAAGGGAAGGGAAGGGAAGGGAAGGGAAGGGAAGGGAAGGGAAGGGAAGGGAAGGGAAGGGAAGGGAAGGGAAGGGAAGGGAATGGAACTGAAGGGAATGGAAGTGACGGGATGGGGAGGGAAGGGAAGGGAAGGGAAGGGAAGAGAAGGGAAGGGAAGGGAAGGGAAGGGAAGGGGAAAGAAGGAAAGGGAAGAGAAGGGAAGGAAAGGGAAGGGAAGGGAAGGGAAGCGAAGGGAAGGGAAGGGAAGGGACGAAAAGGGAAGTGAAGGGAAAGGAAGGGAAGTGAAGGGATGGGAAGGGAAGGGAAGGGAAGGAAAGGGAAGGGGAGGGAAGGGAAGGGAAGGGGAAGGAAGGGCAGGAAAGGGAAGGGAAGCGAAGGGTGGGGAAGGAAAGGGATGGGACGGGGAGAAAAGGGCAGGGTAGTGAAGGAAAGCAAAAGGGAGGGAAGGGTGGGACAGAGAAGGGAAGGGAAGAGAAGCGAAGGGATGGGCAGGAAAGGGGAGGGAAGGCAAGGAAAGGAAGGGAAGGGAAGGAAAGGCACGGGAAGGGATGGGAAGCAAACGGCAGGGAAGGGAGGGGAAGGGAACTGATGGGAAGGGAAGTGACGGGATGGGCAGGGAAGGGAAGGGGCAGGAGGGGTCGGAAAGTAAAGGGCAGGGTGGGGAAGCAAAGGGCCGGGGAGGGAAGCGAAGGGAAGGGCAAGGGAAGGGAAGGGAAGGGAAGGGAAGGCACGGGAAGGGAAGGGAAGGGAAGGGATGGGAAGCGCAGGCACGGGAAGGGAAAGGAAGGGAAGGGAAGGGATGGGATGGGAAGGGGAGGGAAGGGATGGAGAGGGAATGGCACGGAAGGGAAGGGGAGGGGAGGGAAGGGAAGCGAAGGTAAGGGAAGTGTAGGGATGGGAAAGGACGGGACGGGAAGGGAAGGGAAGGGAAGGGAAGGGAAGGGAAGGGAAGGAAAGGGAAGGGAAAAGAAGGGAAGGGAAGGGAAGGGAAGGGAAGGGCAGGGAAGGGAAGGGAAGGGAAGGGAAGGGAAGGAAAGTGAAGGGAAGGAAAGGGAAGGGAAGGTAAGGGAAGAGAATGGAAGGGACGGAAAGGGATGGAAATGGAAGGGAAGGAAAGGGAGGAAGGGGTTGGGAAGGGAAGGGTCGGGAAGGGAAGGGGAAGGAGGGGACGGGAAGGAAAGGGCAGGGTAGGGAAGGAAACGAGAAGGTAGAGAAGGGCAGGGGAGAGAAGGGACGGGAACGGAAGCGAAGGGAAGGGCAGGGAAGGGAAGGGAAGGCAAGGGACGGGAAGGGAAGGGAAGCGAACGGAAGGGAAGGGAAGGGAAGGGAAGGGCAGGGAAGTGAAGGGAAGGGAAGGGAAGGGAAGGGAAGGGAAGGAAAAGGAAGGGATGTGAAGGGAAGGGAAGGGATGGAAAGGTAATGGCGCGGAAGGGCAGGGGAGGGCAGGGAAGGGAAGGGAAGCGAACGGAAGGGAAGGGAAGGGAAGGGCAGGGAAGTAAAGGGAAGGGAAGGGAAGGGAAGGGAAGGGAAGGAAAAGGAAGGGAAGGGAAGGGAAGGGATGGGAAAGGAAGGGACGGGAATGGAAGGGAAGGGAAGGGAAGTGAAAGGATCTGAAGAGAAGGGAAAGTAAGGGCAGGGAAGGGAAGGGAAGCGAAGGGGAGCGACGGGGCGGAAAGGGGAGGGCAGGGGAGGGAAGGGAAGGAAAGGGCAGGGAAGGGAAGTGAAGCGAAGGGCAGGGAAGGGAACTGAAGGGAAGGGAAGTGAAGGGATGGGAAGGGAAGGGACGGAAAGGGAAGGGAATGGAACTGAAGGGAATGGAAGTGACGGGATGGGGAGGCAAGGAAAGGGAAGGGAATGGAACTGAAGGGAATGGAAGTGACGGGATGGGGAGGCAAGGAAAGGGAAGGGAATGGAACTGAAGGGAATGGAAGTGACGGGATGGGGAGGGAAGGGAAGGGAAGGGAAGGGAAGGGAAGGGAAGGGAAGGGAAGGGAAGGAAAGGGAAGGGAAGGGGAAAGAAGGAAAGGGAAGAGAAGGGAAGGAAAGGGAAGGGAAGGGAAGGGAAGGGAAGGGAAGGGAAGGGAAGGGAAGGGAAGGGAAGGAAAGGGAAGGGAAGGGAAGGGAAGGGAAGGGAAGGGAAGGGAAGGGAAGGGAAGGGAAGGAGAAGGAAGGGAAGGGAAGGGAAGGGATGGTAAAGGAAGGGACGGGAATGGAAGGGAAGGGAAGGGAAGTGAAAGGATCTGAAGAGAAGGGAAAGTAAGGGCAGGGAAGGGAAGGGAAGCGAAGGGGAGCGACGGGGCGGAAAGGGGAGGGCAGGGGAGGGAAGGGAAGGAAAGGGCAGGGAAGGGAAGTGAAGCGAAGGGCAGGGAAGGGAACTGAAGGGAAGGGAAGTGAAGGGATGGGAAGGGAAGGGACGGAAAGGGAAGGGAATGGAACTGAAGGGAATGGAAGTGACGGGATGGGGAGGGAAGGAAAGGGAAGGGAATGGAACTGAAGGGAATGGAAGTGACGGGATGGCGAGGGAAGGGAAGGGAAGGGAAGGGCAAGGGAAGGGAAGGGAAGGGAAGGGAAGGCACGGGAAGGGAAGGGAAGGGAAGGGATGGGAAGCGCAGGCACGGGAAGGGAAAGGAAGGGAAGGGAAGGGATGGGATGGGAAGGGGAGGGAAGGGATGGAGAGGGAATGGCACGGAAGGGAAGGGGAGGGGAGGGAAGGGAAGCGAAGGTAAGGGAAGTGTAGGGATGGGAAAGGACGGGACGGGAAGGGAAGGGAAGGGAAGGGAAGGGAAGGGAAGGGAAGGAAAGGGAAGGGAAAAGAAGGGAAGGGAAGGGAAGGGAAGGGAAGGGCAGGGAAGGGAAGGGAAGGGAAGGGAAGGGAAGGAAAGTGAAGGGAAGGAAAGGGAAGGGAAGGTAAGGGAAGAGAATGGAAGGGACGGAAAGGGATGGAAATGGAAGGGAAGGAAAGGGAGGAAGGGGTTGGGAAGGGAAGGGTCGGGAAGGGAAGGGGAAGGAGGGGACGGGAAGGAAAGGGCAGGGTAGGGAAGGAAACGAGAAGGTAGAGAAGGGCAGGGGAGAGAAGGGACGGGAACGGAAGCGAAGGGAAGGGCAGGGAAGGGAAGGGAAGGCAAGGGACGGGAAGGGAAGGGAAGCGAACGGAAGGGAAGGGAAGGGAAGGGAAGGGCAGGGAAGTGAAGGGAAGGGAAGGGAAGGGAAGGGAAGGGAAGGAAAAGGAAGGGATGTGAAGGGAAGGGAAGGGATGGAAAGGTAATGGCGCGGAAGGGCAGGGGAGGGCAGGGAAGGGAAGGGAAGCGAACGGAAGGGAAGGGAAGGGAAGGGCAGGGAAGTAAAGGGAAGGGAAGGGAAGGGAAGGGAAGGGAAGGAAAAGGAAGGGAAGGGAAGGGAAGGGATGGGAAAGGAAGGGACGGGAATGGAAGGGAAGGGAAGGGAAGTGAAAGGATCTGAAGAGAAGGGAAAGTAAGGGCAGGGAAGGGAAGGGAAGCGAAGGGGAGCGACGGGGCGGAAAGGGGAGGGCAGGGGAGGGAAGGGAAGGAAAGGGCAGGGAAGGGAAGTGAAGCGAAGGGCAGGGAAGGGAACTGAAGGGAAGGGAAGTGAAGGGATGGGAAGGGAAGGGACGGAAAGGGAAGGGAATGGAACTGAAGGGAATGGAAGTGACGGGATGGGGAGGCAAGGAAAGGGAAGGGAATGGAACTGAAGGGAATGGAAGTGACGGGATGGGGAGGCAAGGAAAGGGAAGGGAATGGAACTGAAGGGAATGGAAGTGACGGGATGGGGAGGGAAGGGAAGGGAAGGGAAGGGAAGGGAAGGGAAGGGAAGGGAAGGGAAGGAAAGGGAAGGGAAGGGGAAAGAAGGAAAGGGAAGAGAAGGGAAGGAAAGGGAAGGGAAGGGAAGGGAAGGGAAGGGAAGGGAAGGGAAGGGAAGGGAAGGGAAGGAAAGGGAAGGGAAGGGAAGGGAAGGGAAGGGAAGGGAAGGGAAGGGAAGGGAAGGGAAGGAGAAGGAAGGGAAGGGAAGGGAAGGGATGGTAAAGGAAGGGACGGGAATGGAAGGGAAGGGAAGGGAAGTGAAAGGATCTGAAGAGAAGGGAAAGTAAGGGCAGGGAAGGGAAGGGAAGCGAAGGGGAGCGACGGGGCGGAAAGGGGAGGGCAGGGGAGGGAAGGGAAGGAAAGGGCAGGGAAGGGAAGTGAAGCGAAGGGCAGGGAAGGGAACTGAAGGGAAGGGAAGTGAAGGGATGGGAAGGGAAGGGACGGAAAGGGAAGGGAATGGAACTGAAGGGAATGGAAGTGACGGGATGGGGAGGGAAGGAAAGGGAAGGGAATGGAACTGAAGGGAATGGAAGTGACGGGATGGCGAGGGAAGGGAAGGGAAGGGAAGGGAAGGGAAGGAAAGGGAAGGGGCGGGAAGGGAAGGGAAGGGAAGGGAAGGGAAGGGAAGGGAAGGGAAGAAAAGGAAAGGGAAGGGAAAGGAAGGGAAGTGAAGGGAAGGGAAGGGAAGGGAAGGGAAGGGAAGGGAAGGCAAGGGGCGGGAAGGGAAGGGAAGGGAACGGAAGCGAAGGGTAGGGAAGGGAAGGGAAGGGAAGGGAAGGGAAGGGAAGGGAAGCGAAGGGAAGGGAAGGGAAGGGAAGGGAAGGGAAGGGAAGGGAAGGGAAGAAAAGGGATGGGAAGGGGAAGAAAGGAAAGGGAAGGGAAGGGGAGGGAAGGACAGGGAAGGGAAGGGAAGAAAAGGGAAGGGAAGGGAAGGGAAGCGAAGGGAAGGGAAGGGTAGGGAAGGAAAGGGAAGGGAAGGGAAAGGAAGGGAAGGGAAGGAAAGGGAAGGGAAGGAAAGCGAAGGGAAGGGAAGGAAAGGGATGGGACGGGGAGAAAAGGGCAGGGTAGTGAAGGAAAGCAAAAGGGAGGGAAGGGTGGGACAGAGAAGGGAAGGGAAGAGAAGCGAAGGGATGGGCAGGAAAGGGGAGGGAAGGCAAGGAAAGGAAGGGAAGGGAAGGAAAGGCACGGGAAGGGATGGGAAGCAAACGGCAGGGAAGGGAGGGGAAGGGAACTGATGGGAAGGGAAGTGACGGGATGGGCAGGGAAGGGAAGGGGCAGGAGGGGTCGGAAAGTGAAGGGCAGGGTGGGGAAGAAAAGGGCCGGGGAGGGAAGCGAAGGGAAGGGCAAGGGAAGGGAAGGGAAGGGAAGGGAAGGCACGGGAAGGGAAGGGAAGGGAAGGGATGGGAAGCGCAGGCACGGGAAGGAAGAGGAAGGGAAGGGAAGGGATGGGATGGGAAGGGGAGGGAAGGGATGGAGAGGGAATGGCACGGAAGGGAAGGGGAGGGGAGGGAAGGGAAGCGAAGGTAAGGGAAGGGTAGGGATGGGAAAGGACGGGACGGGAAGGGAAGGGAAGGGAAGGGAAGGGAAGGGAAGGGAAGGAAAGGGAAGGGAAAAGAAGGGAAGGGAAGGGAAGGGAAGGGAAGGGAAGGGCAGGGAAGGGAAGGGAAGGGAAGGGAAGGGAAGGAAAGTGAAGGGAAGGAAAGGGAAGGGAAGGTAAGGGAAGAGAATGGAAGGGACGGAAAGGGATGGAAATGGAAGGGAAGGAAAGGGAGGAAGGGGTTGGGAAGGGAAGGGTCGGGAAGGGAAGGGGAAGGAGGGGACGGGAAGGAAAGGGCAGGGTAGGGAAGGAAACGAGAAGGTAGAGAAGGGCAGGGGAGAGAAGGGACGGGAACGGAAGCGAAGGGAAGGGCAGGGAAGGGAAGGGAAGGCAAGGGACGGGAAGGGAAGCGAAGGGAAGGGAAGGCACGGAAAGGGAAGGAAAAGAAAGGGATGTGAAGGGAAGGGAAGGGATGGAAAGGTAATGGCGCGGAAGGGCAGGGGAGGGCAGGGAAGGGAAGGGAAGCGAACGGAAGGGAAGGGAAGGGAAGGGCAGGGAAGTGAAGGGAAGGGAAGGGAAGGGAAGGGAATGGCAGGGGAGGAAGGGGAATGGAAGCGAAGGGAGGGGAAGGGAATGGTAGGGAAGGGAAGGGAAGGGAAGGGAAGGGAAGGGAAGGGAAGGGAAGGGAAGGAAAGGGAAGGGAAGGGAAGGGAAGGGAAGGTAAGGGAAGGGAAGGGAAGGGAAGGGAAGGAAAGGGAAGGAAAGGGAAGGGAAGGGAAGGGAAGGGAGGGAAAAGGAAGGGACGGGAAGGGAAGTGCAGGGTAGGAAAGGAAAGGAAAAGGAAGGGAAGGTAAGGGAAGAGAAGGGAAGGGCAGGGAAGCGAAGGGAAGGGAAGGGAAGGGAAGAGAAGGCAAGGCACGGGAAGGGAAGGGGAGGGAAGGAAAGGGAAGGGATGGGAAGGAAAGGGATGGGAAGGGAAGGGAAGCGAAGGGAAGGGAAGGGAAGGGAAGGAAAGGGAAGGGAAGGGAAGGGAAGGGAAGGGAAGGAAAGGGAAGGGAAGGGAAGGGAAGGGAAGGTAAGGGAAGGGAAGGGAAGGGAAGGGAAGGAAAGGGAAGGAAAGGGAAGGGAAGGGAAGGGAAGGGAGGGAAAAGGAAGGGACGGGAAGGGAAGTGCAGGGTAGGAAAGGAAAGGAAAAGGAAGGGAAGGTAAGGGAAGAGAAGGGAAGGGCAGGGAAGCGAAGGGAAGGGAAGGGAAGGGAAGAGAAGGCAAGGCACGGGAAGGGAAGGGGAGGGAAGGAAAGGGAAGGGATGGGAAGGAAAGGGATGGGAAGGGAAGGGAAGCGAAGGGAAGGGAAGGGAAGGGAAGGAAAGGGAAGGGAAGGGAAAGGAAGGGAAGTGAAGGGAAGGGAAGGGAAGGAAAGGGAAGGGAAGGGAAGGGAAGGGAAGGGAAGGGAAGGGAAGGGAAGGGAAGGGAAGGGAAGGAAAAGGAAGGAAAGGGAAGAAAAGGGATGGGAAAGGGAAGAAAAGGGATGGGAAAGGAAGGGACGGGAATGGAAGGGAAGGGAAGGGAAGTGAAAGGATCTGAAGAGAAGGGAAAGTAAGGGCAGGGAAGGGAAGGGAAGCGAAGGGGAGCGACGGGGCGGAAAGGGGAGGGCAGGGGAGGAAAGGGAAGGAAAGGGCAGGGAAGGGAAGTGAAGCGAAGGGCAGGGAAGGGAACTGAAGGGAAGGGAAGTGAAGGGATGGGTAGGGAAGGGACGGAAAGGGAAGGGAATGGAACTGAAGGGAATGGAAGTGACGGGATGGGGAGGGAAGGAAAGGGAAGGGAAGGGAAGGGAAGGGAAGGGAAGGGAAGGGAAGGGGAGGGAAGGAAAGGGAAGGGAAGGGAAGAAAAGGGAAGGGAAAGGAAGGTAAGTGAAGGGAAGGGAAGGGAAAGGAAGAAAAGGGAAGGGAAGGGAAAGGAAAGGAAGTGAAGGGAAGGGAAGGGTAGGGAAGGGAAGGGAAGGGAAGGGAAGGGAAGGGAAGGGAAGGGAAGGGAAGGGAAGGGAAGGGAAGGGAAGGGAAGGGAACTGAAGGGAATGGAAGTGACGGGATGGGGAGGGAAGGGAAGGGAAGGGAAGGGAAGGGAAGGGAAGGGAAGGGAAGGGAAGGGAAGGGAAGGGGAAAGAAGGAAAGGGAAGAGAAGGGAAGGAAAGGGAAGGGAAGGGAAGGGAAGCGAAGGGAAGGGAAGGGAAGGGAAGAAAAGGGAAGTGAAGGGAAAGGAAGGGAAGTGAAGGGATGGGAAAGGAAGGGAAGGAAAGGAAAGGGAAGGGGAGGGAAGGGAAGGGAAGGGAAAGGAAGGGCAGGGAAGGGAAGGGAAGCGAAGGGTGGGGAAGGAAAGGGATGGGACGGGGAGAAAAGGGCAGGGTAGTGAAGGAAAGCAAAAGGGAGGGAAGGGTGGGACAGAGAAGGGAAGGGAAGAGAAGCGAAGGGATGGGCAGGAAAGGGGAGGGAAGGCAAGGAAAGGAAGGGAAGGGAAGGAAAGGCACGGGAAGGGATGGGAAGCAAACGGCAGGGAAGGGAGGGGAAGAGAACTGATGGGAAGGGAAGTGACGGGATGGGCAGGGAAGGGAAGGGGCAGGAGGGGTCGGAAAGTAAAGGGCAGGGTGGGGAAGAGAAGGGCCGGGGAGGGAAGCGAAGGGAAGGGCAAGGGAAGGGAAGGGAAGGTAAGGGAAGGCACGGGAAGGGAAGGGAAGGGAAGGGATGGGAAGCGCAGGCACGGGAAGGGAAAGGAAGGGAAGGGAAGGGATGGGATGGGAAGGGGAGGGAAGGGATGGAGAGGGAATGGCACGGAAGGGAAGGGGAGGGGAGGGAAGGGAAGGGAAGCGAAGGTAAGGGAAGGGTAGGGATGGGAAAGGACGGGACGGGAAGGGAAGGGAAGGGAAGGGAAGGGAAGGGAAGGGAAGGAAAGGGAAGGGAAAAGAAGGGAAGGGAAGGGAAGGGAAGGGAAGGGCAGGGCAGGGAAGGGAAGGGAAGGGAAGGGAAGCAAAGTGAAGGGAAGGAAAGGGAAGGGAAGGTAAGGGAAGAGAATGGAAGGGACGGAAAGGGATGGAAATGGAAGGGAAGGAAAGGGAGGAAGGGGTTGGGAAGGGAAGGGTCGGGAAGGGAAGGGGAAGGAGGGGACGGAAAGGAAAGGGCAGGGTAGGGAAGGAAACGAGAAGGTAGAGAAGGGCAGGGGAGAGAAGGGACGGGAACGGAAGCGAAGGGAAGGGCAGGGAAGGGAAGGGAAGGCAAGGGACGGGAAGGGAAGCGAAGGGAAGGGAAGGCACGGAAAGGGAAGGAAAAGGAAGGGATGTGAAGGGAAGGGAAGGGATGGAAAGGTAATGGCGCGGAAGGGCAGGGGAGGGCAGGGAAGGGAAGGGAAGCGAACGGAAGGGAAGGGAAGGGAAGGGCAGGGAAGTGAAGGGAAGGGAAGGGAAGGGAAGGGAATGGCAGGGGAGGAAGGGGAATGGAAGCGAAGGGAGGGGAAGGGAATGGTAGGGAAGGGAAGGGAAGGGAAGGGAAGGCAAGCAAAGGGAAGGGAAAGGAATAGAAGGCAAGGCACGGGGAGGGAAGGGAAGGGAAGGTAAGTGAAGAGACGGGGAGGGCAGGGAAGGGAAGGGACGGGAATGGAAGGGAAGAAGTGGGAAGAAAAGGAAAGGCAAGGAAAAGGAAGGAAAGTGAAGGGAAGGGAAGGGAAGGAAAGGGAAGGGAAGGGAAGGGAAGGGAAGGGAAGGGAAAAGAAGGGAAGGGAAGGGAAGGGAAATGAAGGGAAGGGAAGGGAAGGGAAGGTAAGGGAAGGGAAGGGCAGGGAAGTGAAGGGAAGGGAAGGGAAGGGAAGGGAAGGGAAGGGAAGGGAAGGGAAGGGAAGGGAAGGGAAGGGAAGGGAAGGGAAGGGAAGGGAAGGGAAGGGAATGGAAGGGAAGGGAAGGGAAGGGAAGGGAAGGGAAGGAAAGGGAAGGGATGGGAAGGGAAGGGAAGGGAAGGGAAGGGAAGGGAAGGGAAGGAAAGGGAAGGGATGGGAAGGGAAGGGAAGGAAAGGCAAGCGAAGAAAAGGGAAAGGAATAGAAGGCAAGGCACGGAAGGGAAGGGGAGGGAAGGAAAGGGAAGGGAAGGGAAAGGAAGGGAAGTGAAGAGAAGGGAAGGGAAGGGAAGGGAAGGGAAGGGAAAGGAACGGAAGGGGCGGGAAGGGAAGGAAAGGGAAGGGAAGCGACGGGAAGGGAAGGGAAGGGAAGGGAAGGGAAGGGAAGGGAAGGGCAGGGAAGGGAAGGGAAGGGAAGGGAAGGAAAGGGCAGGGAAGGGATGGGAAGGGAAGGGAAGGGACGGGAATGGAAGGGAAGGGAAGGAAAGTGAAGGGATCTGAAGAAAAGGGAAAGTAAGGGCAGGGAAGGGAAGGGAAGCGAAGGGAAGGGACGGGGCGGAAAGGGGAGGGCAGGGGAGGGAAGGGAAGGGAAGGGCAGGGAAGGGAAGGGAAGCGAAGGGTAGGGAAGGGAACTGAAGGGAAGGGAAGTGAAGCGATGGGAAGGGAAGGGACGGAAAGGTAAGGGAATGGAACTGAAGGGAATGGAAGTGACGGGATGGGGAGGGAAGGGAAGGGAAGGGAAGGAAAGGGATGGGAACGGAAGGGAAGGGAAGGAAAGGGGAGAGAAGAAAAGGGAACTGAAGGGAGGGAGAGTTATGGGAAGGGAAGGGAAGCGAAGGGAAGGGAAGGGAAGGGAAGAAAAGGGAAGGGAAGGGAAAGGAAGGGAAGCGAAGGGAAGGGAAGGGAAGGGCAGGGAAGGGAAGGAAAGGGAAGGGAACGGAAGGGAAGGGAAGGGAAGGGAAGGGAAGGGAAGGAAAGGGAAGGGAAGGGAAGGGAAGGGAACGGAAGGGAAGGGAAGGGAAGGGAAGGGAAGGGATGGGAAGGGGCGGGAAGGGAAGGGAAGGGAAGCGAAGGGAAGGGAAGGGAAGGGAACGGAAGGGAAGTGAAGGGAAGGGAAGGGAAGGGAAGGGAAGGGATGGAAAGGGAAGGGAAGGGAAGGGAAGGGAAGCGAAGGGAAGCGAAGGATAGGGAAGAAAAGGCAAGGGATGGGAAGGGAAGGGAAGGGAAGGGGAAGAATGGAAAGGGAAGGGAAGGGGAGGGAAGGAAAGGGAAGGAAAGGGAAGGGAAGGGAAGGGAAGGGCAGGAAAGGGAAGGGAAGGGAAGGGAAGGGAAGGGAACGGAAGGGAAGGGAAGGGAAGGGAAGGGATGGGAAGGAAAGGGAAGGGAAGGGAAGGGACGGGAATGGAAGGGAAGGGAAGGGAAGTGAAGGGATCTGAAGAGAAGGGTAAGTAAGGGCGGGGAAGGGAAGGGAAGCGAAGGGAAGGGACGGGGTGGAAAGGGGAGGGCAGGGGAGGGAAGGGAAGGGAAGGGAAGGGCAGGGAAGGGAAGGAAAGCGAAGGGTAGGCAAGGAAAGGGATGGGACGGGGAGAAAAGGGTAGGGTAGTGAAGGAAAGCAAAAGTGAGGGAAGGGTTGGACAGAGAAGGGAAGGGAAGAGAAACGAAGGGATGGGCAGGAAAGGGGAGGGAAGGCACGGAAAGGAAGGAAAGGGAAGGAAAGGCACGGGAAGGGATGGGAAGCAAAGGGAAGGGAAGGGAGGGGAAGGGAACTGATGGGAAGGGAAGTGACGGGATGGGTAGGGAAGGGAAGGGGCAGGAGGGGTCGGAAAGTAAAGGGCAGGGTGGGAAAGGAAAGGAAAAGGAAGGGAAGGGTGGGGAAGAGAAGGGCCGGGGAGGGAAGCGAAGGGAAGGGCAAGGGAAGGGAAGGGAAGGGAAGGGAAGGCACGGGAAGGGTGGGGAAGGAAAGGGATGGGAAGGGCAGGCACGGGAAGGGAAAGGAAGGGAAGGGAAGGGATGGGATGGGAAGGGGAGGGAAGGGATGGAGAGGGAATGGCACGGAAGGGAAGGGGAGGAAAGGGAAGGAAAGCGAAGGTAAGGGAAGGGTAGGGATGGGATAGGAAGGGAACTGAAGGGAATGGAAGTGACGGGATGGGGAGGGAAGGGGAGGGAAGGGAAGGGAAGGGAAGGGACGGGAACCGAAGGGAAGGAAAGGGAAGCGAAGTGGGGGGACGGGAAGGAAAGGGGAGGGAAGGGAAGGGAAGGGAAGGGACGGAAAGCGAAGGGAAGGGAAGGGAAAGTAAGGAAAGGAAAAGAAAGGGATGGGACGGGAAGGAAAGGGCAGGATAGGGGAGGAAAAGAAAAGGAAGGGAAGGCAAGGAAAGAGAAGGGAAGGGTAGGGTAGGGAAGGAAAGGGAAGGGAAGGGAGGGGAAGGGAACTGATGGGAAGGGAAGTGAAGGGATGGGAAGGGAAGGAAAGGGAAGGGAAAAGAAGGCAAGGGAAGGGAAGGGAAGGGAAGGGAAGGGAGGGAAGGGAAGGGAAGGGAAGGGAAGGGAAGGGAAGGGAAGGGAAGGGAAGGGAAGGGAAGGGAAGGAAAGGGAAGGGAAGGGAAGGGAAGGGAAGGGAAGGAAAGGGAAGGGAAGGGAAGGGAAGGGAAGGGAAGGGAAGGAAAGGGAAGGGAAGGGAAGGGAAGGGAAGGGAAGGGAAGGGAAGGGAAGGGAAGGGAAGGGAAGGAAAGGGAAGGAAAGGGAAGGGAAGGGCAGGGAAGGGAAGGGAAGGAAAGGGAAGGGATGTGAATGGAAGGGAAGGGAACGCAAGCGAAGGCAAGGAAAAGGAATGGAAGGCATGGCACGGAAAAGGAAGGGGAGGGAAGGAAAGGGAAGGGATGGGAAGGAAAGGGATGGCAAGGGAATGGAAGCGAAGGGAAGGGCAGGGAAGGGAAGGGAAGGGAAGGAAAGGGAAGGGAAGGGAAGGGAAGGGAAGGGAAGGGAAGGGAAGGGAAGGGAAGGGAAGGGAAAGGAAGTGAAGGGAAGGGATGGGAAGGGAAGGGAAGGGAACGCAAGCGAAGGCAAGGGAAAGGAATGGAAGGCATGGCACGGAAAAGGAAGGGGAGGGAAGGAAAGGGAAGGGATGGGAAGGAAAGGGGTGGGAAGGGAATGGAAGCGAAGGGAAGGAAAGGGAAGGGAAGGGAAGGGAAGGGAAGGGAAGGGAAGGGAAGGGAAGGGAAGGGAGCAGAAGGGCAGGGAAGGGATGGGAAGGGAAGGGAAGGGACGGGAATGGAAGGGAAGGGAAGGAAAGTGAAGGGATCTGAAGAGAAGGGAAAGTAAGGGCAGGGAAGGGAAGGGTAGCGAAGGGAAGGGACGGGGAGGGAAGGGGAGGGCAGGGGAGGGAAGGGAAGGGAAGGGCAGGGAAGGGAAGAGAAGCGAAGAGTAGGGAAGGGAACTGAAGGGAAGGGAAGTGAAGCGATGGAAAGGGAAGGGACGGAAAGGTAAGGGAATGGAACTGAAGGGAATGGAAGTGACGGGATGGGGAGGGAAGGGAAGGGAAGGGAAGGGATGGGAAGGGAAGGGAAGGGAAGGGAAGGGGAGAGAAGGAAAGTGAAGAGAAGGGAAGGAAAGGGATGGGAAGGGAAGGGAAGCGAAGGGAAGGGAAGGGAAGGGAAGAAGAGGGAAGGGAAGGGAAAGGAAGGGAAGGGAAGGGAAGGGAAGGGAAGGAAAGGGAAGGGAAGGGAAGGGAAGTGAAGGGAAGGGAAGGGAAGGGACGGGAAGTGAAGGGAAGGGAGGGAGAAGGAAGGGACCGGAAGGGAAGTGCAGGGTAGGAAAGGGAATGATAAGGAAGGGATGGTAAGGGAAGAGAAGGGAAGGGCAGGAAAGTGAAGGGAAGGGAAGGGAGGGGAAGAGAAGGCAAGGCACGGAAAGGGAAGGGGAGGGAAGGAAACGGAAGGGATTGGACGGAAAGGGATGGGAAGGGAAGGGAAGCGAAGGAAAGGAAAGGGAAGGGAAGGAAAGGGAAGGGAAGGGAAAGGAAGGGAAGTGAAGGGATGGGATGGGAAGGAAAGGGAAGGGAAGGGAAGGGAAGGGAAGGGAAGGGAAGGGAAGGGAAGGGAAGGGAAGGGAAGGGAAGGGAAGGGAAGGAAAGGGAAGGGATGGGAAGGGAAGGGAAGGGGTGGGAATGGGAGGGAAGGGAAGGGAAGTGAAGGGATCTGAAGAGAAGGGAAAGTAAGGGCAGGGAAAGGAAGGGAAGCGGCGGGAAGGGACGGGGCGGGAAGGGGAGGGCAGGGGAGGGAAGGGAAGGGAAGGGCAGGGAAGGAAACAGAAGCGAAGAGCAGGGAAGGAAACTGAAGGGAAGGGAAGTGAAGGGATGGGAAGGGAAGGGCCGGAAAGGGAAGGGAATGGAACTGAAGGGGATGGAAGTGACGGGATGGGGAGGGAAGGGAAGGGAAGGGCAGGGAAGGGAAGGGAAGGGAAGGGGAGGGAAGGAAAGGGAAGGAAAGGGAAGGGAAGGGAAGGGAAAGGAGGGAAAAGGAAGGAACGGGAAGGGAAGTGCAGGGTAGGAAAGGAAAGGAAAAGGAAGGGAAGGTAAGGGAAGAGAAGGGAAGGGCAGGGAAGCGAAGGGAAGGGAAGGGAAGGGAAGAGAAGGCAAGGCACGGGAAGGGAAGGGGAGGGAAGGAAAGGGAAGGGATGGGAAGGAAAGGGATGGGAAGGGAAGGGAAGCGAAGGGAAGGGAAGGGAAGGGAAGGAAAGGGAAGGGAAGGGAAAGGAAGGGAAGTGAAGGGAAGGGAAGGGAAGGAAAGGAAAGGGAAGGGAAGGGAAGGGAAGGGAAGGGAAGGGAAGGGAAGGAAAAGGAAGGGAAGGGAAGGGAAGGGAAGGGATGGGAAAGGAAGGGACGGGAATGGAAGGGAAGGGAAGGGAAGTGAAAGGATCTGAAGAGAAGGGAAAGTAAGGGCAGGGAAGGGAAGGGAAGCGAAGGGGAGCGACGGGGCGGAAAGGGGAGGGCAGGGGAGGGAAGGGAAGGAAAGGGCAGGGAAGGGAAGGGAAGGGAAGGTAAGGGAAGGGAAGGGAAGGGAAGGGAAGGAAAGGGAAGGGAAGGGAAGGGAAGGGAAGGGAAGGGAGGGAAAAGGAAGGGACGGGAAGGGAAGTGCAGGGTAGGAAAGGAAAGGAAAAGGAAGGGAAGGTAAGGGAAGAGAAGGGAAGGGCAGGGAAGCGAAGGGAAGGGAAGGGAAGGGAAGAGAAGGGAAGGGAAGGGAAGGAAAGGGAAGGGAAGGGAAGGGAAGGGAAGGTAAGGGAAGGAAAGGGAAGGGAAGGGAAGGAAAGGGAAGGGAAGGAAAGGGAAGGGAAGGGAAGGGACGGGAAGGGAAGGGAAGGGAAGGGAAGGGAAGGGAAGGGAAGGGAAGGGAAGGGAAGGGAAGGGAAGGGAAGGGAAGGGAAGGGAAGGGAAGGGAAGGGAAGGTAAGGGAAGGGAAGGGAAGGGAAGGGAAGGAAAGGGAAGGAAAGGGAAGGGAAGGGAAGGGAAGGGAGGGAAAAGGAAGGGACGGGAAGGGAAGTGCAGGGTAGGAAAGGAAAGGAAAAGGAAGGGAAGGTAAGGGAAGAGAAGGGAAGGGCAGGGAAGCGAAGGGAAGGGAAGGGAAGGGAAGAGAAGGCAAGGCACGGGAAGGGAAGGGGAGGGAAGGAAAGGGAAGGGATGGGAAGGAAAGGGATGGGAAGGGAAGGGAAGCGAAGGGAAGGGAAGGGAAGGGAAGGAAAGGGAAGGGAAGGGAAAGGATGGGAAGTGAACGGAAGGGAAGGGAAGGAAAGGGAAGGGAAGGGAAGGGAAGGGAAGGGAAGGGAAGGGAAGGGAAGGGAAGGGAAGGAAAAGGAAGGGAAGGGAAGGGAAGGGATGGGAAAGGAAGGGACGGAAATGGAAGGGAAGGGAAGGGAAGTGAATGGATCTGAAGAGAAGGGAAAGTAAGGGCAGGGAAGGGAAGGGAAGCGAAGGGGAGCGACGGGGCGGAAAGGGGCGGGCAGGGGAGGGAAGGGAAGGAAAGGGCAGGGAAGGGAAGTGAAGCGAAGGGCAGGGAAGGGAACTGAAGGGAAGGGAAGTGAAGGGATGGGAAGGGAAGGGACGGAAAGGGAAGGGAATGGAACTGAAGGGAATGGAAGTGACGGGATGGGGAGGGAAGGAAAGGGAAGGGAATGGAACTGAAGGGAATGGAAGTGACGGGATGGGGAGGGAAGGGAAGGGAAGGGAAGGGAAGGGAAGGGAAGGGAAGGGAAGGGAAGGGAAGGGAAGGGAAGGGAAGGGGAAAGAAGGAAAGGGAAGAGAAGGGAAGGAAAGGGAAGGGAAGGGAAGGGAAGGGAAGGGAAGGGAAGGGAAGGGAAGGGAAGGGAAGGGAAGGGAAGGAAAGGGAAGGGAAGGAAAGGGAAGGGAAGGGAAGGGAAGGGAAGGGAAGGAGAAGGAAGGGAAGGGAAGGGAAGGGATGGTAAAGGAAGGGACGGGAATGGAAGGGAAGGGAAGGGAAGTGAAAGGATCTGAAGAGAAGGGAAAGTAAGGGCAGGGAAGGGAAGGGAAGCGAAGGGGAGCGACGGGGCGGAAAGGGGAGGGCAGGGGAGGGAAGGGAAGGAAAGGGCAGGGAAGGGAAGTGAAGCGAAGGGCAGGGAAGGGAACTGAAGGGAAGGGAAGTGAAGGGATGGGAAGGGAAGGGACGGAAAGGGAAGGGAATGGAACTGAAGGGAATGGAAGTGACGGGATGGGGAGGGAAGGAAAGGGAAGGGAATGGAACTGAAGGGAATGGAAGTGACGGGATGGGGAGGGAAGGGAAGGGAAGGGAAGGGAAGGGAAGGGAAGGGAAGGGAAGGGAAGGGAAGGGAAGGGAAGGGAAGGGAAGGGAAGGGGAAAGAAGGAAAGGGAAGAGAAGGGAAGGAAAGGGAAGGAAAGGGAAGGGAAGGGAAGGGAAGGGAAGGGAAGGGGAAGGGAAGGGAAGGGAAGGGAAGGGAAGGGAAGGGAAGGGAATGGAACTGAAGGAATGGAAGTGACGGGATGGGGAGGGAAGGGAAGGGAAGGGAAGGGAAGAGAAGGGAAGGGAAGGGAAGGGAAGGGAAGGGGAAAGAAGGAAAGGGAAGAGAAGGGAAGGAAAGGGAAGGGAAGTAAAGGGAAGCGAAGGGAAGGGAAGGGAAGGGAAGAAAAGGGAAGTGAAGGGAAAGGAAGGGAAGTGAAGGGATGGGAAGGGAAGGGAAGGGAAGGAAAGGGAAGGGGTGGGAAGGGAAGGGAAGGGAAAGGAAGGGCAGGGAAGGAAAGGGAAGCGAAGGGTGGGGAAGGAAAGGGATGGGACGGGGAGAAAAGGGCAGGGTAGTGAAGTAAAGCAAAAGGGAGGGAAGGGTGGGACAGAGAAGGGGAGGGAAGAGAAGCGAAGGGATGGGCAGGAAAGGGGAGGGAAGGCAAGGAAAGGAAGGGAAGGGAAGGAAAGGCACGGGAAGGGATGGGAAGCAAACGGCAGGGAAGGGAGGGGAAGGGAACTGATGGGAAGGGAAGTGACGGGATGGGCAGGGAAGGGAAGGGGCAGGAGGGGTCGGAAAGTAAAGGGCAGGGTGGGGAAGAAAAGGGCCGGGGAGGGAAGCGAAGGGAAGGGCAAGGGAAGGGAAGGGAAGGGAAGGGAAGGCACGGGAAGGGAAGGGAAGGGAAGGGATGGGAAGCGCAGGCACGGGAAGGGAAAGGAAGGGAAGGGAAGGGATGGGATGGGAAGGGGAGGGAAGGGATGGAGAGGGAATGGCACGGAAGGGAAGGGGAGGGGAGGGAAGGGAAGCGAAGGTAAGGGAAGGGTAGGGATGGGAAAGGACGGGACGGGAAGGGAAGGGAAGGGAAGGGAAGGGAAAGGAAGAGAAGGGAAGGAAAGGGAAGGGAAAAGAA